>CP136056.1:432397214-432997214 GCA_032464435.1 Aegilops umbellulata
GGCCTAGACCGTGCTTGTATTTCCAATGTTTATTTGTAATTTGTCTGACATGCATACAAACAAACGGTTCATTTGAAGTTTCACTTTGCCTCCACTACGTGTCGCTTCACGTCTTAGTTTTGGCATCCCATTCGGTTCATGCATGCCCCGACACATGTTGACGAGATCGATTGATGTTCAGAGATCAATTGCATGTCGTGTAAGGAGATAAAGGTTTGGTCTATTTCTATGATAGAAATGACCCGCGGGGGGTGGGGGGGTTTGTGTGGATCAGAGGGAGTATATTGTACGTTCATAAGCGAAACTAACGTATTGTACCCACCCTAGTCCTCTTTTAATCGATCTCCGGACCTCGAGAAGAAATCGAGAGAGAGTGAGTGGGGGCATGTGTGATACCTAAGGCGGATTCAAAATTTTGAACCGGTGATCATAGCATCCGCAAATCATATATAAAGGGTATTCAATGTTCATTTCGTTTTTGAACGTACAATATACTCCCTCCTATCCTTTCTAGTTTACATATAAGTTTTATGTGTAGTCAAAGTATCTCTACTTTGATAAAAAAAAAGTATCAACATTCAACAACGCCCAATCAATATTGTTAGATTCGTACGTACTCCTAGATTTGTACTCGATATGGTTTCCAATTTGTTTTCAACCACGTGAATGTGCTTGTTCTTGTGCATGCTCTTCCTACTAGGATTTCGCCACGTATAGCTAGTCCAATAGTAACTTTTTTAAGCTCCCTGTCCAATAGTACTAGTGGAGTACTGACAACATCTGTACTAGAGTATGCAGTGCTCATACTTGTACTGCCTCCTTCCATTTATATAGGGCCTATGTGGAGGAGAGAGATGTGAAAAAGTAAGGGGAGTGAGCTCTCATGCAAGAGCCTAGCTATATACGCATTCCTAGTTAAATACGTACAATAAATATGAAGAAAGAGATGGAGATGAGATGGAAAAAAGTACTAATACAATATCCAACCTTATAATTTTTTTGCGGGAAATAGCCAACCTTATAGCCCACACTACTGTATGAGTGCATATAATAGATCATGGCTATAGATGACATGGCAGTTCCTTATAGCCATCGACTGGCTATATTATTAACCATGCTCTAATGCGTTTTTCAAAACCGCATTTGACTGTTGACAAGATTAATAGTACATGAGATGTATAATGTGAAAATTATATCATTGGAAGCTCCTTTCACATACGTATCACTACCTTACCCTCCCTTTCGGTCACTTACTGGTGGACCCCTTGCTTGCTAGGCCCTGCATGTCAGTTATCCAATGGGTTTGGCCACGTCAGGGGATCCTCATCTGTAGTATACTCCCTCTGTTTTTATTTACTCCGCATAAAATGATGTGGGCGGGGGAGGGGGAAGGACGTCGGTTTGCTCTCAACTGCGGTCCCACAAGCGAGCGAAAACGCAAGACGAAGCGCGTTCAATTCGGTGAGCGACGTGGAGGGTCCAGAGTGCTGGGCTGCAACGCAAAGGCGACAAGAGCGATGTACAGTCAAAACCGATTGACCGGTCGTCACTGGAACCACTATTCACACCAGAACCTTCGCTGCTCGGCCTACGCCAGCCACTGCCCAAAAACCACACCTAATCTCCAGCCCCTTCCCCCACCATTCGATCCCCTAGCCCGCATCAAGCGTCCCCTAGTTCGCCGGAAAGCCATGGTGCGCTGCAAGATCATGTACTACAAGATGCTGACGCCGGAGCACCGTGCAGAAATCGCGGTGGCGGTCGGCACCAGAGACCTTCGTTCCGAAGCTCGCTTTGCGGCGGGCCAATCCCCGAGTTCTCTGGAGCCAAGCTACGAGGAGGAGGAAGCCGATCGAATGTTCATGGTGGAGGTCGCGACGCAGAAGGCCCCCGATGGGTATGAGACGATGGACGTTGACTTTGTGTCGTCGTCTGAGTCCCCCATGGTGCAGGCGGACCAGCGGTTCAACCTGGCGATACTAAAGGAGGACCGGGAGGCAGAGGCTCAACTCGACGCGGAGCACGCGCATGCCGCTGCCATCGAGGCTCTCCTGCAGGCGGAACCGGATGTCGTGGATGTGAACCGGGCGGTGGAGGCTCAATGAGGCGGAGCACGCAGATGCCGCTGCCATCGAGGCCCTCCTGCAGGCAGAACCGTACGTCCTAGACTTGAACCGAG
The DNA here is from genome assembly GCA_032464435.1 of Aegilops umbellulata. Lineage (NCBI taxonomy): Eukaryota > Viridiplantae > Streptophyta > Magnoliopsida > Poales > Poaceae > Aegilops > Aegilops umbellulata. Next base: position 432,399,394 of record CP136056.1, read on the forward strand.
CGGTAGAGGCTCAACTCGACGCGGAGCGCGCGGATGCCGCTCTCATTGAGGCCCTCTTGCAGGCGGAACCGGACATCCTGGACTTGAACCGGGCGGCGGAGGCTCGACTCGACACGGAGCGCGCGGATGCCGCTGCCATCGAGGCCCTCCTGCAGGCGGAACTGGACGTCCTCGAATTGAACCAGGGGGTGCTCTCGTCCGTGCAGAGCACCCACATTCTCCGCGTGAACAAGTAGCTGGAGGCCGAGGACAACCACGGTTCGGAGACACACGTAGGCAGCTACGACTGGTTCGCGCCGGCAGCCAAAGACGACGAGGCCGTCTCGTTTCGCGAGCAGTGATAGTTTATCTTTATGTTGTTGTTTTGATGGATCTTTTGCTGTGTAAAAACATACTGTATATTGTTATGCAAGTCACCTAACTTGGGTCAGTCTACCATTTTAGGCGGTTGGATGAATATCCTACGTCTCCTAACCCTTCTTCCTCACCTCTTCTTCTTCCCCAACAGACCACCGCACGGGCCGTACGGATACTCCCCAACATGCGATTGGATAAACATACTCTATGAACAAAAATTATGTGTCAGCGGTAGGATGGCTGAGTTTGGTTTGTTCACATGAGACAACACGTGTCAGTGAGGGTGTGTTCCCTTGGCTGGGTTTGCGGCGTGCAGGAGCGACTGTGCATGTGAGGGTGCAGTGCGACCGCGTCGTGCAGGAGCGACCGTGTGAGGGTGCGGTGCGACCGCGACAGCCGTGCGCAAGTGTACCTCCTTTTCATTTTGAAAACTTTAGGCAAGCTTGGCAAAAATGTGTGGCTAAGTATGGCAATGCAAGGCCTAGACCCAAACAGGATAAGTACATAGTACTACGTACCAGGAGTACTAGTGTTAAAAAAGAAAGGCGGGGGTTTCCTTCGCGGGATTAATCGATACAAATCCTCGTTTCATGTGTCAATTAATGCGTATTTTTCTCCAAAGCCCAAAGAGCTATCCATCTCACTCCTCATCGCTTGATTAATGCAGTGCCATGCAAACCGACCTTATCACTTCCGCATGCATGCAGGGGATATTAATGTCCGTGCTAAGCTAACGGAATGGGTCAAGTCAATCACATCATTCTCCTAATGATGTGACCCCGTTAATCAAATGACAACTCATGTCTATGGCTAGGAAACATAACCATCTTTGATCAATGAGCTAGTCAAGTAGAGGCATACTAGTGACACTCTGTTTGTGTATGTACTCACACATGTATTATGTTTCCGGTTAATACAATTCTAGCATGAATAATAAAAATTTATCATGATATAAGGAATTAAATAATAACTTTATTATTGCCTCTAGGGCATATTTCCTTCAGTCTCCCACTTGCACTAGAGTCAATAATCTAGTTCACATCGCCATGTGATTTAACACCAACAGTTCACATCATCATGTGACCAACACCCAAAGGGTTTACTAGAGTCAATAATCTAGTTCACATCGCTATGTGATTAACACCCAAAGAGTACTAAGGTGTGATCATGTTTTTCTTGTGAGAGAAGTTTTGTCAACGGGTCTACCACATTCAGAGCCATATGTATTTTGCAAATATTCTATGTCTACAATACTCTGCACGGAGCTACTCTAGCTAATTGCTCCCACTTTCAATATGTATCCAGATTTAGAGTCATCTGGATCAGTATCAAAACTTGCATTGACGTACTCTTTACGACGAACCTTTTGTCACCTCCATAATCGAGAAACATATCCTTATTCCACTAAGGATAATTTTGACCGATGTTCAATGATCTACTCCTAGATCACTATTGTACTCCCTTGCAAAACACAGTGTAGGGTATACAATAGATCTGGTACACAACATGGCATACTTTATAGAACCTATGGCTGAGGCATAGGGAATGACTTTCATTCTCTTTCTATCTTCTGCCGTGGTCGGGCTTTGAGTCTTACTCAATTTCACACCTTGTAACACAGGCAAGAACTCTTTCTTTGACTGTCCCATTTTGAACTACTTCAAAATCTTGTCAAGGTATGTTCTCATTGAAAAAACTTATCAAGCGTTTTGATCTATCTCTATAGATCTTGATGCTTAATATCTAAGCAGCTTCACTGAGGTCTTTCTTTGAAAAACTCCTTTCAAACACTCCTTTATGCTTTGTAGAATAATTCTACATTATTTCCGATCAACAATATGTCATTCACATATACTTATCAGAAATGTTGTAGTGCTCCCACTCACTTTCTTGTAAATACAGGCTTCACCGCAAGTCTGTATAAAATTATATGCTTTGATCAACTCATCAAAGCATATATTCCAACTCCGAGATGCTTGCACCAGTCCATAGATGGATCGCTGGAGCTTGCACATTTTTTTAACACCTTTAGGATCGACAAAACCTTCTGGTTGCATCATATACAACTCTTCTTTAATAAATCCATTAAGGAATGCAGTTTTGTTTATCCATTTTCCAGATTTCATAAAATGCGGCAATTGCTAACAAGATTCGGACAGACTTAAGCATCGCTAGGAGTGAGAAAGTTTCATCGTAGTCAACACCTTAAACTTTGTCGAAAACCTTTTTCGACAAGTCTAGCTTTGTAGATAGTAACACTACTATCAGTGTTCGTCTTCCTCTTGAAAATCCATTTATTTTCTATGGCTTGCCGATCATCGGGCAAGTCAACCAAAGTCCACACTTTCTTCTCATACATGGATCCCATCACGGATTTCATGGCCTCAAGCCATTTTGCGGAATCTGGGCTCACAATCGCTTCTTCATAGTTCGTAGGTTCATCATGGTCTAGTAACATGAATTTCAGAACAGGATTACCGTACCACTTTGGTGCAGATCTTACTCTGGTTGATCTACGAGGTTCAGTAAAAACTTGATCTGAAGTTTTATGATCATCATCATTAACTTCCTCACTAGTTGGTGTAGACGTCACATGAAACGGTTTCTATGATGAACTACTTTCCAATAAGGGAGCAGGTACAGTTACCTCATCAAGTTCTACTTTCCTCCCACTCACTTCTTTCGTGAGAAACTCCTTCTCTAGAAAGGATCCATTATAAGCAACGAATATCTTGCCTTTGGATCTGTGATAGAAGGTGTACCCAACTGTCTCCTTTGGGTATCCTATGAAGACACATTTCTCCGATTTGGGTTTGACCTTATCAGGATGAAACTTTTTCACATAAGCATCGCAACCCCAAATTTTAAGAAACGACAACTTTTGGTTTCTTGCCAAACCAGAGTTCATAAGGTGTCATCTCAACGGATTTAGATGGTGCCCTATTTAATGTGAATGCAGCCGTCTCTATTGCATAACCCCAAAACGATAGTGGTAAATCGGTAAGAGACATCATAGATCGCACTATATCCAATAAAGTACGGTTATGACATTCGGACACACCATTATGCTGTGGTGTTCCAGGTGGCATGAGTTTGTGAAACTATTTCACATTGTTTTAATTGAAGACCAAACTCGTAACTCAAATATTCTCTTCCACGATCATATCTTAGAAACTTTTATTTTATTGTTACGATGATTCTCCACCTCACTTTGAAATTCTTTGAACCTTTTCAAATGTTTCAGCCTTATGTTTCATCAAGTAGATATACCCATATCTGCTCAAATCATCTGTGAAGGTCAGAAAATAATGATACTTGCCGCGAGCCTCAACACTCATCGGATCGCATACATCAGTATGTATGATTTCCAATAAATCTGTTGCTCACTTCATTGTTCCAGGGAACGACATTTTAGTCATCTTGCCCATAAGGCATGGTTCGCAAGCATCAAGTGATTCATAATCAAGTGATTCCAAAATCCCATCAGCATGGAGTTTCTTCATGCGCTTTACACCAATATGACCTAAACGGAAGTGCCACAAATAAGTTGCACTATCATTATTAACTTTGCATCTTTTGGCTTCAATATTATGAATATGTGTATCACTACGATCGAGATCCAACAAACCATTTTCGTTGGTGTGTATGACCATAGAAGGTTTTTATTCATGTAAACAGAACAACAATTGTTCTCTAACTTAAATGAATAACCGTATTGCAATAAACATGATCAAATCATATTCATGCTCAACGCAAACACCAAATAACACTTATTTAGGTTCAATACTAATCCCGAAAGTATAGGGAGCATGCGATGATGATCATATCAATCTTGGAACCACTTCCAACACACATCATCACTTCACCCTTAACTAGTTTCTGTTTATTCTGCAACTCCCGTTTTGAGTTACTACTCTTAGCAGCTGAACCAGTATCAAATACCGAGGGGTTGCTACGAACACTAGTAAAATACACATCAATAATCTGTATATCAAATATACCTTTGTTCACTTTGCCATCCTTCTCATCCGCCAAATACATGGGGTAGTTCTGCTTCTAGTGACCAATTCCTTTGCAGTAGAAGCACTTAGTCTCAGGCTTAGGGCAGACTTGGGCTTCTTCACTTGAGCAACTTGTTTGCTGTTTTTCTTGAAGTTCCCCTTCTTCCTCCCTTTGCCCTTTTATTGAAACTAGTGGTCTTGTCAACCATCAACACTTGATGTTTTTCTTGATTTCTACCTTCGTCGATTTCAGCATCACGAAGAGCTTGGGAATCGTTTCCGTTATCCCTTGCATATTATAGTTCATCACAAAGTTCTACTAACTTGGTGATGGTGACTAGAGAATTATTTCAATCACTATCTTATCTGGAAGATTAACTCCCACTTGATTCAAGCGATTGTAGTACCCAGACAATCTGAGCACGTGCTCACTGCTTGAGCTATTCTCCTCCATCTTTTAGCTATAGAACTTGTTGGAGACTTCATATCTCTCAACTCGGGCATTTGCTTGAAATATTAACTTCAACTCCTGGAACATCTCATATGCTCCATGACGTTCGAAACATCATTGAAGACCCGGTTCTAAGCCATAAAGCATGGCACACTGAACTATCGAGTAGTCATCAGCTTTGCTCTGCCAGACGTTCATAACATCTGGTGTTGCTCCAGTAGTAGGCCTGGCACCCAGCGGTGCTTCCAGGACGTAATTCTTCTATGCAGCAATGAGGATAATCCTCAAGTTACGGACCCAGTCCGCGTAATTGCTACCATCATCTTTCAACTTTGCTTTCTCAAGGAACGCATTAAAATTCAACGGAACAACAACACGGGCCATCTATCGACAATCAACATAAACAAGCAAGATACTATCAGGTACTAAGTTCATGATAAATTTAAGTTCAATTAATCATATTACTAAAGAACTCCCACTTAGATAGACATCCCTCTAATCCTCTAAGTGATCACGTGATCCATATCAACTACACCATGTCCGATCATCACGTGAGATGGAGTATTTTCAACGGTGAACATCAATATGTTGATCATATCTACTATATGATTCACGCTCGACCTTTCGGTCTACGTGTTCCGAGGCCATATCTGTTATATGCTAGGCTCGTCAAGTTTAACCTGAGTATTCCGCATGTGCAACTGTTTTGCACCCGTTGTATTTGAACGTAGAGCCTATCACACCCGATCATCACGTGGTGTCTCAGCACGAAGAACTTTCGCAACGGTGCATACTCAGGGAGAACACTTATACTTTGATAATTTAGTGAGGGATCATCTTATAATGCTACCGTCAATCAAAGCAAGATAAGATGCATAAAAGATAAACATCACATGCAATCAATATAAGTGATATGATATGGCCATCATCATCTTATGCTTGTGATCTCCATCTTCGAAGCACCATCATTATCACCATCGTCACCGGCGCGACACATTGATCTCCATCATAGCATCGTTGTCGTCTCGCCAATCTTATTCTTCTACGACTATCGCTACCGCTTAGTGATAAAGTAAAGCATTACAGGGCGATTGCATTGCATACAATAAAGTGACAACCATATGGCTCCTGGCAGTTGCCGATAACTCAGTTACAAAACATGATCATCTCATACAATAAAATTTAGCATCATGTCTTGACCATATCACATCACAACATGCCCTGCAAAAACAAGTTAGACATCCTCTACTTTGTTGTTGAAAGTTTTACGTGGCTGCTACGGGCTTAGCAAGAACCGTTCTTACCTACGCATCAAAAATCCACAATGATAGTTTGTCAAGTTGGTGCTGTTTTAACCTTCGCAAGGACCGAGCGTAGCCACACTCGGTTCAACTAAAGTTGGATAAACTGACACCCGCCAGCTAGGGGTGGGCATTCGGTAGAAACCAAAAAATCGGTTCATACCATTTGGTTTTTTTCCAACTTCGGTTTTCAAAGCTAGAAACCGAATTTGTCAATACAAAACAACTAACCGATAGTTCGGTTAACCGACCAAATCGGTTCGGTTTTCAGTTTATACCGATTGCTTTGTTGCTAAAAAGTTACAGCCAACGCTCCTTCTGTGAACACCTTGGTCGCTGAGCACCTTATATAGCTGAGCCCCTTCTCCTTTGAAGAATAGCTAACCGATGTGGGACTAAACAAGTACCACTCCAGCCGCTGCACCCTCCCCATCAGCCAACGAAAGTAGGAATACAAGTTGTTGTATTTTGGCCATGCAATTACGTGGACGGGCCCTATCAGCGACTGGAGTATTTGGGCCATACCTAGGCGCATGGCCCTTCTTACGCTATTGGACACATCGGCTGGCGTGACCGTGAGCGGCCGTGAGCGCGCTTGCCGCGTGCCATAAAATATCTGGCGAGACGTGCGTCCGAGAAGGAGCTTCGACGGGAATGCGTGTACTTCGGTTTTTCCATCGGTATTCGGTTGAATACTGAACCTACCAATTCCAATTCGGTTACTAAACATAAAAACCGATTTTAAATATACTAGCAGCAAAAACCGAAAATTCGGTTTTTTCGGTTTCGACATCGGTTCGGTGTTTGGTTGGTCGGATTTTATGCCCACCCCTACCGCCAGCCACCTGTGTGCAAAGCACGTCGGTAGAACCAGTCTTGCGTAAGCGTACGCGTAATGTCGGTTTGGGCCGCTTCATCCAGCAATACCACCGAACCAAAGTATGACATGCTGGTAAGCAGTATGACTTATATCGCCCACAACTCACTTGTGTTCTACTCGTGCATATGACATCTACGCATAAAACCTGGCTCTGATACCACATTTGGGGAACGTAGTAATTTCAAAAAAGTTCCTACGCACATGCAAGATCATGGTGATGCATAGCAACGAGAGGGGAAAGTGTTGTCCACGTACCCTCGTAGACCGAAAGTGGAAGCGTTAGCACAACGCAGTTCATGTAGTCGTACGTCTTCACGATCCGATCGATCAAGTACCGAATGTACGGCACCTCCGAGTTCAGCACACGTTCAGCCCGATGACGTCCCTCGAACTCCGATCCAGCCGAGTGTTGAGGGAGAGTTTCGTCAGCACGACGGCGTGGTGACGATGATGATGTTCTACCGACGCAGGGCTTCGCCTAAGCACCGCTACAGTATTATCGAGGTGGACTATGGTGGAGGGGGGCACCGCACATGGCTAAAAGATCAAACGATCAATTATTGTCTCTTTGGGGTGCCCCCCTGCCCCTGTATATAAAGGAGGGGAAGAGGGGGAGGGTCGGCCCTCTCTATGGCGCGCCCTTGGGGAGTCCCACTCCCACCGGGAGTAGGATTCCCTCTTTCCTAGTAGAACTAGGAGCCCTTCCAAGTAGTAGGAGTAGGAGAGAAGGAAAGGGAAGGGAAAAGGAGAAGGAAGGAAGGGGGCGCCCCCCCTCCCTAGTCCAATTCGGACCAGCCCATGGGGAGGGGTGCGGCCAACCTTTGAGGCCTTTCTCTCCTTTCCCGTATGGCCCATTAAGGCCCAATACGAATTCCCGTAACTCCCGGTACTCCCGAAAATACCTGAATCACTCGGAACCTTTCCGATGTCCGAATATAGTCGTCCAATATATCGATCTTTATGTCTCGACCATTTCGAGACTCCTCGTCATGTCCCCGATCTCATCCGGGACTCCGAACTCCTTCGGTACATCAAAACACATAAACGCATAATATAACTGTCATCGAAACTTTAAGCGTGCGGACCCTACAGGTTCGAGAACTATGTAGACATGACCGAGACACGTCTCCGGTCAATAACCAATAGCGGAACCTGGATGCTCATATTGGCTCCTACATATTCTACGAAGATCTTTATCGGTCAGACAGCATAACAACATACGTTGTTCCCTTTGTCATCGGTATGTTACTTGCCCGAGATTCGATCGTCGGTATCTCAATACCTAGTTCAACCTCGTTACCGACAAGTCTCTTTACTCATTCCGTAATACATCATCCCGCAACTAACTCATTAGTTACAATGCTTGCAAGGCTTATAGTGATGTGCATTACCGAGTGGGCCCAGAGATACCTCTCCGACAATCGGAGTGACAAATCCTAATCTCGAAATACGCCAACCCAACAAGTACCTTTGGAGACACCTGTAGAGCACCTTTATAATCACCCAGTTATGTTGTGACGTTTGGTAGCACACAAAGTGTTCCTCCGGTAAACGGGAGTTGCATAATCTCATAGTCATAGGAACATGTATAAGTCATGAAGAAAGCAATAGCAGAATACTCAACGATCGTGTGCTAAGCTAACGGAATGGGTCAAGTCAATCACATCATTCTCCTAATGATGTGACCCCATTAATCAAATGACAACTCATGTCTATGGCTAGGAAACATAACCATCTTTGATCAACGAGCTAGTCAAGTAGAGGCATACTAGTGACACTCTATTTGTCTATGTACTCACACATGTATTTTGTTTCCGGTTAATACAATTTTGGCATTAATAATAAACATTTATCATGATATAAGGAAATAAATAATAACTTTATTATTGCCTCTAGGGCATATTTCCTTCAGGCAGAACTTACCACAGTGATAGGGTGACCTTGGAAGTACTACTTCAGCTTCCGGCTTGCCGTGAACACTTCGTAAACAAGCTTGTGCCAATGTGGATACCTTTGTTTAGACTCAATGAGCACCTCACTGATGTAGTAAACCGGCTGTTGAACCGGATGCTCCTTGCCAGCCTCCTTGCGATCCACCACGATTGCAACACTGACAGCTCATGAGTTAGCAGCCACATATAATAGCAACGGCTCTCTACCAAATGGCATAGATACATAGCAGAAGGCTCCGAACGGAGTGATGAAAGCCGTCTTCTCCTGGGCCTTAACTGCCATCTTGATCTGATGATAACCAGAGTAAGCATCCAAAAAGCTCAAACGCTCGCAACCTGCCGTAGCATCAATGATTTGATCAATACGGGGGAGAGCAAAGGGATCAGCCGGACAAGCCTTATTTAAGTCTGTGTATTCCACACACATCCGCCAGGTGCCGTTCTTCTTGAGCATGAGTACCGGGTTAGCCAACCACTCCGGGTGAAAAACTTCAACAATGAACCCAGCCGCTAAAAGCCGGGCGACCTCCTCTACAATAGCTTTCCGTCTCTCTTCGTTAAATCATCGAAGAAACTGCCTGGCCGGCTTAAACTTTGGATCAATATTAAGAGTGTGCTCAGCGAGTTCCAGGGCCACCTTTCGACTCCCATGCACAGTGATGGTGCCCTTGTGACCCGGCATCTTGAGCTGCAAATAAACATAACACGGCCACGCCATGAACTTGACATAAGCCGGCCGCCCAAATAGAGCATGATATGGACTCTTGATTTTGACCACCTCGAAAGTTAATGTCTCAGCCCTAGAATCATACTCGTCTCCGAAGGCCACTTCCAGCTCAATCTTACCAACTGGGTACGCCGACTTACCAGGCACCACTCCGTGGAAAACGGAGTTGGATGTCTTTAAATTTTTGTCAGTCAAACCTATGCGCCGAAAGGTCTCGTAATAGAGGATGTTGATGCTGCTACCCCCATCCATGAGCACTTTAGTGAATTTATATCCACCAACCTGAGGTGCCACCACCAAGGCTAACTGACCCGAATTATGAACCTGGGGAGGGTGATCCTCTCTACTCCACACAATAGGCTGCTCTGACCATCTCAAATAACGGGGAACCGCCGGCTCAACAGAATTCACGACCCTTTTATGAATATTCTGGTCACGTTTGCATAAGCTAGTAGTGAACACGTGATACTGTCGACTGTTCAGCTGCTTCGGATGGCTCTGATAACCCGACTGCTGCTGCTGACCTCCTTGACCAGACTGCTGCTGATTATATCCACCTTGATTTCCCTGAAAGCCGGAATTTGAACCGCCACTTGGGCCATAGAAACCGCCGGCTCCTGAGCCGCCACCTGACCCGTCGAACATGTTGGAATTCTTGAAAGCCTTCATGATCGTGCAATCCTTCCATAAATGAGTCGCCGGCTTCTCCCGGGTGCCTTATTTCGGACAGGGCTCATTGAGTAGCTGTTCAAGAGACGGACCTGACCCGCCAGATCGAGGGGGCGGTTCTCCCTTACGTCTCTGATTGTTACCCTGCGCATTGGCGTTGGCCACAAACTTTGGGTTACCCTCAGCCTTACGCTTATTGCCTCCTTGATTCATCGGGTTATGTTGCTGACCCTTTCCATTGCCGTTCTTCTTTCCCTTCCCTGTCTTTTCCTCATCAGACGCGAGATCCTTGGTACTATCAGAGTTGGCGTATTTGACTAAAGCCGCCATCAGCGTACCCATATCATTGCAATCACGCTTACGGTGCCCCAGTTTTTGTCTCAGAGGCTCAAATCGACAATTCTTCTCCAACATGAGGACTGCTGAGCTGGCATCCATCTTGTCAGACGAATGTATTATCTCCTTGACCCGGCGTACCCAATGAGTGGTGGATTCACCCTCCTCTTGCTTAAAATTTGTCAAGTCCATAATCGACATAGATTGTTTGCAAGTATCCTTAAAGTTTTGAATGAACCGGGCCTTCAGCTCCGCCCATGAGCTAATGGAATTGGGCGGCAGGCCCTTTAGCCAAGACCTAGTCATCCCGTCCAACATCATAGTGAAGTACTTAGCCATTGCCGTGTCACTGACCTCCAACAACTCCATAGCCATCTCATAGCTCTCAATCCAGGCCCCGGGCTGTAAGTCGGCCGTATAATTTGGCACCTTTCGGGGTCCTTTGAAATTCTTAGGGAGACGCACATTACGTAAAGCCAGCACCAGACACGGAACGCTGCCGGTTATGGTGGCTACTCCCGCCTCAGCAGAAGTCGTCGTATAATCCGGAAAGGCCTGGTGTGCCGTTTGCTGAGCCGCTAGCTGATCCGCTAGCTGAGCCGCCCTCTCCTCCTCCTGTCATATCCAGTCCTGCACCAGGTTATGACCGCCGGGCTGGTTACGGCGCTGGGCATTGCTTGACAAAGCCTCTGACTCCATGTGCCTACTGTAACTCGGGCTCCGGTTTGGACGAGATGGAGCCAACCAGGGCGGATGAGTTGAATGAATTCTGTCACGGCTATAGGAATAAGTCTCTTGCTGAGCCAGAGCCGTCTGTACAAGTTCTCTGATCCTCCATGTCTCACCGCCGTTGGATCATCACCGTCCACGGGGAGAGCCGCCAAACGTGCTGATGCTGCAATCAAGTTCTCCATGGTGTTAGAAAAGTGACCCGGCGGTACCGGTACATAACGGGGCGGTGCCATATTACCATGAGGAGGTGCCATCACCCGAGGCTGAACCGGTCCTCCTGCTCCGGCTGTCATGAACTGATTTGCGTCTGGCGGGTTACTTGGGCCGGCTCCTGGTGTAGCGAAAAGATTCCGAGGATCATAAACCGGAGGCAGACGGGATTGAGTTTTCTGGTGTCTCCTCCTCGTCACCTCATTAGATGCATTCAGGCTCATCGTAAGCTGGTAAGCCTCTGATTGGAGTTGTTGCGCCCGCGCGTCCAACGCCGTCCGTTCCGTAGCTAACCTGGTGTCGTCAGCTGCTAAGGCCTCCTTGGCCTGAGCTATTTCCTCGCGCACCTGTGCCACTTCTGCATTATGCTCATCTTGATTCGCAGGAATAACCATGGCGGTTAACAGGGCCATTAACTTATCCATGAGATCCATCAGCACCTGAGCCAGCGGGCGCACAGGGCCTCCTGCCCTGGCCACTCCTGACCCGGATGTTATCGCTGTTGCGGCCGTAGAATTTTGGCCGGGTTGAGTACCAGCCATGAAGACTCCTGCCCAGCTTGGCGGCTCATAGGGGTCCAGAATACTGCTGCCATCGGAACAGCCCCCAAGCCTGCCATCTTGCAGCAGATACAGCGAATCTGTTGAACCGGTGGACGAATCACCGTCGGAGAGGACGGCCGTCTCACCACCATCTTAAGATCCTTCAAAAAGTTCCCCTCCGTGGATGCAACCCACGAAGGCACGCTTCACGACGGGTTGAGCTCGGGCAAGTCTCAAGCGCTGACCCGTCTCGACGAAGTCGGTGCATCCGGATCAGGGCCCGGCTCACCGATTCAGCCGATGAAGACGTGGATTCCATCAAAGGGGACCCGGTACCCGTACTCAATTGAGCCGGCGTCGCGACCCTAGCCTTCGTCGTCGATGTAGATCTTGCCGCGATGACTCTTGGTCATCCGGCCGACTGTATATCCCTTGAGCCCTTCGAAGCTGCCTTCAAGAACTCAAATCCACCATGCACTGGCCCCACGGTGGGCGCCAACTGTCGTGGAATTGTCACGACAGATGTCCATTTGCAAGGACTTAGTCGTGGAGCCATCAGAACTAGGAAGCTTAAAGGGGTTAATCGGACAAAGGACACGAGAGAGTTATACTAGTTCGTCCCCTTATGGTGAAGGTAAGGCCTATGTCTAGTTGGGTTGCTATTGCTGCGGTTTCGATGACTAGGGAGCGAGATATGCTATGCCTGGTTCTCGATGAGTTGTTTCTTTCCCTAAGCTGTCGGCGGGTCGTCCCCTTATATACATGGGTTGATGCCCTGCGGCCTACAGAGTCCCGGCCGGCTCATAAACAGTGTCCGGCTCGGTGACTAGTTAATTCTACCTTATGGTACAAGTCATGCCATTATAGCGGTTTACCACTATGGGCCTTGAGTCACCTGTGGGGTTTAGACCCTTTATTGAACCGCCCTTCATGCTTGGTCTTGGGCTTCTTCTGATGAGTCCTTCTTTGCGTAACCCGGCCCCTTACGGGCGGCTTACATAAATAGTTATATCCCCAACAATACCAGAAGCTGAAATTTCCACCATGCTTTCCAATTATACTTTTAAAGGTGGAATACCTAAGAAACTAGGAGATCCAGGAGTACCAACTATACCATGCTCCCTTAAAAGAAACTATGATAAAACTGCTTTATGTTATCTTGGATCCGGTGTTAGTGTTATGCCTCTCTCTTTATATCGTAGACTTGATTTGAATAAGTTGACACCTACTGAAATATCTTTGCAATTGGTCGATAAATCAACTGCTATACCTGTCGGTATTTGTGGGGTTGTGCCTGTTGTGCTTGCAAACATTACTATTTTAACGGACTTTGTTATTCTTGATATTCCCAAGGACGATAGTATGTCGATTATCCTTGGTAGACCCTTTTTGAATATTTCAGGGGTTGTTATTGATTGCAACAAAGGCAATGTCACTTTTCATTTTAATGGTAATGAGCATATGGTACATTTTTCGAGGAAACAACCTCAAGTCCACAGTATCAATTCTATTGGAAAAACTTCAATGACTATTATTGGAGGTTTTGAATTTCCTCTTCCTACTGTCAAGAAGAAATATGATATTCTTATTATTGGGGACATGCATATCCCAGTTGAGGTAACCTAGTGTTATTCGAAAATTCATGGTTCCATGCGATTCGGAAAGAGTTTTTTAACAAGACTTGATCAACCTTGTTAGTGGATGCCTTTTGATGAGCATGAGATGGATGAAGTTAGAAAGCACAACTCTCTGTACCCACCTTTTACTTTCTGTTACTTAGATTAAATAAAGCCAAAATAGTATTTTTTGTTTATTTTCTGAATTATCCTTGCAATAAAAAAATACCCCAAAAATAAAAGTTCTCCAAACATCTTGAAAATGAAATATGATTTTTTGTAGAATATTTAGGAATTACTGGCACTGAGAACGCACCAGGGGGCTCACCATCTGGTCACGAGGGCACAAGGCGCGCCCCCTGCCTCGTGGGCCCCGCGTGGACCCCTCCACTTATTTCAGCACCCACTCACTTTGTCTTCCTCCAGAAAAAATCCTCCCATAGCTCAAACCCGTGTTCTAGCTCATCTTGCTGCCATTTTTTATCTCCTTGCTCAAAGCTTCATTCACAAAACTATTTTGGGGGATTGTTCTTCAGTATGTGACTCCTCCAATGGTCCAATTAGTTTTTGTTCTCGAGCTTTAATTATTGCAAATTTTTGCTGCTAAGGTGTCCCTATTATTGAGCTTGCATGTCAAATTTATATGGTCCAAAGTAGTTTTAATGCATGATATAGCCTCTAGGCACTTGTGGGAGTAGTTTCTATCAATCTTGTTGGGTTTGGTTCACTCTTATTTTGAGTCACTAAAAAATTTCAGAGGGAGAAAATGTTGAAGAGATTGTTGAGAGGCTCTTCGAGCCGAAGCTCAAAGGATAAGCAAAATGAGGAGAATAAAAAGCCCAAATACAATCTTCCTCGCACTACGGAGGTTCGGCCATGCGAATGGCCTTGTGATGAGTTCTTGAGAGCCGCCGGAATTTATGATGACTTTTATTACTTGGCTGAGAATGCAGGCCTCACCGACTTCATCCACGACCAGCGCGAACAGTATCTCCTTCTCACTAATATTTTCGTGCAAAATTCTTATTTCCATGCTAAGAAATCACCACTTTCAGTGGAGTTTCACTTATATGATGAGGCTAAGGAGATGTCACTCCATGATTTTTGTCAGGTCTGCAAGATACCCTTTTTGGGCCGCATCGAGGAACCACACTGTAGTGATGTGGATGGATTTATTGATAAAATTACAGTAGGAGAAACGAGGAAAGTTTCCGATGCAAGAATTACTAGTATACATTTCCCTATTCTACGTTACTTCGCGATATTTGCTAGTAGATGTTTAATTGGTCACGGGAACAGTGGAAATCTTAGTGCTCCTGATCTTGTCATTTTACGCCGTGCTTTGTTTCGTGATACAACTTTCTGCTTAGGCGCTATTATTGCTAAACGATTAAGTTTGAACGGTGCAAAGGGCCCCATCTTCGGAGGCATCATTGCTTCACGCCTTGCTGAACACTTTGAGATACCTATTCGGCATTATGAGAAAGAGGAAAAGTTGTTGCCCCTATTTTTCTAGATTATAGGAGTATGGTAGCAAATGAATTTATTGTTAAAAATAAGAATAAGATGCTTAAGTATAATTTGATATTTGATAAAACTCCCTGTGAGATTATTACCTTACCTGCACCCTCTTTATTTAACATACTTTCAGGCACGTACCTCATCTTGCCAGAGGCCATTTATGCATACTAGAGCCTGACGCAAGTCCCAGAGCCTGAGCCCGAGCCACCACTTGACCCTTATCGACGGTCTGTTTATCAGTGGGATCCAGAGGAGATCGCCAACCAGTTGCACCCTGAGGACCCTCCTCAGTACACCGGAGAGAGTGGCTTCGATCCGTGGCCATAGACCAACTTAGGCCAAAAGCCTAAGCTTGGGGGAGTACGTATCTCTCACCGACGTTACATTCATGTCCGCACACTTATGTCAGTTGTCGGTGCTCTTACTTTTTCATTGTACTATCCATGCTAGTTTATTTTCTTTTCTAAGCCTTCTTCTTGCGTGTCTGAAAAACCTTAAGAAAAACCAAAAAAATTAGTTATAGCTTTTAGCTAGTCTACTTCCAAGCATGTATTAGTGGTAATTAAAAGAAAAACCAAATAGATTTCTCGTTCTTCTTTTGCTTGTTGGGAGATTTCCCGTGTAAATAGTTTTATTTCTTTTCTTTTTTGGGGGGATCGAGAGGAGAAGACCATGATGGAAATGTTGAGTGGCTCTCATATGCATTATTGTTGATTTAACCAAGAGCCCATATTACCTTGCACTACAAAAAAATACATTTCCGTGATGATACGTGTTTGTCACAGTAGGTCGCATTTTTAGTGATGCATGTACATCCATGACAATTTTATGACAGAATCAAGGTAGTCATACATGTGCTCTCGTAGAAGTGTTCCATGACATAAATCGTGTAAGTGTCCACTTCCAGGACGATAAATCGCGCGTCACAGAAGTGCTTTCGTCAAGGGTGACCGACACGTGACATCCACCGTAACGGAACGCCGTTAAGCTATAGGGTCCGGTTTTGGATCTGATAACCCGTTAACATTCCCGACCAATGGGGATTTTCCACGTGTAAAATCATCATTGGTTGGAGGAAAAACGTGTCAGCTCACCGTTGGGACAGATGTCATCCACTCATTGGACACAAAGCGTCTATGATACATCGACACATGGCACGGCCCAACAGAGGCCCATCCCTGTGAAAAGGCCGGTCCGTTTGACCTGGTCAAAAGGTGGCGGGCCGGCCCACGGCAAGCCTGTTAACGGCCTGTTCGCATATAGCCCATTAACACCCCGCTAACCCAGGGCCCGTTTATGACCTAACCGAATTAGGACCAGTAGCATCATCTGGGCCATCCAATATAATTCCAGCCTGTTTTAACTTTCGGCCCATGTATGGCCCATGACGTCTTTCCGCCCATATGAGGCCCTTAGTACTCTCGACACATTAACGGCCCGTGGTAAAACTGACCCGTAATAAATAGTGTACCACTTTATACCCATTAACGACCCGTGGTGAACTGGCCCGTATTGGACAGTGTATCACTTTATACCCATTAACGGCTCGTTATTCAGTTGGGCTGTTTCCAGCCCATGTTATCTTTCGGCCTTCTCACGGCCCATTTGTTCTTGGGCTCATTTCCACATTCGTTTACTTACGGCCCGTTACTGTCATTTCCTGCTTGTGGGCCAAACTCAGCTCGTGGTTACAGTCGGCTAGTTTGTGGCCCGTCAATACGTTGGGCCGTTTTGATAGCGTCATCAAAATATGGTCGATTAACGACAGCCGTTATGGTTGGCCCATGAACGGACGATTTCAACTCTAGCCCATTTACGACCATAATGTGGTCTGTTATTGACCCATGTTTGGCCAACCGATCATAAGCCCGTAGAAGGCCCATTGATGATACGACCCATAGAAGGCCCATTGTGTCTACGGCCCATATAAGGCCCATTGTTTCTATGCCACATAGAAGGCCCATTGTTTCTACAGCCCTTAGAAGGCCCATTGTTTCTATGGCCCGTAGGAGGCCCATGTAAACTACAGCCGGTGAGCATCAAAGTTCGCCACCAGTGCAAATATTGGGAACACCCTACACTATACAAAAATGGATTTCTATTTTCTTTAGCCGGTGGCTGCACGTTAAGAACATATTTTATATCACACCAAAACAAATTACAACTATAAAACAAAAGGAAGGTTGGCATAAAAGTTAACAGTCTAGCAGATAAATGCACCACCAGAAGTTCAGAAGCTCAGTTCATTTAACCTTACTATTACGTTTTCATGTTGTATTGTCTGATGGAGAACCATAACCTTTTGCCTTCAGTTCTCCTAGGCTCCTGAATAACATAGCAAATGTCTGATAGTCTGGTTTCAAAACCATGCATATCTTGACAACATCAAACAATGTCTCTCCTTGTTTCCAAAGGGTCTCTCTTAGGGAATGGACTTAGTTCTGGAGCGCAGATACAACATTGTTTTGAGCTTGCATATCTTGATCATGAGGCAGTTTGGATGAGATTGCCTTAACAACCAACCCAGTATTACGCAGGAACGTGCTTTTGGCACTGTTAGTGGACAGGTACTGACCCACTGCAGCAAGAGCTGGCATTGCGGTAATAATTGCCTCGCCACCTTCAGAAGGTGGCGGTTCCACCATTTTTTCCATAGCTCACTAAAAGGTTGTGGTTTTACATTAGTAGTACCAAAATAGAAGATATTAAGGAGGCAGCAAAACCAAACAAAATAGCTTTGGTCTATATACAGAACTTGTTCTAGTGAACCCATGTAAAATAATAGTTGTATTTTATTGCAAAGTACATAATAAAACCAGGTTCCAAACATATGACCATGTACCATCGCTAATGTATTGTCTATTTCTTCACATTGTATTGAGGGCTAAGGATAAAGAGACGAAGTTTATAATACGGTAAGCATAGTATGACATCATTCATATCACAAAACAACTGAGAACAGACAAACATGCAATTGTAACATTGTGTGGGCAAGTCCAGCACGGAACTACATTACAGTTCAAGATCAAAGGAACATCACTCCTCTCTTTTAAACCTTGTAAGGTGCAATTATACGCTAAGACAATTGTGTATAAAATTTAAAAGAGTAATAGACATTGGCTGCAAACCATGTAGTTCAAGGCACAAGTCAGAGTAAGTAGTAGTTAAAAGGCATGAGGATTAAGGACTTACAACAGCGGCTTTGACTGGTGTAGTCATGCCCTTCTTCTTGTTGGTGTGACAGTCCTTGAAGATTTCCACATCATTTGGTTTAGGTACTTTTTGGTCCTTGCGGGCTTTCCTCTGCATTTGTAACAAGTCAATATATATATATGATAATATGGTACAGCGAAAAGAGTGAAACAACAGCTAATTACAAGAGCCTCGTAGTGTGCAATATAGCTATGAGATCATGAAGTCTATTGGAATTTCACTTTCGTACGGTTGGCCTTGTTCTTTGAATAGTTCACCTACAAGAAGATAGATTTGTGTGGCACATGCGTAAATAGGACTTCAACATGTGATCTGATCACATATATATAATGTACCTGATACTTCGGATCGGACCAGTGTTTAACGAGGCCTCTCCAGTCTTCATCAGATATATTTTCCACTGGAGATGTTTGGGCAAGTTCACTGTTAGCCTTGCCTTCAAAGTGAGTTTTCCTCAAGTTATACCGATATTGTCGTAGAGAAGACTTGAAAACATGGGTGCAAGCTTGTCTGGTTGCATCATCTTGGCTATCCAACTTGAACCTCATCTGTTGAAAATTATGGGAGTCTCATTATCAGCAACCAAGAAAGTATTGGACAGAGCAAGATGATATTACTAGTTTCCATACATAACCATACTTACAGATAAATGGTCGAGGAAAGTGTTGAACTGGGTTTCGTCTTTGTTATTCCTGTACTGAATCCATGTTGGGAGGATACGTACATGACACCTAGCAGCAACCGCTGCCTCTGATACTAACTTGGCTGACTCTATAGCATCACGTGGCCTTTTTAAACCTGCCTCAAAACGGATCTCCATTCTTCCTCCTCTAGATTTAGTTAACTTATCGAGCATTATCCCAGATGTTTGTTTCCTCTTGCGCCTAGGTGCTAGTCCAACAACAAACATAGGAAGTGTTAGTGTACATCAAACTTTGAGACTACATATAAAGAAGCATGCAACTGTAACTTGACTCCAGCAACTACCTTCTTGCTGTTGAAGCTCACAAAGTTCATCTGATCTTGCCAACTCATCTTGTGTCAAGAGTGCTTCGGAAGTAGTGTCAGGTGGCAAGGGAGCTTGGGAACGTGCTGCTAACTGAGTTGACGAACGAGTAAATTGTGCAGCTGGTGGTATTGTGGAAGGTGTTGCAACAACTAGGGTTGTATCTGCTTGTTTGGTGGCAGCTATTTGTTTCTGTTTGGCTTGTTCTGCAGCTCGTGTAGCATGGGTTACCCTGTCGGTACAATTTTCCGCTAGACTTTGACCTTCTATTGCACCATCAGTACCAGCAGAATCTGCAGGATTGTTCCGCTTCCCTTTCCCTGTCGTTCTGTCGTGCTTCCTCTTTCTCTGTGCCATGTTAAGTCAAGCCGACAAGAAAAATGAATAACAATTTAGTTTTTCAGAACAAATTTACTTTGATGTAAGAACACGGTGTGATAGACAGATATTGTATGCTCTAGAAACAGGAACACGTGTCTTAGTCACAAGTATAATGTGTAAAGTGAGCAGATGCAATTCAACAAAACTAGAAGCAATATAAGCTAGACATCATACATAACATGCAACCACATATAACAGTGCCAAGTTAGAGGGAGCACCTGTGATGGTGCACTAGGGGAGACGTGCTCATCACCAACACAGCTACGTTGAGTGTCTATGCATGTGTTGTCTTGGAAATCATGTTGGGGGGATGGAGGAGTAGAATATGTAGAGGCCCTCCATTTGGAAGGAGCACCTTCATCCACTGCCTTGCTAACTTCCTTCCGCTTTATTGATTTTGAATTGTCAAGTAAAACCGACAAGAAAAAGCAATAAAATTCACTCTTCAGAACTCATTCGTGCATGATACTGACAATCACTACTTTGATGTAAGGCCAACACATGATTCCAGGATGGAATAATACGAAAAACAGGACAACATGGCATATTCACAACTGTTTGTGTAAACTAAGCACAAACCATTTCACCAAATAAGAAGCAATGCAAGCTAGACACCACGTGAAAGATGCAACCAATATGACTCTGCAAAGTTAAAAGTGTCCCATCATAAATGGCATTTCAACAAATTAGAAGCAGCGCATGCTATAAATCATATCAAAGATGCAACTAATATCACACTACATATACTGAAGGTGTCTTTTCATATTGATTTATGCGGGGTACAAAAAAGCAATAGTTTTATGTGAGGACATGCTTAATAGACAGATGTACTATGTACTAAATAGAGGAAGGCATGTCACATTAATAGGTATAATGTATAAGCTAAACAAAATAGCACATGCAGTTTAACCAGATTGGAAGAATTACAATCTAGACACCATATGCAACATGCAACCACATATCACGCTGCCAAGTTAGAGCAAGCACCTGTGATGCTAGTGTAGGGGAAATGCGGTAATCAACTACACAGCTACGTTCACTATCTTCCTCTAGCCTTGCTGTTTCTTGAGAATCATGTCAGGAGGCTGACGCTGCATTCTTTAAATGAGGAGTATTCCGCTTGCCTGACTGTGTCATCATAAGTGATTGATGAGGGATACATAAGAACATTAGTTTGATGTAAGAACATGGTTAATAAACAGATGTACTAGTATGTACCAAAAACAGAAAGGCATGTCATATTCAAAGGTATAATGTGTAAGCTAAGCAGATGCAATTTAATCAAATTAGAAGCAATACAAGCTAGAAATCCGGCTGGAGTTGTAAGCATGATCATCTAGGACCTGAGAGCCTGGTGGGAGGCGGGCTGCTTCCCCACCATCGCGGCTTTTTAGTTGGCTTCCAGGTGATGCCTCTCTTTGCTGGGCTTGTCACTGGCTCGGCCAGTGCCCTGACTAGCTATTTGTCTTCTGGTGCTCACGGGATGGTGGTTCATGTAAAAAATATATTTCCTTATCTTAATAAAGACCGACTTCGGCCTTTCAAATACAAGCTAGACACCATATGGAACATGCAACCACATATGACACCGTGAAGTTAAAGCAAGCACCTGGGATGGTGGTTCATGGTGAGCGAGATCATCAACTCTAGAGCTACGTTCCCCGTCTCCATCTGCTGACACTACACCCTTTATAGTCCTGAAACGTGTCTGGCTTAGCCGCGTACCACGCAGGAGCGACTTCTCTCTTATCTTTTCTGCTTCTGTCAAGGCAGGGTCTGAAATACCCTTGCATAAAAACACAATAGTGAGAGTATGGGTGAAGTGTGTGCAGAACTAGTGCACTGTAAAAGTAGCAGATAGTAGGTGGCTGAAAAATAAATGAAAGGAGACATATGATAGCTCTACAACATTGCATGGCAAACAAAATTAGATCCTACTCCGTATGATTTTCTAATATATGAGCACAGGAAATGCAGGCACTCCTCCAGATAACCACCACATGTTGTCCTATCAAGATAACAGTCGACTGAAAATAAATAGGTCAGTCGATTTTTCCATGAACCGTCCGATCTATAAGGAACAGGCAGATGGCCTTCGTCTACCTCTCGTTAGTCATTGTTGATGGTCTTTCTCGAACCGCCAGCGACCACCGGCCTAGACCCCTGCCTCCGCCGCCCCGCCCTCCCCTCGACCTCACACCACCGCCGTGCTTGGCAGCGCCCCCAGGCCATCCCTTTAATCATGGTCGACCTCTAGATCGGGCGCAGCAGCTCTAGGCCCCACACGCCCCTAAGATAAACACCGACGCGCTGCTTCCCTAGCTTAATAGGCGGACTAGCGCCTGTTACATCAGGGAATGATTCCTTTAATTGGGAATCAACTGAGCAAGAATTGAAATCCAGGGGGCGACGAACCTCTAGCTAAGGTGAAATAGTATACGAAGAGAAACCTTGTGCATCGCGAGTTACTAGGAACATCTAGTATCAAGAAGAAGCGGTCAACTAGTGTCTTTTGTGGGATGAATACCGTGCAAGCAGACACGTAAGATTTGCACGAATAAGGGAAGAGGAGTACCATTTTCGGTTGCCGGCATGGTCCGCTCCACATGTCGCGGCGATCTTCTTCTTTTTGCCAGGGGAACCAATGTTTTGGAGGAGGGTGCAGGCTTGGACGAACCCATGGCCAAATTGTTGATTGTGTTGTCGTGGTCGTATGTCGGCGGAGGGGAAGGGGAAGCAGATCCGAGGCAGCGAAGGATGGTGTAGCAGGAACAGCTCCGGTGCGGTGGAGGGTGGCGAAGTTGGAGCGGCAGCGGTGAGGCGCAGGACGGAGTGGTTGAACTAGCTCGGGTACGGATGGCTCGGCCTTGGCTTCAACTACTAGCCATGGAAGGGCGTTGCGGTTGAGGTTGCGGTGGACGACGACGTCGAGATATCGGTTCCGGCGTGATGGAGGAGGGTGGCGGTTGATGGGTGGAATGGGGTGGCGGACGGAGGACGCTGGGGTTTCGCAACTGGTGGAGAGGTAGTTTTTGCGCCCACGGAGTACGAATGGGGAATTGGATGGGTGGGCGGGGGGAGGGGGAGAACCATGTTTCGGTCTGGGACGCGCTTGTTTTTGGCTTTTTCGAACAGAAGATGGGACGCGCTTGTTTGAAATTTGCGGTAAGTACAAACTTTGCCCCCCTCTTAAATTTCGGACCTACTGCGGGTCGGGGGTAGGATGGTAATCCTAGGTGTCCCAAATAGTGGGCCGGAGCGATTTCGGCTGCGCGCATGTGTGCTTAGGCGGCCATTGCATATGAATGTTTTTTGGAGGCGGTTGCGTGGCATCTAGATGAAGATACAAACCTACCCCGGTTTAGACCTTTGGATGTCGGGCCGGTAGGTTTCACGGGTCGGAGTTATTAGAAAAGTAATTTCCTTGTACTACCAAACATTGGTCACACGCGGTTTCAGGCGAGTAGAGGCTCTTTTGGCGCTTCGTTCGAAATTTTGAAACACAAGCATTCACGTTTGGAGTACTCTAGAACTTTGAGGATTGACCTAAATTGACAACGTTAAATTTGACCTTGTATGTTTGAAAACCTCATTAAATTATCCGTTTCTTTTTGAAATTTTGAAACTTGAAAATCCTATAACTACGATTATTTTGGAATGGAGGAGCTAAATTAGAATCTATTTTGTACATGACTACATATGCTATTATGTACAAAATCAGAGCAAAGATTGGTGCCCCCATAATTTAGGTATGATTTACAAACGTCATGATATCAAATTCAAATAATTGAATGGACTTCATGTTGAATTCGATTTTTTTAAACCACCTTATGTTGAATTCAAATGTATGCTAGTTCATAGGTAGCTATTTATAATGTTCATTGTGTAACTTTCATATGTATAATGTGCTTTACACACACAACATGAACTATACTCACGTTTATATTCGATTGCTAAAGCGATGCATTCTCTGGAGTTCAAAATACTAACTATGTGGATCAATTGTGTCGAATAATAACATAGACATGCTCAAATTCGATAGAATCTAGATGTCTGATGGATCAATGACCGTTCCTTATGCGAATTGCAAATATCATGATCCCATCCTAATATTTGGATACAATTTATATCTTTAATCAATGTGTACAGCAGTCTTGTACGTGTAGTTTCACTCTCCATCGGTGGTCTCTCACACATGCTCACACACTCTCTCCCGAGGTGTCTTTCTCGCACACATGCTCTCGATATAACCCTCCCTCCCTCTCGTAACCATTTACGACTGTTTTCACTAACCTTTATCACAAGCACTCTTCCTCTCGCAAGCATACACACGCACAATCCCCATTGACCCTTTCTATATACATAGACATGCCTACGTGTCTCCTGTACGCACATTATCTTTAGGCATGTCTCTCACGCATTGTCTCACACCTCTCTTCCTAATCGACGAGTACGGTTCTAGCAGAGCATTCTGTAGGATGCCCCTTAAAGTTAGGTTGGATGAATAGTAATATCAGAGATAAAGGGGTTATCATAGTCCGAGAACCTAGGGTTACAAATCCTAGCCGGCTTTGTTAGTGGACATAGAGTCCTTCACAATTATGCTATCTTTGTCTTGTACGACTAGTCATCCATGGGTCTCCCTAAATGTGTCACGGCCCAAACAATGTGGCGCGGGACGGAACCGAACGAAGAGCCTCACCTCGACCCACCGAACCTCACGCGGTGACACACCCTCTGCCCCCATGTCTCGTTATCTTCTCACACCCACACATACCAACAAAGACACCACACACAAAACATATATTCTCCTGGTGCCTCTATCCACTCCTCCCTTGCATATACACACTCAAGGGAATCTCTCGCCGTGACGTCATATTCGTCTCTCCCACACCCCCCTGTCGGCCCCTCTATCCATGCCTCTCTCGAAGACGTAATACACACACATACCTCTCTAGGCCCTGCCAAATGCATCAACTACACATTCACACATCTTACATCACGTACCCCATTGATCTAAAAAGCCCTCTCTTCATGTTAATTTCGCATACAACATTCCTTTTGAATAAAGTGTGGCCAAAAAAATATTTTAGAATTTCTACATATATACAACATTACAAAGTTATATGGAGGAGTATGAACGCTTGCATTGCATGGTGCACACAATCATATTTATTTCGCACTGTGAATTTGTATGTTTTTATACTATATATAAAGGTAGTCATAATAAAGAGAAACTAAGAGCATCTCTCTCTCCATCGCATACCCCCCCCCCCTCTACGCCCCTTTCAGGTACTCACACAAACTATCTCCAGGTCCTTTAAAAGTAAACCCCCAGCACATTCACGCATGTTTCATCCTTCTCTCGTGATATATACAGTGACGATCATTGTATTTGAAGTGAAAGCACGATACGTACATTGGAATTCAGAATCCACTCATTACGGTCACCATTTATGTTTTGTGGTTATTATACAGTCACGGGCTCACCGTACAACTCTGTATTTGCTCAAGACACGACTAGTTGACCAGTTAAACGCTCCACATGGCACCTCTAGTGTTGAATCACATTATCTCACTACCATCGGGCCCACCTGTCGGCTTGTATCTACTCTACATCTACACTCTTATAAAATACTAGCAAGATGCCCATGCGTTGCACGGAACATCAAGATGCATTTGTATGAGTAGTTTATCTTGTGGGAGAAAAGGATGAACAAGGGAATGCCTTATTTGCAAGTGTGGAGAGGGGTGTGGGTATCTTTTTGCAAAATTGCCATAGTTTCCTTCCTATCCGTCAGATATAGATCAGACGGCCTATATTGCAGGATGGCAGGCACACGATCATCACCGACTATGCTTTTTATAAGAGTAGGGGTAAAATACACTCTTATAAAAACAGAGTTGGTGATGATGGTGTGCCTGCCATCCTGCAATATAGGCTGTCCGATTTATATCTGACGGATAGGAAAGAAAGTGTGACAATTTTGCCTAAGATGTACCCACACACCTCTCCACATTTGCAAATAAGGCCTTCCCTCGTTCATCCTTTTCTCTCACAAGATAAACTAGTCATACAAATGCATCTTGATGTTACGTGCAACGCACGGGCATCTTGCTAGTAAGAATGAAAACAAGCGACAAAAAAATATTGGATGGTGGTTCAAAGTCATGACCGCGGGCACAGCGGACAAGGTGGCCTTGTATTGGTATGCTGAGCCGTCTGTTTTAACGCACATGAGCTGGTGTGGTGATTATACACACACGCAAACGTGCACACGAACTGCATGCACGCAACACTCACATGAACACATGCACCCACGCACACACGCAACACTCACACATACACACGCAGCCACGCACGCACGCAACACTCACAGGCACACACGCATGCATGCACACACCAGTACACCACACGACTAACACACACTCTCACGCTCAAGTGCTCAACCTACACGTGCATGCGCACACATCAGGCCCTGACATACACATACACAACCAGGTGATTCCCACGCACGCGGTGGAGTCTTGTCGCGCCTGCGTAAATTTGTGTTTATCTGACCTTTTCCCTATGCGAACTGGCAGGTGGGACCCACAAGGGACGTGGTCAATTTAACTAGTCAACATGGTGCCATGCAGACTATTTGGCCGGTCAACAGAGTGCAATCCGATGCTGAACCGTGAGCAAGTGACCGTATAATCACCGCAAAATGTATATAGTGACCGTAATCAGCTTATTCTGAAGTTCAGTGAACGTATTACGCTTTTCTCTCTGTAGTCCCTCCAAAACTACATCTCTACACGTTCTCGCATGTTACATCTAACAACTATGCAATACAGCACTACTACTACACTCTAACACAATAAATCATATGTGTTTTTAGTTTTACTAGATATCATATTGTTACTTAATTATTCAGTTTGCATAAATTAAAATTGCCTTTGAAATGTATGGCCAGTATCATATACCGCGCGGAAAAAATCCCGCCCATTCCTGTTTAATCGGGTTTGTATCGATGGATCGTGCGAAACAACAAAACTATAGTACTATATACAGTACAAGTGACAGTTCACTGGGCCGTCCTGTCGTGTACTCCTCCGTCGTAAGAGTGGAGTGATCGCTTTCATAAATCTTCTAGTCCCCTTCACCGAAATCTGGAGCATCAAGCTACGGGGTCCACGTGCCATACCGGAATACAGTGCAGAGCAGCCGGGGTAAAGCACCCAGTCATGGCGCTGGTGTAGTAATGAGCAATGAGGCGTCAAATCACAAAGCTACACCTTTCCCGCAGTTAAGTTGGAGGGACGAAGTAATAATGCTAAAAAAATAAGTTGGAGGGATGAAGCAACCATCATTTCACTCGTTGCTGAATCTGCTTCTCCCTCATCTTCTTCAAGTTAACCACGTGTTGCTTCTGCCATTGTTCTGCCTCATGTGGGAAGCGGATCGGCTTGGTAAAGCACTGACACGTGGGACCACATGTTAGCAAACCACCAGGACAACGTCCTCTAAAAATAAGAAACCTCCCCCGCCATCCGCGCGGCAAAATCACCTCCTTTTTACTAATCTTGATTCTATAAAAAATTTAGATCAATATAATTGAGATTTGTATCGATAGCAGACAGGAGCAAAACCAAGTGGTACGGTTAAGGGCATCCACAATGTGTGGCCAAATGTGAAAATAGCTTTTGGCATCGTGGGAACCATTGTGGACGGTATTGCCAAAGCCAAAAGGATGGAACCGAAGCTCCCTGATTGATTGATTGAAGGAATAGAAAAGTGCAACATCTCTCCTCTTTCTCCTGTGCTTGGACGCATGTACAGTATAGAGGACAGAGTCTACTCCCCTCTGCCTTCTATCACAAATCACAAAGCAGTGAGGCATCAAATCACAAAGCACGGATAAAGCAACCATCATTTCACTCTTTGCTGACTCCGCTTATCCATCGTCTTCTTCGAGTAACCATCTCACCGCACTAAGCTGGACGGACGACACTATTGTGTATGAGTAGTACTAGCACATTTACGCGTCCTTTGGTTCAACGGACTTGCTGGATGCAAATAAGGCGGTTGTCTCGGCTTGTAGGCGACACTTGCGAATGACTTACCTTGGTCTCCCTCAATGTGTTCTCCGTCGAACGCACTTCGCCAAACCACAACGTTCGAGATATCATCGACGTCACCGTAATGGGTAAGGAAGTCAAATATAGTTACTACCTCCATTTTTTTGTACACAAGGCTAGTATATGAAAATTACAATTTGCAAAAGTCCACTAACACTAATCGAGGCAAAATTGATGGGGTTTGCCTCGTACTAGCAACCAACTAGAAAAATGTGCAAATAGTACCATGTGATATGGCATGATTTTAGGAACAACTAGAAATTTGAATCATCCAATTTGGAGATAATATGAATATTCTATGGAGTTTAGATCTCACTGGAAAAAGAAAAAGAAAAGGTTTAGGTTTATACCTAAACCACGCATTGGGCGAAGGATAGCCACTGGGCCAGCCCAGTGGCTCAGTTGCGCGCGGGAAAGGCCACGTTGAAGGCGCCCTCACGCGTTACGCTTCCGCTGCAGGGAAACGCACCGCAAGGAAACCGTGTCCACTTAACTCATGGGCCCGCCCCACTGTGCCGCTGACGCGCGGGGCCCACATGTCGGGTTCGTCCCCCACCTCCCGCTCGAACAGACGCGAGGCAGGGGAGGCAGGGCCGAGTGCTTGCGGGCGTGGGCTCCGGTGGCACAGGCCACCTCTGGCGATGCCCGGCACACCGGCGGCTTCAAGAGAGCGTGACGCACCTGCCAAGGTGCGCCACGACTGCTAGGGCGGTCGGATGCGGCCGGTGCCTCACCCGCGGCGGATGGAGGCGGCGACAAGATTGGGGCATGGCCTACGGTCACCGGGAGAAGGTCAAGGAGCACGGGGGAGGACCGCGGTGATGCTGGAGGTGCTCTAGTGGAGTCTAAAGGGGAGGGGAGAGGCCACGGAGCGCGAATTTAGGAGGAGGCCGACGACGGCACTCCGGCCATGGAGGGAGCAGGAGGACACGAGAGGAGGTGCAGGTTGGTCCATGGGTGTTCGAGAGAGAGGGAGAGCGAATGGGATCCAGAGGAAGGCCTCGGGAGCCCTTAAATGGCGAGGCCATGGCTCACCATGGACGTGGCCTACGGGTACCCGCGGAAATGACTGTGGTGGCCACGGGAGGAGGCTCGGGGTTGTCGGCGGCGCTCGTGGGCGTGGTCCACGTCGGGGGAGAAGGAAAGGGGGAGGGGATGGGTCAGAGGCATCGTGCATGTGAGGCTGCCCATTGGAGCCCTCGGGCGGCTGGTGCGCGTGCGAGAGGAGGCATAAGGAGGGAGGAGGAGGAGGGGGCCAGGGGCGTGGCGTGTTGCGGACATCGAGGCACCTCGACTGGCGCGAGGGGGAGGCTCGAGGTGGTCGGTGGCTTGGGAAGAGAGCAGCTACGGTGCGTGGGAGCACTGTAGCGCGCTCTGGAGCACGCCTTTGGCATGCCATGGCATAAAAAGGGGGAAGTGGGCGCGGCCACTTGTGTCCAGTAGTGCCAGGAGGTATTAGGATAGTAGGGGGAAGCCTTGGATGCCTTGTGGAACCAATGGAGTGAGGAGGGAGGTGAAAAAGAGAGAGGAAGGTGCTATCCAGTGGGTAAATGGGGGTGTTTCACCCCTCAATCATTGAGCTGAGGCCAGGGAAGAGTCACTGGAGATAGGAGAAGACTAGGAGGAGCTGTGGTAAAAAGTTGAGCTCAAGGAGATTAGTGGAAGGGGTCAAAATGGTGTTTTTGGAAAAATGGCAGAAGGTGTTTGATGTTTGTTTGGGTAAGCAAATGAACTCCAATTGCTATGATACTTAACAGGATGGAATGACACTTAGAAATAGGGTGTGCCACCCAATTTGAGCTCAGCCAATGTAACTTTGGTAAACCCTAGAAATTAGCAGAAATGGCTTTACCAAGATTTAGTCATGCAAATCAATTCTCCTTGATGCACCACTTGGTGTAGTGGCCTCATTTGGTCATGTGAACATGCTCACAAAAGTTGGGGTGAAGGAGAAAAAGTTGGCAGTACAAACTTGTTCAAATTTGATTCTGGTCAGAGAGGGTTTTGGGGCAGTTTGATCAAGATAACATTCTCTCCAACTTGTGCCATTTGGTATAGATGCATTATTACACCATTTGAGAATGTGCACCAAGTTTGAGAGCATTTGCACATGTTTGACATAGCAAAAATGTTCAAACTTGAAAAAGGACAGAAGTGGTTTTGAGAGGGTTTCATGGGGTTATACTATTCTCCATGACATGGTACTTGGCAAGATCATCACAAATGTCATATGTGACGTGTTAGAATTTTCTTGGATTTTTATGAAAATATTTCCTGTAGAAATATTTCAAATCCTTGAAATGAGCAGAAATGGTTTTGGGAGGTTTTGTCCAATATTTTGATCATAACCATATGTTGAAACTCATATATATGGAAAATATATGTCTATTGAGTCTCCCTAATTTTTCTCAAATATTTTTAAAGCTTTAAAATAATTTTAAACTATTTAAGACCATTTCTGGCCTTAAGAAAAAGCCTTTAAATAAAATAGGAAAATAACTTTTAAAATTATATTTTTGTGGTTTCTGGGTAACCTATATCTAATAGGAGTCAAAAATATTTTTGGAAAGATTTTTACTGCCCTTAATTAAGTACTTGTAGGGCAAACCTCAATCAAGGGGTTTTTGGAAAACTAATTTTTGAAAATACTATTTGGCCAAATTATTTTTGTAAGAAAATACTATATTGCACTATACACATGGCATGATCATTGGGAAGAGGTTTTGGATCAAGGAGAAGGAGTATAAGAGTTGGATAATTTATTTGATTTTTAGAGCACCAGCAAACAACAGTCAAACATTCAATCAAAGCAAAGACAAAACACTCAATAGTTTTTGTCAAACCACATTTTATCATGATTTATTAGCTTAAGTGTTGTGGCATGAAAATCAGGGTGTGACAATAAGTTCTTATGCCTCCACGAGGCATGATAAATGTTTCAGGATTAAAAAAGGCGGAAGAGCCGCCTTCGAGCCTCTTCCTAAGCCTTGGACACCATCGTCGCCCACCTGGGGAGGCCCGTCAACAACAACGTCGCCATCGTCCTTGCCATTAGCCGTGGGCGCAGGGTCGACGCAAAGGAACTTCTGTAGCAGGGCCTCCACCTGTTTCTTCACGACCTCGGCAACAGTGTCATGGAGCTCAGAATCCACGGGTTTGAGCAGCGCACCGAGGTCGAAGCTAGGATCCCAAAGATGGAGGTGGCTGAAGATGCGCGTCGCGCCTGAGGTAAAAAGCGTGCGAGTCTCTCCCTCCGCCATGGGGCCCACTCCAACGACGGTGCCCTCGAGCGCTGCGGCAAGCTTGGGGAGCAGCCCGGCGGAGCCTTCCTCCGGAGTCCCTAGTGGCTTCTCGTACCCTTCCTCGTAAAGGTCCTGCAGTGCCTTGTGGGACTTCAGCTCGAGTGAGACAAAGGCGTCGTGCCCCGCGGCGGCCGCCTTCTTAGCCACGGGGACGGATTTCTCCCTGGCCTCTTGCCGGGCCTTCTCCTTGGAGACGAGCTTGGTGTGGGACGCCTGGGCCGTTTCCGTCTCCTTCTTCAGCTTCTCTAGGCGGCCCCGCTCCA
Source organism: Aegilops umbellulata (assembly GCA_032464435.1). Classification (NCBI taxonomy): domain Eukaryota; kingdom Viridiplantae; phylum Streptophyta; class Magnoliopsida; order Poales; family Poaceae; genus Aegilops; species Aegilops umbellulata. The sequence goes on from CP136056.1 coordinate 432,430,978, forward strand.
CAGCCTGTTCCTGGGCTGCCTGCTCCAGTTCAGTGTCGAGGTTCGCAAGCGCAGCCTCCCGGGCCCTCAGCTCCTCCTCCTGCACCTCGAGCTGATGGGTGTGCGTAGCTTGCCCGTCACGGAGGACCTTCAGCTCGGCCTCCACCATGTGGCAGCGCTTCTCGGCGGCCGCTACGTCAGCCAACGCTGCATCGCGAGGAGCTGCGGCCACGCCGACCACCTTCATGCCCTCCTCAGCGGCGGCCTCGGCCTGGCCCCAGGTTGCCCTGATGGACGAGTCGGCCCGGAGCCACTCCGAGACCAGCCCAGACGCTCCGTCACCATGCGCCGGTCGGCACCCCGAAGATCAGCCTAGAGCCGGTCCAGCATGGAGAAGGCATCCTCTAGAGCGTCGGGCATGGTAGAGGAACCATGGTCCACCAGCGTGACGGCTTGAGGAGGAGATGGCACCGGTGCTTGGGTTGGCGAAGCAATGGCCGCAAGGATGGCAGGGGGCTCCAGAGCCCTCGGACTCCCAGTGGGTGTACTGGAGGCGGGCTCCTCTGGAGTTGGCCGGGCCACGGAGGCGGTCTTCTCCTGAGGCTGGGCCGATGAGCCTCGAGAGGCATGCCCCATCGAGGGAAGCCGCGAGGTAGCCTCTTCCTCCTGTGCTGGGGTCGCCGTGGCCGTGGCAGGTCACACGGCCTCGGAGGTCCTGGCCCCATCCCTCTTCTTCTTCGCCAACCGACGTCAGCCCGGCCACCGAGAGGAGAATATCTTGAGCACGACGTCAAGAGTAGGAAGCAAATACAAGGTGAAGTACTTACTTGTCCCCAAGGATGTACGACATCTTCCTGCCCAGGAGTGTGGTGCCCCCGAGCTTCTTGGCCACAAGCTTCGCCACACTCTTAGGAGCAGACAAGCGTGCGACGACTGGCTCTGCAAGGGTGGCGGCCGACGACAAGGTGGAGGTGTCGCCCCAGGGAAGCAACGCCGTCCCGCCCTTCTTCGGGGTCCCCTGCTTCAGCCTCCTCAGGGGGTGCCCCTGGGCCTCGTGGCAACCCCGGTGGAGCGCGACGACCCCTCGACCAGGTACTCACCGGCGTCGTCGTTATCAGAGAGGACGCGAAGGAGCTCGCTCTGCCGCGGGGGAGAGGTCTCCCCCACCCCCTCCAAGGTCGCCTCCGAGTCTCCCTCCCCCTCCTCCCCGGAGTTCTCACCGGAGGACACCGACATCGGGGAGATAGGGGCTGGGGAGGCTTTGGTGGCATGAGCCCTCGCTTGTTGAAGGCGGGCATGGCGGCAGCTACCTTCTTCCCGTCGTCACGGTGGTACAGCGGGAGATAGGCTTCTGGGAGGCCACCCGGGTCCTCCTCGAGCAAGGTGCGCATGGCCTTGCTCAGCTCCTCGTCGGACAAGTCATCTGAGCATAGCCGGAGGTCGTCTTCCGCGCCCTTAAGGCTCCATAAAGGGCACGAGTGCGCCTAGAGCGGAGCCACGCGTTGTGTCAGGAACTCCCTGACGAGCATGGCCCTTGTCAGCTTCTCCGCCTTTAGGTCAGCCATCATCTTCTCCAGCAGCAGCTCTGCCCAGGGGTCAGTGAGCTTCTCGTGAGCCCACCGGTCCAGCTTCACCGGCAACGCAGTCGGCGGCTCCAGCCGAGCATGAGAGCGCTTGGCGTCCATGAAGATCCACTTGTGCTGGAAGTCCTCCACCTGCTTTCCGACCCTCGAGATCGCGTTGCTGCCATGAGATGCGATTAAGCAGGCGCACCCGGAGCACCGGGTGCTGCCCACTCGGAGGTAGAAGAAGTGGCGGAACAGCGACAGAGGGCGCCACCCCCACAAATGCCTCACAGTAGAAGGCGAAGACCGACAAGAGGAGGATGGAGTTGGGATGAAGATGAAGGGCGTGGATCTGGTAATGGTTGAGGATGGCGTAGAAGAAAACAGAGGGGGGGAGGACAAGCCCAGCAAAGACAATGTGCAGGAAAAATGGGTAGAAGGTTTCCCCCAAGGTTTCCGGATTGGCGGAGCCGACCCGGAGCACCGTCTCCCGTCCCTCGTTGGCGTCGCTCGCCATTGCTACCTCTTGAGCACTGCGTTGGTTTTCCCTTGAAGAGGAAAGGGTGATGCAGCAAAGTAGCGTAAGTATTTCCCTCAGTTTTTGAGAACCAAGGTATCAATCCAGTAGGAGGCCACGCGTGAGTCCCTCGCACCTACACAAAACAAATAAATCCTCGCAACCAATGCGATAAGGGGTTGTTAATCCCTTCACGGTCACTTACGAGAGTGAGATCTGATAGATATGATAGGATAATATTTTTTATTTTTGTGATAAAGATGCAAAGTAAAATAAAAGCAAAGTAAAAAGCAAAGGAAATAACAAAGTGTTGGAAGATTAATATGATGAAGATAGACCCGGAGGCCATAGGTTTCACTAGTGGCTTCTCTCAAGAGCATAAGTATTTTACGGTTGGTGAACGAATTACTGTTGAGCAATTGACAGAATTGAGCATAGTTATGAGAATATCTAGGTATGATCATGTATATAGGCAACACGTCCGAGACAAGTAGACCGACTCCTACCTGCATCTACTACTATTACTCCACTCATCGACCGCTATCCAGCATGCATCTAGAGTATTAAGTTCATGAAAAGAGAGTAACGCCTTAAGAAAGATGACATGATGTAGAGGGATAAATTCATGCAATATGATAAAAAAAACCCATCTTGTTATCCTCGATGGCAACAATACAATATGTGCCTTGCTGCCCCTACTATCACTGGGAAAGGACACCGCAAGATTGAACCCAAAGCTAAGCACTTCTCCCATTGCAAGAAAGATCAATCTAGTAGGCCAAACCAAACAGATAATTCGAAGGACTTGCAAAAATAACCAATCATACATAAAAGAATTCAGAGAAGATTCAAATATTGTTCAAAGATAAACTTGATCATAAACCCACAATTCATCGGTCTCAACAAACACACCACAAAAAGAAGATTACATCAAATAGATCTCCACGAGAGAGGGGGAGAACATTGTATTGAGATCCAAAAGGAGAGAAGAAGCCATCTAGCTAATAACTATGGACCCGAAGGTCTGAGGTAAACTACTCACAATTCATCGGAGAGGCTATGGTGTTGATGTAGAAGCCCTCCATGATGGATGCCCCCACCAGCAGAGCTCCGGAACAGGCCCCAAGACGGGATCTTGTCGGTACAGAAGGTTTCGGTGGTGGGATTAGGTTTTTGGCTCCGTATCTTATCGTTTGGGGGTACGTAGGTATATATAGTAGGAAGAAGTACGTCGGTGGAGCAACATGGGGCCCACGAGGGTGGAGGGAGCGCACTGAGGGCTGGGCGCGCCCCCTACCTCGTGGCCTCCTAGAAGCTGTCGGCGTTCTGGGAACGGGGGTCCCCAGACTTGCCTGCCTGCGGCCTGCGGCGTGGCTCAAATGGGGGCCCAGCGTGGCTCATCTTCATCAGCACAAGGTTCAAGACCCTCGCGTGGGGCCAAGCCTCACGAGGCGGACAACATGGCACTTTCTCAAGCACGACCTCCTTAGGCTGGCTCGAAGGGAGGCGGAGAGATCAAGGCGGGTTCCTCACGAGGTGCCCATGATGCAAGCCATGATGACCAAGGGTGCCAGGCGGGCGCTAGCCCGTGCAGCGTCTCCCTTTCCTCTTTGGTGCAAAGGGGGCAAGCGCAGGCGAGAGGATCAAGCAAAGGCACCCATTTCGGTGCAACGAGACCAAGACCAGTCCAACGGTGGGAAGGAGGTCACCATGGAGCCCAGGACGGCGTCACCACAGGGCCTTTGGCAGGCGAAGACCAACTTTAGTCAGGATAAGTGTACCAGATGTTCCCCTTCAAATTGGCCAATTGTTGGCGCCCTTCCCGCTCAATATTTGGGAAGAGGCCCAGGGCCTTTGCCTATAAATAGGACTAGCCACCCACAGGGTAGAGGCATCGGATCGAGTACCAAGAAAACAAATTGGAATGAGCTAGGATCGAATCCAGTATCTAGAGAGAGAGAGAAGGGCGATCGAACTCCCCCTAGCAGTTCATCCCCTAGCCAAGAACAGGCCCTCGCGAGGCTGTTCCTCCTTGTATTGTTCTTCCTCATCAGCCCAAGAGGCAATCCACCCACCACACTGGAGTAGGGTATTACACCACAATGGTGGCCCGAACCAGTATAAACCTTGTGTCTCTTGTGTTGTTCTTGTAGTAGTTTAGATCCTTGCGAGACGGAGAGGTAGAGGGCACGATCTCCGCGCGCACCCCAGAGTTCGAACCTTAAGGCTCTGCCGGAACCCGTGATCCGACATTTGGCGCGCCAGGTAGGGGTGCGCCGGAGTCCGTCTTCCACCGCTGCGCTCTCCTCCGACTGTCGCATCCATGTCTGACGCTCGTCGGGCCCGCGCCGGACGCCGGGCCGCCATCGCTTCCCGCGCCGTCCAGACGGCCCCCGTCGGTGGGCGTCCTCGTCGTTCCCCGTCGCCCGCCGTCAACGCAGCCACCGGCCTGGCGGGGAACGAGCAGCAAGCATCCTCTCAGCACCCGTCCGTACGGCGGGATGGCCGCACCGCCACTCCGTCACTCACCCCGGCCGGTTCTTCGTCGCACGTGCTTCGCGCGCCTTTGGAGGCTTGGGCTGCGCTCATCGCGGCGAACGAGCTCCTGCGCTACCGCCCCATCGACGACGTCTACAAGGAGTGGCTCGACCGCGTCGCCGAGCTCGTCCGCGCCGCAGGGGGCTCTCGCGCGCCTTCCGTACCTCTGCGCCGCACTCCGCCCCGCATGGGCAATGAAGATCCGGGAGCATTCCAGCCGCCTCCTTTCCAAGAAGCTGCCATGGCCCCAAGGCGCGCGGCTCCTGGGCGGAACCCGCTCCGTCATGCCCCGGCCCAGCAGGAACGGAGCTGCCAAGAAGTCCCGCGACCGCAAGAGGGCGCCCGGGCGCTCCCGGCCCCGGCTCGCCGAGACCCCGCTCCAGCTCCGGCACGTCAAGACCCCGCGCTACTCCCAGCTGCAGCGCAAGGGGACCCACAATGCCAAGCTCTCCCTCAACCAAAACCTCCCGCGGCCACCGCTGGCTGCCGCGCCTACACCCCCGAGCTGCGTAGCGTCGCGTGGCCCGGCAAGTTCAAGCCGGACCTGCCTCCTCGCTATGACGGCACAACTGATCCCACGGAGTTCCTCCAGCTCTACGAGCTGGGAATCGAAGCTGCCAGCGGGGACGAGAAGGTCATGGCGAACTTGTTCCTCATGGCGCTGAAGGAAGGTGCTCGCACTTGGCTCCTGAACCTGGCCCCAGGCACGATCTCCTCCTGGGACCAGATGCGTACTCGCTTCATCGCCAACTTCCAAGGTACCCGCGACCGGCCTCCCGCCGTGAGCGACATGCGCCACATCAAGCAGCAACCTGGGGAGACCCTGCAAAAGTACATCCAGCGCTTCAACAGTGTGCGCCTCAAGATCCCCCGGGTGTCCGAAGAAGCCATCATTTCGGCCTTCTCCGACGGCGTGCGCGACGTCAAGATGAAGGAGGAGTTGGCGATGCACGAAGACCTCTGCACCTCCCTGGAGCTGTTCAACCTGGCGACCAAGTGCGCCAGAGCTGAGGAGGGACTCCTCTCCCTCCTCGAGCTGCCTGCCGCAGACCCAGAAGAGAAGAAGCCCAAGGCCAAAGATGTGAAACGCAAGGGGGCTGCTGTGCTCGCGGCAGAACCAGACACCAAGCGGGGTAAGGATTTGCCTGAATCCTCCAGGGGCAGCCGGTACTGTGTGTACCACGACCTCCACACCCACAACACCAACGAATGCCAAGAACTCCGCGCCGTGCGAGAAGGAAGAGTCGGCCGACGCCCTGACCGTGCTGACCGGGGCTACGGCCGAGGAGGAGGAAGGAACCCGGGACGCTGGGAAGATCGTGGCCCACGTCAAGGCTGGCATGACAAAGCTCGCGAGGACCGCTGGCGCGACCCGCCTCGCGAGGGGGACTGGAGGGACCAGCCTCGTGAGGATCGCCCTCATGGCAACCCAGGCCTGCCGCCGTTGCCGCCTCAGCCAAGAAGGAATGAAGACCGCCACCAAGACGAGGGGGCTGGGGGCTTCTAGGAGCCTCGCGCCATCGCCTGCATCCTGGGCGGAGCTCAAGCCCCAGCCTCTCAACGTATCTTCAAGCAGTTTGCTCGCGAAGTGAATGCAGCCCTCCCCAAGCTCAAAGCAACGCGTCCCCTCAGGTGGTCGGCCTGCACCATCACGTTCAGCTCAGCAGACCAGCTCAAGTGCGCGGCCACAGCCGGAGTCCTCCCCATGCTTTGTTCCCTAGTCATCAGCAATGTTCTGGTTACCAGGACCCTCATCGACGGAGGGGCAGGGCTCAATGTCTTGTTCGTGGAAACATTCAATAGCCTCCAAGTGCCCTATGACCAGCTTCAGCCAACCAAGCCCTTCTCCGGAGTCACCGACGGTTCCACGGTCCCGATCGGGCAGGTCCGCCTCCCAGTCACCTTCAGCACATACGACAACTACCGCACCGAGCTCATCGACTTTGACGTCGCCCACATCCGCCTGCCGTACAACGCCATCCTCGGGTACCCGGCGCTGGCTAAGTTCATGGCCGTGACTCACCATGGCTACAATGTCCTCAAGATGCCAGGAAGCGGCGGCGTCATCACGGTGCCGTGTCAAGAGAAGGATGCAGTGTGTGCCCTGGAGCGAGCCTTTTAGGCCGCGTCACTAGAAGACCCAGATCGCGGAAGCAGGAGGCTTCCTGAGACCACCCCCAAGAAGAAGAAGACAACGCCAGGCTCAGACCCTCAGGAGGCAGGCCCTTCAAGGCCCGCGTTTGCCCAGGGGGACCCTCCTTCAATCGCATAGGAAAGCGCGCCCGGCACCCTCCTTAGGCAGGGCTCGGGGGCTCTCACCTGGAGGGCCACCGACCTCGCCAAGGTCACGAGGGAGGCGCTGGGGCACCATGTGGAGGCGTGCATCGAGGCACGCTACCCTCGAAAGGAAGCCAGGGAAGGAAGGTCAGACCAGCAGGAGTTTGTTAGCAAGGCCATTCAAGAACTACAGGAGTCAAGGATCATGAGAGGTTGCCGTCGCCCACCAGCTGTGGCTCCGCATCCAGGCGAGGATGGTGAGCTGCGCGTCTGCGTCGACGTACCAGGGCTCAATCAGATCGCCACGGCGGAGCGCTTCTGGCCCTCACAAGTGGGGCGTTGCGGAGGACCGCCCCACAGCTATGTTCGCATGCCTTATGGCCTGCCGAGCGTGGCTGCGACGTACCAGCGCATCATGAGGAGCACCTTGGAGGCGCAAGAAGACAGGCGTTCCGCAGCCCTGGCGGAGATGGAGGCTGCTCACGAAGAGCCACCAGTGCCTCCGGAGCCTCCCGAGGCCCCTGGGCCTGGGGGCTCGTGAGGATCGGCTTCTGCAGCCCACCGAGTCTGCTGCACCAACGCCACTGCCCCGACGACATCTTCAGGTGACATCTTTCAAGTTTCATTCCCAGCTGGGAGCGCCCTCCCAGGGTTGCGTCATTCCCAGGCCGCGTGGGTCCGTCCCTATGGCATGGGTCCGTCCCTGTGGCATGTATCCCTTTTATCTTTTCAGTCGCTAGCTTGCTTTGCTGGGGGCGCCCCTCGGGCTGCATCATCCCCAGGCCACTCGGGCTAGGCCCAGCGGCATGTATCCCTTCCGCGTTTATTTCCAACTATGCATCATTACTCGATGCCGTCCGCGGCGCCTTTTCTTCTTCATGTCGACCACTTGCACGTTAAAGGGGGGGCGCCTGAGCATCGCGACTCAGGGCTCTTACTGGCTATCCAGCCCTCACCCTCTGGCCTTGTCCACGGCATCGCGACCTGGCATACCAGCGACGGCTGAGACAAGCTCGAGGCCCGGGACCCGAGGACGTAGAGTGCCAGCATCTAACCAGATTTTGCAGGAACACATCTCAAGATACGGCCCAGCGCCAGGCGCAACCCGCCTAGAGGTGGGGCCTCGTGAGTCCCGCGATAGCTCACGGGTGCCCAGACACACCTCACCCGCTCCAACCAGCGAGCTCCAGAGCGACTAACAGTCAACTAATCGCTGCTATGGCAACCCCGTCTTCTCTTTTGTGATGAATCCGCAGGGCCCATAGAGGGAACCGCGCTAGCCAAGGCCCTCACGGCGTTCCCTTCGCCCTTGCCCGCGCAACCCGCTTGCACGTTAAAGGGGGGGTGCCTGAGCATCGCGACTCAGGGCTCCTACTGGCTCTCCAGCCCTCACCCTCTGGCCTTGTCCACGGCATCGCGACCTGGCATACCAGCGACGGCTGAGACCAGCTCGAGGGCCGGGACCCGAGGACGTAGAGCAGAAAGGGGAGCAGAGGCGGGGGAGAAGGGGCACGCGAGGACCTTGGCCAGTGACTCCGCTCAAGCTACCCCCCAGATCCGACGGCGCGCTGGGGATGATTGTAGAATCTAGAAGTGGGTGTGTCTAGAGGGGGGGTGATTAGACACTTAGTACTAAAGTTGCAGTTTTTAAGCCTTTTTGGTTTGAGTGAAGTTTTAGGCACAATTTCAGCACATACAATACATATCAAGCAAGCATGCAATGAGTGTATAGGCAGCGGAAAGTAAAGCATGCAACTTGCAAGAATGTAAGGGGAAGAGTTTGTAGAATTCAAACGCAATTGGAGACACGGATGTTTTTCCCGTGGTTCGGATAGGTGGTGCTATCCTACATCCACGTTAGTGGAGACTTCAACCCACAAAGGGTAACGGTTGCGCGAGTCCACGAAGGGTCCACGAAGAAGCAACCTTGTCTATCCCACCATGGCCATCGCCCACAAAGGACTTGCCTCACTAGCGGTAGATCTTCACGAAGTAGGCGATCTCCTTGCCCTTACAAACTCCTTGGTTCAACTCCACAATCTTGTCGGAGGCTCCCAAGTGACACCTAGCCAATCTAGGAGACACCACTCTCCAAGAAGTAACAAATGGTGTGTTGATGGTGAACTCCTTGCTCTTGTGCTTCAAATGATAGTCTCCCCAACACTCAACTCTCTCTCACAGGATTTGGATTTGGTGGAAAGAAAATTTGAGTGGAAAGCAACTTGGGAAAGGCTAGAGATCAAGATTCATATGGTAGGAATGGAATATCTTGGTCTCAACACATGAGTAGGTGGTTCTCTCTCAGAACATATGAATTGGAAGTGTAGATGTGTTCTGATGGCTCTCTCCATGAATGAAGAGGAGGTGGAGGGGTATATATAGCCTCCACTTAAAATCCAACCGTTACACACAATCTACCAATCTCGGTGGGACCGAATCAACAAACTCGGTCGGACCGAAACGGTAAATCTAGTGACCGTTAGAGATTTTCGGTGGGACTGACATGCAACTTGGTAGGACCGATATGGCTAGGGTTTGGGCATAACGTAATCTCGGTGAGACCGATTACACAAACACGGTGAGACCGATTTGGTAATTAGTTAACCAGAGAGTTGGTCAGGCAAACTCGGTGGGACCGATTACTAAACTCGGTTGGACCGATTTTGGTAATGAGTTATCCATAGAGTTAGCATTGTAATCTCGATAGTACCGATTGCCTAAACTCGGTGAGACCGATTTTGACAATGGACATACACAGTGAGATTGCAATCCCATCTCGGTGAGACCGAGATCCCTATCGGTAGAACCGATTTGCTAGGGTTTGGCAGTGGCTAATGACATATGAAAAACTCGGTGGCGCCGGATAGAAAGAATCGGTAGGACCGAGTTTGGCTTAGGGTTTAGGTCATATGTGGAAGTGGGAAAGTAGTTGAGGATTTTGGAGCATATCATTAAGCACATAAAGCAAAGAGCTCATTAAGCAACACCTCATCCCTCCTTGATAGTATTGGCTTTTCCTATAGACTCAATGTGATCTTGGATCACTAAAAGTGTAAAATGAAGAGTCTTGAGCTTGAAGCTTTAGCCAATCCTTTGTCCTTATCATCTGAAGGAGTCCCACAACCTTTAGTCCATGCCACTCAATTGTTGAACTTATCTGAAACATGCTAGATAGAAATATTAGTCCAACAAGAGATATGTTGACATTAATTACCAAAACCACCTGAGGAGCACTTGCGCTTTCGATCTCCCCCTTTTTGGTAATTGATGGCAACATACATCAAAGCTTTAGATAAAGATACAAGGAGTAGCAAGTAAAGCTTTGGAAGGACATGTAACAACCATAGGATCCCCCTACATGTATGCTATCATGTGACTATAAAATGTAGAAATATGTGAGAGCATAACCATGACAGAGTAGGCAATGTGTTCCATGTATCTTGGCCATATGCATCAGAGTAAAAGTTTATTAAGAGGAATACCATCATGTTTATGAGTCCTTCTTGCAAACAGTTTGTACAAAAGCAAGAATTCCTCATACTCATGATTCTGATGCATATACTTACCTTGTGATCTTGAGTTGACTTAGGACGAAATGAACCTGCACAAACAAGGTTAGATAACACAGATACATCCACTAGCCAGAGCAAACAAAAGAAACCACAAGAGTACCAAGACTGGGATGACATGTAGAGAGTGAGTACAGAGTACCACATTGAATCAGACATGTCCCCAAGAGTAAAGATGTGCAATGAATTTGAATGATTTCTTTCCCTTAGGTGTCTTACTCCCCCTGAATCTGACATGAGATATTGAGAGAAGATAGGGAACAGAAAATCAGAGCTGAAAGATATAAATGAACAGAAGCACTAAAACACATGACTTTCCCCCAAAAAGACATGTGGCATCTCTCCTCTTAAAAATCAAGCATCAGGGATCCTTGAGTATTCTCTCCCCCTGGAGATTTCTTTCTCCCTCTTAATACTTGCTCTCTTTCTCCCTGATGATAAGCTTTGATGTGATCTCTCTCTCCTCCTTTGACATCCATTTCCAAGAAGGTCTTACTGGAATCTGTCGATAAGGTTTGGTCCTTGAGATTCAGCATAAAGCAATGGTAAAACTGTGATGCTTGTAGAGGATAAGATTCATCGAGTGGAGCTGGATCAGAAGAAATATAGAATAAGTGGCAAACTGTTTTCCTGTTGCGAAATCGGTGACACCGAGCGTCAAGTTTCGGTGGTACCGAAAGAATTCGGTTGATCCGAAAAGTTCAGTTCGGTGGAACCGAGTTTACTTTAGAGAAAATACTTGTCACCTCAGCTCACTAGTCAAATAAGATTTCACAAAGATTTGCAATGAATTAATTCAAAGATTTGCAAGGAATTTGATGCAGAATATGCAGGAAAAAAAAAGAAACAGAAAAGAAAGAAAGTTCTAGATTTGAAAGAGGGAAACAAATATGCAAGGGACAAATGCAATAGCAAGAGAACTTCATCTAGAATTGGGCGGTGACATAGTCACCTATGTTAGAGTATATTGACTTAGGAGTCAAGTGAGAACACTTGATCATAGGTCATACTCATCGTTTAAGCTCAAAATGGGGTTACCATTTTTCGTTTAAGCATTTTGATGTATTATCATCTTGTTGAGTTGCTTTGACTCATGACTTTGAGTAAAGCTTCTCTAAGATGGAATATCATACCTTGGGTGGTGGTGTGGGTCTTGCTCATGTAGTTGAACTTGTGTGGGTGTTCGAGGTTGATGTAGCTCATCATGAGTTGGGAGCACCACTTGGAGTTTGAGTTCATCTACCTACATGGGTTAGTTCTTGCAAGGAAAAGCACTTGTATATCCAAAAATGACGATCATGAAGCTCAACATAGAATTTGTCAAAGGATATGTTCGAATGGTTTCGTGCTTCCTTGTCGTCAACCACCGTTGTGTAGAGACTTGGTGATGTAGAGATTGCTCAAGATGTGAGTGAGTTGCAATCTCATAGAATTAGATTCAACCAAGTACCTACATGGGTTAGATAACATGCAAGGTACAAATATATCCAAGACATAAGATAGTCATCATAAGAGGTATATCAAGGATTAGCCATAAGCTCATGTCTTGCATGTATCCAATGGAGTTTCTACTCCAAGTTTGAAGCATCAATGATATTCAATTCTCCTCTCAACCTGCAAAACACTTTCTCGTCAAGTGGTTTAATGAATATATCCGCTAATTGCTTATCAGTGTGAACATGTTTAAGATCAGTGTCTCCCTTTGCAACATGGTCTCGAATGAAATGATGACGAACTTCAATATGCTTAGTTCGAGAATGTTGCACAGGATTATGACCAATTTTGATAGCACTTTCATTGTCACAAAGCAATGGAACATGTTTCACATAGACCCCATAATCTTTAAGAGTTTGGGTCATCCAAAGTAATTGAGCACAACATGAACCAGCGGCAATATATTCCGCTTCGGCGGTGCATAGGGATACCGAGTTTTGTTTCTTGGATGACCAAGATACAAGAGATCTACCAAGAAATTGACATGTACCCGAAGTGGACTTTCTATCAACCTTGTCTCCGGCATAATCCGAGTCGGAATATCCAACAAGATCAAAAGAGGACCTCTTAGGATACCAAATGCCAAAATTTGGTGTATGGATTAGGTATCGCACTATCCTTTTCACGGCCTTAAGATGACATTCTTTAGGAGCAGCTTGATATCGTGCACACATGCACACACTTAGCATAATGTTGGGACGTGAGGCACATAGGTATAACAATGAACAAATCATAGAGCGATAAACCTTTTGATCAACCGGTTCACCATCTTTGGTCAAATCATTATGTCCACTAGTAGGCATGGGTGTAGACATACCTTTGCATTCTTGCATATTGAACTTCTTGAACAGGTCTTTGGTATACTTCGTTTGAGAGATAAATGTACCTTCCTTAGTTTGCTTGATTTGCAAACCGAGAAAGAATTTGAGTTCACTCATCATAGACATCTCAAACTTCTTTGACATAAGCTTTCCAAACTTTTCACTAAAAAGAGGGTTAGTAGAACCAAATATGATATGATCAACATAAATTTGGCATACAAATAATTCTCCATTAACTCTTTTAGTAAAAAGGGTAGAATCAATTTTTCCAATTTCAAAACCACTTGCAATAAGGAACTTAGTCAAGCATTTATACCATGCTCTAGGAGCTTGTTTAAGACCGTAAAGTGCTTTGTGAAGTTTGTAAACATGATTAGGTTTCTTAGGATTGACAAAGCCGGGAGGTTGTTTGACATAAACTTCCTCCTCTATTTCACCATTTAGAAAAGCACTTTTAATATCCATTTGGTACAAGGTGATATTGTGGTGATTAGCAAAGGCAAGTAAGATGCGAATGGACTCAAGTCTAGCAACGGGAGCATATGTCTCACCATAGTCCATACCTTCGACTTGTGTGTATCCTTGGGCAACGAGACGTGCTTTGTTGCGAACCACTTGTCCATCTTCATCTTGCTTGCTGCGAAACACCCATTTGGTACCGATGATGTTGTGGTTGTTGTCGGGCTTCTCAACCAATGTCCAGACTTGGTTTCTCTCAAAGTTGTGTAGCTCTTCATGCATAGCGTTTATCCAATCCGGATCTTCCAATGCTTCTTCAACCTTCATAGGTTTAATGCTAGAGATGAATGAATAGTTTTCACAAAAGTTAGCTAAACGAGTTTTAGAGCGAGTGATTCTCCTGGTTTGGATATCATTGTAGATCTGCTCGACGGGATGATCTTTGGCAATTCTTGCTCGAACTCGTGAAAGCTTTTGCTTGGGTCTTCGTTGAACTTCTTCTTCATCTTGTTCTTCTTCTTCATTGTTGACGTTGTTGTTCTCTTGTCGTGGTGGAGAAGGAGGTTGTTGATGTTCGTCTTGATGCATTTCCTTGTTTTCTTCATCTTGGTGTGTCCCACTTGTGGATGCTTCCGTGTCAACTCTTGGTTCACCTTGTCGTGAGGTAGAAGCTTCCACTTGGACGGACGAGGTATTCTCCTTCACCTCAGTTGGACGAATTTTGCCAATCGACAAGTCTTGAATTGCTTCCGAAGGGTCTTTATCTCCTACATCAATTGGCCATTGCTCTACTTGCAAGCCATTAGATTCATCAAACTTCACATCTACCGTTTCTTCAACCTTTCGGGTGAAATTGTTGTAGACACGGTAAGTGTGAGAGTTTGAGCCATAACCAAGTAGGAAACCTTCATGAGACTTAGGAGCAAACTTTGAATGATGATGCTTGTCTAGAATGTAGCACTTTGAGCCAAATACTCGAAAGTATCCAACTTGGGGTTTGTTACCGGTGAGGAGCTCGTATGCCGTCTTGCCGAGTAGCTTGTGAAGATACAAGCGATTTGTTGCATGACAAGCCGTCTCAACCGCTTCTGCCCAGAAGTGCTTCGGCGTCTTGTACTCATCAAGCATCGTTCTCGCCATTTCGATGAGCGTCCGGTTCTTCCTCTCAACAACTCCATTTTGTTGAGGTGTGTATGTAGCTGAGAACTCATGTGAAATCCCTTCTTCGTCAAGAAAGGTGTCCACATTTGCGTTCTTGAACTCCGTTCCATTATCGCTCCGAACCTTCTTGATCTTCACGTCAAACTGATTTTGGGCGTTCCTAGCGAAGTTTTTGAAGATCTTTTGGACCTGCGATTTGTCATCAAGAAAGAACACCCACGTAAATCTTGAAAAATTATCAACTATGACTAGACCAAAAGAATTTCCACCGAGACTCTTGTAGGCATTGGGACCAAAAAGATCCATATGAAGTAGCTCGAGTGGCCTCCTTGTGGTCATGATGTTCTTCACGGGATGCCTTCCTCCAACCTGTTTACCTGCTTGACAAGCACTACAAAGTCTATCCTTATCAAATATGACATCGTTAACTCCAAGGATATGATTTCCTTTAATAAGCTTGTCAAGGTTTCTCATGCCAACATGACCTAGTCGTCTATGCCACAACCAAGCTTTTGAGGATTTAGCAATCAAGCAAGTTTTAGGTTGTGCCTTTTTAGAGAAATCGACAATATAAAGATCACCTCTACGTATACCGGTAAAGACCATTTTATGATTATCTTGACGAAACACTTGGCAATCTACCTCAGTAACTAGGACATTCAATCCGAATTCAGCAAGTCTAGATACTGAAAGTAAGTTGTAGCCAAGGGATTCAACAAGCATGACATTTTGAATGGAGCTATCGTGTGAGATGGCCACCTTACCAAGGCCAACCACCTTACCCTTTGAATTATCACCAAAGGTGACATATTTTCGAGGGCCAACATTTTCAGCAAGCTCACGGAACATCTCTTCATCCCCGGTCATATGATCAGTACATCCACTGTCAAGAACCCATTCCTTTCCTCCTGAAACATATCCTCGAAGATTTGCCATAAGACCAAAGTGTCTCATTGCATCATCAAGATTGGAGTCACTATCATCGTTCTCATCGTAGTATCCATGTTCAAGATGATCTTGTGACTCATCATTTCCTAGAGAAAGTGATTCATTAGATAAATGATCAGCAAAGTGGTCACTTTTATGAATTCTTATGGATTCGGTTATGATATCACCAATGATTCCAACATTTCCTTTAGCAAGCGTGAGATTAGTAAGCTCAAATAGACAATTGCCAAAACTAGGATCACTAGAGTTCATCTTACTCAAGGCGATAGATTTATGGAGAATTTCATCCAAATTTTTCAAGGAATAATTGGGAAATCGTTCCTCAAGAAATTTCCATATAGTATAGGCGTATTTAAGAGTGGGTAAACTAGCAATCAAGTATTTGGGCAATCCTCTAATGATGAGCTCAACGGTTCTAAGATTGCGAATCATGTCAACATCTTCATCTACAGTGGGATGCATAGGATCAACATGAGGAGCACAAGGACTAGCAATATACTTGTTCAAATGATATTGAGTGAAAATCACAAGCATCTCATTTTTCCATTCATGAAAATACTCTCCATCAAGAATAGGCACTTTATGTCTAAGACTCCCTAAAGTAGACACATCCATCTTCCTCCAAAGGTGATTAAACCAAGGCAATGGAGACCAATGCTCTGATACCACTTGTAGGATCTAGAAGTGGGTGTGTCTAGAGGGGGGTGATTAGACACTTAGTACTAAAGTTGCAGTTTTTAAGCCTTTTTGGTTTGAGTGAAGTTTTAGGCACAATTTCAGCACATACAATACATATCAAGCAAGCATGCAATGAGTGTATAGGCAGCGGAAAGTAAAGCATGCAACTTGCAAGAATGTAAGGGGAAGAGTTTGTAGAATTCAAACGCAATTGGAGACACGGATGTTTTTCCCGTGGTTCGGATAGGTGGTGCTATCCTACATCCACGTTAGTGGAGACTTCAACCCACGAAGGGTAACGGTTGCGCGAGTCCACGGAGGGCTCCACCCACGAAGGGTCCACGAAGAAGCAACCTTGTCTATCCCACCATGGCCATCGCCCACGAAGGACTTGCCTCACTAGCGGTAGATCTTCACGAAGTAGGCGATCTCCTTGCCCTTACAAACTCCTTGGTTCAACTCCACAATCTTGTCGGAGGCTCCCAAGTGACACCTAGCCAATCTAGGAGACACCACTCTCCAGGAAGTAACAAATGGTGTGTTGATGGTGAACTCCTTGCTCTTGTGCTTCAAATGATAGTCTCCCCAACACTCAACTCTCTCTCACAGGATTTGGATTTGGTGGAAAGAAAATTTGAGTGGAAAGCAACTTGGGAAAGGCTAGAGATCAAGATTCATATGGTAGGAATGGAATATCTTGGTCTCAACACATGAGTAGGTGGTTCTCTCTCAGAACATATGAATTGGAAGTGTAGATGTGTTCTGATGGCTCTCTCCATGAATGAAGAGGAGGTGGAGGGGTATATATAGCCTCCACTTAAAATCCAACCGTTACACACAATCTACCAATCTCGGTGGGACCGAATCAACAAACTCGGTCGGACCGAAACGGTAAATCTAGTGACCGTTAGAGATTTTCGGTGGGACTGACATGCAACTTGGTAGGACCGATATGGCTAGGGTTTGGGCATAACGTAATCTCGGTGAGACCGATTACACAAACACGGTGAGACCGATTTGGTAATTAGTTAACCAGAGAGTTGGTCAGGCAAACTCGGTGGGACCGATTACTAAACTCGGTTGGACCGATTTTGGTAATGAGTTATCCAGAGAGTTAGCATTGTAATCTCGGTAGTACCGATTGCCTAAACTCGGTGAGACCGATTTTGACAATGGACATACACAGTGAGATTGCAATCCCATCTCGGTGAGACCGAGATCCCTATTGGTAGAACTGATTTGCTAGGATTTGGCAGTGGCTAATGACATATGAAAAACTCAGTGGCGCCGGATAGAAAGAATCGGTAGGACCGAGTTTGGCTTAGGGTTTAGGTCATATGTGGAAGTGGGAAAGTAGTTGAGGATTTTGGAGCATATCATTAAGCACATAAAGCAAAGAGCTCATTAAGCAACACCTCATCCCTCCTTGATAGTATTGGCTTTTCCTATAGACTCACTGTGATCTTGGATCACTAAAAGTGTAAAATAAAGAGTCTTGAGCTTGAAGCTTTAGCCAATCCTTTGTCCTTATCATCTGAAGGAGTCCCACAACCTTTAGTCCATGCCACTCAATTGTTGAACTTATCTGAAACATGCTAGATAGAAATATTAGTCCAACAAGAGATATGTTGACATTAATTACCAAAACCACCTGAGGAGCACTTGTGCTTTCAATGATCCACGACCCCTAAAGATAAGTCACCATCCAAAGAGTTAGCTACCGTGGCACTACCCCTGCACCTAAAGCGACTCTGTACTAGCGACGTTGCTTCCCTTTCTCACCCAGCGACGGCTGCTTGGGCGCCAAAGGGGACCTCCTGAGCATCGCGATTCAGGGGCTCTTACCGGACCCCGGGTCGCTCACCTCCTGGCCTTGACCACGGCATCGTGACCTGGCATACCAGCGATGGCTGACGCCGCCTTGGGACTGGGACCTGTCGACGGAGAGCACAAAGCCCTCGCGAGGTGCGACAGGGAGAACCAAACTATGATAGAATTCGCGATTCGCACAAATCCATAGCAAGGGTTACATATTAACAACAAGGATCACAGCCGCCTTACAAGCCCCTATGGGGCACAATGTGATTCCTCGCAGGGAACGGATCCTAAAGGGTGCTAACTACACGCGCCCCTGCAAAAGATGCCATCATCAACAGTGGGCCGTCGAGCACCGGCGCCAACCCCATCCAGATCAGGATCGGCGGTGACCAAGCGAGCCTGCCCTGCTCCGGGAGGGGCGCCGGCTCGCGGGCTCGTAGCTGTCGTCGCTCGTCTCCGGCGTAGCGAAGACCTCACTAGGATCGCTGGATCCTCCGGTGCTCCCGTCGCTTGTGGAGCTGTCCAGAGGGCGATTGGCGGGCCCAGCCGTCGCCATGGCGAGGTCCTGGCTGCCTCCCCCGGGGCAGCACTCCAGTCGGCGACCATTCGCGTCGAAGACCTTGAAGAACATCACTGAAGCGTCGTCGTACTCCAGGTGGATCGTGAGGGCGCCCTTCGTTCTGCAGCACCGAGCGATTTCGCCCCAGCCGCGAGTCATGAAGACCTCGCCCGGGGCAGTGATCGCAACCTATGCCCCGGTCGCAGGAGTGCTGCAATCGGCGTGCTGCAGCCACAGCTCCAGGAGTCTCCCCTGCTGGAAGACGGACGCGAAGAAGGGAGGAAAGCGAATCCAAGTCCGCGGAGGCATGGCGGCATGGAGCACGAGCTCACGGGAGGAGCCCTCGGTGTGGACTCCAGGAGGAACGACCAACACCTTCGTGACCCTCCGGCGCCGCCGACGGCGCTGGCCGAGGGGATCGGCATCTCCTCCTCCAAGGCCCTCGGCATGGGCATACAAGGGAAGCGGGAATCCCGGCGGAGGCTGCTCGTACGAAGGCCTCAACACCACCAGGCGATTCTCCTCGTCTCGGCCACGCAGGGCAGGCCGTTTCTTCGGCGGGAGCGGGTCAGGTACCTCTTGAGGAGCCTTTCCCTTCTCCGCTGCTGAGAACCGGCGAATCGGAGCCATCACACAAAGACGGAGCAAGAACTGAGGCGGAGGAGGAAGCAAGGAGAGATGGACTGGAAGGGCACGTGCGGTGCCGTACTTATAGCCGGCGGAGGCCAACCATCGGCCTCCACGATCACAGGTAATCATGACACGATTTGCATGCAGGGACTTGTCCAATCCGCGCGATCGTCGAGGCGTCGTGGGGAAGCGGAGGCACCCACATCCAATCAACCGCCACGCGGCGCCCGAGGCCGCAGGCTGTTAGGGCCCGCGGCGCTTCGCCCTTGCCCTTTCGCCTCTCGGCACGGCCAAGTCCATGCGCGACTTGGGCCCGGGGGCTACTGTCGGCGTTCTGGGAACGGGGGTCCCCAGACTTGCCTCCCTGCGGCCTGCGGCGTGGCTCAAATGGGGGCCCAGCGTGGCCCATCTTCATCAGCACAAGGTTCAAGACCCTCGCGAGGGGCCAAGCCTTGCGAGGCGGACGACATGGCGCTTTCTCAAGCACGGCCTCCTTAGGCTGGCTCGCGAGGAGGCGGAGAGATCAAGGCGGGTACCTCACGAGGTGCCCATAACGCAAGCCATGACGACCAAGGGTGCCAGGCGGGCGCCAGCCCGCGCAGCGTCTCCCTTTCCTCTTTGGTGCAAAGGGGGCAAGCGCAGGCGAGAGGATC
This sequence comes from Aegilops umbellulata, assembly GCA_032464435.1. Classification (NCBI taxonomy): domain Eukaryota; kingdom Viridiplantae; phylum Streptophyta; class Magnoliopsida; order Poales; family Poaceae; genus Aegilops; species Aegilops umbellulata. The sequence continues at coordinate 432,450,644 of CP136056.1, forward strand.
AAGCAAACGCACCCATTTCGATGCAACGAGACCAAGACCAGTCCAACGGTGGGAAGGAGGTCACCATGGAGCCCAGGACGCCGTCACCACAGGGCCTTTGGCAGGCGAAGACCAACTTTAGTTAGGATAAGTGTACCAGATGTTCCCCTTCAAATTGGCCAATTGTTGGAGCCCTTCCCGCTCAATATTTGGGAAGAGGCCGAGGGCCTTTGCCTATAAATAGGACTAGCCACCCACAGGGTAGAGGCATCGGATCGAGTACCAAGAAAACAAATTGGAATGAGCTAGGATCGAATCCAGCATCTAGAGAGAGAGAGAAGGGCGATCGAACTCCCCCTAGCAGTTCATCCCCTAGCCAAGAACAGGCCCTCGCGAGGCTGTTCCTCCTTGTATTGTTCTTCCTCATCAGCCCAAGAGGCAATCCACCCACCACACTGGAGTAGGGTATTACACCACAATGGTGGCCCGAACCAGTATAAACCTTGTGTCTCTTGTGTTGTTCTTGCAGTAGTTTAGATCCTTGCGAGACGGAGAGGTAGAGGGCACGATCTCCGCGCACACCCCAGAGTTCGAACCTTAAGGGTCTGCCGGAACCCGTGATCCGACAGAAGCTTCTCTTCCGTAGGTTCCAAGTCTCCTGGATCATGTTCGTTCCAAAAATCACGCTCCCGAAGGTTTCATTCCGTTTGGACTCCGTTTGATATTCTTTTTCTGCGAAACTCTGAAATAGGCAAAAAACAGCAATTCTGGGCTGGGCCTCCGGCTAATAGGTTAGTCCCAAAAATAATATAAAAGTGGATAATAAAGCCCAATATTATCCAAAACAGTAGATAATATAGCATGGAGCAATCAAATATTATAGATACGTTGGAGATGTATCAAGCATCCCCAAGCTAAATTCCTGCTCGTCCTCGAGTAGGTAAATGATAAAAACAGAATTTTTGATGCGGAGTGCTACTTGGCATAATTTCAATGTAATTCTTCTTAATTGTGGTATGGATATCCAGATCCGTAAGATTCAAGATAAAAGTTCATATTGACATAAAAATAATAATACTTCAAGCATACTAACTAAGCAATTATGTCCTCTCAAAATAACATGGCCAAAGAAAGTTCATCCCTACAAAATCATATAGTTTAGTCATGCTCCATTTTCGTCACACAAGAATGCTCTCATCATGCACAACCCCGATGACAAGCCAAGCAAATGTTTCATACTTTAGTAATCTCAAACCTATAAACTTTCACGCAATATATGAGCGCGAGCCATGGACATAGCATTATGGGTGGAATAGAATATGATGATGGGGGTTATGTGGAGAAGACAAAAAAGGAGAAAGTCTCACATCAACGAGGCTAATCAATGAGCTATGGAGATGCACATCGATTGATGTTAATGCAAGGAGTAGGGATTGCCATGCAACGGATGCACTAGAGCTATAAATGTATGAAAGCTCAACAAAAGAAACTAAGTGGGTGTGCATCCAACTTGCTTGCTCACGAAGACCTGGGCACTTGAGGAGGCCCATTGTTGGAATATACAAGCCAAGTTCTATAATGAAAACTTCCCACTAGTATATGAAAGTGACAAAACAAGAGATTCTATATAATGAAGATTATGGTGCTACTTTGAAGCACAAGTGTGGCAAAGGATAGTAGCATTGTCCGTTCTCTCTTTTTCTCTCATTTTTTTGGGGCCTTCTATTTTTTATGGCCTTTCTCTCTCCTTTTTTTATTCCTCACTTGGGACAATGCTCTAGAAAATGATGATCATCACACTTCTATTTATTTATAACTCAATGATTACAACTCGATACTAGAACAAAGTATGACTCTATATGAATGCCTCCGGCGGTGTACCGGGATATGCAATGAATCAAGAGTGACATGTATGAAAGAATTATGAACGGTGGCTTTGCCACAAATACTATGTCAACTACATGATCATGCTAAGCAATATGACAATAATGAATTTTTCATGATAAACGGAATGGCGGAAACTTGCATGGCAATATATATCGGAATGGCTATGGAAATGCCATAATAGGTACATATGGTGGTTGTTTTGAGGAAGATATAAGGAGGTTTATGTGTGAAAGAGCATATCATATCACGGGTTTGGATGCACTGGCGAAGTTTGCACCAACTCTCAATGTGAGAAAGGGCAATGCACGGTACCAAAGAGGCTAGCAATGATGGAAGGGTGAGAGTGCGTATAATCCATGGACTCAACATTAGTCGTAAATAACTCACATACTTATTGCAAAAATCTACAAGTCATCAAAAACCAAGCACTATGCGCATGCTCCTAGGGGGATATATTGGTAGGAAAAGACCATCGCTCGTCCCCGACCGCCAGTCATAAGGAGGACTATCAGAGAACACCTCATGTTTCAAATTTGTTACATAACGTTTACCATACGTGCATGCTACGGGACTTGCAAACTTCAACACAAGAATTTCTCAAATTCACAACTACCCAACTAGCACGACTTTGATATTATTACCTCCATATCTCAAAACAATCATCAAGCATCAAACTTCTCTTAGTATTCAACACACTCATAAGAAAGTTTTTACTAATCTTGAATACCTAGCATATTACGATTATTTAAGAAAATTACCATGCTATTTAAGACTCTCAAAATAATCTAAGTGTAGCATGAGAGATGAATAGTTTCTATAAACAAATCCACCACCATGCTCTAAAAGATATAAGTGAAGTACTAGAGCAAAACTATATAACTCAAAAGATATAAGTGAAGCACATAGAGTATTCTAATAATTACCAAATCATGTATGGCTCTCTCAAAAGGTGTGTACATCAAGTATGATTGTGGTGAACTAAAAAGAAAAGACTCATATCATACAAGACGCTCCAAGCAAAACACATATCATGTGGTGAATAAAAATATAGCTCCAAGTAAAGTTACCGATGGAAGTAGACGAAAGAGGGGATGCCTTCCGGGGCATCCCCAAGCTTTGGCTTTTTGGTGTCCTTAGATTATCTTGGGGGGGACATGGGCATCCCCAAGCTTAGGCTCTTGCCACTCCTTGTTCCATAATCCATCAAAATCTTTCACCCAAAACTTGAAAACTTCACAACACAAAACTCAACAGAAATCTCGTGAGCTCCGTTAGCGAAAGAAAACAAAAGACCACTTAAAGGTACTGTAATGAACTCATTATTTATTTATATTGGTGATAAACCTACTGTATTCCAACTTCTCTATGGTTTATAAACTATTTTACTAGCCATAGATTCATCAAAATAAGCAAACAACACACGAAAAACAGAATCTGTCAAAAACAGAACAGTCTGTAGTAATCTGTAACTAACACAAACTTCTGTAACTGCAAAAAATCAGCCAAAATAGGAAGACATAGGAAATTTTAATATTGATCAGCATCAATTGGAATCAGTATTTTATCACGTTCTGGTTATTTTTAACAATTGTTTTCATGAATAGAAAGTTCCTGGAAATTTCTGCAAGATCAAATAACTATCATCCAAGAAGATCCTATAGGTTTAACTTGGCACAAACACTAATTAAAACATGAAAACACATCTAACCAGAGGCTAGAACAAATATTTATTCCTAAACAGAAGCAAAAGCAAAAAAACTAAAAATAAAATTGGGTTGCCTCCCAACAAGCGCTATCGTTTAACACCCCTAGCTAGGCATAAAAGCAAGGATAGATCCAGGTATTGCCATCTTTGGTAGGCATTTCTTCAATGAGACATCTATCATCCTTAGAAATTTCTTTCTTTTTAGTAATTATCAAACTTTTAGGCACAAGATCGAAAAATTCATTTGTAGCAAATGGTTCCTTAATGATAGCAACAAGATTGGGATGAATACTTATAGATTTGAGATCCGCAGTTTCCTTACTAGAGGATTCACCCTTATTTTTAGGAACATACAGAAGCTTGGCAATTTTAGTAGGAGGACTTGGAGTATTCTTTACGGAAGAAAAAGTGGTTCCCAAGTTGGTAATGATATCTTCAATTTTATCGATCCTAGTGGAATCCTGGTTTATTTTCTCATTAGCTATGGGTTCCTTTTCTTTAATATTTTTCAAAGTGACTCCTAATTTAGATCCATATTCAGAGATTCGGTTGTGGATCTTTTTATCCAAATTTTCAATTAACTCTACGGTAGCAACCTTATTTTCAATAATTTCAAGCCTTTGCATTACATGATCCAAAGTTAAAATAGTTCCATTAACCAAAAGAGGGGGTGAGCCAAACAAATCTATCATAGCATTATAAGAATCAAAAGTATGGCTACCCAAGAAATTCCCTCCGGTAATGGTATCAAGGATATGTCTATACCAAGGATTAGCACCTACATAAAAATTGCGGAGAAGAACGGAAGTAGATTGCTTCCTGGTAGATCTATTTTGAGCATTGCAAATTCTATACTAACCATATTTTAGATTTTCTCCCTCCCTTTGCTTAAAATTTAGAACTTCATCTCGGGAGACAACGGAGAAGATAGAGGACTAGCCATAACAAAAAGCAAGCAAAAAAGAGCCGAACGAAAAGGAGAGGGCGAATAAAACTGCAAGGGTGAAGTGGGGGAGAGGAAAACGAGAGGAAAATGGCAAATAATGTAATGTGGGAGATAAGGCATTGTGATGGGTACTTGTTATGTTGACTTTTGCGTAGACCTCCCCGGCAACGGCGCCAGAAATCCTTCTTGCTACCTCTTGAGCACTGCGTTGGTTTTCCCTTGAAGAGGAAAGGGTGATGCAGCAAAGTAGCGTAAGTATTTCCCTCAGTTTTTGAGAACCAAGGTATCAATCCAGTAGGAGGCTACGCGCGAGTTCCTCGCACCTACACAAAACAAATAAATCCTCGCAACCAACGCTATAAGGGGTTGTCAATACCTTCACGGTCACTTACGAGAGTGAGATCTGATGGATATTATAGGATAATATTTTGGGTATTTTTGTGATAAAGATGCAAAGTAAAATAGAAGCAAAGTAAAAACCAAAGTAAAAAAAGCAAAGAAAATAACAAAGTGTTGGAAGATTAATATGATGAAGACAGACATGGGGGCCATAGGTTTAACTAGTGGCTTCTCTCAAGAGCATAAGTATTTTACGGTGGGTGAACGAATTACTGTTGAGCAATTGACAGAATTGAGCATAGTTATGAGAATATCTAGGTATGATCATGTATATAGGCATCACGTCCGAGACAAGTAGACCGACTCCTGCCTGCATCTACTACTATTACTCCACTCATCGATTGCTATCCAGCATGCATCTAGAGTATTAGGTTCATGAAAACAGAGTACACCTTAAGCAAGATGACATGATGTAGAGGGATAAATTCATGCAATATGATAAAAACCCCATCTTGTTATCCTCGATGGCAACAATACAATACGTGCCTTGTTGCCCCTACTGTCACTAGGAAAGGACACCGCAAGATTGAACCCAAAGCTAAGCACTTCTCCCATTGCAAGAAAGATCAATCTAGTAGGCCAAATCAAACTGATAATTCGAAGAGACTTGCAAAGATAACCAATCATACATAAAAGAATTCAGAGAAGATTCAAATATTGTTCATAGATAAACTTGATCATAAACCCACAATTCATCGGTCTCAACAAACACACCGCAAAAAGAAGATTACATCGAATAGATCTCCACGAGAGAGGGGGAGAACATTGTATTGAGATCCAAAAAGAGAGAAGAAGCCATCTAGCTAATAACTATGGACCCGAAGGTCTGAGGTAAACTACTCACACTTCATTGGAGAGGCTATGGTGTTGATGTATGCCGGGGTTTCCTGGGCTCCCCGAGCACCTATTGGGACGGAGCCCCTTCTCGGTTCGGCGGGGGGCGGAGGCCGCGCGAAGAGCGGATCGAGGCGAGGCACGTGGGGGGTTTTTACCCAGCTTCGGAGCTCTCCGGATAGATAACACTCCTACTGCTGCTTTGTGGATTGAATTGAGTTCTTGCTCGGGAGCGCTGAGTGCTACAGTACACTCGAGGAGCTAACGAGACCGAGCGTTCCTCTGAGGATCGATCCCCCCTACGTTGTGCATGGGCCTCCTTTTATACGTTTAAGGGGTTTCCTACAGGTGGCAACGTAGGTAAGGGCAAAAGTGTAAATACGCTGCGGTAGGTACAGCTACCTACACAGTGTATCATACCTAACCCTGACGGCAGGGGACAAAGGCATTAAATGCCTGTCTACGTCGCCCAGACGGTGCAAAAAAGGGACCGTCAGGGGAGCCATCGCTCGCCACGATGGCGATCCTGTCAGCGCTGCATGCCACAGTGTTCCCCTGGCTGCACAGCCTCCCGCCACGTACGCTGGGAAGGGTCCCGGAGCGACACGTGGTGGGTGAGCTGGAGCGCGGGTACAGAGTGGCTGCTTGCCATCGCAAGTGCCTTGCCGCGGCCGTTGCCTTGCCGCACCGCGGGAACTTGTCGCTCGCCGGGTCCTGCCGAGACGCGTGGCGTACGGCGGCAGGTTCTTTGAGATGCTCTTGTTGGGCTTCCTGGCAAGCTCCTCTTGCCGGGGTCTTGTACCTCGAATGGCCTTCCCGGCAAGCTCCTCTTGCCGGGGACTTGTCTCCTTGGCTTAAATACTTTGCTCTTGGTTGGCTTCAAAGGATCCACGGAGGGCTTTGACGGTCACCCAGCGAGCCTTGCCGCGGGGTGCTGCAACTGCCCGTGCACAAGTTCGGGATACTAGAGTACCCCTACTTTAGTACACCGACAGGAGCCCCCGGGCCTAGGCCACACATGGTGCCAAGCGCTGTTGGGCAAGGCCCAAAACAGGGCACGGGCACGCATGGCTTGGTCACGTCGCACCTCGCTCCGCATCTACCACGCCCTCCCCGAACGGCACGCGTCGATTGCGGCGTCGTGGGGAGAGGTCGTGGGTGTTTCCCTTACTCGGAAAGGCGAAACGTCTGCCCCCTGGCGGTTCGTATCTTCCTCATAAACGGGGGAAGGCGTGGTCTTCGAGGCGTCAACCCCCCACCCACGATCACGGGGTGGGGAGAGGTCGCCTCATCCGTCTCTCAACCCTGCCCTCCCTCCACGCGGCCTTCATGCGCTTGGAGTGGCGAACGGTGGAGGCGGGAAACCGGGTCGTCACGGGTTGAGGCAGCGGGTCGGGCCCAGTTCCCTGCGCCTTTTGTGTCTTGATTGGCCGAGCGGGGCGGCCGAGCCCCCACCCCGCTCCTTTATAAGGAGTGGGATAGGGGGACGGAAACCCGCATTCTCTCATCTCCTCCTTTCTTCAGCTTCTGCTCCTCTTCCTTTCATCTGCCATGGAGAAAGGAACCCTGGCCCTTCGACGGTAGCGACGAGGGTCGCCGCTAGGCAGCGTGTCCCTCCTCCCTCCGCACCCGTGGCGGCAGAGCCAGCCGCAAGGGGAAGAGGGAGGGGACGAGGCCGCGGACGAGGTCGAGGGCGAGGCCGAGGCGGTCGGGGAAGAGGCGGACGAGGCAGCTCGACGGCCTCGCCTCCGCCAACAGATCCTCTTCCCGTGGCGGACCACATCGGGGACGACCCTTGCGAGTTCTTCGTCAGGCTGCGTCGGCCGCCTCATCGTCGCCTTCGTCTCCCGACTCCATTCGCGAGTGTGATGGAGTTGGATCCGCCCGAGACACTGAGGATGCATATGAGGGGCTGCGGAATCAGCGGTACGCGAGTCCGCGTCGACTTCCCGGCCCCTGATGTGATGTATCTTGGTCGAGGGTGGAAGACGTTCACCCGCATCCACAGCTTGACGGCAGGCCTCACCCTCCATTTTAAGCTGATGGAGGGTGGTCTCCTCTTCGTCAAGGTCTTTGGGTGCTTCGGGACTCGGGCACGGTGCTGCGTGGAGAGCTCCTCCGATAGCGAAGGCTCCTCCTCGAGCGGGAGTGACGAGGAGGGAAGCGACAGCGACGACGAGGGCAACGGGCGGCGGGATGACGGGTCCAACTAGGTGTCGGGCGCCGCTCCGCGAGGCACCGGCGACCCCATCATCCGCGTCGCTGGCTCCTGGAGCTTCTCGGGGTCGTCTCCTGGGCTGGCGTAGGGAGGCTCGGAAGAGGAAGAGGGCAGGCGGCAAGGCCGTCAACTCGGAGTACGAGGGCAAGACGCCCTCGACAGCGTGCTGACGTCCTGCCGCCTCTTCTTCGAGCTTTTGCCTCCGGCGCCGCCACCACCATGCAGCCGAGACGTTCTGTTGGTGTCTTCTGGCACCCGTAGCTCATCTAGGCGCCTCTTTTGCCCTTTTCGCCTCCTTGACCCGCCTCCTGAAGATAGGGACAAGAGAGGGATTACGGGCACCTTATCTCTTTTTAGTTTGTAAGCCCTCGGGCCTTAGTTGCATTTAAAACTTGTAATCCCATTATTCATGTTCTTCATCCTCTTATGAACTGTATCGAAGTGGAATGCTTTTTAATGAAAAGGGGATGCTTGCCGGGTCACTTGTCTCGTGGGTGGAACCCACGTCGAGGAGCGAATCCTTTATATCTTTAAGATAGACATTTTCTTTCCCGGCAGCAGGCCCTGCCTTCTTCCCACGTCGCTCGCCCTTTCTCACGCTTTTGGCGGAGGCAAGGAGGAGGCGGGATCAGGCTCCTTGCTTCGTCCCTTAGCTGCCGCGACTATGACCTTACCTGGCCCCGGGGACGAGCCCTAGGGCCTAGAGTTAAGGGAGCATGGTAACTTTTAGGAAGAAACGAGGTTTCACATACCTCAATCCATAAGAGAATGCATGATAAGGGATGAAAAACTTATCTGAGATAGCAGCCCCCGGCAACTCTGGTTCGCCGTGGGCTAATCTTTGCACTTGCAGCCCCCAGCATTACTGGCTTGCCGGGGTCCAGATGTTGGTCCGTCCTCCTTCTCCTTTTCGTCCCCAAGTGAACCGGCAAGGATATGGCGAGTCCTGCCAACCAGGGGAAACGAAATAACGGCAAAGGGACGCATGCTCGACCAATAAGTTAGGGGTTAGCCACTAATAAGCGTTATCAGCCCTAATCAATGACGAGACTCGACTCAGCATGCATGCTAAAACTTAGGGCGCCAGTGCTTTATCTTCGCTCAGTGTCTGCGCCTGGCTTTGTACAAAGGATTACATGCAACAGCGGCAGGACTTGTACGAAATGGTGGTTGCCGAACAAGGTCCGACAACCGTGCCTTACGGATAAAACTTACGAAGATGCTCGATGTTCCAGGAGTTGCTCACCGGAAAGTCATCCTCGGTCTCAAGGCGGACAGCGCCAGGCCTAGTGACTCGTTTCACCCGGTAAGGGCCTTCCCACTTCGGCGTCAACTTGTTGGAATTCTTGGCGGAATGAACGCGCCGAAGAACAAGATCGCCTTCCTCGAGACTTCTGGCTTTAACTTTGCGGCTATGGTAGCGGCGCAAAGCTTGCTGGTATCGAGCAGCTCATACAGCAGCCTGAAGACGGTCCTCCTCAAGGAGCAGCGCGTCATCTCGTCGCAGCTGCTCTTGCTCAAGCTCATCATAAGCGAGCACTCGAGGTGACCCGTATACGAGTTCCGTGGGGGTAACTGCTTCAGCTCCATAGACTAGAGCGAAAGGTGTCTGGCCAGTGGCTCGATTTGGCGTCGTCCTGATCGACCAAAGGACCACCGGCAGCTCCTCGATCCAGTTTCTTCCGCACTTGTGCAGCCTGTCGAAAGTCCGGGTCTTGAGTCCATGCAGCACTTCAGCATTTGCCCTCTCTGCTTGACCGTTGCTTCTGGGGTGAGCAACAGAAGCGAAGCAGACCTTGGCGCCAAGGTCTTGGACGTACTGCATGAAGGCGCGACTCGTGAATTGTGTACCGTTGTTGGTGATGATCCTGTTAGGAATCCCGAAGCGGCAAACAATCGACCTGAAGAACGTGACCGCTGACTGTGTTGTCACCTTCCTCACTGGCTCCACTGCTGGCCACTTTGTGAACTTGTCAATTGCGACGTACAAGTACTCAAAGCCCCCGACTTCTCGGGGGAAAGGGCCGAGGATGTCGAGCCCCCAGACCGAAAATGGCCAGGATAAAGGGATTGTCTGGAGAGCTTGAGCTGGTTGGTGTATCTGCTGGGAATGGAACTGGCACGCTTCACACTTGGTTACTTGTGCAGTTGCATCCTGGAGGGCTGTCGGCCAGAAGAAACCTTGCCGGAATGCTTTGCCGGCAAGTGCTCTGGCGCCAATGTGATGACCACATATGCCTCCATGCACCTCTGCCAACAGCTTCTGTCCATCTTCCCGGGGAATACACTTCAATTTCACCCCGTTGAGTCTTCTTCTGTACAGTGCGTTGTCAACGAACTGGTATCTACTAGACTGCCGGGCTACTCTTTCCGCTTCTTCTGGCTCTTCGGGAAGTTCTCCTGACTGGAGGAAACAGACGATCTGCTGTGCCCATGCTTGAGCATGCGGCTCGACAACAAGGAGTAAAGGCACATCTGCTGCTGCGGGAACATCTGCTTCTACGACGAGAACCCGCAGTTCAGCCAGAGCTTGATGATCCCCGGCAAGTTTGCCGGAGCAAAACTTGTCGGGAGCGTCTGCTTCAACGAAACAAACCTTGGGGCTTGTCGGAGCAGACTGCTCCTCAGCACTCTTGGCGTTGATCTTGGGGACCTTCTTAGCGGCGGCTTCGAGAAGCTCAGCCAGAAGATAGTTACCGGAAATCAACTTCCTCTTCTTGCTCTGTCCCGCTGGTGGCGTCATGGATGGTTGAGTCAGCTTGAGCACAAAGATCCATGTGTCCACAGGTAACTTAAATGTCGCGCACTTTGACAGGCCGTCAGCGATGTCGTTCTGAGCTCTAGGAACATGTTCCATCTGTAGGCCGACAAAGCGCTCTTCCAGCTTCCTCACTTCATCAACATAGGCCTCCATCAACGGACTCTGATAATCCTTGTTTACTTGGCGGACGACAAGCTGCGAGTCACCCCTGACAATGAGCTGCTTGATCCCAAGGTCTGCCGTGATCCTGAGACCAGCGAGCAATCCTTCATATTCTGCAGTATTGTTTGTCGCTTGCTCCTTGGGAAAGTGCATCTGGACCACGTACTTGAGGTGCTCTCCGGTGGGTGCGACAAGCAGCACGCCAGCACCGGCGCCTTGTAGCGAGAACGCGCCATCAAAGTACATCAACCACTCTTTGTTTGCTTCCTTGACGGGGATGCTCGTATCTGGGGTTTCTTCGTCAGGTGTTGGCGTCCATTCTGCTATGAATTCTGCCAATGCTCTGCTTTGAATAGTTGAAGTGCTTTCAAACTTGAGGCCAAAGCTCGACAGTTCCAACGCCCACTCAACAATCCTGCCTGTCGCCTCTGGATTCTGCAGTATCCTCTTCAGCGGAAAGCGAGTGACAACTGTGATCTCATGTGCTTGGAAGTAATGGTGTAGCTTCCTCGAGGCCATAAGAAGACCGAAAAGAAACTTCTGCACACCAGAGTACCTTGACCTAGCCCCCTGCAGAAGGGAACTGACAAAGTAGACTGGGCGCTGCACCATTTTCTTCTTCTGTATCCCTTCGCACATCTGCGCAGATCCATCTTCGTCGGGACCAGAGCTCGTCGGGGAAGCCCCTTGCTTGTTGCTGGACGTGCTTGCCGTGGTTGCTGGCTCATCATCTACCTCTCTCTCCGCTACTGACGCAGCACTAACCACTTGATTGGTTGCCGCCAGATATAGCAGCAACTTCTCTTGTGGTTTAGGTGCGACAAGTATTGGAGTGGAGGACAGGTACCTCTTCAAGTCCTGCAGCGCAGCCTCCGCTTCCGGAGTCCATTTCATTGGACCTGCCTTTTTCAAGATTTTGAAAAATGGCAGGGCACGCTCGGCGGACTTAGAGATAAACCTGCTGAGAGCCGCCACGCAGCCGGCAAGTTTTCGTACGTCCTTGACGCGGTTCGGTGCTTCGATCTGCTCAATGGCCTTGATCTTGTCGGGATTGGCTTCGATTCCCCGCTGGGACACAAAGAACCCGAGAAGCTTGCCGGAAGGGACTCCAAACACGCACTTCTTGGGGTTGAGCTTGAGGCTGATCTTGCGCAGATTTGCAAAAGTCTCTTCTAGATCTTGAATCAGAGTTGACTTGTCCCTGCTCTTGACCACTATATCATCCATGTAGGCTTCCACATTTCTGTGTATTTGCGGTTCAAAAGCAGTATGGACGACCCTTGCAAAAGTTGAACCAGCATTCTTCAAACCGAAAGGCATTCGTACGAAACAGTACGTGCAACATGGAGTGATGAACGCGGTTTTCTCCTCTTCCTCTTCTGCCATGAAGATCTGATGGTATCCTGAATATGCGTCAAGAAACGAAAGCAAGTCACATCCGGCTGTGGAGTCGACAATCTGGTCAATGCGCGGCAAGGGAAATGGGTCCTTGGGACAAGCTTTGTTAACATCGGTAAAGTCGATGCAAAGTCTCCATTTCCCGTTCGCCTTGCGCACGACTACAGGATTGGCCAACCACGTAGGATGGAGCACTCCTCTGACGAGGCCTGCTGCTTCCAATTTCTTGATCTCTTCGGCGATGAACTCTTGGCGCTCCACCGCCTGTTTCCTGACTCTCCGCTTGACGGGCCGCGCGTGAGGACAGACGGCGAGGTGGTGCTCGATTACTTTCCTGGGAACGCCGGGGATGTCGGACGGTTGCCACGCAAACACGTCGACATTCGCCCGCAGGAAAGCAACGAGCGCGCTTTCCTATTTAGGGTCAAGAGTGACACTGATGGTGAAGGTACCACCAGTGCCGTCCTCCTTGGCGGACACCTTCTTGGTTGCTGGCGGAGCTGCCATTGTCTTTTTACACTTGCCGGTGGAGCTCGATGGTGCGTCCTCGACGGTAGCGCAGCACTCCGAAGAGGTGCGCTTGCCGGAGTGGGCACCAGTGCTCTTGCCGGACTTGGTCTTCTTCTTCCTCCTGGGAGCTTCAGCGGCGAGTGTCTCGCAATCCGCGGCGGCTGTTGCTTCCCGGTAGATCTTGTCGGCACAGATAAGAGCGTCCTTCTTGTCGCCATGTACAGAGATGACACTTATCGGGCCTGGCATCTTCAGCACGTTATACGCGTAGTGAGAGGCCGCCATGAACTTGGCAAGCGCTGGACGGCCGAGAATTCCATTGTAAGGCAATGGAAAATCGGCAACGTCGAAAGTGATCCTCTCAGTCCTGAAGTTCAACTCACTGCCAAATGTCACCGGCAGCGTGATCTTCCCCTTCGGCTTGCTCTTTCCCGGGTTGATTCCTTGGAACGTGCCGGTCTCTTCGAGCTCGCTGTCAGGGACTTGGAGTCTCCGGATCACAGCGGAGGAGATCAGGTTCAAGCCGGCCCCGCCGTCAACTAGCATCTTAGTGACCTTGAGGTTGCGGATAGTTGGTGAGACCAACATCGGCAAGCACCCGACAACAGTTGTGCGATCGGGGTGGTCCTCAATATCAAAGATGATAGGCGTGCTGGACCATTTCAGAAGCTTGCGTGACTCAACGGGTGGTTCTGCTGCATTAACTTCGCGCACCCACTGTTTGAGTTGGCGGTGGGAAGTATGCAGAGAAGCACCGCCGTCAATGCACAAAACTTCTGTGGCTTTCTGGAACTCCTGCTCGTTGGTCTCGGCGTCGTCCATGTCTTCGTCGTCGTCGTCATCTTCATCCTTGTCGCGGCCGCGGGGAGGTCTGTCGCCTTGCCGCTGCTTGGTGTTGCCGCGGCGTCCCCCCCGGCCGGTGCGCTTCGTACCAGATCCTCCAGCACCTCCTTGGGCCTTATCCTTGTCGCGTTGCTCGTACTCGGCCTTTTGCAACTCAACGAGCTGTTCGACTTTCTTGCAGCTCTGGAGGTCGTGGCCTTTGGTGCGGTGAATCTTGCAGTACTGCTTGTTGGTGCCGTCCTGCTTGTCGGCGGCCGCCACAGCCTGGCAGTTGGCGCATGCGGCAACCTCCTTGCCAGAGCCACCAGTCTTGGCGCCACCTTCGTTGCCGGATTGCTCGACAACTAGCACATCTTTGCCTTTCCTTTTCCTGTTGTTCCGCCGCCGGTTTTTGCTTGCCGGGGCGGCATCATTGTTGTCAGACCCTCTGGTTCCTATGTTCTCTCCGGGGAGTTTCCTTCCTTCCTCAGCACGTGCACATCTGTCGGCCAGGGCATACAGCTCGCTGACGTCTCTGATCTTGCACATCGCCATCTCCTCCCGCATCCTGCGGTTGCGCACGTTCTGATGGAACGCACCGATGACTGCGGCAGGGTGGACGTCTGGGATGTTGCGTTGCACTTGGCTGAATCTCTGGATGTACTTGCGTAGAGGCTCCCCTTCCTTCTGGGCAAGCAGGTGAAGATCACTCTCCTGGCCATGGGGCTTGTGGCCGCCTGTGAAGGCGCCAACAAACTGATGGCATAGGTCCGCCCAGGAAGATATGGAGTTTTCCGGCAAGTGCATGAGCCAGGACCTGACATTGGGCTTGAGCACCAGAGGAAAGTAATTGGCGAGGATCTTGTCGTCCCGCCCCCCGGCAGCCTGCACCGCAATGGTGTAGATGCTGAGGAACTCCGACGGGTGCAGCCTGCCATCGTACTTCTCTGGTACGTCTGGCTTGAAATTCTTCGTGCTGGGCCACTGGACTTGCCGCAGCTCACGAGTAAACGCAGGGCAACCTACCGCGTACGGCAGGTCGCCTGGTTCCCCTGGCGCTTGCATGTTGACAGCGGGGTCAGCGCGTCGGTCTGATTGATGCCGCGTCTCTCTCCGGCGCTCGATGCGGGTGCGAGCGTCTTCTTGCTGCCGTTCGTGAAGAACGTGGCGCTGATTGCGACGAGTTCGCGGATCTGAGGAAGCAGTGGAGTCGCTGTCGTGGTGGACCCGGCAAGTCGGCGACCTTGGCCTTTGGGGCGGAGAGTGCACGGTGGTTGCACCCCCACCGGTTTTATCGCCACCGGCTCGCGCTTGGCTGGCCTGCCGCGGCTGCGATGTGCTCGCTGGCCACGGAGTGTCGCCGTTGGCGAAGCCGATGAGACTCTAAATGGTAGCCCTCCAGTCGTCGATCTTGTCTGGTGCTGGAGGGAAGTCTAGGAGCAGTTGAGCTCGCGATAGAGCTTCTGCTGGGGTGGCGGGTAACGGTGGCGAACGGTGCGAGGAGTGGGATATGCTCGGACTCCCAGCGATGTTGGAAGGTGCAGTATTCTGTCCAGGCGACCGTGCCTCGCTCGCGCCAGCACGTCGGCGTGCTTGTTGGCCTTGAGCGTCCCGGGATCCGCTAGCTCGATTTGGGTCCAGCGAGCGTATGGTACCATGAGTACCACGTCGCTGTCGGTCCTGCGCCTCTTGAGATAGGCGCGGTGCGTCTACGGACGCCCGGTCGTCGTGGGAGCCGACTACGCCGCCAGCGGGCAGCGCGGCCTTGTCCTTGGACTTGTTGGCACCGTGGGCTCCCTCGTCGACGCCCGTTCCACCGCCGCTGTTCTCCCCGCCGGCCGTTTGCTGCGGCGGCGGTGGATTCGACGCGGACGGCGCAGCCGCCTCCGAAGCCTTCTTCTTCGGCGGCATGTCGATGAAGTCGATGAAGATTCAGCTCGTGTGAACGCCGGATCAGGTTCACACAACCTCGATGCCCCCTACCTGGCGCGCCAGAGATGCCGGGGTTTCCTGGGCTCCCCTAGCACCTATGGGGACGGAGCCCCTTCTCGGTTCGGCGGGGGGCGGAGGCCGCGCGAAGAGCGGATCGAGGCGAGGCACGCGGGGGGTTTTTACGCAGCTTCGGAGCTCTCCGGAGAGATAACACTCCTACTGCTGCTTTGTGGATTGAATTGAGTTCTTGCTCGGGAGCGCTGAGTGCTACAGTACACTCGAGGAGCTAACGAGACCGAGCGTTCCTCTGAGGATCGATCCCCCCTACGTTGTGCATGGGCCTCCTTTTATACGTTTAAGGGGTTTCCTACAGGTGGCAACGTAGGTAAGGGCAAAAGTGTAAATACGCTGTGGTAGGTACAGCTACCTACACAGTGTATCATACCTAACCCTGACGGCAGGGGACAAAGGCATTAAATGCCTGTCTATGTCGCCCAGACGGTGCAAAAAAGGGACCGTCAGGGGAGCCATCGCTCGCCACGATGGCGATCGTGTCAGCGCTGCATGCCACAGTGTTCCCCTGGCTGTATAGCCTCCCGCCACGTACGCTGGGAAGGATCCCGGAGCGACACGTGGTGGGTGAGCTGGAGCGCGGGTACAGAGTGGCTGCTTGCCGCGGCAAGTGCCTTGCCGCGGCCGTTGCCTTGCCGCGCCCGGGAACTTGTCGCTCGCCGGGTCCTGCCGGGACGCGTGGCGTACGGCGGCAGGTTCTTTGAGATGCTCTTGTTGGGCTTCCCGACAAGCTCCTCTTGCCGGGGTCTTGTACCTCGAATGGCCTTCCCGGCAAGCTCCTCTTGCCGGGGACTTGTCTCCTTGGCTTAAATACTTTGCTCTTGGTTGGCTTCAAAGGATCCACGGAGGGCTTTGACGGTCACCCAGCGAGCCTTGCCGCGGGGTGCTGCAACTGCCCGTGCACAAGTTCGGGATACTAGAGTACCCCTACTGTAGTACACCGACAATGTAGAAGCCCTCCGTGATGGATGCCCCCTCCGGCGGAGCTCCGGAACAGGCCCCAAGATGGGATCTCATGGGTACAGAAGGTTGCGGCGGTGGAGTTAGGTTTTTGGCTCCGTATCTGATCGTTTGGGGGTACGTAGGTATATATAGTAGGACGAAGTACGTTGGTGGAGCAACATGGGGCCCACGAGGGTGGAGGGCGCGCCCCCCTACCTCGTGGCCTCCTGGATGCTTCTCTTCCGTAGGTTCCAAGTCTCCTGGATCATGTTCGTTCCAAAAATAACGCTCCCGAAGGTTTCGTTCCGTTTGGACTCCATTTGATATTCTTTTTCTGCGAAACTCTGAAATAGGAAAAAAATAGCAATTCTGGGCTGGGCCTCCGGTTAATAGGTTAGTCCCAAAAATAATATAAAAGTGGATAATAAAGCCCAATATTGTCCAAAACAGTAGATAATATTGCATGGAGCAATCAAAAATTAGAGATACGTTGGAGACGTATCAGCCGTCAGCGGAAGCACGATGGCGTGATGCTTCTCCTCAGTGATGGTGGATGTACTGACGGCCGGCTCAAGCGAGAAGGTTGAGCGCGCAGCAGGAGCTGCGGACTTTGCTTTCTCGGTCGCCATCGGCGACAAGCCCGGGGAGAGGTTGATAGATATGGAGGCGCTCAGAGCAGGGAGAGAAGGGGATCTGAGCAAGGCTCAGTGGCAGGCGCCAGCCTTTTGTCAGTCCAGGATGGTTGCCGAGGCTGCATGGGGAAGCGCAGACACCCACGTCCCGTTAGGTGGCACGCGTCGATCGAGGCCGCAAGCGGTTGGGGCCCGCGGCGCTCCACCCTTGCCATTTGGCCTCGCCACGAAGCCAAGTCCGAGCGCGCCTTGGGCCCGGGGGCTACTGTCGGTGTTCTGGGAACCGGGGTACCCAGACTTGCCTGCCTGCGGCCCACGGCGTGGCTCCATCAATGAACTGGTACGGCCCATCTACAGCACCAGCAACACAAGACCCCCGCAAGGGGCCAAGCCTCGCGAGGTGGACGACGCCAAGACCTCCAGAAGGAGCGGCCTCCTTAGGCTGGCTCCTGTGGAGCGGAGATTTCTATGCAAGCCCTCACCTCATGAGGTTCGGATGATGCAAGCCATGACGACCAAGGCCAGGAGGGCGCCAGCGGGTGCAACACAACAGGTTTCCTCTTTGGTGCTAAAGAGGCAAGCGCAGGCGCGGAGTACCGAGGAATCAGCCAAAGGTTTCCATTTCTATGCAACAAGACCAAGACCGCCAGGACGGCAGGGCGAAGGTCATCACCGAGCCCACCACGGCGTCACGACCAGGGACGTGGCAGGTGAAGATCACCTTTCGTCGGGATAATATGAACTAGTTGTCTCCCTTTGAATTTGGCCGTTGTGGGATCCCTTCCCGCCATCATTTTGGGGGAAGAGGACCAAGGCCACTATAAATATAGCCTAGCCACCACCTTAGATGGGGGGAGGAGGATTCAGAGCATCCACATGCACACCAACACAAGAACACACATCCTGAGGTTGTTCTTCCACTGTACTAGTTCGTCCTCGGCCCACCTCGAGGCTAATCCACCACAAAGCAGAGTAGGGTTTTACACCGCAAGGTGGCCCGAACCTGGGTAAACTTTCTTGTCCCATTTCCTTCCAGTTCATTGAGTTAGGTCATGGGATCGACGAGCTGGCAGACTAGGGAGGTTGAGTTCTTCGCACGCACCCCAGAGTTCGAATCTATCTAGGGTATGCGAAGCCCCGAATCCGACACATGGATATAGCACTATGGGTGGAATAGAAGGTGGTAGTAGACAAAAAGGAGAAAGAAATTCTCACACCAACTACGCAAATTAATAGGCTATGGAGCTGCCCATCAATTAATATTGATGCAAGTGAATAGGGATTGCCATGATACGGATGCACTAGAACTATAAGTGTATGAAATCTCAAAAGAAAACAAAGTGGGTGTGCATCCAACTTGCTTGCTCGCAAGACCTAGGGCAATTTGAGGAAGCCCCTCATTGAAATATACAAGCCAAGTTCTATAATGGAAAATTCCCACTAGTAATATATGAAAGTGACAACATAAGAGACTCTCTATCATGACATGGTGCTACTTTGAAGCACAAGTGTGGAAAAGGATAGTGTCGGTGTCAAAACCGGCGGATCTCGGGTAGGGGGTCCCGATCTGTGCGTCAAGGTCGGATGGTAACAGGAGACAAGGGACACTTTATTTTGCCCAGGTTCGGGCCCTCTCGATGGAGGTAAAACCCTACTCCTGCTAGATTAATATTGATGATATGGGTAGTACAAGAGTAGATCTACCACGAGATCAAGGAGGCTAAAACCCTAGAAGCTAGCCTATGGGTATGATGATGATTATGATGTGTTCTGTCCTACGGACTACAACCCTCCGGTTTATATAGGCACCGGATAGGGTTAGGGTTACACAGAGTCGGTTACATTGGTAGGAGATCTTGAATATCCGCACGCCTAGCTTGCCTTCCACGCCAAGGAAAGAACCTTCCGGACACGGGACGAAGTCTTCAATCTTGTATCTTCATAGTCCTGGAGTCCAGCTGAAGATATAGTTCGGCTATCCGAACACCCCCTAATCCAGGACTCCCTCAGTAGCCCCTGAACCAGGCTTCAATGACGATGAGTCCGGCGCGTAAATTGTCTTCGGCATTGCAAGGCGGGTTCCTCCTCCAAATTCTTCAAGAAGATAATAAACACCAAAAAAATAGTGTCCGGCTTCTGCAAAACAAGTTTCCACGTATTGCCATATAGAGAATAATACCAACACAAATCAAATCTGCCGACGTATTCCGCAGTGCGTCATAACACTGCGACCAAGCCTTCTATATGGATTATTTTTTGTTGTTCCGCCGCAGTACATTCAATGAGGCGGTTTTCTTGGCACGTCTTGTCGAAGCAGAGATCGTGTGCCCCTTTTAACGGGATTCTCATTAATGCGGACGTGGGTAACCCAACCACGCCATTTACCACGGCGTGTGAGCGGCAAGCGAGTTTTATTAGGTAGGTGGGGACGCATAACGGCATCAGCCTATATAAGGGGATAAAGATCCACCTCTTTCACCTATGCCTTCTTCCTCCTTTGCCCATCCATCTCCTGCGAACTCAAGCTCCAACGCTCAAGTTCGCTCTTTCTTCCCCAACCTGCTCCAGCGATGTCCGGAGCGGGTGGCAAGTGGATGGCTTCCTCCGTTACGGAGGGTCAAGTTGAAAAGCTTAGGAAGGCCGGATATCTGTCCAAGGACATCCCGCACCGGCTTCCCGATGCGGGGCAGCTTCTTCCCACCCCAAGGCCCCATGAGAGGGTAGTTTTTCTCCCCCATTTCCTCCGCGGACTGGGTTTTCCACTTCACCCTTTTGTCCGGGGGCTCATGTTCTACTACGGCCTGGACTTCGACGATCTGGCCCCGAACTTTATCCTCAATATCTCGGCGTTTATCATCGTGTGTGAGGCCTTTCTCCGCATCCGCCCCCACTTCGGCCTCTGGCTCCAGACCTTCAACGTCAAGCCCAAGGTGGTGTCCGGCACCCAGGCGGAGTGCGGAGGTGCTATGGCCGGCAAAATGGCCAGCTTACTCTGGTTCGATGGCTCCTTTGTGGAGTCCTGAAAGGGGTGGCAAGCAGGGTGGTTTTACATCACCGAGCCACGCGACTCAAAATGGGTCGCGGCCCCTGAGTTCCGATCCGGACCCCCCACGCGGCTCCTGTCCTGGAAAGAGACGGGCCTATCGTGGGGCAACAAAGAAGAAGTGACCGGACTGCAAACTTGCATCCGGTCCCTGATGGACAAGCCCATCCGGCATGTCAACATCATCCAGGTCATGCTCGTTCGCCGGATCCTCCCGTGCCAAGAACGGGAGTTCACTTTGTGGGAATTCGGCCCGGCGCAGCACCAAACTCTCAATAGGCTCTTTGACACGACGTATGAAGACGTCTGGAAGGTGCTAACCAAAGGCGCCGAGTGCCCCACATCCTCTTCCGAGGACCGCGGATACAGCTCGCAACGCAATGCTGGCGAGGTAAGCTATTTATACCTTTCACAGGTTCGTTAAGCTTTTCTACATAGATTGACTCTATGTGGGATCTAAAAACTCCCTTTGCCTTTGACAGGCGTGGCTGAAGATAGCCGGACCAATCAACTGTCCGGCTCCTCTTCCCGAAGACCCAGCCCCAGCTCTCTTAGAGAAGCTGCTGGCTCCGGCGCCCTATGTGGTGCTGGAGAAGAAGGTCAAGAAGAAGAAGACCACCAGGACTCGAAAGAGTGCCCGCAATGTGGTGGTGTCGAGCTCGTCATCTGGCGAGTCTGCGACGCCCTCCTCTCGTGAAAACGAGGAGGAGGAATAAGGAAGCTCTCCCCCTCCATCGAGGGGAGTGAAAAAGAAGAAGGCCGCCCCAACAGGGGAGGCCGAGGGGTCGAGGAAAAGGAAGACCCCTCCGCCGGACTACTCCCCCAACGCCGAAGAGGGCGGAAAGGAGTGGCCGGACAGAACCAAGCGTCCGGCGACATCATAAGTATTCACATACCAGAATGACTCATAGTATCTTCAAGTGCGCAACTTACCCTAATGTCGAATGTTATTTGCGCAGCCCGCCCCGAGCCGCACTCGATGATTCATCGAGCGGCTCCCTGGATTCGTCGGACATGAACTCTGTCCCGCCCGCAGTATCCCCCTGCGGGGCGAATGACACCGAAGCGGCTTCCCGCCAAACAAGGCAGGAGGAGGTGGTCCTGGAGGAGCCGCAAGGCAATCCTCAGGACCCCAGGAGTAAAGGGGATGAAACCCCCCAGGGCTCCCAGTCCGGCTTTGTGCAGGACACCGCACCGGACTCAACCGTCCAGGCTCACGGTGGGCGAACTCCTTCCAAGAGGAGTAAGCCGTCTGCGCCGACGACCTCTGTCCAACCAGAGGCGCCGGATAGTCTGTTGGAGGTGCTCGAAGGCGCCACCATCGACGAGGAGCACCGTACTGTCATGAGTGCGGTGGTCCAAAGGGTTCAGTCCGCCAAGAGCGGACTGAATGAAGCTTGCGCTAGCCTTCTAACGGGCTTCCAGGTAAGCAAAAAATATGCTAAATTAATTACCGCATAGACAGTAGCCCCTGATGCTCTGTTCGGTGTTCGGAAAGAAAAGCCGAATAGAGGATCCAACAATTTTCGCAGGAGTCTAATAAAAAGTGTAATATGCGTATGCAGGCTTCCCTGCTGTCCACCGCCGCACTGACTGCGCAGGTGGAAGTCCTGAAAAAGGACCTCGAGCGGTCCGAGCAAGAGCTCGGCCATGCCAAAAGGCAGCTCGTGGAAAAGGAAGGTAAGAAAATACCCCTTAGAAAAAAAGAAAGAAAGAAAAAATAGTGGTGCCTATAGAGAGGCTTGATTGCAAAAAGAAATAACAGGATTGTACTACTTATTGTAGGGGCCACAACCGAGGTGGCAACCCTGAAGCAGGCGCTGGCTGAGGCCGAGAATAAAGCGGCCGAGGAGCGCACCGAGCGAGAAAAGCTTGGGGTCCAAGTCGGCGAGGTGCAGCAAGAGCTGCAAGATCTCATGAAGAAACATGAGGGTTTGGAGCTTGAGGCAAAAACGCAAGCATCCGAGCTCGCGTCGGCTGTTGAGGCCACCAAGAGTGCCAAGGCCGAAGCCCAAAAGGCCCTCCAAGAGTTGGAGGATGTGAAAAAGATAGCGGCGGGTAAGGCATTCTTAATGCAAACTAGGAATATAAAGGTAAAATACCTATTACTTACCCGAATCCAGAGTTCTCTAGGGGCGTTCTTCGATCTTCCCCGCAGCGCATCCGACGCCGCCGCATTCTACCGAGCTGAAGAGGGCAGCTCGACGGAGAGTGTGTTTTGGTCTCAGTATTCTGAGGCCGGACACCCTTTGCCCGTAAGCGATCAGCTGAAGCAGCTGGTCGAGCTCCACAAGGCGGCCGAACAGGCCATGAAGGGCTTACTAGTTCGGCTGTGGCCTGGAGAGGCCCTGCCTGGGAGCTACTTCGGGCTGGTGCAGCGGCTGGTGGAGGCCTGTCCACGGCTTGAGGTCATCAAGCGCTCCTTCTGCATAGAAGGTGCCCGGAGGGCCCTTGCCCGTGTAAGGGTACACTGGGGCAAGCTGGACGGAGAGAAGCTGGTGAAGGGCGGGCCGCCGCAGGGGAAGGAGCATCGCAAGCCCGAGAACTACTACAAGGAAGTCCTCGCTGGAGCTCGCCTTGTCGCGGATGAATGTGCCAAAGATGTAATATATCAATGAACTCGCTCGTTTGTATCCTGTGCGCTGAAAACTTGTTCATATGCGCTTAAGCAATGCTTTCTGAATTTAAAATTTTATTTTCTGTGCGGCCGTTTATCAATAACTGAGAGATGGCGAGTCGTCGGCTTCTGCCCCCATGCAACTAGTGCTGGGGTGTTCGGGATAAACCTGAGGGCTCTTGTTCCCATAGTTGGGTCCTTCGAGGGAGGCGCTCAGCACAGCGAACCAGGCAATCGGACTATAATGCTTGAACACTCTCACTTAGCCATAGAACGTTATAATTTTAAATTTCGGCGAAGCCCCTAGTTCGGAAGGCCGAATTCGGGGCACTATCCACGCCTTTAGCCGGACTTAACCAGCTCTCCGCTCGAAGCGGCATAAGCCTTTAGGGACTCGAAAAACCTCTCGAACAGCGACCGGTCTTGCGCCTTATCATGATAGTCTGTTTTAGCTTTCTCCACTGAGGTGCTCACCCACATGATCTGGGGCACAATCGCAGTGGTTCTCCTAGTGCTACCTTAGCCGATAGAGCGGAACATAAGGCACCAAAACATAGGAGCCGGGCAAACCCAACATATGACCAAAATCATGACTCGGAGTCGATGCATATAATGCTATAAGTTCGGGGTGCCGCACTTGTGAAAGTGGACGGACTTCTCACACCAGATAGAAGGGTAATAAAGCCCCTGGCGTGGTTTGCCGTACCATGGTGTACGGGTGCCATCATGTTATTTGAGTAAACATATGTATATTAAAAGAAGATAATGCAAAAAATAGACGAAAAGCTATGCATTATTTATGAGGAGGCTGTTTATTCAAGCCGAACGATACAAGTAGTGCGAAAAAAAATTTAGACTATTTAATATGTCCTGACCAGGCGCAGGCCGCGGAATTTAGAAACGGATATATCGCTCGAAATAGAGACCACCTGAGAGTTCCATGATGCGGCGTTGTTTTGTCTGATTTCCTGGGTCCTGTATCGTCTGTGCGGCAGCGAGGCCGAACACTGTATCCAGAGTATGGAGTCCTGAAAGAAAAGAAGAACCCGGCAGCCCCTAGTACGTTTGACGCCGTATTGTTGGCATGCCGTTTTATCTGCCCCTTCCCCTATGCCCATGGAATTGTAAGGGCGTAATTGTGTACTCGAGGTACTAGCTCCGCTATGTAGCGATGGCTGGGGTTGGGGCCGTATTGCTACGCGTGCTCTGAATGCGCCAGTCGGTCTTGCTGCAGGTTACTCCAGACGCGTTTTGCTTTGTCCTGCTTTGTAGCGGCCGGACTTGAGAGCTGCCTTAACAGGCTGCTTTGTACCTCTGCTGCGAGGGTCGCCGTGTGTTCCTCCATACGGATGGAGCGTTCGGTATTTCCGCTAAACGTGATTACGCCTCGAGGACCTGGCATCTTGAGCTTGAGATATGCGTAGTGCGGCACCGCATTGAATTTAGCGAACGCGGTTCGTCCAAGCAGAGCATGATAGCCACTGCGGAACGGAACTATGTCGAAGATTAACTCTTCGCTTCGGAAGTTGTCCGGAGATCCAAAGACCACATCAAGTGTTATGGAGCCTATGCAATTGGCCTCTACACCTGGGATGACGCCTTTAAAGGTCGTCCTTGTGGGCTTGATCCTTGATGGATCTGTGCCCATTTTCCGCACTGTATCCTGGTAAAGCAGGTTCAGGCTACTGCCGCCGTCCATGAGGACTCTTGTAAGGTGAAATCCGTCAACGATTGGGTTAAGAACCAATGCGTCGAAACCGCCGTGACGGATGCTGGTGGGGTGGTCCCTTCGATCGAAGGTGATCGGGCAAGAGGACCATGGGTTGAACTTTGGGGCGACTAGCTCCATCGCATATACATCTCATAGCGCATGCTTCCTCTCCCGCTTGGGAATATATGAGTCGCGTATATCATGTTCACCATCCGCACTTGTGGGGGAAACCCCTTCTGTCCGTTGTTGTTCAGCGGCCTGGGCTCCTCGTCGTCATCGCTGTCTAGCCCCTTGTTTTTGTTTTCGGCTCTTAACTTGCCTGCCTGCTTGAACACCCAACAATCCCTCTCGGTGTGATTGGCTGGCCTTTCGGGGGTGCCGTGAATCTGGCACGAGCGGTCGAGTATTTGGTCCAAACTGGACGGGCCCTGGGTATTCTTTTTGAATGGCTTTTTCCGCTGACCGGATTCATGGCCTCTGAATCCGGCGTTTACTGCCGTATCTTCATTGTTGTCGCTGTTGACGCGGCGTTTCTGTTTATTCCGTCGCGACCTGCCACTTTTGTCCTTGGTATCTGAATTACCTTGCTTCTTCGATAAGTTGTTGCTGCGAGCTAGCCAGCTATCTTCGCCCACGCTAAAGCGGGTCATGAGTGTCGTGAGGGCTGCCATGGATTTCAGCTTTTCCTGTCCCAGGTGCCGGGCGAGCCACTCGTCACGGATGTTATGTTTGAAGGCTGCTAAGGCCTCTGCATCCGGACAGTCGACTATCTGATTTTTCTTTGTTAGGAACCGTGTCCAGAATTGCCTGGCCGATTCTTCTGGCTGCTGGATTATGTGGCTTAGGTCGTCGGCGTCCGGTGGCCGTACGTAGGTCCCCTAGAAGTTGTCGAGGAATGCGGCCTCCAGGTCCTCCCAAGAGCCGATCGAATCTGCGGGGAGGCTGTTAAGCCAGTGCCGGGCTGGTCCCTTAAGCTTAAGGGGTAAATATTTGATGGCGTGTAAATCATCGCCACGTGCCATGTGGATGTGGAGGAGATAGTCCTCAATCCATACTGCCGGATCGGTCGTACCATCGTACGACTCGATGTTGACGGGTTTAAAACCCTCTGTGATTCTATGATCCATTACTTCGTTTGTGAAGCATAGTGGGTGTGCGGCGCCCCTGTACTGGGCTATGTCTCGACGCAGTTCGGAGGAGCTGTGCCTGTTGTGTTCGGCCCGGCTGGATTTATTGTGTCCGGAGTGAAAACTATCACGTGTCGTCGGGCGTCCGC
The DNA here is from genome assembly GCA_032464435.1 of Aegilops umbellulata. Taxonomy (NCBI): domain Eukaryota; kingdom Viridiplantae; phylum Streptophyta; class Magnoliopsida; order Poales; family Poaceae; genus Aegilops; species Aegilops umbellulata. The sequence goes on from CP136056.1 coordinate 432,476,490, forward strand.
GCGATCCATAGATCAATCTTGTTTGCCTTGCTTTGTCCTCCAGGACGTCTCGCGGGTCTGGTTCGTGTTCCCGTGCCTTGGTAAAGCAGCTGCGGGGCATGGCTTGTTTGGATGTTCGACAGGCTTCTCTGTCGCGGCCGCGAGGTGGCCGATCTGCCATGTCTTGGGCTTCCTCCTCTGATTGGGGTAGCGGCCTGCACTTAGGATAGTTTTTGGAGGGGCGTCCGAGCTCGTGCTCTTCGGCCGCAAGGACTTCAGTCCATCTGTCAGCTAGCAAATCTTGATCAGCTCTAAGCTGTTGCTGCTTTTTCTTTAGGCTGTTCGCCGTGGCTAAAAGCCTGCGTTGAAAGCGCTTTTGTTCGGCGGGGTCCGATGGTACAATGAATTCATTGTCGCCGAGGCTTGCCTCGTCTTCGGAGGGAGGCATGTAGTTATCGTCCTCGACCTCTCGCTCTGCCGCTCTCTCATGAGGGCGGTCTTCTCCATCTTCCTGTGCCGAATCCTGCTGGTTTTGGTGTTCTTCAGCGCTGTCCAGAGTAGTATTATCTCCCGTGCCGGAATCACCGTTTTTGCTGTGGCGGGATTTGGAGCGGCGCTGCTGACGTCCGCGTGTTGGAGGCTTTTTCGAAGTGCCATCCTCCGCTGTTCCATGGCCATCTCCATCTTTTGGAGCATCCACCATGTATATGTCGTATGACGAGGTGGCGGTCCAGCACCCTATAGGTGCTGGTTCTTGCTCGCCTCCTCCTTCGTCGTCCATACCGTCGAAGTCTTCAGAGCCGAAGTCGAGCATGTCGGATATATCGTCGACAGTGGCTATTAAGTGGGCGGTGGGTGGGCTTTGAATTTCTTCGTCGTCCGAATCCCAACCTCGCAGGCCATAGTTCGGCCCGGGCTCTCCTGACAAAGAGAGAGACTTGAGAGAATTCAGAATATCACTAGAAGGTGAATACTGAAAGATGTCCGCGGCGGTGAACTCCATTACCGGCGCCCAATCTGATTCGATTAGCAGGGGCGCAGGAGGCTCGGAGTTCGGAGAAGAGTCCGGCTCCTTGGAGTCATGTGCCATGCGGAGTGCAGGGCTTGCATTTGGCTCAATGGCTTTTAAGATCGCAGCCCCCGAGGTGACGTCCAACCGTTCATCCTCAAAGAACGCAGCGGGCTCCGGATCGAGGATCGGGGCCGGAGCGTATGCGGCCTCCAGGACACTGTTCGGAGGCAGAGCTATATCATGCCCCTCGAGATAGTGCAGCGCGCTTGGCTGTGGCTCGAATCCGTCGAAGATCAAGTCTCCGCGGATATCTGTCGTGTAGTTTAGGCTTCCAAACCTGACTTGATGGCCAGGGGCATAGCTCTCGATCTGCTCCAGATGACCAAGCGAGTTGGCCCGCAGAGCGAAGCCGCTGAAGACGAAGATCTGTCCGGGGAGAAAAGTCTCACCCTGGACCTCATCGTTGTTGATGATCAAAGGAGCCATCGGGCCTAAAGGCGACGACACAGAGGAACTCTCAATGAAAGCACCAATGTCGGTGTCAAAACCGGCGGATCTCGGGTAGGGGGTCCTGATCTGTGCGTCAAGGTCGGATGGTAACAGGAGACAAGGGACACTTTATTTTACCCAGGTTCGGGCCCTCTCGATGGAGGTAAAACCCTACTCCTGCTAGATTAATATTGATGATATGGGTAGTACAAGAGTAGATCTACCACGAGATCAAGGAGGCTAAAACCCTAGAAGCTAGCCTATGGGTATGATGATGATTATGATGTGTTCTGTCCTACGGACTACAACCCTCCGGTTTATATAGGCACCGGATAGGGTTAGGGTTACACAGAGTCGGTTACATTGGTAGGAGATCTTGAATATCCGCACGCCTAGCTTGCCTTCCACGCCAAGGAAAGAACCTTCCGGACACGGGACGAAGTCTTCAATCTTGTATCTTCATAGTCCTGGACTCCGGCTGAAGATATAGTTCGGCTATCCGAACACCCCCTAATCCAGGACTCCCTCAGATAGTAACATTGTCCCTTCACTCTTTTTCTCTCATCATTTTTTTCTCTCTCATTTTCTTCTTTTGGGCTCTTTGGCCTCTTTTTTATTTGGGCTCTTTGCCCTCTTTTTTTTTAAGTCCGGCGTCTCATCCCGACTTGTGGGAGAATCATAGCCTCCATCATCCTTTCCTCACATGGGACAATGCTTTAATAATGATGATCATCACACTTTTCTTTACTTACAACTCAAGAATTACAAACCCACAATTCATCGGATCTCAACAAACGCATCGCAAAAGAAGATTACATTGGATATATCTCTAAGAACATCGAGGAGAACATTGTATTGAAGATCAAAGAGAGAGAGAGAGAGAAGAAGCCATCTAGCTACTAGCCATGGACCCTTAGGTGTTGGCGATCGTAGCAGAATGTAAAATTTTCTACGCATCACCAAGATCAATCTATGGAGTATTCTAGCAACGAGAGGAATAGGAGTGCATCTACATACCCTTGTAGATTGCGAGCGGAAGTGTTCAAGTGAACCGGGTTGGTGGAGTCGTACTCGTCGTGATCCAAATCACCGATGATCCTAGCTCCGAACGGACGGCACCTCCGCTTTAAACACACGTACGGTTGGGGAAGACGTCTCCTGCTTCTTGATCCAGCAAGGGGGAAGGAGAGGTTGATGGAGATCCAGCAGCACGACGGCGTGGTGGTGGATGCAACAGGGTCTCGGCAGGGCTTCGCCCAGCACCAACGAGAGGGAGAGGTGTTATGGGAGGGAGAGGGAGGCACCAGGGGCTAGGGTGCGCAGCCCTCCCTCCCCCCTCTTTATATAGGGGCCCTGGGGGGCGCCGGCCCCTCTAGATCCCATCTAGAGGGGGGGCGGCCAAGGGGGGTGGCTTCCCCCACAAGCCAAGTGGGGCGCCCCCACCCCTAGGGTTTCCCAACCCTAGGCGCAAGGGAGGCCCAAAGGGGGGTACACCAGCCCACCAGGGTCTAGTTCCCCTCCCACTTCAGCCCATGGGACCCTCCGGGATAGGTGGCCCCACCCGGTGGACCCCCGGGACCCTTACGGTAGTCTCGGTACAATACCGATTAACCCCACAACCTTCCCGATGGCCGAAACTGGACTTCCTATATATAAATCTTTACCTCCGGACCATTCCGGAACTCCTCGTGACGTCCGGGATCTCATCTGGGACTCTGAACAACTTTCGGGTTATTGCATACTAATATCTCTACAACCCTAGTGTCACCGAACCTTAAGTGTGTAGACCCTACAGGTTTGGGAGACACGCAGACATGACCGAGACGCATCTCCGGTCAATAACCAACAGTGGGATCTGGATACCCTTGTTGGCTCCCACATGCTCCACGATGATATCATCGGATGAACCACGATGTTGAGGATTCAATCAATCCCGTATACAATTCCCTTTGTCAATCGGTACGTTACTTGCCCGAGACTCGATCGTCGGTATCCCAATACCTTGTTCAATCTTGTTACCGGCAAGTCACTTTACTCGTACCGTAATGCATGATCCCGTGACCAACCCCTTGGTCACACTGAGCTCATTATGATGATGCATTACCAAGTGGGCCCAGAGATACCTCTCCGTCATACGGAGTGATAAATCCCTGTCTCGATTCGTTCCAACCCAACAGACACTTTCGGAGATACCCGTAGTGCACCTTTATAGCCACCCAGTTATGTTTTGACGTTTGGCACACCCAAAGCACTCCTACGGTATCCGGGACTTGCACAATCTCATGGTCTAAGGAAATGATACTTGACATTGGAAAAGCTCTAGCAAACGAACTACACGATCTTTTGTGCTATGCTTAAGATTGGGTCATGCCCATCACATCATTCTCCTAATGATGTGATCCTGTTATCAATGACATCCAATGTCCATAGCCAGGAAACCATGACTATCTGTTGATCAACGAGCTAGTCAACTAGAGGCTCACTAGGGACACGTTGTGGTCTATGTATTCACACGTGTATTATGATTTCCTGATAACACAATTATAGCATGAATAATAGACAATTATCATGAACAAGGAAATATAATAATCATTTTATTATTGCCTCTAGGGCATATTTCCAACAGTCTCCCACTTGCACTAGAGTCAATCATCTAGTTACATTGTGATGAATCGAACACCCATGGAATTCTGGTGTTGATCATGTTTTGCTCTAGGGAGAGGTTTAGTCAATGGATCTGCTATATTCAGGTCCGTATGTACTTTACAAATCTCTATGTCTCCATTTTGAACAGTTTCACGAATGGAGTTGAAGCGTCGCTTGATATGCCTGGTCTTCCTGTGAAACATGGGCTCCTTGGCAAGGGCAATAGCTCCAGTGTTGTCACAGAAGAGAGTCATCGGGCCCGACGTATTGGGTATGACTCCTAGGTCGGTAATGAACTCCTTCACCCAGACTGCTTCTTGTGCTGCCTCCAAGGCTGCCATGTACTCTGCTTCACATGTAGATCCCGCCACGATGCTTTGCTTGCAACTGCACCAGCTTACTGCCCCACCATTCAAAATATACACGTATCCAGTTTGTGACTTAGAGTCATCCAGATCTGTGTCGAAGCTAGCGTCGACGTAACCCTTTACGACGAGCTCTTTGCCACCTCCATAAACGAGAAACATATCCTTGGTCCCTTTCAGGTACTTCTGGATGTTTTTGACCGCTGTCCGGTGTTCCTTGCTGGGATTACTTTGGTACCTACCTACCAAACTTACGGCAAGGTTTACATCAGATCTGGTACACAGCATGGCATACATAATAGACCCTATGGCTGAGGCATAGGGGATGACTGTCGGTGTCAAAACCGGCGGATCTCGGGTAGGGGGTCCCGATCTGTGCGTCAAGGTCGGATGGTAACAGGAGACAAGGGACACTTTATTTTACCCAGGTTTGGGCCCTCTCGATGGAGGTAAAACCCTACTCCTGCTAGATTAATATTGATGATATGGGTAGTACAAGAGTAGATCTACCACGAGATCAAGGAGGCTAAACCCCTAGAAGCTAGCCTATGGGTATGATGATGGTTATGATGTGTTCTGTCCTACAGACTACAACCCTCCGGTTTATATAGACACCGGATAGGGTTAGGGTTACACAGAGTCGGTTACATTGGTAGGAGATCTTGAATATCCGCACGCCTAGCTTGCCTTCCACGCCAAGGAAAGAACCTTCCGGACACGGGACGAAGTCTTCAATCTTGTATCTTCATAGTCCTGGAGTCCGGCTGAAGATATAGTTCGGCTATCCGAACACCCCCTAATCCAGGACTCCCTCAGTAGCCCCTGAACCAGGCTTCAATAACGACGAGTCCGGCGCGTAAATTGTCTTCGGCTTTGCAAGGCGGGTTCCTCCTCCAAATTCTCCAAGAAGATAATAAACACCAAAAAATAGTGTCCGGCTCTGCAAAACAAGTTTCCACGTATTGCCATATAGAGAATAATACAAACACAAATCAAATCTGCTGACGTATTCCGCAGTGCGTCATAACACTGCGGCCAAGCCTTCTGTATGGATTATTTTTTGTTGTTCTACCGCAGCACGTTCAACGAGGCGGTTTCCTTGGCACGTCTTGTCGAAGCAGAGATCGTGTGCCCCCTTTAACGGGATTCTCATTAACACGGACGGGGGTAACCCAACTGTGCCCGTTAAGCACGGCGTGTGAGCGGCAAGCGAGTTTTATTAGGTAGGTGGGGACGCATAACGGCATCAGCCTATATAAGGGGATAAAGATCCACCTCTTTCACCTACGCCTTCTTCCTCCCTTGCCCATCCATCTCCTGCGCACTCAAGCTCCAACGCCCAAGTTCGCTCTTTCTTCCCCAACCTGCTCCACCTATGTCCGGAGCGGGTGGCAAGTGGATGGCTTCCTCCGTTACGGAGGGTCAAATCAAAAAGCTTAGGAAGGCCAGATACCTGTCCAAGGACATCTCGCACCGGCTTCCCGCGGAGGGGCAGCTTCTTCCCACCCCAAGGCCCCATGAGAGGGTAGTTTTTCTCCCCCATTTCCTCCGCGGACAGGGTTTTCCACTTCACCCTTTTGTCCGGGGGCTCATGTTCTACTACGGCCTGGACTTCCATGATCTGGCCCCGAACTTTATCCTCAATATCTTGGCGTTTATCATCGTGTGTGAGGCCTTTCTCCGCATCCGCCCCCACTTCGGCCTCTGGCTCCAGACCTTCAACGTCAAGCCCAAGGTGGTGTCCGGCACCCAGGCGGACTGCGGAGGTGCTATGGCCGGCAAAATGGCCAACGCACTCTGGTTCGATGGCTCCTTTGTGGAGTCCTTAAAGGGGTGGCAGGCAGGGTGGTTTTACATCACCGAGCCACGCGACTTGAAATGGGTCACGGCCCCTGAGTTCCGATCCGGACCCCCCACGCGGCTCACGTCCTGGAAAGAGACGGACCTATCGTGGGGCAACGAAGAAGAAGTCACCGGACTGCAAACTTGCATCCGGTCCCTGATGAACAAGCCCATCTGGCATGTCAACATCATCCAGGTCATGCTCGTTCGCCGGATTCTCCCGTGCCAAGAACGGGAGTTCTCTTTGTGAGAATTCGACCCGGCGCAGCACCAAACCCTCAATAGGATCTTCGACACGACGTATGAAGACGTCTGGAAGGTGCTAACCAAAGGCGCCGAGTGACCCACATCCGCTTCCGAGGACCGCGGATACAGCTCGTAGCGCAAGCTGGCGAGGTAGGCTATTTATACCTTTCACAAGTTCGTTAAGCCTTTCTATGTAGATTAACTCTATGTGGGATCTAAAAACTCCCTTTGCCTTTGACAGGCGTGGCTGAAGATAGCCGGACCAATCAACTGTCCGGCTCCTCTGCCCGAAGACCCAGCCCCAGCTTTCTTAGAGAAGCTGCTGGCTCCGGCGCCCTATGTGGTGCCGGAGAAGAAGGTCAAGAAGAAGAAGACCACCGGAACTCGAAAGAGTGCCTGCAATGTGGTGGTGTCGAGCTCGTCATCTGGCGAGTCCGCAACGCCCTCCTCTCGTGAAAACGAGCAGGAGGAACAAGGAAGCTCTCCCCCTCCATCGAGGGGAGCGAAAAAGAAGAAGGCCGCCCCAACAGGGGAGGCCGAGGGGTCGAGGAAAAGGAAGACCCCTCCGCCGGACTACTCCCCCAACGCCGAAGAGGGCGGAAAGGAGTGGCCGGACAGAACCAAGCGTCCGGCGACATCGTAAGTATTCACATACCAGAATGACTCATAGTATCTTCAAGTGCGCAGCTTACCCTAATGTCGAATGTTATTTGCGCAGCCCGCCCCGAGCCGCACTCGATGATTCATCGAGCGGCTCCCTGGATTCGTCGGACATGAACTCTGTTCCGTCCGCAGTCTCCCCCTGCAGGGCGGACGACGCCGAAGCGGCGTCCCGCCAAACAAGGCAGGAGGAGGTGGTCCTGGAGGAGCCTCAAGGCAATCCTCAGGACCCCAGGAGTAAAGGGATGAAACCCCCCAGGGCTCCCAGTCCGGCTTTGTGCCGGACACCGCGCCGGACTCGACCGTCCTGGCTCGCGGTGGGCGAACTCCTTCCAAGAGGAGTAAGCCGTCTGAGCCAGCGACCCCTGTCCAACCAAAGGCGCCGGATAGTCTGTTGGAGGCGCTTGAAGGCGCCACCATCGACGAGGAGCACCGTACTGTCATGAGTGCGGTGGTCCAAAGGGTTCAGTCCGCCAAGAGCGGACTGAATGAAGCTTGCGCTAGCCTTCTAACAGGCTTCTAGGTAAGCAAAAAATATGCTAAATTCATTACCGCATAGACAGTAGCCCGTGATGCTCTGTTCGGTGTTCGGAAAGAAAAGCCGAATAGAGGATCCAACAATTTTCGCAGGAGTCTAATAAAAAGTCTAAATATGCGTATGCAGGCTTCCCTGCTGTCCACCGCCGCACTGACTGCGTAGGTGGAAGTCCTGAAAAAGGACCTCGAGCGGTCCGAGCAAGAGCTCGGCCAAGCCAAAAGGCAGCTTGCGGAAAAGGAAGGTAAGAAATACCCCTTAGAAAAAAAACAAAGAGAAAAAAAATGGTGCCTATAGAGAGGCTTGATTGCAAAAAGAAATAACAGGATTGTACTGCTTATTGTAGGGGCCACAACCGAGGTGGCAACCCTGAAGCAGGCGCTGACTGAGGCCGAGAATAAAGCGGCCGAGGAGCGCGCCGAGCGAGAAAATCTTGGGGTCCAAGTCGGCGAGGTGCAGCAAGAGCTGCAAGCTCTCATGAAGAAACATGAGGGTTTGGAGCTTGAGGCAAAAACGCAAGCATCCGAGCTCGCGTCGGCTGTTGAAACCACCAAGAGTGCCAAGGCCGAAGCCCAAAAGGCCCTCCAAGAGTTGGAGGATGTGAAAAAGATAGCAGTGGGTAAGGCATTCTTAATGAAAAGTAGGAATATAAAGGTTAAATACCTATTACTTACCCGAATCCGGAGTTCTCCAGGGGCGTTCTTCGATCTTCCCCGCAGCGCATCCAACGCCGCCGCATTCTACCGAGCTGAAGAGGACAGCTCGACGGAGAGTGTGTTCTGGTCTCAGTATTCTGAGGCCGGACACCCTTTGCCCTTAAGCGATCAGCTGAAGCAGCTGGCCGAGCTCCACAAGGCGGCCGAACAGGCCATGAAGGGCTTACTAGTTCGGCTATGGCCTAGAGAGGCCCTGCCTGGGAGCTACTTCGGGCTGGTGCAGTGGCTGGTGGAGGCGTGTCCACGGCTTGAGGTCATCAAGCGCTCCATCTGCATAGAAGGTGCCCGGAGGGCCCTTGCCCGTGTAAGGGTACACTGGGGCAAGCTGGACGGAGAGAAGCTGGTGAAGGACGGGCCGCCGCAGGGGAAGGAGCATCGCAAGCCCGAGAACTATTACAAGGAAGTTCTCGCTGGAGCCCGCCTTGTCGCGGATGAGTGTGCCAAATATGTAATATTTCAATGAATTCACTCGTTTGTATCCTGTGCGCTGAAAACTTGTTCATATGCGCTCAAGCAATGCTTTCTGAATTTAAAATATTATTTTCTGTGCGGCCATTTATCAATAACTGAGAGATGGCGAGTCGTCGGCTTCTGCCCCCATGCAACTAGTGCTGGGGTGTTCGGGATAAACCTGAGGGCTCTTGTTCCCATAGTTGGGTCCTTCGAGGGAGGCGCTCAGCACAGCGAACCAGGCCATCGGACTATAATGCTTGAACAATCTCACTTAGCCATAGAACGTTATAATTTTAAATTTCGGCGAAGCCCCTAGTTCGGAAGGCCGAATTCGGGGCACTATCCACGCCTTTAGCCGGACTTAACCAGCTCTCCGCTCGAAGCGGCATAAGCCTTTAGGGACTCGAAAAACCTCTCGAATAGAGACCGGTCTCGCGCCTTATCATGACAGTCTGTTTTAGCTTTCTCCACTGAGGTGCTCACCCACATGATCTGGGGCACAATCGCAGTGGTTCTCCTAGTGCTACCTTAGCCGATAGACCGGAACGTAAGGCACCAAAACATAGGAGCCGGGAAAACCCAACATATGACCAAAATCATGACTCGGAGCCGATGCATATAATGCTATAAGTTCGGGGTGCGGCACTTGTGAAAGTGGACGGACTTCTCACACCAGATAGAAGGGTAATAAAGCCCCTGGCGTGGTTTGTCGTACCATGGTGTACGGGTGCGATCATGTTATTTGAGTAAACATATGTATATTAAAAGAAGATAATGCAAAAAATAGACAAAACGCTATGCATTATTTATGAGGAGGCTGTTTATTCAAGCCGAACGATACAAGTAGTGCGAAAAAAATTAGACTATTTAATATGTCCTGATCAGGCACAGGCCGTGGAATTTAGAAACAGATATATCGCTCGAAATAGAGACCACCTGAGAGTTCCATGATGCGGCGTTGTTTTGTCTGCTTTCCTGGGTCCTGTATCGTCTGTGCGGCAGCGAGGCCGAACACTGTATCCAGAGTATGGAGTCCTGAAAGAAAAGAAGAACCCGGCAGCCCCTAGTACGTTTGACGCCGTATTGTTGGCATGCCGTTTTATCTGCCCCTTCCCCTATGCCCATGGAATTGTAAGGGCGTAATTGTGTACTCGAGGTACTAGCTCCGCTATGTAGCGATGTCTGGGGTTGGGGCCGTATTGCTACGCGTGCTCTGAATGCGCCAGTCGGTCTTGCTGCGGGTTATTCCGGACGCGTTTTGCTTTGTCCTGCTTTGTAGCGGTCGGACTCGAGAGCTGCCTTAATAGGCTGCTTTGTACCTCTGCTGCGAGGGCCGCCGTGTGTTCCTCCGTACGGATGGAGCGTTCGGTGTTTCCGCTGACCGTGATTACACCTCGAGGGCCTGGCATCTTGAGCTTGAGATATGCGTAGTGCGGCACCGCATTGAATTTAGCAAATGCGGTTCGTCCAAGCAGAGCATGATAGCCACTGCGGAACGAAACTATGTCAAAGATTAACTCTTCGCTTCGGAAGTTGTCCGGAGATCCGAAGACCACATCAAGTGTTATGGAGCCTATGCAATTGGCCTCTACACCTGGGATGACGCCTTTAAAGGTTGTCCTTGTGGGCTTGGTCCTTGATGGATCTATGCCCATTTTCCGCACTGTATCCTGGTAGAGCAGGTTCAGGCTACTACCGCCGTCCATGAGGACTCTTGTAAGGTGAAATCCATCAACGATTGGGTCAAGAACCAATGCGGCGAAACCGCCGTGACGGATGCTAGTGGGGTGGTCCCTTCGATCGAAGGTGATCGGGCAAGAGGACCACGGGTTGAACTTTGGGGCGACTGGCTCCATCGCGTATGCGTCCCGTAGCACACGCTTCCTCTCCCGCTTGGGAATATGAGTTGCGTATATCATGTTCACCATCCGCACTTGTGGGGGAAACCCCTTCTGTCCGTTGTTGTTCGGCGGCCTGGGCTCCTCTTCGTCATCGCTGTCTAGCCCCTTGTTTTTGTGTTCGGCTCTTAACTTGCCTGCCTGCTTGAACACCCAACAATCCCTGTTGGTGTGATTGGCTGGCCTTTCGGGGGTGCCGTGAATCTGGCATGAGCGGTCGAGTATTCGGTCCAAACTGGACGGGCCCTGGGTATTCTTTTTGAATGGCTTTTTCCGCTGACCGGATTTATGGCCTCTGAATCCGGCGTTTACTGCCGTATCTTCATTGTTGTCACTGCTGACGCGGCGTTTCTGTTAATTCCGTCACGACCTGCCACTTTTGTCCTTGGTATCTGAATTACCTTGCTTCTTTGATAAGTTGCTGCTGCGAGCTAGCCAGCTATCTTCGCCTGCGCAAAAGCGGGTCATGAGTGTCGTGAGGGCTGCCATGGATTTCGGCTTCTCCTGTCCCAGGTGCCGGGCAAGCCACTCGTCACGGATGTTATGCTTGAAGGCTGCTAAGGCCTCTGCATCCGGACAATCGACTATCTGATTTTTCTTTGTTAGGAACCGTGTCCAGAATTGCCTGGCCGATTCTTCTGGCTGCTGGATTATGTGGCTTAGGTCGTCGGCGTCCGGTGGTCGTACGTAGGTCCCCTGGAAGTTGTCGAGGAATGCGGCCTCCAGGTCCTCCCAAGAGCCGATCAAATCTGCGGGGAGGCTGTTAAGCCAGTGCTGGGCTGGTCCCTTAAGCTTAAGGGGTAAATATTTGATGGCGTGCAAATCATTGCCACGTGCCATGTGGATGTGGAGGAGATAGTCCTCAATCCATACTGCCGGATCGGTCGTACCATCGTACGACTCGATGTTGACGGGTTTAAAACCATCTGGGATTCTATGATCCATTACTTCGTCTATGAAGCATAGTGGGTGTGCGGCGCCCCTGTACTGGGCTATGTCTCGACGCAGTTCGGAGGAGCTGTGCCTGTTGTGTTCGGCCCGGCCGGATTTATTGTGTCCGGAGTGAAAACTATCACGTGCCATCGGGCGTCCGCGCGATCCATAGATCGATCTTGTTTGCCTTGCTTTGTCCTCCAAGACGTCTCACAGGTCTAGTTCGTGTTCCCGTGCCTTGGTAAAGCGGCTGCGGGGCATGGCTTGTTTGGATGTTCGACACGCTTCTTTGTCGCGGCCGCGAGGTGGTCGATCTGCCATGTCTTGGGCTTCCTCCTCTGATTGGGGTAGCGGCCTGCGCTTAGGATAGTTTTTGGAGGGGCATCCGAGCTCGTGCTCTTCGGCCACAAGGACTTCAGTCCATCTGTCAGCTAGCAAATCTTGATCAGCTCTAAGCTGTTGCTGCTTTTTCTTTAGGCTGTTCACCGTGGGTAAAAGCCTGAGTTGAAAGCGCTTTTGTTCGGCGGGGTCCGATGGTACGATGAATTCATCGTCGCCGAGGCTTGCCTCGTCTTCGGAGGGAGGCATGTAGTTATCGTCCTCGACCTCTCGCTATGCCGCTCTCTCGTGAGGGCGGTCTTCTCCATCTTCCTGTGCCGAATCCTGCTGGTTTTGGTGTTCTTTAGCGCTGTCCGGGGTAGTATTATCTCCCGTGCCGGAATCATCATTTCTGCTGTGGCGGGATTTGGAGCGGCGCCGCTGACGTCGGCGTTTTGGAGGCTTTTTCGAAGTGCCATCCTCCGCTGTTCCATCGCCATCTCCATATTTTGGAGCATCCACCATGTATATGTCGTATGACGAGGTGGCGGTCCAGTGCCCTACAGGTGCTGGTTCTTGCTCGTCTCCTCCTTCGTCGTCCATACCGTCGAAGTCTTCGGAGCCGAAGTCGAGCATGTCGGATATATCGTCGACAGTGGCTATTAAGTGGGCGGTGGGTGGGCTTTGAATTTCTTCGTCGTCCGAATCCCAACCTCGCAGGCCATAGTTCGGCCCGGGCTCTCCTGACAAAGAGAGAGACTTGAGAGAATTCAGAATATCACCAAAAGGTGAATATTGAAAGATGTCCACGGCAGTGAACTCCATTATAGGCGCCCAATCTGATTCGATCGGCGGGGGCACGGACGACCCGAAGTTCAGAGAAGAGTCCGGCTCCTTGGAGTCACAGGCCATGCGGAGCGCGGGGCTCGCGTTCGGCTCAATGGCCTTTAAGATCGCAGCCCCCGAGGTGACGTCCAACCGTTCATCTTCAAAGGACGCAGCGGGCTCCGAATCGAGGGTCGGGGTCGGAGCGTGTGCGGCCTCCAGGACACTGTTCGGAGGCAGAGCTATATCATGCCCCTCGAGATAGTGCGGCACGCTTGGCTGTGGCTCGAATCCGTCGAAGATCAAGTCTCCGCGGATATCTGCCGTGTAGTTTAGGCTTCCAAACCTGACTTGATGGCCAGGGGCGTAGCTCTCGATCTGCTCCAGATGACCAAGCGAGTTGGCCCGCAGAGCGAAGCCGCCGAAGACGAAGATCTGTCCGGGGAGAAAAGTCTCACCCTGGACCTCATCGTTGTCGATGATCAAAGGAGCCATCGGGCCTAAAGGAGATGACACAGAGGAACTCTCAATGAAAGCACCAATGTCGGTGTCAAAACCGGCGGATCTCGGGTAGGGGGTCCCGATCTGTGCGTCAAGGTCGGATGGTAACAGGAGACAAGGGACACTTTATTTTACCCAGGTTCGGGCCCTCTCGATGGAGGTAAAACCCTACTCCTGCTAGATTAGTATTGATGATATGGGTAGTACAAGAGTAGATCTACCACGAGATCAAGGAGGCTAAACCCCTAGAAGCTAGCCTATGGGTATGATGATGGTTATGATGTGTTCTGTCCTACGGACTACAACCCTCCGGTTTATATAGGCACCGGATAGGGTTAGGGTTACACAGAGTCGGTTACATTGGTAGGAGATCTTGAATATCCGCACGCCTAGCTTGCCTTCCACGCCAAGGAAAGAACCTTCCGGACACGGGACGAAGTCTTCAATCTTGTATCTTCATAGTCCTGGAGTCCGGCTGAAGATATAGTTCGGCTATCCGAACACCCCCTAATCCAGGACTCCCTCAATGACACTCATATCTTCTATATCTTTTGCCGTGGTCGGGCATTGAGCCGTTCTCAATCGCACACCTTGCAATACAGGCAAGAACCCCTTCTTGGACTGATCCATATTGAACTTCTTCAATATCTTGTCAAGGTACGTACTTTGTGAAAGACCGATGAGGCGTCTCGATCTATCTCTATAGATCTTGATGCCTAATATATAAGAAGCTTCTCCAAGGTCCTTCATTGAAAAACACTTGTTCAAGTAGGCCTTTATGCTTTCCAAGAATTCTATATCATTTCCCATCCATAGTATGCCATCCACATATCATATGAGAAATGCTACAGAGCTCCCACTCACTTTATTGTAAACGTAGGCTTCTCCATAAGTCTGCATAAACCCAAACGCTTTGATCATCTCATCAAAGCGAATGTTCCAGCTCTGAGATGCTTGCACCAGCCCATAGATTGAGCGTTGGAGCTTGCACACCTTGTTAGCATTCTTAGGATCGACAAAACCCTTCGGCTGCATCATATACAATTCTTCCTTAAGAAAGCCGTTAAGGAATGTCGTTTTGACGTCCATTTGCCATATCTCATAATCATAGAATGCGGCAATTGCTAACATGATTCGGACGGACTTCAGCTTCGCTACGGGTGAGAAAGTCTCATCATAGTCAACCCCTTGAACTTGTCGATAACCCTTAGCGACAAGTCGAGCCTTATAGATGGTCACATTACCATCCGCGTATGTCTTCTTCTTAAAGATCCATTTATTTTCTATGGCTCACCGATCATCGGGCAAGTCAGTCAAAGTCCATACTTCGTTTTCATACATGGATTCTATCTCGGATTTCATGGCTTCTAGCCATTTGTCGGAATCTGGGCCCGCCATCGCTTCTTCATAGTTCGAAGGTTCACCATTGTCCAACAACATGATTTCTAGGACAGGGTTGCCATACCACTCTGGCACAGAACGTGTCCTTGTGGACCTACGAAGTTCAGTAGGGGCTTGATTTGAAGTATCTTGATCATCATCATTAACTTCCTCTCTAATCGGTCCAGGCACCACAGGAACATTTTACTGAGTTGCGCTACTCTCCGCTTCAAGAGTCAATACTTCATTAAGCTCTACTTTCCTCCCACTTACTTCTTTCGAGAGAAACTCTTTCTCTAGAAAGGATCCATTCTTGGCAACAAAGATCTTGCTTTGAGATCTGAGGTAGAAGGTATACCCAATGGTTTCCTTAGGGTATCCTATGAAGACCCATTTTTCCGACTTGGGTTCGAGCTTTTCAGGTTGAAGTTTCTTGACATAAGCATCGCATCCCCAAACTTTTAGAAACGACGGCTTAGGTTTCTTCCCAAACCATAATTCATACGGTGTCGTCTCAACGGATTCCGACGAAGCCCTATTTAAAGTGAATGCGGCAGTCTCTAAAGCATAGCCCCAAAATGAGAGCGGTAGATCGGTAAGATACATCATAGATCACACCATATCCAATAGAGTGCGATTACGACATTCGGACACACCGTTACGCTGAGGTGTTCCAGGCGGCGTGAGCTATGAAACGATTCCACATTTCCTTAAGTGTATGCCAAATTCGTGACTCAAATATCCCCCCCCCCCACGATCTGATCGTAAGAACTTTATTTTTCTGTCACGTTGATTCTCAACCTCACTCTGAAATTCCTTGAACTTTTCAAAGGTCTCAGACTTGTGTTTCATTAAGTAGACATACCCATATCTACTCAAGTCATCAGTGAGGGTGAGAACATAACGATAGCCACCGCGAGCCTCAACACTCATTGGACCGCACACATCAGTATGTATGATTTCTAATAAGTTGGTAGCTCGCTCCATTGTTCCGGAGAACAGAGTCTTGGTCATTTTACCCATGAGGCATGGTTCGCACGTGTCAAATGATTCGTAATCAAGAGACTCTAAAATTCCATCTGCATGGAGCTTCTTCATGCGTTTGACACCTATGTGACCAAGGCGGCAGTGCCACAAGTATGTGGGACTATCATTATCAACCTTACATCTTTTGGTATTCACACTATGAACATGTGTAACATTACGCTCGAGATTCATTAAGAATAAACCACTCACCAGCGGGGCATGACCATAAAACATATCTCTCATATAAATAGAACAACCATTATTCTCGGATTTAAATGAGTAGCCATCTCGAATTAAACGAGATCCTGATACAATGTTCATGCTCAAAGCTGGAACTAAATAACAATTATTGAGGTTTAAAACTAATCTTGTAGGTAAATGTAGAGGTAGCGTGCCGACGGCGATCACATCGACCTTGGAACCATTCCCGACGCGCATCGTCACCTCGTCCTTCGCCAGTCTCCACTTATTCCGCAGCTCCTGCTTTGAGTTACAAATATGAGAAACCGCACCGGTATCAAATACCTAGGAGCTACTACGAGTACTGGTAAGGTACACATCAATTACATGTATAACACATATACCTTTAGTATTTCCGGCCTTCTTGTCCGCTAAGTACTTGGGGCAGTTCCGCTTCCAGTGACCACTTCCCTTGCAATAAAAGCACTCAGTCTTAGGCTTGGGTCCATTCTTTGGCTTCTTCCCGGCAACTGGCTTACCGGGCGCGGCAACTCCCTTGCCTTCCTTCTTGAATTTCTTCTTACCCTTGCCTTTCTTGAACTTAGTGGTTTTATTCACCATCAACACTTGATGTTCCTTTTTGATCTCCACCTCCGCTGATTTCAGCATTGAATATACCTCAGGAATGGTCTTTTCCATCCCCTGCATATTGAAGTTCATCACAAAGCTCTTGTAGCTCGGTGGAAGCGACTGAAGGATTTTTTCAATGACCGCATCATCCAGGAGATAAACTCCCAGCTGAGTCAGGCGGTTGTGCAACCCAGACATTTTGAGTATGTGCTCACTTACAGAACTATTTTCCTCCATCTTACAGCTGAAGAACTTGTCGGAGACTTCATATCTCTCGACCCGGGCATGAGCTTGGAAAACCATTTTCAGCTCCTCGAACATCTCATATGCTCCATGTTGCTCAAAACGCTTTTGGAGCCCCAGTTCTAAGCTGTAAAGCACGCCGCACTGAACGAGGGAGTAATCATCAACATGTGACTGATAAGCGTTCATAACATCTTGGTTTGCTGGGAATGGTGCTTCACCTAGCGGTGCTTCTAGGACATAATCTTTCTTGGCAGCTATGAGGATGATCCTCAGGTTCCGGACCCAATCCGTATAGTTGCTGCCATCATCTTTCAGCTTGGTTTTCAACAGGAACGTGTTGAAGTTGAGGGCAACATTAGCGTGGGCCATTTGATCTACAAGACATATTGTGAATATTTTAGACTAAGTTCATGATAATTAAGTTCATCTAATCAAATTATTCAATGAACTCCCACTCAGATAGACATCCCTCTGGTCATCTAAGTGAAACATGATCCGAGGCAACTAGGCCGTGTCCGATCATCACGTGAGACAGACTAGTCAACATCGGTGAACATCTACATGTTGATCGTATCTGCTATATGACTCATGCTCGACCTTTCGGTCCTCCGTGTTCCGAGGCCATGTCTGTACATGCTAGGCTCGTCAAGTCAACCTAAGTGTATTGCGTGTGTAAATCTGGCTTACACCCGTTGTATTCGAACGTTAGAATCTATCACACCCGATCATCACGTGGTGCTTCGAAACAACGAACCTTCACAACGGTGCACAGTTAGGGGGAATACTTTCTTGAAATTATTGCGAGGGATCATCTTATTTAAGCTACCGTCGTTCTAAGCAAATAAGATGCAAAACATGATAAACATCACATGCAATCAAATAGTGTCATGATATGGCCAATATCATTTTGCTCCTTTGATCTCCATCTTCGGGGCGCCATGATCATCGTCGTCACCGGCATGACACCATGATCTCCATCATCGTGTCTTCATGAAGTTGTCTCGTCATCTATTACTTCTACTACTATGGCTAACGGTTTAGCAATAAAGTAAAGTAATTACATGACGTTATATGTTGACACGCAGGTCATAAATAAATTAAGACAACTCCTATGGCTCCTGCCGGTTGTCATACTCATCGACATGCAAGTCGTGATTCCTATTACAAGAACATGATCATCTCATACATCACATATGTCATTCATCACATCCTTTGGCCATATCACATCACAAAACACTTGCTGCAAAAACAAGTTAGACGTCCTCTAATTGTTGTTGCAAGTTTTTACGTGGCTGCTATAGGTTTCTAGCAAGAACGTTTCTTACCTACGCGAAAACCACAACGTGAATTGCCAATTTCTATTTACCCTTCATAAGGACCCTATTCATCGAATCCGATCTGACTAAAGTGGGAGAGACAGACACCCGCCAGCCACCTTATGCAACTAGTGCATGTCAGTCGGTGGAACCAGTCTCACGTAAGCGTACGTGTAAGGTCGGTCCGGGCTGCTTCATCCCACAATGCCGCCGAATCAAGATAAGACTAGTAACGGCAAGATAATTGACAATATCGACGCCCACAACTGCTTTGTGTTCTACTCGTGCATAGAATCTATGCATAGACCTAGCTCATGATGCCACTGTTGGGGATCGTAGCAGAATTTAAAATTTTCTACGCATCACCAAGATCAATCTATGGAGTATTCTAGCAACGAGGGGAATAAGAGTGCATCTACATACCCTTGTAGATCGCGAGCGAAAGCGTTTAAGTGAACTGGGTTGGTGGAGTCGTACTCGTCATGATCCAAATCACCGATGATCCTAGCGCCGAACGGACGGCACCTCCGCGTTCAACACACGTACGGTTGGGGAAGTCGTCTCCTCCTTCTTGATCCAGCAAGGGGTAAGGAGAGGTTGATGGAGATCCAGCGGCACGACGGCGTGGTGGTGGATGCAACAGGGTCTCGGCAGGGCTTCGCCAAGCACCAACGAGAGGGAGAGGTGTTACGGGAGGAAGAGGGAGGCACCAGGGGCTAGGGTGTGCAGCCCTCCCTCCCCCCTATTTATATAGGGGCCCTGGGGGCGGCGGCCCCTCTAGATCCCATCTAGAGGGGGGGCAAGGGGGGTGGCTTGCCCCCCAAGCCAAGTGGGGCGCCCCCACCCCTAGGGTTTCCCAACCCTAGGCGCAGGGGAGGCCCAAAGGGGGGCGCACCAGCCCACCAGGGGCTGGTTCCCCTCCCACTTCAGCCCATGGGGCCCTCCGGGAGAGGTGGCCCCACCCGGTGGACCCCCGGGACCCTTACGGTGGTCCCGGTACAATACTGATTAACCCCGCAACCTTCCCGATGGCCGAAACTGGACTTCCTATATATAAATCTTTACCTCCGGACCATTCCTGAACTCCTCCTGACGTCCGGGATCTCATCCGGGACTCTGAACAACTTTCGGGTTATTGCATACTAATATCTCTACAACCCTAGCATCACCGAACCTTAAGTGTGTACACCCTACGGGTTCGGGAGACACGCAGACATGACCGAGACGCCTCTCCGGTCAATAAACAACAACGGGATCTGGATACCCATGTTGGCTCCCACATGCTCCACGTTGATCTCATCGGATGAACCACGATGTCGAGGATTCAATCAATCCCATATACAATTCCCTTTGTCAATCGGTACGTTACTTGCCCGAGACTCAATCATCGGTATCCCAATACCTTGTTCAATCTCGTTACCGGCAAGTCACTTTACTCGTACCGTATTGCATGATCCTGTGACCAACCCCTTGGTCACACTGAGCTCATTATGATGATGCATTACAGAGTGGGCCCAGAGATACCTCTCCGTCATAAGGAGTGACAAATCCCAGTCTCGATTCGTGCCAATCCAACAGACACTTTCGGAGATACCCGTAGTGCACCTTTATAGCCACCCAGTTACGTTGTGACGTTTGGCACACCCAAAGGACTCCTACGGTATTCGGGAGTTGCACAATCTCATGGTCTAATGAAATGATACTTGACATTGGAAAAGCTCTAGCAAACGAACTACACGATCTTTTGTGCTATGCTTAAGATTGGGTCTTGTCCATCACATCATTCTCCTAATGATGTGATCCCGTTATCAATGACATCCAATGTCCATAGCCAGGAAACCATGACTATTTGTTGATCAACGAGCTAGTCAACTAGAGGCTCACTAGGGATAGGTTGTGGTCTATGTATTCACACATGTATTACGATTTCCTGATACACAATTATAGCATGAATAATAGACAATTATCATGAACAAGGAAATATAATAATCATTTTATTATTGTCTCTAGGGCATATTTCCAACATTAGGTCCCTGGTAAACTACTCACGGATCATTGGAAGGGGTAGCAAGGTTGGTGTAGAGGCCCTCCATGATCGAATCCCCCTCCGACAAAGTGCTAGAAAAGGCCCCAAGATGGGATCTCACGAGAACAGAAGCTTGCGACGGCGGAAAAGTATTTTTGGTCTGTCTTCTAGTGTACGGGGAATATTTGGGTATTTATAGAGCTGAGATTAGAGTTGGGGGAGCTACTAGGGGCCCACAAGCCTTGGGGGCGCCCCCCTAGCGATTGTGGCTCCTCTGGCCTCCTCCCGAAGCTTTGTGGTTGTCTTCCGGTCCAAGGAAAAGCCTCAAAAAGGTTCATTCCTTTGGACTCCATTTGGTATTGATTTTCTGTAATAGACAAAAACAAGGGGAAAAAACAGCAACTCGCACTGGGCACTAAGTTAATAGGCTAGTCCCAAAAAATGATACTCCTTCCGTTCCTTGATATAAGGTGTATAGATTTTTGAGAAAAAGTCTGAAATATAAGGAGTATTGTGTTGCACCACTCGTTTGGATAATTTTTTTAGGGATTTGATTACATTTCCTTATATCATGTAAGCTCCTCTATTTTCTCATGTCAATTAGTCATCTGTAATCTCACTCAAAACTTGTGAAATTTTCCCTTCACGTGCGTTCTTTAATTTCCGTGCCAAAAACTATATACCCTATATCTAGGAATGGAGGGAGTATAAAATAGCATATTAATGCATATAAAACATTCAAGATGAACTACAAAAAAATACACTTCCGTGATGATACGTGTTTGTCACAGTAGGTCACGTTTTCTCTCAAGCATGTACATCCATGACGATTTTATGACAAAATCAAGATAGTCATACATGTGTTGTCGTAGAAGTGTTCCATGACATTACCAAAATTATCATCACGGAAGTGTCCACTTCCATGACGATAAATCGAGCGTCATAGAAGTGCTTTCGTCAAGGGTGACCGACACATGGCATCCATCGTAATTGGTCGCCATTAAGCTAAAGCGTTCTAGTTTTGATCCGATAACCCGTTAACAGCCCAGATCAATGGCGATTTTCCACGTGTAAAATTCTCATTCGTCAATGAACCACGTGTCGGCTCGGCGTTGGGACAGATGTCAACTGTCCATTTGACAAGAATCTCTGATGAAATGTTGACACATGGGACGGCCAAATAGAGGCCCATATAGGTCTAAAAGCCGGCCCAGGAACAGGCCCACAAGATTTCGTCAGATCTAATGGGCTGGCCCGTTAACAACCTAACATTTTCTGGACCAAATTATAGCCCACATCAGATACGAGCCATTAAATGACTGCAATATTCTGGGCCAGTTTACGGCCCATATCAGACCCAGCCCGTTAACAACCTGCAATAGTTTGGGCCAAATTATGGTCCACACTTGATCTGTCCCGTTAACTGACTTTCATTTCTTGGGCCAAATTACGGCCCATAACAGATACAACCCTTTTAACAGCTATTGTGCCATTGGGCCCATTGGCGGCCTGATTTGCCCTCCGGCCTCGTAATGGCCTGTTTAACAGTTCGGCCCGATATTAGTTTCAGCCTGTCAGCGGCCCGGACTACATATGGGCCTCTTTCGGACCGATTTCACTTTCGAACATTTAAAGGCCCGAGTTGCACCTGGGCCTAATTATGGTCTGTAGTTACTTTCAGCCTCCTAACGGCCCGTAGTCTTCGTGGATACATTCTAGCCCAAACTGCCTATCAGCCCGTTAAAGGCCTTTGAGAGTGTTGGGCCTAATTTAGGCCCGTTATACATCCGGCCTACTTCTCGCCCGTCATGTAATTGGGTCAGCCAAGGCCCAAAAACATTTCACCCTGTTAATGGCCCGTCACCCGAATGGGCCAATAATGGGCCGATTTATATTACAGCACGCTGTCGGCCCGTGATTTGTTTGCCATGATTAAGGCTGAATCTAGTTTTCAATATGTTAAAAGCCTATTTAATTTTTTGGCCCAATTAAGGCAAGCGGTTTACTCGGCCTTTTAAAGGCTCGAAACTAATAGTGGGCCCGAATAAGACTAGCACTAACTAATGTCCCAAGATGATTGTAGGCCCACGGTTCGGCCCGTAGTAGCGATTGGCGATCGGCCAGTTTTAGTACAAAAATTATTATTTTATAAACCTAACCTATTGGCTCATTGCGCACCAATCAAAGATTACGACCTTTTCTCAGAGCAACGACATCAGAAATAGCAAATAAATTACAACATCGTGACCAAGAATAAACCCAGACTATACAACAAAGAAATTATAGCATATTACATCCCCTGGGCATCAAAGTTCGCCGCCAGTGATAATAAAGGGAAACCAAAGAGCAGATTACATAAACTGGGCAGGTCGCCACCAGTGGAAGTTAACAGGCCGACAAAATAATAGACAGAACCAACAACATTGCAACATAGTTCAAGAAAGGTTAGCCCAGCCCAGGAGCTGCAGCGCAAGTAGCTTAGCAACCTGATGAGACTACACTTCTTTGGCGCCTATATCCACCAACTTAAGCTGCATAGCATCAATAAATGTCCTGTACTTACGGTTAATCTTGCATAGAGATTGGAGTTCGGATCAGTTTTAAGCGGAAGCTTGTCTTTCTACTTGAATTTGAAACTGAAGAAGTCGAACAGATTTAGGCAGTGACTTCATCGAGCTTGTGTCACTGAGTAAGTTTGACACTACATCAAGATATGACTTCGTTCTTGTATCCCTACCCTCAAGATGTGTTGCCTTCATCTTTGGAATATGTGTTAGAGGGACAAACAATGGATTCATCTCACTATCATTGTGGCAGTTCTTCCTAGCAGCAGTGTTGTCACTCTGAAAGAGAAACAAGTAGGTACATAACAGGTTTTGCACGTATAAACATCAACGATGTCAATTCATCTCATTTCTTTGTTAGAAATAAAGAGACACAGTTTAAAATAGCATTAACGTAATAGGCATTGTTCATAGTTAAGATAGCAGGAAATGGCATTGTGCAGGAGCGGCCAGCTTCACCAGACCACTGGATTACAGATCAAGAACACAAGCATACATGTAGTTCTAAACAACGTATAAGCATGATGGTGAGTGTACTGTCAATTTATACCATTTCAGATTGGTAAATAAAGATACATGATTTAAATAACATTAATATAATATGGCATTGTTCATAGTTGAGACATAGCAGGATATGACATTGTGTTGTTGTTGGTATTTCACCACACCAATGGATTACATATCCAGAACACAAGCATACATATAGTACTAAAGAAGATAACTTTCTATGTTCAGTTTAATTTACATGGTACAAATAAGGAACTAGGTTGTACAACTAAAGACTGAAATTGAGAAGGACAAACTTATGTTCATGTACTTCTACTTTATAAACTTTGAAAAAGCAATTTGATACAGATGACAAAAATAAATAGCATTTGCACTCCTAGCTATCCAAATATACACAACAAAGTTTGAAGGCTCGAGGAGGAAAACTTACATTAGTAGTGAAGACAGGCTCTATAAAGCCCTTGTCCATATTGATGGGGGGCAATTCAAGAAGTTTACCGCACACTCTTCTTCAAGAGCATTGGCTTTATTCTACATTTTGTTAAGAGTAAATAAAGATGTGAAAATATAAGAACAAATGGCGATTATTTAACTTAACATGCATAGTACAAATGTAAATACAACATACAGGCAGAAGGCACTGCCAAGAGCAATGCGGAGCTAAATTTCTTCAGTAACATTGGTTTTATTTAATATTTTGGCAAGAGTAAATGTAGATCTGATGTGTAGAAAATGGAGGACAAGGGAAAATAAGCTGCAAAGTGTACATGAAGAACTGGGTGACAAATATAAGTACAGTGATGAAGGACAGCAGATACTTACAAGAACAATGCAGAACTAAATTTCTTCATAAGCATTGGGTTTATTCTACATTAATTTAAGCATTAATATAGATCTGGTAATTTGGAGCGAACAGTGGATAAGCAAGCTATAATGCACAATGATGTCACATAATCCACCAGGTATGAATGTAAGGACAGCGATAGGACAATAGGTACTCACAAGAGCAAAGTAGTGACCAGCATAGTTGCGATATCCTAGATTTTGCGGCGCTGGTTCTATCGCCAATATACGTCGGGTGCTATGTGATTTCTCTGGTAGCACCACCTTTTTCAAGGACTTTGCTTTTACTCCTTCAGGTTCTGCAATCACCCTCTTCCTTTTGGATGTCTGAAACACAAGAACAACATTTGAATGGAAAAACATGGTATGACGACAAATGTAATAGGTGTTGGTAATGGATGGGCATGGCATCTTCACATATATCATGAGTAAACTAAGCAGATGGCGGTGCAACGAAAAAAAAGAAATGCAAGACACTGTATGCAAGATATGTGCAACCAATAAAACCTGGCCAAATTAGAACAGGCACCTTATTGGGTGAACAGGATAGTCCATCTACCTTTGACTCCTTGAGCTTAGAATGGTCATTAGGATCATATTCTGAATACGAATCTATAGGTCGGGAGCATGTGGGTTTCATTGCATCCACAATGGACCTCAATCCCTTGATGCCAAGTTTGTTACCCATTGAACTGTTCTGCAATATTCTTCTGATGTGCGCATTCTTATATTCATTGTGATTACGTACAATATTTGAAAAAGCATGAAAACATAAATAGTAGTGAGATTATCTTTGTAATGCAGAGGATATTGTAATATAATAGGGGCTTCCTGCAAACCCTCATGTGCTATCATTGGATTCTGATGAGAGAGCCCATGTGTGTTGTAATATGGTGAGTAGATTAATATAATCTGGCACAACTACACAAAAAAATAGGCTCCCTATTGGGAGATCCAGATGTAAGGATAGTTGGCAGATGATAGGTTCATAATATATCGTATAGAAAGTTTATTGCCAAATCATGATAATGAGAGCGCAGAGCCAGTAGGCAGATTGTAGTGTAGATAATAGGGGTACACCATAACCACCATAAATAAATCGGGAAAGCGGAACCGGCTGGAAAATACAGGGTTTTGCCGCTACTAATATGCAGCCTATCGATCACCTATAGGCAACTCTATTCATCTGAAGGCACACAACTGTTACTATCAGTTTAGTCTATCAAAGACCGCACGGCTCCCACCATTTCTAGGATATTATGGCAAACCAACTCGAAGTGCGAAAACATGTAGAAGAACCGGCCCAATAGAGTTGTCGACTACAGATGTCCCTGCTCCCCTTCCTGACAAGGAACGTACTGTACTTACAAAAGAAGAACAGAAGAGGAACATGTTAAAGAATAGAAGGGGAAGCATATTATTTAGATTCTCCTTCTTTTTATACAATGTTGGTTGCCCACCCATGATGAATCAGAGTGCCCAAAGAAATGCAATTCCATGATGTCTCTCTATATGTGGCCACATGCATTTGGAAACTGAAGTGGGGGCATTTGCTAACCAATTAAATGTGTGTCTGTTAGGTAATGTCAGTATCATATCACATTCATATTTGAAGAACCTTAGGATGTATGATTGGTGTGTTATTTAGCTTTAAAGGGTGGACAGCTGCTAGTAGGACACAAAGCACCTACGTAGATCGTAGTGTAGATACAATGGGAAAACCCTAAGATGTTGGGAAACGTAGTAATTTAAAAAAAATCCTACGCACACGCAAGATCATGGTGATGCATAGCAACGAGAGGGGAGAGTGTGTCCATGTACCCTCATAGACCGAAAGCGGAAGCGTTAGCACAACGCGATTGATGTAGTCGTACGTCTTCACGATCCGACCGATCAAGTACCGAACATACGGCACCTCCGAGTTTAGCACACGTTCAGCTCGATGACGTCCCTCGAACTCCGATCCAGCCGAGCTTTGAGGGAGAGTTCCGTCAGCACGACGGCATGGTGATGATGATGACAT
This sequence comes from Aegilops umbellulata, assembly GCA_032464435.1. Classification (NCBI taxonomy): domain Eukaryota; kingdom Viridiplantae; phylum Streptophyta; class Magnoliopsida; order Poales; family Poaceae; genus Aegilops; species Aegilops umbellulata. Next base: position 432,502,649 of record CP136056.1, read on the forward strand.
TCTACCGACGCAGGGCTTCGCCTAAGCACCGCTACGATATTATCAAGGTGGATTATGGTGGAGGGGGCACCGCACACGGCTAAGAGATCAAGACATCAATTGTTGTGTCTAGAGGTGCTCCCTGCCCCCGTATATAAAGGAGAAAGGGGGGAGAGGCGGCCGGCCAGGAGGAGGCACGCGAGGGAGGAGTCCTACTCCCACCGAGAGTAGGACTCCCTCCTTTCCTAGTTGGAGTAGGAGAAGGGGGAAGGAGGAGGGAGAGAGGAAGGAAAGGGGGGCGCCCCCCTGTCCAATTCACATAGAGGGTGGCATCGCCGTCAAACCTGAAGTGCAGGGTGCACCTATGCTCCAAGCCGCGAGCACGGGCGAACGCCTGCCAACCACGAGTCAAGGCCAAGCTCCTGGTGGCGGAGACCTCCAGTGCAGCCCACGAGGCCCGGCTGTAGCAGCCGTCCGCCTGAAGCCAGAGGCCGCCCGGGGCACCAGCAGGGAGCTCACCAAGGAGGAAGCGAGGGAGATGGAGCCGGGCGCTAGTCGGCTCCGCCTCCCAAATGACAAACTCCGGCAGCACCTGCACAGCGCGAAAGCGCGGCCTGGGGGAGCACGCAACCCAGGCGCGTCCCCCGGCCACAGCGACTCGCCCGCCACCATGCTGGGAGCCGTCTCCATCACCACTGAACGCTGCCGGGGCGGCCACGGGATGCTTCCGAGGGCGCCCTCGACCGCGCTTGGGCGGAGGAGAGGCAGGCTCAACCTGGTGGGCCTTCCCCTTTTCCGCAGCCGAGAGCCGCCTCGATGGAGCCATGGAGGAGAACGAGAAAGCAAGGAGAGATGGACTGGGAGGGCACGCGCGGTGCCGTAGTTATAGCTGGCGAAGGCCAACCGTCGGCCTCCACGATCATAGGTAATCATGATACGATTTGCATGCAGGGACTTGTCCAATCCGCGTGATCCTCGAGGCATCGTGGGGAAGCGGAGGCGCCCACGTCCAAACAACCGCCACACGGCGCCCAAGGCCGCAGGCTGTTAGGGCCCGCGGCGCTTCGCCCTTGCCCTTTCGCCTCTTGGCGCCGCAAAGTCCATGCGCGCCTTGGGCCCGGGGGCTACTGTCGGCGTTCTGGGAACGGGGGTCCCCAGACTTGCCTGCCTACGACCTACGGTGTGGCTAAAAAGGGGGCCCAGCATGGCCCATCTTCATCAACACAAGACCCAAGACCCTCGCGAGGGGCCAAGCCTCATGAGGCGGACGACACGGCGCTTCCTCAGGCACGGCCTCGTCAGGCTGGCTCACGAGGAGGCGGAGAGATCAAGGCGGGGTACCTCGCGAGGTGCCCATGATGCAAGCCATGACGACCAAGGGTGCCAGGCGGGCGCCAGTCCGCGCAGTGTCTCCCTTTCCTCTTTGGTGCAAAGGGGGCAAGCGCGGGCAAGAGGATCAAGCAAAGGCATCCATTTCGGTGCAACGAGACCAAGACCAGTCCAACGGTGGGAAGGAGGTCATCGTGGAGCCCAGAACGGCGTCACCACAGGGCCTTTGGCAGGCGAGGACCAACTTTAGTCAGGATAAGTGTACCAGATGTTCCCCTTCGAATTGGCCAATTGTTGGCGCCCTTCCCGCTCAATATTTCGGAAGAGGCCCAGGGCCTTTGCCTATAAATAGGACTAGCCACCCCCAGGGTAGAGGCATCTAGCAATTTAGAGGAGATCGAGAAGTGGGTACCTAGAATCTGAGCAAGCAGAGGGCAAGTGAGAGAGAGAGAGGAGGGCGACTGAACTCCTCCCAGCAGTTCATCCCCTTAGACAAGAACAGACCCTCGCGAGGCTGTTCTTCCTTGTATTGTTCATCATCATCAGCCCAAGAGGCAATCCACCCACCACAAACTAGAGTAGGGTATTACACCACAATGGTGGCCCGAACTAGTATAAACCTTGTGTCTCTTGTGTTGTTCATTCAGTAGTTAGATCTTTGCGAGACGGAGAGGTAGAGGGCATAATCTCCGCGCGCACCCCAGAGTTCGAACCTTAAGGGTCTGCCGGAACCCGAAATCAGACAGCGACATCAAGATGAAGATAGATCTCGCTATCCACGAGGAGTTGTGCACATCTCAGGAGCTATTCAACCTAGCGACCAAGTGCGCAAGAGCTGAGGAAGGGCGCCTCTCCATCCTTGAGCTCCCAGCCGCAGACCCGGAGGAGAAGAAAGCCAAGGCCGAGGACGTGAAGCGCAAGGGAGCGGTCGTGCTCGCAGCGGAACCAAACACCAAGCCTGGCAAAGACCAACCAGAGTCATCCAAGAGCAGTCGTCCGTTATGCGCCTTCCACAACCTGAATACCCATAACACTAGCGACTATCAAGAGCTCAGAGCCATTTTCAAAGGACGCTTCGGTCGACGCCCCGAGCGCGGCAACCGGGGCTACGGCCGAGGAGGAGGACGTGGTGGCGGACGCTGGGATGACCGTGGCCCGTGCTAGGAGTGGCGCGACCGGACTCGTGAGGACCACTGGCAGGATCAGCCTCGCGAGGGCGCCTGGAGGGATCAGCCTCGTGAGGATCGTCCTCAAGGCAACGCTGGGCTCCCTCCGCTGCCACCACCGCCAAGAAGGAATGATGACCACCATCAAGATGGGGGGCTGGGGGCTTCCAGGAGCCGCCTGCTATCGCATGCATCTTGGGCGGAGCCCAAGCCCCAGCCTCGCAGCTTATCTTCAAGCAGTTTGCTCGTGAAGTGAATGCAGTCCTCCCCAAGCTCGAGGCCACACGCCTGCTCAGATGGTCCCAGTGCCCCATCACGTTCAACTCGGCAGATCAGCTCAAGTGCGCAGCTACCGGTGGCACTCTCCCGATGCTTTGCTCCCCAGTCATCAGCAACGTGCAAGTTACCAAGACCCTCATCGACGGGGGCGCAGGGCTCAACGTCCTGTCCGTCAACACGTTCGACAACTCCAAGTGCCATATGACCAGCTTCAGCCTACCAAGCCTTTCTCAGGAGTGACCGATGGTTCCACCACACTGATAGGGCAGGTCTGCCCCCCTGTCACCTTCGGGGAACGCAAGAACTACCGCACCGAGCTCATCGACTTCGACGTCGCGCACATCCATCTGTCGTACAATGCCATCCTCGGGTATCCAGCCCTGGCCAAGTTCATGGCAGTGACCCATCACGGCTACAATGTCCTCAAGATGCCGGGAAGTAGCGGGATCATCACGGTCCCATGAGAAGAAAGAGGTGCGGTGTGCTCCCTCGAGCGTGCCTTCCAAGCTGCAGCAATCGACGACCCCGACAGCAAGGGCGAGGGCCCTCCAGAGGCCATCCCCAAGAAGAAGAAGAAGCTGCGCCGTGCAGAACCTCGGGAGGGTGGCGACGCAGCTGGAGCCTCATCATGATCAGCGCCCGCTCCGGGGGCGCCTCCCTCCATCGCATAGGAAGGCGCGCCTGGCGCCCTTCTCGGGCAGGGCTCGGGGGCTTTCTTCTGGAAGGCCTCAGACCTTGCCCACATCACGAGGGAGGTGCTCGGGCACCACTTGGAGGCATGCTTCATAGCACATTTCCCTCAGGAGGGCACAGGGCAAGGATCGCCCACCGTTCAGGAGTTCATCACCAAGACCACCTAGGAATTGCAAGACGCAAGGGCCATGCGCGGTGACCGCCGCTCACGAGGCCCAGCTTCCCATCCAGGCGAGGATGCCGGGCTGCGCATCTGCATCGACATTTCAGGGCTCAACAGGGCTGCTTCTAAGGAGCTTTTTTGGCCTTCGCGCATGGGACGCTGCGAGGGCCCACCGCATAGCTACGTTCGCATGCCCTTTGGCCTGCCGAGCGTGTCGTCCGCCTATCAGCGCAACTTGCGATGCATCCTGGTGGCTCAGGAGGCCAGGCACCACGCAGTGCTGACGGAGATGGAGATGGTCCTCAAGGAACCGCCTGGACCCCCGGAGCCTCCCGAGGCTCAGGGCCCCAGTGGGTCGTGAGGAGCAATTCCTTCGCCGCGTACCTTCAACTGCCTCGACATCTCTTCATCAATAGAACCAGGTGACATTTTCCAAGTTCATTTAGCTGGGAGTGCCCCTCGGGCTACATCATTCCCAGGCCGCGTGGGTCCGTCCCTGTGGCATGTATCCCTTTTTATGTTTTTAGCTTACCTTGTTGGGAGCGCCCCTCGGGCTACATCATCCCCAAGCCGCTCGGGCCTGACCCAGTGGCAAGTATCTTCCTTGCATTTACTTAAGCCTGCTGCCTTCATGTTTAATCTACCTATGATTACCACCTGCTCGATCGCCACCCATCATGGGGACCGCACGCCGGCCATCTTTCTTCAGGACCCTTCGCGTGAGTAAGTTGAGCACGGTGTCTGTGCTCGGGCCCGTCCCTGCAGCGTCGATAAATCCAACGGCTGAGCTCTGTCTGGCGGGCTGGCCCCATTTACGTCACCTCCTGGGGCCGTTGGTGCTTGGCTTTCTCACGTGATAACCTCAGGAGATTCGTTCGGAGCAGGTTGTCTAACCACCTCGCAGGACCAGCACAGCGAACAAGAACCAAGACCAGGCGCAGCCCGCCTTGAGGTAGGGCCTCGTGAGTTCCCCGCTGGCTCACGAGTGCCCAGATACACCTCGTCTAGCCCTGTCGTGCAAGCCACGTGTTAGGGCGGGGTTGTACATGCCCTGGGGGCTCTCCGCAGAGGGAGACCCCCTCCCACGCACAAGTGGAAGCACCATGCTTCGCGCTGGCCGTCGACACTGCCGAGGAGCGGCTATGCTTGTGCACAAGCGGAGCACTATGCTCTGCGCTGGTGATAAACAACTGAGGGCGGCTTCACAGTCGTACCAACCTCAGGGAGCCCTAGAGCTCAGCATCCGGCCTCACCGCAACGCCTCCCCTCAGGAGAGCCGCGCGAGGGGGCTGGGCACGGGGGCTGCGCTCGGGTCATGCCCAAGCGTACGCCACCCAACCAGGTCTTCCAGACCTGGGGGCTGCGCTCGGGTCACGCCCAAGCGCACGCCACCCAACCAGGTCTCCCGGACCTGGTCGTCGCACGCCCCTCCCGAGCCGAGCCTCGGTGAGGGTAAAGGTATAGAGATTGTTTGCACGTCAAGGGGGACTCCTGAGCATCGCAACTCAGGAGCCTAAATGGTCACGTAGCCCCTCACTCCTTGGTCCGTCCTGGTCTTCGGTCGGTCCAACGGCGGTTGAGGTATGCGCGGGGCCTGGCTTTGCCGACGTAGAACATTAACCTATCCTCGCGTACTCTCCCTATAAGCTGTTTGCGTGTCAAGGGGGACTCCTGAGCATCGCGACTTAGGATCCTAACTAGTCACGTAGCCCCTCACTCCTTGGTCCGTCCTGGTCTTCGATCGGCCCAACGGTGGTGGAGGTATGCGCGGGGTCGGGCTCTGCCGACGCAGAACACAAAGCAGATAGGAAGAAAATCGCAAAATCTCGAAGCAAATATTACAAGACATATTGTTCTCACAATATCAAACGAAAGTTTAATGCCTCCACGAGGCCTGATGCATGCTGCAGGAACGAAACAGGAAGGCAGTCGCAGGTCATTCCTGAACACCGCCATCGCCCGCAGAAGGTGCTCCTCCCTTGGTGGCATCGCCTTCGCCTGTACCGCCAGCCGGAGGATCGGTGGCATCGCCGGTCAAGGGCACGAGGATGAAGCCGCAGAACTTCTTCAGCAGGGCCTCCACCTGACCTTTCACAGCTGCGGCGGCAACCGTGCAATGCTCATCAGCTACAGGCTCCACCAGCTCGTCGAGACGAGCATTAGGGTCATGAAGGTACAAATGACTGAAGACACGCGTCAGTGCAGCTGAAGAAAGGACGCGAGCCTCTGCCTCGGCCATGGGACCGATGCCCTCCACGACTTCCTCAAGCGCCTTCACCAAGTGGGGAAGCAGCTGAGCAGGGCCATCCTCGTCAGTGGTCAGCGGCTTCTCCAAGCCCTTCTCGTACATTGACTTCAGCGCCACACTGGATCTCTTCTCAAGAAGCGAGAAGGCCACACGGTCTTTGGACAGGACCTTCGCCTTGGCATCGAGATCGGCCTCCCTCGCGTTCGCCTTCTGCTCCAGCTCCTCCAGTCGGCTGCGCTCCGTGGCCTGCGCCTTCGTCAGCTCCCCCACCTTGGCATCGCGGCCCTTGATGGCGTCCTCCCGAGCCTTCATCTCCTCCTCCTTCACTTTGCGGTCACGTGCTTCTTTTACGCGCTCGTCGCGCAGGCTCTTCAGCTCACCCTCCAGCTTTCAACAGCGATCACGGGCGGCCTCGGCGTCCTTCAGTGCCGCCTCACGATTGACCACAGCTCTGGTGACGGCCTCCTTCTCCTTCTCGGAGGCCGCCGTGGCCTGGCTCAGCGACGCTCGAACTGCCAAGTCGGAGTAAAGCCAGCCTGAGGCCAGCTCCAGGCGCCCGGCCACTAGGTGCGGGTCCATGCCTAGGAGGTCTTCCCACAGCTTGGCCATCCCCGAGAAGACACGCTCCAAGACTACGGAGGAAGTGGAAGAACCTGGGGCCAGGAGCGCGGCAGGAGGAGGGGGCGACGTTGTTACCTGGGCCTGGGAGATCAAGGGCTCCAGAGCCTTTGGGACCTCATCAGCCGAGCCAGGTGCCGGCACTTCCGGAGCCAGCGGGGCCACGGGGGATGACTCCTCCCGATGATGTCTCTCTTGGCCTCGCGAGGGCGACCGGGCTGGGGAGGTGCGAGTGCTGCCGCCTCCTTTCTTCACAAAGGGGGCGCGGCCGTTGTGTCCCCCTTCCGTTTCTTCGCCGAATGCACCGGCCTGATCAACCAAGGGTGAACGTTAGAAAATAGCAAGTATGAGCAGAAGCAAGACGAAGCTCGAAGCACTTACTGATCCATCGCCACATAGTCCACCTTCCGCTTGGGGAGCCTGAAACCTGAAAGTGTCGGAGCCTGAGGAGTAGGTGCACGGGCTCCGGGAGCAGAAGACAGCGCAGCAGAAGGGCTGGAGGCGGCTCCAGGTGGTGTCAAGACGGAGGCAGCATCTCGGGAGACCAGCGACGACCTACCCCGTGTCGGGATGAGAGGCAGTTCCCCCTCCCCCCGGCGGGCGCCAATCTCGGCGTCGTCTGGCAGGGCGCGGAGGATGTCGGCCTTGCTCAAGGGAGAGGTCACCCCCATTTCCTCGGGGGTCGCCTCCGAGTCCACCTCCTCTTCCTCCCTCCCGCGGGACTCGCCAGAAGACAGCTCCACCGGCTTCGGCGCCGCAGGGCCTCCAAAGGGTGTGGGTAGCACCAGCCCGCATGCATCGAGGTCGGCCTGGAGGCCACGATTGGCTCCCAGTCCTTGCGATGGAATAAAGGGGTGAAGGGGCTCGGCGGGTACTCCTGGTTATCCCCAACCAGGAGGCGCAGGACAGCAGTCAGCTCATCGTCAGGAAGGGCCTCCGGCCTCAGGCGAACCTTGTCTCCTACATCTCCAAGCCTCCACAAGGGGGGCGCGCGCGCCTGAAGTGGAGCAACACACAGCGTCAGGAATTCCCTCAGGAGCATAGCCCTGGTCACTTTGGCCGCCTTTGCGTTGCCCGGCTTCAAGTCGGTCGTCATCTGCTCCAACACCGATGACGCCCGCTCGTCAGCGAGCTCCGCATGAGGCCACCCCTTGTTAGACTGGGGTGCCTCTGTTGGTAGTGCTAAGTGCGGATGGACGCACTTGGCGTCCATCATGACCCATTTGGCCCGGATGTTGTCGACCCTCTTCCCGGTGTTCGAGATCGAGTTGGCCTTGCCGGATGCGATGAAATTGGCGCACCCAGAGACATGTCCCTCGCTGACGCGAAGAAAGAAGAAGTGGCGCAGAAGAGGTACGGACGGCATCACGCCCAGATACGCCTCGCAATAGTAGGCGAAGATGGACAGGAGGAGGATAGAGTTGGGATGGAGATGCAACGCCTACAGCCCGTAGTGGTCGAGGACCTCATAAAAGAAATCAGAGAAGGGAGGAACCAACCTGGCGGTGATGCTGCTCGTGAAAAAGGGGGAGAACGTGCTTCCCTCGGGCTCCGGCACGTCGGAGGCAAGCCGGAGCTCCGTCTTCCCCCATTCATTGCTCTCCCCCGCCGTCAGCAAGCACGTGGAGGCAAAGCTCTTCTCCGAAACATTGGGCGCATCGAGAGCAGGCATGTACCAAGTTGGTGCCGAGGAGGACTTGACCTTGCGCGGCGCCATTGGTCGCAGATGCGGAGCAAGATTGGAGCAAATATGGAGCCTTCAGCAACAAGGAGCGAGAAAGGGGATCTGAGGCAAGGCGAAAGGGAACAGTGAAGGTAAGCGTTGTCCGCGCCAGCCTTTTGTCAAGTCGGGCAGTTGCCGAAGCAGCATGGGGAAGTGGAGACGCCCACGTCCAATCAACCGCCACGCGCCGACCAAGGCCGCAGGCTTCTGGGCCCGCGGTGCTCCGCGCTTGACCTTTGGCTTCGCCTCGAAGCCAAGCCCGAGCGCGCCTTGGGCCCGGGGGCTACTGTCGGTGTTCTGGGAACGGGGGTCCCCAGACTTGCCTGCCTGCGGCCCACGGCGTGGCTATGCTAGCAGGCCTATATGACCCACACTACTAGGAAAAGGCCTACTAATGGCGCACCGGTTTTGCCTACTAATGGCGCACCACCGGTGCGCCATTAGTACCACGCCACTAGTATTTATTACTAATGGCGCACCGCTGGTGCGCCATTAGTATCTGGTATACTAATGGCGCACCAGACCGTGCGCCATTAGTTTTGCCCATGGTGCGCCACTAGTGTCTGCTATACTAATGGCGCACCACATGGTAGTGCGCCATTAGTAACAATTTTTTAATTTTGTTTTTCTTAATCTCAGGTCACCATTTCACCTATGAGATATCCAACACATATATATATATATACAACAAGCATCCATATAACATACATAACCAACACACAAGTTCCATCATATTTACATACATAGCCAACACATAGTTCCATCGTTACATATTACAAAAGTTTCACATTGTTCATCCAACACCGTTATCCATCAATTCACAAAAGTTTCACATTGATACAAAATAAAAACACAAATGGAAAAGAAGCACTCCATCCATGCAAGCTTCCGTGAATTAAATCAAATCTGCAAAATGATAAACAAGAAGTTAGAAGAAGAAAAAGAAGAAGACTAGAAGAATACTAGAAGAAGAATAAGAAGAATTTTGGAAAAGAAATAAGAAGAAGACTATAAGCTTATTATGTAAACTTGATCATTTTGTGCTAACATAAGTTATTTTGGAGCTAACCTATAGGAAACTAAGCATATAAGCTCTAAGTTAGTATATTAGAGCCAACTTAGGTAAAATGAAGCTAACCTATGTCATTTTGGAAAAGAAGAAGAATAAGAAAAAGACTATAAGCTTATTATGTAAACTTGATCATTTTGTGCTAACATAAGTTATTTTGGAGCTAACCTATAGGAAACTAAGCATATAGGCTCTAAGTTAGCATATTAGAGCCAACTTAGGTAAAATGAAGCTAACCTATAGGAAACTAAGCATATTAGAGATAACATAGGTAACTAAGTATATATATATATATATATATATATATATATATCATTTTGGAGATCTGACATACCTGACAAAGTTCAGTTCTCATGCATTGTTCTTCTCCTTCTCCTTCCTCAGCCTGATGCGCCAAGAGCGGCGAGGCGGTGGAGGCAGTGGGATGTAGTCTTCTACCTCAATTGGCGTGGTCATGTTGCCCAGCTGTGGGATCACCAGCGCCACCACCGGTGCGTGGTCATTGTCAGGCACCACCACCATCGCGAGGCCACCTTCAGGCACGACCATCGCTAGGTCATCCTCAGCCACCTCCATCTCTTGCCCATGGTCAGCCACCACCATCTCTTGCCCTTGGCCAGCCACCACCATCTCTTACCCTTGGTCAGCCACCACCAGCGCTAGGTCATCCTCAGCCTGATGCCCATCGTCATCCTGCAGCTCCTCATCCCCACTCTGCTCCTCTTCTCCCGCACTCCAGTCCGGATCATCCTTCTTGTTGTCTATGCTGCTGCCAGAATCACTGCTGCTTTCGCTACAGCCAGAATCGCTGCTGCTTTCGCTACAGCCATGGTCGCTGCTGCTTTCGCTACAGCCATGGTCGCTGCTACTTTGGCTGTAGCCATTGTCGCTGCTGCTGCTCCCATTACCTGTCCAAATGCAACAATGACCGTTAACAATCGATGTGAGACAAAGCCAAATGTAAAGGAATAAGAAGAGGCAAAACGTACCGGCATCATAATCTTCAGCGTAGCGCATGCGACACATAGTCGCGTTGAACACCTTCACGATGAGCATGGTGGCATCATCGTCGTACCTGAAGAGAAGGAAGTACCCCAGCCGCAGGTCGTAGGCACGGTAGAACTTCTCCCACCCATGAGACAAGTACATGTGGCCCTCCTTGATCACCAACTCCACATCCCACAGCCTACGAAACCCTCTGCCGGCCTGTCGCACCTTCACATTATTTGGCGGATCTTCACCCATCGGCATGTTCTTAGAACTGTCAGGCAGCCTCTGCAGTTTGGGACAATGAGTGATGTAGTCAAACAACATATATCATAATGAGATGGGTGAAGGGGAGATCTCTCGTTTTATATACCTGCGTCATGGATGATACTGAAGTCTCAAGTATGATAGTGAAGAACTCGGAAGCATCCAACTCGTACTGCGGTGTCGCAGAGCGGCAGTGGCTGCTTCCCGCCATCTCTGATAAGCAGCAGAAGAGATATTTTTATGATACAAGAAGAAAGCAGCCGCAACTATAGTATAAAAACAAGCAACTACACACACAGGAGTTGTAAAATATCCCTGCTATTCTTTTTTACATAAACACTTGGCACTAATCACTTGGCACGAATCACGGAAAATTTCAGCATGAACTTTGCTGAAAATAGGACATATGGAGTACCCGAATTTGCCGGAACGGAAGTTAATCGACATTCCGGCAATCTCAAGGGCCTCTCGGGGTACCTGCAAATTCATCACGACACAATGGTCGGAGACAAAACCCAGCAAACTAGAAAGATGATCATCATCTTTGCAAGTCATTACTTGTCAAATAAAGAAGAAGGAACAATTTATTTGTGACATAGTTCCATCATCATTACAGAAAATTGACAATTGTCAATAACAGTTAACAGTTAGCCAGCCATGAACCAACATTTTTTGTGGGTAAAAAGCACTCCTAGTACATGGCTACTACTATTTTTCTGCTGCTAGGAAAAACATCACTCATTGGAAATGAAAATCTCAGTACCAGCATTTTGAAGTTTGAAATGAAATACAGTAGTAGTATTAGTAGTATATGGAGTAGTATCTTGTCTGTGTGCTATCTGTGCATGGAAGCAAGTTTTGAGCATCGAAAGTTCCAATAGCCCATTGCAACAACTATTTGTGCAGAGATAAGCATGAACAGAGACAATAACTATAGGATTTGTTTGATGATATCTTTTTTATACAGTTACTAAAACAAGTGTGATACCAATTGGATCATTGTTCACTGTAATCTTTTCTTTTGAACTGAAAAGGGAGGTCAGTTTTTTCAGAGAGAAAATAATGCTGCAGATTCAACTAATGATACTATGAACTTTTGATCTGAAAGAACATGATCTTGTCAAATGCAGCAAGCAGAAACAGAGCAATCTTTTTTTCTATCGAAACAAAAGAAACAGAGGAAAACACGCAAGATAGCAATGTTGTGTGACCAAGGAAGCAAGGTGCTTCTTTTGTATGAACATGCCATGACCCTCAACTTTATGCCAATTAAACTTGAAGCTAGCAATCCTGACCCAATACTGTCCATCTGCTCATCATTATAAATGGTTCTGGTTTGTGTAACAACTTATTTGGAATGGATGAACAATCTATCCGTTACAGGAATAATAAATAGATTTACACACACTGCTTTTGCTGTCATTAATCCTTACACCAAGTCCCTAATTTGCCTTTGAGGATTCTATAATGAAAAGAAAATTTACAATACTACTGATCTTGCCATCCAAGGCCACTAGGCAGTGGCGGATCAAACCCTAGGGGGAAGGAGGGGAAGGGGGAGAGGTGAGGAATCACCTGTGGGATAACGGCAGGCTGCCGTAGGAGGGCGCCGACGTCGAGGAGGCGGCGGGCGGCGGCGCGTCGAGGAGGCGGCGGCGCCTTCTTGCTTCCCCGAGCCTTTCCTCGAAGACGGCGATGGGGGCGCGGGCAGGGGCTGTCGGCGACGGCGACGGAGGGCAGGGCAGGAGCTGCAGTGGTGGGGGCGCGGGGGCGGCGGAGGCGCTGGGGGCCGGCGGCGTGGGTCGGGGCAGCGGGCGGAAGTGGAACTGGCGAGAGGGAGGGACGAAGGGGTCGGGCTAATTAGGGGGGAAGATTACTAATGGCGCACCATCCAGCGGTGCACCATTAGAAATCTTTTCTTAGATAGCAATAGCGCACGCACGAGAGGTGCGCCATTAGAAATATTTTTTTAGATAGCAATGGCGCACCTCCAGACCGGTGCGCCATTAGTATGTTTATTTACTATTATTATTTTTAAAATGAATATGAATATGAAACAGTAATATTTTTTTATAAAAACAGTAATAAGTGTTGTTTAACAACAATTGTAGTCTACACTTTATTATTATTATTTTTAGAAAATGAATATGAATATGAAACAGTAATAATTTTTTATAAAAACAGTAAATAATTTTTTAAAAAATATCATCAAATTTGTTATTTGAAAATATCATCGGCGGCGGTGGTGGAGCCGGGGAGGGTGCGGTGGGTCGGCGGCGGCGGTGGAGCGGGGGAGGGTGCGGGGGGCCGGTGCTCGTCGGCGGCGGTGGAGCGGGGGAGGGTGCGGGGGGCCGGTGCTCGTCGGCGGCGGTGGAGCGGGGGAGGGTGCGGTGGGTCGTCGGCGGCGGTGGAGCTAGCGGGAGAGGGTGCGGGAGGTGCTCGTCGGCGGCGGTGGAGCGGGGGAGGGTGCGGTGGGTCGTCGGCGGCGGTGGAGCTAGCGGGAGAGGGTGCGGGTGGGATCGAGATCGAGATGAAGGGGGATAGCGATCGAGATGGAGGGGGATCGAGATCGAGATGGAGGGGGGAATCGAGATCGAGATGGAGGGGGGAATCGAGATGGAGGGGGGAATCCTCATGTAAAGGGTACGACAGTAATGGCGCACTGTGAAACGATGCGCCATTAATTGTTTTGCAAAAAAAAGAATAAAAAAATTTACAGTAATGGCGCACTGTTTGTTTGGTGCGCCATTACTAGTTAGAACTAGTAATGGCGCACTTCGACCTGATGCGCCATTAGTATGTATAGAAAAATGGAAAAAAAAAATAACACTAGTGGCGCACCCCGTTTCTGGTGCGCCATTAGTGTCTTCCACACTAATGGCATATCACCAACAGGTGCGCCATTAGTATATACTAGTGGCGCACTGCTTCCACGGTGCGCCATTAGTATCAATCCTATCTATAGCCCTTTTCCTAGTAGTGCCATCTTCATTGATGAGACATTCAAGACCCTCGCGAGGGGTCAAGCCTCGCGGGGCGGACGACGCAAGACCTCCTCGGGAGTGACTTCACCAGGCCGCCTCACGAGGAGTGGAGAAATCAAGGCAGGGCAAACCTCATGAGGCTCTCGTGACGTGAGCCATGACGATCAAGATCAGGCGGGCGCTAGCGCGCGCAGTGTCCTGTTTTCCTCTTTGGTGCTAAGGAGGCAAGCGCAGGCGCAGAGTACCGAGGCGTCAAGCAAAGGTTCCCATATCGGTGCAACGAGACCAAGACCAGCAGGATGGAGGTCACCATGGAGCCCAAGACGGCGTCACCACCAGAGCCTTTTGCGGGTGAAGACCGCTTTTGTCAGGATAAGCTGTACTAGCTATCCCCTTTCAAATTGACCGTTGTTGGCTCCCTTCTCGCTCAATATTTGGGGAGAGGACCAGGGCCTATATAAGTAGAGCTAGCCACCACAGTAGGAGGACGACGAGTGAAGAACTCATTCAGAGGCATCTCACCCACACGAGTTCGTCAAGCACAAGAACACCTCAACCTTAGGTGGCTGTTCTTCCCCTTGTACTGTTCATCATCAGCCCAAGAGGCAATCCACCACCACCACACTAGAGTAGGGTATTACACCACAATGGTGACCCGAACCAGTATAAATCTTGTGTCTTTTGTGTTGCGAGTTTGTCGAGTTCATCCACGAGATCTTAGCAAGCTAGGGCGTGGATCGGTAGGGAGGAAATCTTCGCGCGCACCCCAGTGTTCGAACCTTGAGGGTTTTGCCGGAACCCCTTATCCGACAAACATAGATATGCAAAAACTATTAAGACTAAGTTCATGATAAATTATGTTCAATTAATCAAATTACTTAAGAAGTCCCACTTAGATAGACATCCCTCAAGTCATCTAAATGATACGTGATCCAAATCAACAAATCCATGTCCGATCAACACGTGCGATGGAGTAGTCATCAATGGTGAACATCTCTATGTTGATCATATCTACTATATGATTCACGTTCGACCTTTCGGTCTCCAGTGTTCCGAGGCCATGTCTGTACATGCTAGGCTCGTCAAGTTTAACCCAAGTATTTCGCATGTGCAAAACTGTCCTGCACTCGTTTTATGTGAACGTAGAGTCTATCACACCCGATCATCACGTGGAGTCTCAACATGATGAACTGTAGCAATGGTGCATACTCAGGGAGAACACTTTTACCTTGAAATTTAGTTAAGGGATCATCCTATAATGCTACCACCGTACTAAGCAAAATAAGATGCATAAAAGATAAACATCACATGCAATCAAAATATGTGACATGATATGGCCATCATCATCTTGCGCTTTTGATCTCCATCTCCAAAGCATCATAATGATCTCCATCGTCACAGGCTCGACACCTTGACCTCCATCATTGCGTCGTGGTCGTTTCGCCACCTATTGCTTCTACAACTATCGCTAATGCATAGTGATAAAGTAAAGCAATTACATGGCGTTTGCATTTCATACAATAAAGAGACAACCATAAGGCTCCTGCCGGTTGCCGATAACTTTTACAAAACATGATCATCTCATACAATAACGTATATCACACGATGTCTTGACCATATCACATCACAACATGCCCTGCAAAAACAAGTTAGACGTCCTCTACTTTGTTGTTGCAAGTTTTACGTCGCTGCTACGGGCTTCTAGGAAGAACCGCTCTTACCTACGCATAAAACCACAATGGTGTTTGGTCAAGTTTGTTGTTTTAACCTTCTTAAATGACCGGTCGTAGTCAAATTTGATTCAACTAAAGTAGGAGAAATAGACACCCGCCAGCCACCTTTATGCAAAACTAGTTGCATGTCTGTCGGTGGAACCGGTCTCATGTGCGTGGACATGGAAGGTTGGTCCGAGCCGCTTCATCTTACAATACCGCCGAATAAAAAGAAGATGTTGGTGGTAAGAAGTATGACTATCACCGCCCACAACTCTTTGTGTCCTACTCATGCATATCATCTACGCATAGACCTAGCTCATGATACCACTGTTGGGAATCGTTGCATGGAAAACAAAAAAATTATACGCACACGCAATGATCTATCCATGGAGATTCATAGTAACAAGGGGGAGAGTGTGTCTATGTACCCCCATAGACCGTAAGCGGAAGCATTTAACAACGCGGTTGATGTAGTCGAACTTCTTCTAGCTCCAACCGATCAAGTACCGAACGTACGACACCTCCGAGTTCTGCACACGCTCAGCTCGATGATGTCCCTTGCCTTCTTGATCCAGCAAGACATCAAGGTAGTAGATGAGTTTTGTCAGCACGATGATGTGGTGACGGTGATGGTGAAGTGATCTCCGCAGGGCTTCGCCTAAGCACTACGAAAATATGACCGAGGTTGTAAACAGTGGAGGGGGCGCCGCACACAGCTAGGCAATTGTCTGGTGTGTGTGCTAGGGAGCCCCCCACATATATATAGGCAGGAGGCTCCCAAGTAGGCCGAATCCTACTTGGGGTCTCCCCATGGCCGGCGCCCCCTGCCTTAATTGCCGGAGGGGGAAGGAAAGAGGAGGGAGGAGGGAAGGAAGGGGGAGGCCGAATCCCCCCTTTTCCTTCTCCCTTCCCATTTTTCCTTCTCCTCTGGTTAGGCCCATATGGGGGGCGCACCAGCCCCTTGTGGCTGGTGCGTTTCCCCTCTTGGCCCATAAGGCCCATATCTTTTTTCGGGGGTGCCACGAACCCCTTCCGGTGACCCGATAAGTACCCGGTACCCCCGAAACACTTTCGGTGTCCGACTACTATCGTCCTATATATGAATCTTTACCTCTCGACCATTCTGAGACTCCTCGTCATGTCTGTGATCTCATCCAGGACTCCGAAAAACATTCGGTCACTAAATCACATAACTCATATAATATTATATCGTCATCGAACGTTAAGCGTGTGGACCCTACGGGTTCGAGAACTATGTAGACATGACCGAGACACCTCTCTAGTCAATAACCAATAGCGGAACCTGAATGCTCATATTGGCTCCTACATATTTGATACGTCTCCGTCGTATCTATAATTTTTGATTGTTTCATGCCAATATTCTACAACTTTTACATACTTTTGGCAACTTTTTATACTATTTTTGGGACTAACACATTGATCCAGTGCCCAGTGCCAATTCCTGTTTTTTGCATGTTTTTTGTTTCGCAAAAAATCCATATCAAATGGAGTCCAAACTGGATAAAAACTTACGGAGATTTTTTTGGAATATATGTGATTTTTGGGAAAAAGAATCAACGCGAGACGATGCCCTAGGGGCCCACAAGGACGGAGGGCGCGCCCCGGGGGGTAGGGCGCGCCCCTGGTCCTTGTGGACACTCCGTAAGGTGGTTGGTGCCCTTCTTTCACCGCAAGAAAGCTAATATCCGGATAAAAATCGTGGTAAAATTTTAGCCCAATCGGAGTTACGAATCTCCGGGAATTTAAGAAACGGTGGAAGGCCAGAATCTGGGAGCACAGAAATAGAAGGAAACAGAGAGAGATCTAATATCGGAGGGGCTCCCTCCCCTCCGCCGCCATGGAAGCCAAGGACCAGAGGGGAAACCCTTCTCCCATCTAGGGGGAAGGTCAAGGAAGAAGAAGAAGGGGGGCTCTCTCCCCCTCTCTCTCGGTGGCGTCGAAACACCGTCGGGGCCATCATCGTGACCGCAATCTACACCAACAACTTCGCCGCCGTCATCACCAACTCTCTCCCCCTCTATGCAGCGGTGTAACACCTCTTCTCCCCGCTGTAATCTCTCCGTGAACATGATGCTCAACGCTATATATTATTTCCCAATAATGTATGGCTATCCTATGATGTTTGAGTAGATCCGTTTTGTCCTATGGGTTGATTGATGATCATGATTGGTTTGAGTTGCATGTTTTATTATTGGTGTTGTCCTATGGTGCTCTCCATGTCGCGCATGCATGAGGGATCCCGCATGTAGGGTTTGCAATATGTTCATGGTTTGCTTATTGTCTGTGTTGCGTGAGTGATAGAAACACAAACACGGATAAGTGGGTTATGGTGTATGGGAATAAAGAGGACTTGATACTTTAATGCTATGGTTGGGTTTTACCTTAATGATCTTTAGTAGTTGCGGATGCTTGCTAGAGTTCCAATCATAAGTGCATATGATCCATGAAGAGAAAGTAAGTTAGCTTATGCCTCTCCCTCATATAAAATTGCAATAATGATTACCGGTTTAGTTATCGATTACCTAGGAACAAATAACTTTCTTGTGACAAAAAGCTCTCTACTAAAACTATTTGTGTGTTTATCTAAACAGCCCCTAGATTTTATTTACATGCTCTTTATTATCTTGCAAACCTTTCCTATCACACCTACAAAGTACTTCTAGTTTCATACTTGTTCTAGGTAAAGCAAATGTTAAGCGTGCGTAGAGTTGTATCGGTGGTCGATAGAACTTGAGGGAATATTTGTTCTACCTTTAGCTCCTCGTTGGGTTCGACACTCTTACTTATCGAAAGAGGCTACAATTGATCCCCTATACTTGTGGGTTATCAATATTCTACGAAGATCTTTATCGGCTGAACCGTTATGACAACATACGTTATTCCCTTTGTCTATCGGTATGTTACTTGCTCGAGATTCGATCGTCAGTATCTTCATACCTAGTTCAATCTCGTTACCGGCAAGTCTCTTTACTCGTTCTGTAATACATCACCTCGTGACTAAATCCTTAGTCATTTGCTTGCAAGCTTATGATGTGTATTACCGAGAGGGCCCAAAGATACCTCTCCGATACACAGAGTGACAAATGCTAATCTCGATCTATGCCAACTCAACAAACACCTTCGGAGATACCTGTAGGGCGTATTTATAATCACCCAGTTATGCTGTGACGTTTGATAGCACACAAGGCATTCCTCCGGTATCCGGGAGTTGCATAATCTCATACTCGAAGGAATATGTATTTGACATGAAGAAAGCAATAGCAATAGGACGGAACGATCATAATGCTAAGCTAATGGATGGGTCTTGTCAATCACATAATTCTCTTAATGACGTGATCCCGTTATCAAATGACAACTCATGTCCATGGTCAGGAAATCTTAACCATCTTTGATCAACGAGCTAGTGTAGTAGAGGCTTACTAGGGACATGGTGTTTGTTTATATATTCACACATGTATTCAGGTTTCCGATCAATACAATTCTAGCATGAATAATAAACCATTATCATGAATAAGGAAATATAAAATAACAACTTTATTATTGCCTCCAGGGCATATTTCCTTCACAAGCTTCTCACTAAACTCTTCATAGATATCCTCGATGTGCTTGTCCAGGGCATCCTTCTTGTCAGTCAGCTATGTGACCTTCTCTTCCAGCTTGCCTTCTCTTGAGTGGAGGCGTTGATGATGGCCTTGAGGTCCTTGATCTCATCCTCCAACTTGCTGGATGAAGCCAGCTTCTCGTCAACAAGTTTGGTCATGGTCCTGGCTTCCTTCTAGGCCATCGTCAGGTCCTTGTCTTTGTTCTCCAGAGCCTGCTTCATAGTTTCTAAAGAAATAGAAGTCCTGAGCCTCATTACCAGTTGGGCGTTCTGCTACGAACATCTGTCGGGGCAAAATGATTCGGATCAAAGGGGAAAAATAGTATGAAGCTACCAGTCAGAGGAGATAGCTTACCTCCCAGGGCTTTATTCTCCGGCTCCAGTCGGGCTCTATTGAGCCTTTAGGCCTCCAGGTCGATTCGAAGAGACGCCACCTCTTTCTCCATCGTGGCATAGTGGGATCCCATCTCACAAGTCCTCTGCAACATACAAGCAACAGTCAGTCGGAAGACCCAAACGAGAAACCAAAGCAGTAACTCACAAACATCCGGGCAGGCACCGCTAGAAGGAACAATTTAGACCAATACCAGATCCTGAAGTACCCTCTGACTACCAAGTGGACTACACACTCGGTCAAACCCCCGAGAGGAACAAGCTTGACCAGTACCAAATTCTCAAGTACATTCTAGTTACCGAGTCGACCATGCACTGCCGAGTGGAACAAGCTCGATCAATACCAGATCTTGAAGTACCCTCTGATTTATCCTTACTCGGTTAGCCCTTGAGTTGGTGATGAAGAAGATAGAGGACAACAACACAAGATGACCTACTTCACTCAGCTGACTTCCGAGTCAGTAACGAGGAAAGTTCTACCTATTACCCCATCAACACACGAGTGTCGCCAGGCGTCCTGAACGCCTAATGACTATTCTAAAGACTACCATCGATTGCCCGCAATCAACGGCAGTCCCAGGGACTACACCCAATGGGTGCACTCAGCGTGCCCCCACCGAAAAGCGATTTGTTGATGGAGCTAAAAAACTAAGACTACCGTCGACTGTTCCAGTCAACGGTAGCCTCGGGGACTACACCCAATGGGTGCACTCAGCGTGCCCCCACTGGATCATGCCCACTCGACTACGTACCGGCTAGACTCCTAGTGAACATAAGAAAATTCAGCAAAAAGTTCAAAGACTCCTGTCGACTGATTCCAGTCGACAGGAGCCTCGGGAACTACACCCAGTGGGTGCACTCAGCGTGCCCCCACTGGATAGTGTACGCCTAGTGGGTGTGCCCTGTGCAAACCTACTGGTGGAAACCCTACTACAGGAAAAGAGAAAACTTCGACTAAAAATCATACTTACAATGGTACTTACTCGGACAATGGTCTCCAACACCCTGCTGGCGTCATAGGCCTCCTTCAGTCGGCTGCACATCAAACCCACCTAGATCAGCGCCTCCTTGTTCGCCCCCACCTGATCCTCGGGGACATGGTACAGGGGGGAGGAGGTAGCTGGCGTCGACGGAGTCACAGGCACCGGCCTCGGGGTCGGAACCATTGCCACTTCACTTGGAGGGATCTGGGTAGACCTTGTAGGCGGCACCACCGCTGACGAGGACGCCGAGCCACCTTGAGCTAGAGGACTCAGCTTCACAGTCTTTACAGCAACCTTCGATGGAGAGGTGCGGATCACTCGGCGAGGGGAAGCGTCCGGCATGGGCGTGTCGGCACTCGGTGCCCCATCCCTGACAGTATCTATATTGAGTGGGTCGGCCCTCTCATCATCGTCCAACTGGATGACCTCATGTGGAGCTACACGAATTTACGAAACAAGGAGATCATTAGAGTTCTGTCAGAGAATGCATGACCATCCGAATCAGTCGGTATAACATACCTTTGGAGGTGGCAGCGTCTGCCACATCAACGTCATTCGGGCATGGCTCGCGGGCGTGCGGGTCCGCTGAAGACGTCGAGGTGTCGTTGCTGCGGAGGTCAGAGAACACTCGGCCAACAACCAAACTGGCACAAACATAAATAAGGGATTGACTAGAACACTCACGTCGAGGCCACGGGCACCGCCACCTTGATCCGAGGCACCGCGACTTTTCGGGGCTTGGGGGAGATCTGCTTGGGCAGCTTGGTCTGCTTCTCCGCTGAGCTCTCAGCCTTAGCATGAGCACTCTTCGAGCTCCGAGTCGCCCGACCAGAGACAGTCGGCTGCGAAGCTGCACTCGCCTTCCCCTTGGGGTCATACAATGCCTTGGATCGGGGTTCCTTGGGAGCCTCATAGGACGGATAGGACTCCGCCTCCTCTCCCTCTCAGAGCTCTCCTCCTCGTCATCGCTCTCATCATCATCAGATTCCTCTGAGTACCGTTGCTCAGTGTCACCCGTCACGTCTTCCGGCGATCGGTCCACCACTAGGATCTTGGAGATCATCTTCGGGAAATCCTAAAGGGAAAATTCATCACAACAACTATAGTCAGATACACATGAAATGGTTCACGCATGGACCGACTGAGCATCGCATACATACCTCTAGGGGCTGCAAGTCTTTGGAATATGGAGGCACCCTCCTAGTCCCCCTCGGGTTGTCTCGGACGCAGATGATCGCCTTGATCTTGTCCCCCGCGTCCGTCTCGGTAAGCTCCTCAGGAATGCACTTGGGTGGGATCACTTGGCCCCTCATACATCCACATGGGATGAACCCTGGCCTGCAGTGGTTGGATCAGCCGAGTGAGAAACGCCTCCAGCAAGTCCATTCCATTGACGCCGGCGCTAATGAGGGCAGTGGACAAGATGTCGACCTCCGCCTTCTCCTCCTTCACCACGAAGAGCGATGGGGGAGCTCTCACTCTCTCCGAGGAGTACGGCGGGAGGCCTGACCGAGTGTTGCGCTGGGGACATCCCTACAGTAGAACCAAGTGCCCTGCCACCCCTTGACAGAGTCAGGGAAGCTCATCTTCGGGAAGGATCTCCCTCTGCGAACCTGGATGCCCAGACCCCCGCACAACTGGGTGACCTTGGTCTTCTCACCATTCGGCGAGTCTTTCTTGACGGTCATCGACCGGCAAGTGAAGATATACTTGAAGAGGCCCTAATGGGGCGGACAACCCAAGAAGTTCTCACAGAGAGAGGCAAGGGCCGAGAGGTAAATAATGGCGTTAGGAGGAAGATGGTGAAGTTGCGCGCCGAAGTAATCAAGAAATGCCCGAAATAAAGGGTGGAGAGGCATGGAGAAACCTCGCTCAATGTGGGTGACGAGCAGAACGCGCTTGTCCTCCTGAGGTGTCGGCTCAACCTCCCTCGCTCCTGGGTGACGCCATCCCTCTAGCGGAATTAGCACCTCCTCCGCCAACTCCTCCAATCGCCGGGCTGAGACGCGCGACAGGATCCAGTCCCCGTCGCGCCACCGGCTATCGCACTAGAGCTAGAGGAGGAAGCCTTCCCCGACTTCTTCGCTTTCTCCACCTTGGCCGTGGAATCCCTCGCCATTGTTGCGCACTTGAGAGGAGCAAGGAGGTGGAGGAGTGGAGCCAGGGGAAGGGGATCTGAGGTCCGTACCTCTATCGCCAAACCTTTTATATCACCGGACAAAATCTTTGGCTGGATATCTCACCGTGAATTCCCGGATCAATGGACCGCGTAAAAGGGCTTTGCACAGGACAAACGCGACACGTGGCGGGGAACATGCACAAAAATCGAGGAGCCATGCCCCCCACTTTCCCACTAACACACGACGTTACCTCTTCAGCGCGCGAACACGTGAATTCAAATCCCGAGATTTCTGGGACAGATCAACCCAACTGATTACCATCGATTCCTTTCCTAAAGGACGCGTCTCGGTCCGACTGACCACCCTCCGCGGGGACTCGTGCACTCGGCCACGTTAAATACCCGACTGAAGTCCCCTTCAGGATCATTATGAGACGAGCTTGACGCCCCTCTGCGGGTTCACTTGGCCCTCTCGATAGGCTCCATGGCGCATGACTCGTAAAGATGGACTTCTAGGAGGCCTGCGTTGGCGTTCCCCTGGGATAAGGAGTTGCGTCTCCCTGGAGAGTCAGACCACGTGCCGGCGTCGCCACTCGAGTTGTCATGGCATGCCCTCACTCGGGCCCCTAGTCCATCTCCTCTGAGAGACAAATCAAATGCCACCGGGTTTTTTCTGGACAATCAACAACACCCTGTCATCTGGGTAAAACTAAAGTCCACAATTTGTTGTGTTTCCGTCCAAGGAACAACAAATCACGGTCCGGAAACATATCCCGAGTGTCCCTGCAGCACTCAGACCCAACCGAAGGATTGGTTTGTTTGTCCTACGAAATCCCAACCGATTTGAGGGCTAATGATGTGGTCAGCTATTACATGTAGGGTCAAGGGCCCATCATCTGGGACCCACAGGGGGCCCATCATCGTCATAGGTAGGTCTCTGTACCATGTCAGCATTCGGATGATACTCTAATGGGTAGGAGATGCTTGCTTGCTCTATTAGGTAGGAGATGCTCTAATATAGCAAGCAAGAAGGCAATTTTTAGAAATTATGCCAAGGGATTCTAAACTTTTTTTGCGAAAAGGATCCGAATCTATTATAAAGGATCATGAGAAGTACAAAGCACCCCCATACATAATAAAATGACATTGAGGTCCTTGGACCACCAAACAACCATTGACACCATCAGAACAAGCCTTCGACGCCTCGCTGTCGCCGCTCCCATACCGAAGTTGAAATGACCTTGTCGATGAGAAACATAAAGTCTTCGTGCATGTGCCCCTAAGTAACAACGCCTTGAAGTTGTAGTCGTCGCCATTGATCCCTTGAATTGATCCGAAGAACATGACATCAAATCTCACGGTCGCATACGCACGGTGAGAAATCCTAACCTCTCGGAGCTGACAAGAATGTACGTCAGAGCTCTGTCTAATCTGCCCCGATAAACAAATTTGAGGAGGACGAGTCCAAATAACTAATTAAAAAAAGCGTCGTCATTCGATCGAGCTTCACCCTAAGAGAATTAAAAATTCAAACCTATCTACTAACCGAAGCCGAAGGCGAGCATGCCCTCCCCACCAGGAGTCGAATTCAGGAGCTCACCGACGAAGATCAAGGGAAGAAATGCTTTTACTTCAATCTCCTTGCAAGAGGGTAAAAGAAAGACTTGACTCATACGGTATCTAGAAGTTGTTGGGGTCAATGACGCGTTCCTGACTTGGTGCAGTGCAACGCGACAAACATGGACGTGTGTCAGTGACCAGCTGGCATCAAGCAGGACCAAGCACCCGACCCCCTACCGGCCGTGCTACGGCGTCCTTCTATAGCCCTTTAATATGCGCCATGTCAGCCGCACAAGATACATCTCCTTACTGTCGCTCAAGAAGAAGAAAAAGTAACACGTATACGTAGCCAAATACGTATATAGAAAAGAAAACGCCAAGATACGTATAAGTTCCTTTTTGACCACTCCACCTCATGAGTCGCGGTGTTAGGTTGCTGCTTCAGAGTTGACCCGGTCAAGCCTGCAAAGCCTTCTGAGCATCCACCTTTGTGGCATTGACTGGGGCTGACTCCTCCTCCTCCGGCTTCCGACCTTGGCCGACGGGCAGGCTCCCGTCGGCGCCGTCGCGGAACCTCGCGTAGATGTCCCCCTTGTAGAAGCTCCACGTCCTCCACACCAGCACCAGCGACACCAGCGCGCCGAACACGGTGGCCGCCGTGATGATCAGGAATGACCGCTTGAAGCACTCCACGCCCAGGCACACCTTGTCGCGCCCGCCGCCCGCGCTGAACCCGCCGCCGGGCTGCTTGTCGGCCTCGGCGTCGTAGAGCCTTCCCGCGACCAGCACGTTCAGGATGTAGGACCCGACGGGGCTGGCCATGCCGCCGAAGTTGTACAGCGTGGAGTAGTACTTGAGCCCGAACACCTCGGAGATGATGGCGAACACGAGCGGCCACTGCGCGCCGAAGCAGAACCCGATGATCACGGACGCCACGTAGAGCGACTGCGGCACCCCGAGCGCGATCAGGACGTGCCCCGCGCAGGCCAGCAGGAGCACGCCCGTGAGCATCAGCGTGCGGGGGAACTTGTACCGCTCCAGCAGGACCTCGGAGGCGAAGCCGGACGTGACGCGGCCGGCGTAGTTCCAGATGCTGATGAGGGAGACGAAGGTGTTGATGCTCTTGGCCGGGTACCCCAGCGACTGCCCGATCTGGCCCATGTTGTCGATCGCCGTCAGTGTGCCGCCGACGCCGCAGATGGTCGCCACGAACAGCACCAGCATGTCCACGCTCACCAGCGCCTGCAGGATCGTGTAGTCCTCCCCCCTCGCCGGCGGCCGGAACATGTTCTTCACGCACCCGCCGAAAGAGCACGAAGAGGGCGGCGGCGGCTCCGACGATGCCTGCTGCTCTGCTTTGGCACCGGTGGACATTTCGACTTGTGCTGGCTCGCCAGCCACCGTGACGGTTGGCGGCGGATCGTTAGCGAGGAGGGCGGCGTCCAGTTCGCGCTCGCGGTAAATCTTGTACTCCTGCTTGATGACCACGCAGAGCGGGAGGAAGAGGACGATGAGCAGCGCTGCGGCCGCGATGGAGTAGGCTCCGTGGGAGAAGGTAAACTGCTTCTGCACGACGATCATGACGAGCAGGTAGCAGGCGAGCGCGATGGAGATGTAGAGGAAGCAGAAGAAGGGGTCGCCGCTGGTCTCCTGCCCGCCGCGGCGGCGCGGGTACGGCATGATCCGTATGGTGTGCACGAACACGACGGAGATCGCCGCCGGGAGCCACGCGATGAGGAGGATGAGCGACTTGGTGTCGTCGCCGTAGAAGGCGAGGTAGAGCTGCGTGTAGACGGCCCCGCTGAGGCCGACGAAGCCCTTGAGTATCCCGAGCACGATGCCGCGGCTCTCCGGGAAGTTCTTGACGCAGGTGACGAGCGCGCCGGTGTTGGCGAAGGACTGCGAGTTGGCGCCGATGAAGATGTAGAGGCAGACGAGCCAGACGGGCGGGCGGGCGGTGCGGCCGTCGACGGCGAGGTAGACCATGAGGTAGCCGACGAGGTTCATGGCGGCGCCAATGGCGAGCACGACCCACGGCGGCGTGACCTCGTTGATGAGCCCCGAGAAGACGCCGAGGTTGGCGCCGAGGTCCTTGAAGAAGGAGATGGTGTTGAGCGTCTGCTGGTTGTACCCCAGCGAGGACTTGAGCGTCTTGGAGTAGATGCCGAAGATGTAGGTCGCCCCCGACGCCGTGAGGATGGCGAAGCTCGCGAACACCGTGAACCACCTCCCCACGGCCACCTGCCGGGCGAACCACGGCGTGAAGATCACGCGGAGCGGGCCCTTCGGCGCCGCCGCCGCCGCCGGCGACCCGCCGCCGCTGCCGGAGGCCGCGTCGAACACCATGGCGCCCGGTGTGGAAGGCTTCCTTTTCCTTTTCTGTTGCTGCTTGTCTCAGCCTTTCGGGGGTTGGTTGGTGTTTGGTGCTGTACTAGTACTACTACTATCTTGGTCGTAAGTTTGTAAAAGTAGTACTATGTTCCTGTGCGTGGTCGTTGGGGTTAATCTGTTCCTGTGCGCTTTGAGTGAAAAAGATCCTTTCACATTGCTTTCGTTGAGTGGGCTGATTGGGGTTTCACACACGTTTAGTACCGGCAGAGACTTAGAGAGAGAATAGCGCTTGACAAATGTGCGCTCATTTTTGTGGTAAAGGGAAATCACGCCAGACATGCGCCAAGAAGTCGTACTACTCCTACCATAAAGATTCGCGACGAAATTAAGTCATCACTGCCCCACTGGCCATCACTACTCCAAATTGTAGCTCTACCCCCATGGTCTTCACATTTATCATTGAAAATTCAGTAACTTCGGTGCGTACTGAAATATTCGTCCTTCTGTCAAAATATCTCAGCAATTTTGGTAGTGTCAAATATTTTTCAAATTATATTTTGATTTATTTTAAAAGAAATTGTTTGATCACAATCCAATTCAACTGAATTTTTCGGTCCTTTGGCCAAAATGAAAACGAAATCACTGACAGTCAGTAATTTCAGATGCCGCTGAAATATTTGCAAAACTGAAATGTAAACCATGGTACTACTACTTTCTGAAAATGGCCTTTAACCTGAATATCTAGTCCGGGTAATTTAATTTTTTTTTGGCGGTGGATCGAGCGTACAAGAGACGTGCCCATGATTGACAGCAACAAACACGAGCTAATAGATGAGAGAGAAAGAGAGCAATGTGTGATTGGAAAGAAGTGGTGCGGCACTAGTGTATAGGAGGAACGCGACGCGCGCGTATCATCGTCTCGATCGGCACGCACGCCGTGGCGCATGTGTGGACCGGGAGACCCGCCGGCTCGCTGAGGTTGATTAGTCTAGACGGCTCACTTGATTAAGCCGGCGAGTAATGTAAAGCTTGATCTACGACATGACTGGTAGTCTGGTAGTGCTCCTTCATTTTTGGAGCAGTTCCGTTCATCTCACAGTTGAAATATCTCTTCACCGATTCTTGCTGTGCTTAGTTATGTTTGCCGGACGCCTTACCCACCAAACAGCAAGGTTTGCATCATCATTTAAACTGTAGCACATGGCTTGTCGGTTTTAAATACTAGCAAGGTCAGTTACATTCGAGCCCCTAGTTGTGTGTTGCCCGTTTGATATGCCCCTAGTTTCTGGAAAAAAATTGGTCCTGCCCAGGCGGCGTCGAGCAGTTCGGCGACCCGCTCCACTAGGACATCGCGGCCGCCCTCCGCCAACCTGTAGCACAGTAGCTCTCACGCCACGATGATAGCGGCCCGCATGTTCGCCTGCTCCCGACGAGTATGCGGCGCCGTCGCCGCGGCGTAGCCCGAAGACCGCGTGGCAGGCCGTGTACGCCGAGGGGCTAGGGCGGGCAGCGCCGGCCGCGTCTAGCGGAGTTGGGCGGTGTACGAGCCGCCTGGAGCGCGGAGTGGAGGTCTTCCTGGATGGATGGCATCACCCGGGCGGGCCAAGCGGCCCAGTGCTCGGCATGAGCCCTCTGATCGTCGGGCATCTGGGCTGTCGGCTGGCCGGAAGAGGAGAGGCCCCGACGCACCCCTACCTGGCGCGCCAAATGTCGGATTCAGGGCTCCGCAGACCCTTGAGAGGTTCGAACACTGGGGTGCGTACGAAGAACTCCTTCTTCCCAATCTGCCGGCCCAACGATTCCACAGCCTAGCTCGACGAACCTGAGGGACAAGAGACACAGCAGTTTATCCTGGTTCGGCCACCTTGCGGTGTAATACCGTACTCCAGCTTTGTGGTGGATTGCCTCGAGGGGCTGAGGATGAACCAGTACAGTGGATGAACAGCCTCAGCAGGAGAGGTGTTTTTGTGCTCGATGAGCTAGTGGCTGTGAGGATGGTCTCAATGACCCGATCCCCCTCTCGGGTGGTGGCTAAGTCCTATTTATAGTGGCCTGGTCCTCTCTTCCCAAATGTAGGCGGGAAGGGATCCCATAGCGGCCAAATTCGAAGGGAGACAACGGGTACAAGTTATCCTGACAAAAGTAGTCTTCACCTGCAAAGGCTCTGGTGGTGACGCTGCTGTGGGCTCCACGATGACCTTTGTCTTGTCTTCTTGGCAGTCTTGGTCTCGTTGCACCAATATGGAAACATGTGCCTGATTCCTTGGGACTCCGCGCCCACGCTTGCCTCCTTGGCACCGAAGGGAAAACTGGTACTCTACGCCCGCTGGCACCCGCCTGGCCTTGGTCGTCATGGCTCACGTCATGTGAACCTTGTGAGGTGCACCTTGCATTGATATCTCCGCTCCTCGGGAGCCAGCCTGGTGAGGCTGCCCCCCAGGGAGGTCTTGGCGTCGTCCGCCTCGCGAGGCTTGGCCCCTCACAAGGGTCTTGAGTCATTGCTGCTGAAACTAGGTCGTACCGGGCCGCCGATGGAGCCACGCCGTGGGCCGCAAGCAGGCAAGTCTGGGTACCCCCTTTCCTAGGACGCCGACACACGTGCCCGCTCAGGTTGTCCAAGTGCACCATCACCATCAACTCGTCGGATCAGCTCAAGTGCGCGGCGACTGTCGGCGCCCTCCCGATGCTTTGCTCGCCCGTCATCAGCAATGTCCTTGTCACCAAGACCCTCATCGATGGCGGTGCGGGGCTCAATGTTCTTTCCATCGAAACGTTCGACCGCCTCCAAGTGACATATGATCAGCTGCAGCCACCAAGCCCTTCTCAGGAGGACCGACGGCTCCACCACTCCGATAGGGCAGATCCGCCTCCCTTTCACCTTCGGCCAGCGCGAAAACTACCGGACCGAGCTCATCGACTTCGACGTCGCCCACATCCGCCTTCCGTACAATGCCATCCTTGGATACCCAGCCTTGGCCAAGTTCATGGAGGTGACCCATCATGGCTACAATGCCCTCAAGATGCCAGGGAACCGTGACATCATCATGATTGCCTGCGAAGAGAATGACGTGGTGTGCTCCCTTGAGCGTGCCTACCAGGCTGCGGCGATCGAAGACCTGGACCACGAAGGCGCCATCTACCCTCCTGAGGTTGTCCCCAAGAAGAAGAAGCGGTTCCTCCGCCAAGAGCCTCGGGAGAGCGGTGTCTCTAGCCGCACCACCTCGGGACCTGCGCCCACGGATGGGGTGCCTCCCTCCCTCGCATAGGAAGGTGCGCCCGGCGCACTCCTCAGTCTGGGCTCGGGGGCTCTCTTCTGGAGGGCCTCTGACTTAGCCAACATCACGAGGGAGGCACTCGGGCATCACATGGAGGCATGCTTCGTTGCACGCTTCCCTCACGAGGGCACAAGGCACGGGCTGCCAGGTGCTCAGGAGTTCATCACCAAGGCGGCCGAGGAGCTTCAAGATGCGAAAGCCATGCGCGGCGACCGCCGCCCACCGCCTGACGCGGCTCCTTGTCCTGGCGAGGATAATGAGCTGCGCGTCTGCGTCAACATTCCAGGGCTCAATAGAGCCGCATCCCAGGAGCGCTTCTGGCCTTCGCGCGTTGGTCGGTGTGAGGGTCCACCTCACAGCTATGTTCACATGCCCTTCGGCCTGCCGAGCGCGGCTGTTACCTTCCAGCGCCGCCTGCGAAGCATCATGGCGGCTCAAGAGGCCAGGCACCACACAGTCCAGGTGGAGATGGCGATGGTTCTTCATGAGCCTCCCGAGCCTCTAGAACCTCCCGAGGTTTAGGATCCAGGCGGCTCGTGAGGAGCAACCTTCAGCACACATCTTCAGCTACTTCAACATCTCTTCAGCAATGGTGCCAGGTGACATTTTCCGATTTACTCTGTTGGGTACGCTCCTCAGGCCGCATTATCCCTGACCACATGGGCTTGTCCCTGCGGCATGTATCTTTCTTGCATCTTCCAGTCGCTTTGCTGGGGGTGCCCCTCGGGCTGCATCATCCCCAGACCGTGTGGGCCTGTCCCTGCGGCGTGTATTGTTCTTGCATCTAGCCGAACTAGCTTTACCTCCTCTCACGAGTTGCTTTATGATTATTATATGCCTACCCGGTACTTCGATACCATGAACGTCGTACGCCCTTGCAAGCCCGCCCATGACCGCCTCATGACTAAGGACAGGCACGACGTTTGTGCTCGGGTCCGTCCCTGCAGCGTCGCTAAACCCAAGAGACTGTGCTCTGGCTCGCGGGCCAGCTCCCATGTACGTCACCTCCCATGGTCCTTGGTGTCTTGTTCTCGCATGAGCTAATCGCGGGAGGATGAGCTAGGGCGCGCAACTCCACGGGAGCCGCGCGCCGGTTGTCTTTCTTCAGGATTTTCGGACGAGAAGATTGGGCACGGTATCTGTGCTCGGGTCCGTCCCTGCAGCGTCAATAAACCCAACAAATGAGCTCTGTCTGGCGGGCCAGTCCCGTTCACGTCACCTCCTGGGGTCGTTGGTGTTTGGCCTTCTCATGTGATCACCTCAGGAGATTCTTTCGGCGCAGGTTGTCTAACCACCTCGGCTGGCCATCACAGCTGTCAAGAATCAAATTCAGGCGCAACCCGCCTTGGTGTAGGGCCTCGTGAGTCCCGCGCTGGCTCACGAGTGCCCAGACACACTGTCGGCGTTCTGGGAACGGGGGTCCCCAGACTTGCCTGCCTGCGGCCTGCGGCGTGGCTCAAAGGAGGCCCAGCACGGCCCATCTTCATCAACACCAGACCCAAGACCCTCGCGAGGGGCCGAGCCTCGCGGGGCGGACGACACAGAACTTCCTCAGGCGCGGCCTCATCAGGCTGGCTCACGAGGAGGCGGAGAGATCAAGGCGGGGTACCTCATGAGGTGCCCATGACGTAAGCCATGACGACCACGGGCGCCGGGCGGGGGTCAGCCCGCGCAGTGTCCTCCTTCCTCTTTGGTGCAAAGGGGGCAGGCGCAGGCGAGAGGATCAAGCAAAGGCATCCATTTCGGTGCAACGAGACCAAGACCAGCTCCGCGACAAGGAGGAGGTCATCATGGAGCCCAAGCCAGCGTCATCACCAGAGCCGTTGGCAGGCGAGGACCAACTTTAGTCAGGATAAGTGTACCAGATGTTCCCCTTCAAAATGGCCAACTGTTGGCGCCCTTCCCGCTCAATATTTGGGAAGAGGCCCAGGGCCTTTGCCTATGAATAGGACTAGCCACCCCCAGGGTAGAGGCAATCAGGATAGATGGAAGGTCGAGAACTAGCGAGCTAGAATCCAGAGAGAAAGAAGGGCGGCTGAACTCCTCCTAGCAGTTCATCCTCCCAGCCAAGAACAGGCTCTCGCGAGGCTGTTCTTCCTTGTATTGTTCATCCTCATCAGCCCAAGAGGCAATCCACCACACCACACTGGAGTAGGGTATTACACCACATCGGTGTCCCGAACCAGTATAAACCTTGTGTCTCTTGTGTTGTTCTTTCAGTAGTTTAGATCTTTGCGAGACGGAGAGGTAAAGAGCGTAATCTCCGCGTGCACCCCAGAGTTCGAACCTTAAGGGTCTGCCGGAGCCCGAAATCTGACATTTGGCGCGCCAGGTAGGGGTGTGCCGGAATCCACCTTTCTACCACTTCGCGTCCCGTCGCATCATACTCACCATGTCCGGCGACCAGACGGGCAATCAAGATCCATGGGCGGCGTGGCCCGCCCGCGCTGAGCCTCTCGCCTTGGGCGACCCCGCGCCCCAGGCAGCTCGTGGTTCGCAGGGTGCTGCGGGCCGCGGGCGGCGCGGACAGGCTTCAACAACCCTCACGCCGCGGCAAGCACGATCGGCAACAAGGGCCTCCAATCATGCCGCGACCACGACACCGTACACCCGCCCGGAGCAGGCGAACTCGAGGGCCGCGCTCACGATGGCGCGAGAGCTGCTCCAGTGCAGGCTGCTGGAGGGCGGCCGTGATGTGCTGCTGGAGCGGGTCGCCGAGCTCCTGGGCTTTGCCGCCTCGGGGGCTCACCCCTTCTGCATCCAGCTCCCGTCTCAAGCCCAGGGCGGCACGCGCGGGGGCCCTGCGCGCGCCCACAGGCCCCAAGACTACCCCAACGCCAGTGAAGCTGCCGGCGCCGGACTGGCGGTGGTGCTACCCCTGCCCCCGGCACGTGAAGGAGAGGGACTCGGCGCGGCCCTCGGCCCCAGCGGGCAGCCGCGCTACCACCCCATGGTGGGCATGTTAAGCAGAGCAGCCTGGCACATGGAGCACTACGGCGTAGCCTTCGGGATGACGGCGCCAGAAGAATAAGTGCCACACATGATGAACCAAGAACCCGCTCACGAGGGCGAACGAGGCTCGCTCCTCAGCCCGAGCTGGGAGGACGAGACACCAGAAGCTGAGCTCTTCCAGGAGCCCCGGGACAGTTCCGCCGGCCGCACTGGGGGCGACGATTATCGGGTACCGCTAATTTCTCAGGAGCAGGCGTATGCTAATCATGGATCGCAGGAAGTGCAGGTCGCCATAGCAAGCAGCTGCCCCGCTCCCACAGTCTCCTACCCCTCAGGAGGAGGGCGCAGGGGGCTGCAGGAGAGGGGCGGAGATCCGACATCACCACCGCGGCGTTCGGAGCAAGGCATTCTCAGGAGGTAGGCCCTCCGCTGGGGAGGCGCCTAAGGGCCTGCCCCTGGCGGAGGACCCGTGGTCATCGGGGGAACCGCTGGCGACCGCTCTACCCCACCGGCGGCATCCTGGTTTCCGGTCGTCGTTGGTGGCACTAGAATGTGGCGCAAGGCGAGGCCCTCGTCTGGCGATATGAAGCAAGGCCGGTACCTGTGAAGAAGGCCCAGTGCCTGTGAAGCTCGCCGCCCCGTGACACTCTCACATAATAATGAGTGGGGCTGTACACGCCCCGGAGTCTCAGGGGTGCCGGCCTCAGGCCCTGGGGCTCCCTCCCACTCCCAGTGGAAAGCACTTAGCTCCGCGCTGGTGAGAAGACGTCCAAGACTAGATTAGATGCCGGACGCGGCCTTTTGTCTGCTTTCATTGCCTTTTCCTTTGGTTGTAACTTTTCCCCCGCTGGATTTAAGTTGGATTCGAATTTGAGATTTGCGCGTGTTCGGGGAAGGGGTGCTTAGTCTCGTTCGAACCATTTCTCGCGTTCTGGTTACCGCCTCACCACAGCTGCCTCCCCTGGCGAGCCCCTCGCGAGACGGGTCAGGCCCGGCTTGTGCATGACCCGGACTGCCGCTGTCGCTCCCTCTTAGGAGGATTTTCTGGTGCCTGCGGAGGTTGTCATTTTAAGGAAAGGCCCGGAGCCTGTGAAGAAGGCGAATGCCTGTGAAGCTGTCGCGTTTCGGAAAAGGCCCGGAGCCTGTGAAGAAGGCGAATGCCTGTGAAGCTGTCGCGTTTTGGAAAAGGCCCGGAGCCTGTGAAGAAGGCGAATGCCTGTGAAGCTGTCGTGTTTCGGAAAAGGCCCGGAACCTGTGAAGAAGGCGAATGCCTGTGAAGCTGTCGCTTTTCGGAAAAGGCCCGGAGCCTGTGAAGAAGGCAAATGCCTGTGAAGCTGTTGTGTTCGGGAAAAGGCCCGGAGCCTCTGAAGAAGGCCAACGCCTGTGAAGCTCCCCGTGAGCGATGCTCTCGTGTCCTATGGATTCAGCCAAAGAACGCCCAAGGTGACTCGCCCTCCCACGGGCTGCCTCGGGAGCCTGCGCAAAACAAAGGTAAACCAGCCAACTACCGGGCGCAGGCGCACGCACAATGTAACAACTACTAAAACAACGAGCACAGATTTTACATAAGGGGCTCCCCCTCCCAAAATGCTCTCACAGCCATCAGGTCAAAACCTGAGTTCTATTCATGTAGGGTAAAAAGGCAGGAGCGACATATACTTAGTCGGACAAATCCCCCAATGCGTCCTCAGGAGCGCCTCCCGAGCCGTCGCTGGCGTCGCTGAATTCGCCATCGCCGTCTGCGTCGTCAGGGCCGTTCACCACACCACCCTCGTCAGCGGCCACGATCACGTCGTCGTCATCCGAAGCGAAGGCCCTGACAAGGGCGTCCACATTGTCTTCCACCCAGTGCGCCAGGTCGTCTCGGACGGCCTGGGGAACTGGGGCGATAGCGGCATCGAAGTCGAAGTTGGGATCCATGTTCCGGAGATGGCTGAAGATACGGGAAAAGGCGCGCCCGAGCAGGGCGCAGCTCCTCTCCTCCACCAAACTGTCGGCCCTGGCCGACCGCGCCTCCAGCTGCATCACCACGGCGGTGAAGAACTGAAGGTTGTCAGCATAGTTGATTGTGTGCGGCTCGCCAACAGCCGCCTTGCAGATGTTGTCCAAGGTCGTGTTGGCTCTCTGCCGAAGCTTGGCGAGCATGGGGGCATGCACGTGCTCCAGGACCTGACGCTGGCGTATCTCATCCACGTTCTGGCGCGCGACGGCCTCAGCCTCCTCCACCCGCTGGCGAAGATGGAGCATCTCGGCTTGAGAGGCGACTAGCTCCCCTTGCGCAGCCTCAAGGGCAGCCCGAGAGGCATCGGCCCGCCGCACTGCCTCCTCCTGCTTGGCCCTCAAGGCTGCGGTCCTTCCTTCCGCCTCGACCCGGATCAACTCCAGTCTCCTCTCGAGCTCGCGCTCGAGGTCATGGCGCGCCATCGCCACTCGACGTCCAACCTCCTCCAGGACACGGGCTTCCCGTGCGGTGACATCCTCCTCCGCCCGCGTTACCAGGCGCTCCCTCGTCTCCAGCCGCTCGTACTCACGGGTGCGTTCGGCGGCCTCCAACGTCAACGCTTCCTCATGCTTCTGGAGCTCAGCCGGGTCGCCTGAGGCCACCTTCATCGACGCAAGGGCTGCCTCGCGCAGCTCCACTTGCTCCTCCAGTAAGTGGCACCGGGCCAGGAGCTTCCCGGGCCTCCTCAGCGGCCTGGGATCGGGCCACCCGGGAGGCCTCCAGTGACGCCTTCGCCTCTTCATCATCAAGGTCGCGCCGATGGCGCACGAGGGTGATGGCGGCCTCCAACTCGCGCCTGCCTGCGGCCAGGCGAAGACCCTCGGCCTCCAGGCGCGCGTCTTCGTCGGCGACTCCTTCCCGAGCAGGCCCACCGCGTCAGTTTCCCTTCGAAGAAACCCTTGGCGCCGAGTATGACGCTCCCGGGCGCGCTCGAGCACGTCTTCCACGTCACCATCTGCCCCAAGCAAGCGCCGGGGGCCACAAATCATCGCTCCCCTCCGGGCAGGGGGCTGGGGGCTGGCACCCTCGCGACGACCGGGCGCGCCGCGCCAGAAGCCCGGCCTGGAGCCAGCTCGTCTCCAGATGAAGGGCGCGGGGGGGCGGCTCAGCCAATCGCGGTCCACGACCAGATGAGAAGCCCACGGCAGACTGGCTATGCCACGAGAGGGCCCGTGAAGGAAGATCTTGGGGAGTGAAGGGCAGCAGCGCGCCTCGGGACGGTCCGCCCCTTCGATCGCCCTCACCACAAGAGTAGTGCTGCTCGGGGCACTAGGGGGCGGTGGAGGAGGCGAAGCCAAAGGAGGCGACACCTCAGCTGCTTCTGCGAGCTCAGCTGGAAGAGGCCTGCGGAGCAAGGGTTAGTAAAAGCAACAAGAGGGTCATAGGCTGGAAAAGGAGAAAACTTACTCATCGGTGGCGAAGTACTTCCTGCGCTTCAGCAGCCGACAAGGGAAGTCTTCACCCAGGGCCTCCCTTTTCCTCCGTAGGGCCTCAAAGTCCACGCGGAAATGACCCAAGAGAGGAGCGCAGGGATCAACCTGCGACGAAGACGGAGTGTCGAGGCGATCCGCGTCCAGGGCGCCTGCCTGACGCGTGCTGCCAATCGCCTCGCCAGAAGTCACGCCTGGGGCCTCGGGAGCCTCAGCCCTAGGCGCCAGGGGCGGTTGCTGGCCACCCTCAGCCTCAGCGGCATGGGCCCCGGGAGCCGCTCCTTCGAGAGCATCGCCCGGTGCTGCCACCTCATCAGGAGCCCCCTCGGCCTCTGGCGCCTCATGCCTCCCCGCTCCGCCACTTAAGGAAGAGCCGCCTTGGCCGACTGCAAGGGTAGTCACCATCACTGGGTTCTCGCGAGGCCCCTGGAGGCCAACAGGGCGCAGCCCCCACTCATCAAAGATGGGCATCTGCTTCACAAAGTCATCCTTGTTCTTGCAAAGGTACAACAGGGCCCCTCCCCGCTGGACGCTGCCCGGGTTGGGGTCACCAGTCAAGACCAAGAGCACCTTCCTCAGCACTTCAGGCGTTAAATCCTCTTCCTGGAGCCTCATATGATCACCACACCCGCTGAAGGTCCACATTCGACGGGAGTGGCGCTGGAGAGGAGCAATATGGCGTAACAGGAACTCCTTCACCACCTTGGGCGCAGTCACGCTGTTCGATTTCAAGAACGTGTGTTCGGTTCGACCAAGCATTATACTTTTTTTTGGAAAAAAGTTGCTTGTGAAAAATTTCCTTGTCCAAACTTTGTTTGTGACGCATAAATTAAAATACCCAATTCATTTGGGGGCTTCCTTCATGAAGCTTTTCCTCTTGCATATGATTATACTTGTACGGCTTCGTTCCTTGTTCGTGTATTACGCCACGATATGCACCATATTGACTTAAGCGATTTGCTAGCTGGGTTGCCTTGCTCCTGTGTTTACCCCTACGTTCCCGATTGTTCGGCTAAGGAGTAAAGGGAGCACCTCTGCGATTGTCACGATCGGGTCATCCGAGTCGGACCTCAGGCTGGGTGAAGCCGAAAGCTAGCGCTCTTATAGTTTTCAATGATGGTTGGCACACAACGAAACTCATGAGTACAAAAAATCTATTGCACAAGTCTCATAATAACAATGAGCACCATAGAAAGGTATCGGTGGGGGTACTATTTTTTTCGAAGATGCTTCTTACACTTCGCAGTAATATAGCATAAGTTCCCTGAGCGCGCTTTGTCTGTTACAGCCTTATGGCCTGATTGCCTGGTTATTGGAAACACCGTCGATATTCTCGACAGATAGAGTACATAACACTTTTCAGTCCTTGACCGAAGAGGGAGAAGCCGACTGTCGGTTAAGACGCGTTTAAAATTCGGTTGAACATATATATATATATATATATATGATATAAGTACTTCGGTACATGCAATCATTCTTTTACCCAAGTCACCTGGGGGCTCTTAAATTTATATGAGTCGTTTTATGATAAGTGTTCTTCTTCTTAGTCGTTTCAAAGTTTATTATTATTATTATTATTATTATTATTATTATTATTATTATTATTATTATTATTATTATTATTATTATTATTATCTATCACTCCTTTTTTTGACACGAGCGTGTGGTCACTAGCTGGGGAGCCTAATTTCTCTCTCAAAGCCGCTAGAGTTTAGTTTGCTAAACTGGCCTAATGAGAAGTACTCCGCCCTTGGGATAGGAGGTTGAAGCCGTAGGCTGACCCTCTTGAAGTATTGAGATAGGATGTATCATGTTAAAGCACGACAGAAGCACTTCTTTTGCTAAGGCCAATTTTCGGATTAGCACCGAACACTTGATCTTGTTCAGACGTCAAGTTTTTACTGACGTTTTTTGGTTTTCCAAGCTTATGGCACTTTTAAACTATTTATGTGTTTCCAGCATTAGTCTCGCAGTGCAACGCCGGACACCTTTAGGGATTCGGCAAAAACATTCTCGAATATCTCTATATATGCATCGGTTTCGAATTGTGTCTTCGGTCAATAGTTGGGTTGCCCGGCTCTTGTGCTTGCCTCCTACGTTCCGCTTTGTTCGGCTAGATGTGCAAAGGGAGAACCACTGCAATTGTGTTTCCAGCTCGCATGGTAAAGCACCTCAGTGGACAAAGCCAAAAACTGATTGTCACAATAGGCGTAAACTGGTCAGCGATCCGATGACTTTGTTAAATGACGGGCCATTCATAACATTGGCCGGAGTGTTTACGGCTTGACCTCGGCTGTTGCCGAACACTAACCGGGGGATCATAGCTAGCTTCCCCAGTATAAAGCTCCTATGACTAAGCGAAACTTTTAAAGCCGGCATATCTGATTGCCTCGTTTCCACTAACACAACCGCCTTCGGGCACCGAGACGTCGGCTAAGGGTTGTTTTGTTAGTGTGGAAACACCCTGCGTAGTATCTACCAAGGAGTAGAAGCCGGCGATGGGCCACTTTCAACTGATAAACGGTCACAATGGAGTCAAAACAATGATGTAAAGTACTTGGATACATAGAATTATTACACATAATCTGTGATTTTACTCTGGATATCGATCCTTAATTCGGCCACCCGTGCCCACAATAAGGCTCGGGGGCTACTGGGCTTTGCGCTCATTATTTACAAATATTAAAGGGGCACATCGATCCCCTAATCTGGTGTTGCCACCCGACCAGTGTCTCGGGGGCTACTGCATTGCCTATTTCTATGCAGAAAATTCCAACTGCTAAGTGTTCGGCTTGACCGAACTATGGGAAAACGTGTCTTCGGATAACAAGAGGTACCATTTGGACCTACCCGGCGTCAAGCTAAATATATTACGACAACTTTTCAAGACCCTCTCTCAGGGGCCCGTTCGCCGACCACTATTATCTCTAATATATTAAACTGCGTTTTTATTCCTATGTATGCTGCCGAGCTAGGAGATTGATCCTCAGGACGATTTCGCGCATCGACCTGAGTCTCAAGGGCTACCGGGAACAGCGGTTTTTATGCTTGCCTTTAGGTGCATCTCGGGTTTTAGACTGATACACACCTTGAGGGCTACTGGATATACATCGGCAGAGAATAAACTGCACCAGTTAAAAATATTCACAAAAAAATAGCCCACGGTCGGGGTGGTGCACCACCTTGGAAGCAGTCCGGCATAAAGCTCGGGCACTAGCGGCTAGCTCCTTAAAGGGCATTTCCGGCATTAAGCTCGGCTAAACTCCTTCAAGTTTTTTGGACCAAGATGATCTATGACAACTTGGATATAGTCCGGCGTTGGCGGTTGGACACAGTCCGGCGTTGGAGCTCAGATACATTTAGGCGTTGGAGATCGGAAGCAGTCCGACATTGGTGCTCGGCTGCAAAAGATACCTTGAATGCGGTCCGGCGTTAGAGCTCGGACGCAAGAGGACACTGCCTCCCGGGAACAACTTCAAACCCGAGGTGTGGCATAGAAATAAGAAGGCATTGATAAAGGCCGGAAACTTAAAGGGGCTCCTCGGATACCCGATGTGTAAACTCTTCAAATTCACTTTGGCGATCCTCAAGATCGAAGATGAGAAGATTTGTTGAACCAATTTTCAAGACCGGCGACCGAAGATGAAGAACAGTTTGGAAGAATCGAGGAGCGTCCCTAACTTGAAGACCCGCTCAGGGGGTTACTGACGGTGTCCTAGACTAGGGGGTACTCACCACGTCATCTCGCGATCTGTTAGATTGGGCCGAGGACCCCCATGGCCGTATACTCATGGGTCAGTCCGGACAGCTGCCACATACAAGGAAGATTTCACAAGACTTGGCGATCAAGACAAGGACTCCTCCCCACCGGCGTATTCAGCTAGGACTCTTGTTATCCTAGGCCTCTGGTGCATTATATAAACCGAGGCCAGGCTAGTCGATAGACAATCATATACACAATCATAATCATAGGCTAGCTTCTAGGGTTTAGCTTCTACGATCTCGTGGTAGATCAACTCTTGTAGTACTCATATCATCAAGATCAATCAAGAAGGAAGTAGGGTATTACCTCCATAGAGAGGGCCTGAACCTGGGTAAACATCGTGTCCCCTGTCTCCTGTTATCCATCGATCCTAGATGCACAGTTCGGGACCCCCTACCCGAGGTCCGCTGGTTTTGACACCGACAGGGACTCCTGAGCATCGTGACTCAGGAGCCTAACTAGTCACGTAGTCCCTCACCCCTTGGTCTCGTCCTGGTGATCGGGACGACCCAAAGGCGGCTGAGGTACACGCGGGGCCGGGTCCTGCCGATGCAGAACGCTAAGGACTACCCTCGTATCTCCTTCCAACGGGCTGTTTGTATGTCAAGGGGGACTCCTGAGTATCGTGACTCAGGAGCCTAACTGGTCACGTAGCCCCTCACCCCTTGGTCTCGTCCTGGTGATCCGGACGACCCAACGGCGGATGAGGTATGCGCGGGGTCGGCCCCTGCCGACGCAGAACATCAAGCAAGCGGGAAGGAAATCGCAAAATCCTAGCAAATTGTTACAAGAAACGTTGTCTCTTAAAAAGTGCAGACACATAAAGTTTTAACGCCTCCACGAGGCATGGTGCATGTTGCAGGAAATAAAAATGGAGGGAAGCACTGCCACCAAGCCTCTTCTTCAGCCTTGGGCGCTGCCATCGCCCCCAGGAGTGCCCCGCTATCGACAACAGCGCCGTCACCTGTACCATCAATCGTGGCTGTAGGTTCGGCGGCGCCCTCAGTCGGGGCGCGGGGTCGATGGCGAGGAACTTTTGCAGCAGGGCCTCCCCTTGGTCCTTCATGGCTTCAGCGGCGATGGTGCAGTGCTCCTCGTCCATAGGCTCAAGCAGAGCTCTGAAGTCGGTGCTGGGGTCGCGAAGATGGAGGTGGCTGAAGCCACGCGTCATAGCAAAAGTGGAGAGCGCGCGGGCTTCCCTCTCCACCATGGGGCCGACTCCATCAACAACGCCCTCGAGCGCCGCGACAAGCACTACAAAAAATAAAGACACATCCATGACATTTTGGGCCGAACGAATTTTTTTCCTGTCAAACATATGACACTTCTATGACGATAATTGTGACAAAACCCGGTATCATCATAGATGTGGTGGGCTCCTACTTCTATGACAAAAAATCATGACAGAAAATGGGATTTTCATCCTGGGCGGGCCGGAGACACAGCTGCATGACATTCTTTGGGCCGTCCATGACGGAAAAAACCATGGTAGAAGCGAGGGCGAGGAAAACTTCGGGGAGTTCCCGGTTACGGTGGGAGGTCGGGGCCGAGCGATGCGCGTTTATCTCGTAACGTACGCGCGAGTGTGCGAGGCGTTGGCTCTAACTGAACCCGAGCGAGGCGTTGGGCTCTAACTGAACCCGAGCGATTGCACTGCAGGCTACGCGTTATTGAACCCGAGCGATGGATCGATGGTTGTTAACTGAACCCGATCGAGTGATTCCTTTGCTACTGCTGCTAACTGAAGCCGATCGATGGGATGAACAGTGAGCGTTGCGTGGGGGGGGGGGGGGGTTTGGATGAACAGTGAGCGGTGGCGTTGCCTCTGGATGAACAGGACCCCGTAGTGTGGTGGAGGGCTGGATGAACAGTAGATGGTGGAGGGGTGCCCGTGGAGGGGTGGATGAATAGGACCCCGTGGTGTGGAGGGCAGGATGAACAGTAGACGGTGGAGGGGTGCCCGTGGAGGGGTGGTTGAACAGGACCCCCGTGGTGTGGAGGGCTGGATGAACAGTAGACGGTGGAGGGGTGGTTGAACAGTAGCCGGTGGAGTAGCGCGCGGTGGAGGCTGGATGAACAGGAGCCCGTGGAGGCTGGAGGAGGTCGACAGTAGCCCGTGGAGGCTGGAGGAGGTCGACGGTGGAGATGAATAGTATCCCGTGGAGTCCCATTTTGCGGTACGCCACACCCCTCCCGATGAACAAGACCCCCGTTTCGACCGTAGCGCTCCAACACAAGTCCGTTTCGTCCGTTTTGCGGTACGCCACACCCCTCCCGATCAACATGACCCCCGTTTCGACCGTAGGAGGTCCGTTTCGTCTGTTTTGCGGTACGCCACACCCCTCCCGATCTACAGGACCCCCATTTCGACCGTAGGAGATCCGTTTCCTCCATTTTGCGGTACGCCACACCCCTCCCGATCAACAGGACCCTGTTCCGAACGTAGGAGGTCCATTTCCTCCGTTGTGCGGTATGCCAGGCCTCGTTTCCATCGCCTGTTCCGTCCAAGCCCTCCCGATGAACACGACCACGCATTCCGTTGCCTCCCCATGAACACGACCACGCATTCTGTTGCCTCCCCATGAACACGACGACAACGCTGTTTCTCCGTTCCGACCCAGCCGTGTACACGAGCCCTCGCCGTACGTATGCGCGAGTAGGCGTTCGAGACCCTGACCGTATGTACACATACGTGGCCGTATTTTCTTTCTTGCACCCTGGCCAATGTACGTACGTGTTGTAGTAGAGGCGCGCACGTAGCATGTACACGTACGTACGCTTCGACCAGGTTCCTGACCAGAATGACAACGCTACGTACGCTTCGACCAGGTTCCCGACTGTCAGGCACTTCCTTGCGTGCGAAGATGTAGCTCGTGGGTCCCAGCAGTCAGGGGGGCGAAATACGGTGGCCCGTCCGGTGGGTCCTCAATGTCAGGTGGAGGAATAATTATTTTGCACCTAATAAGGAGGAACTTCCTTGCTGTGGCCGTGGACCCAGCTGTCAGCCTCTCCACGTACAGTCCACGTCCGATGGAAGCCGTTCCTTGACCATGTTGACCACGCCGCGCCGAGAGCACCAGGGCGGTGGACGACGGCGAGGCCTAGGAAGGGGACGACGCGGAGCCGGGGAAGACGCGGCAGTGGATGCCCACGCATAGAGGAGTATGAGGGTTCACTGGTTCGCTGCGGTGTGAGGCTGCCGTCGCCGCAGAATAACAGGGGGTGTGGGTGAGTAGAGGGAAGGCCTGGCCAACGGTGGGAGTAGTAGGGGGCGGTGAGGCCTCCGCCGCATCGCAGCTGGCCACGGGAGGAAGGAGCACGAGGCACGACCGACGCTGGTTTGGGCGGCTGGAGCAAGAAGACCAAAGGTTGAAGAAGCACTACGGTCGTTGGATGGACATCGTACGGTCACTTGAGATAGAATCGTGCATATTGACTAAGTTGACAAAGCCCTCCGTCCCCGTCAACTTAGTAGGCCCACAATTCTAGCCTGCCACTATACTGGCTCCCAGCTAACAGGGGGAGTATTCATTTTTTTGTGCGTAATAAGGAGGCACTTCCTTGTGTGCGAAGATATAGCTGGTGGGTCCGAGCTGTCAGTGGCGGAAGCGTTTTTTTCGCGAAATACAGAGGCCCTTTCGGTGGGTCCCTGATGTCAGGTGGAGGAATCATTATTTTGCGCGTAATAAGGAGGCATTTCCTTGCGTGCGGCCGTGGACCCAGCTGTCGGCCTCTCCACATAAAGTCCACTTCAGATGCATGTCGGTCATTGACCACGTTGACTAGGCCGCGCCGAGAGCACCAGGGCGATGGATGACTGTCGGATTTCGGGTTCCGGCAGACCCTTGAGGTTCGAACTCTGGGGTGCGCGCGGAGATTACGCTCTCTACCTCTCCGTCTCGCAAAGATCTAAACTACTGAAAGAACAACACAAGAGACACCAGGTTTATACTGGTTCGGGCCACCGATGTGGTGTAATACCCTACTCCAGTGTGGTGCGGTGGATTGCCTCTTGGGCTGATGAGGATGAACAATACAAGGAAGAACCGCCTCGCGAGGGTCTATTCTTGGCTGGGGCGATGAACTGCTAGAGGGGTTCAGTCACCCTTCTCTCTCTGGATTCTAGCTTGTTAGTTCTCGGTCTTCCCTCTATCCTGATTCGATCCCTGCCCTCCCTGGGGTGGCTAGTCCTATTTATAGGCAAAGGCCCTGGGCCTCTTCCCGAATATTGAGCGGGAAGGGCGCCAATAGTTGGCCATTTTGAAGGGGAACATCTGGTACACTTATCCTGACTAAAGTTGGTCCTCGCCTGCCAAAGGCTCTGGTGATGACGCTGGCTTGGGCTCCACGATGACTTCCTTCTTGTCGCGGAGCTGGTCTTGGTCTCATTGCACCGAAGTGGATGCCTTTGCTTGATCCTCTCGCCTGTGCTTGCCCCCTTAGCACCAAAGAGGAAAGGGGGACACTGTGCAGGCTGGCGCCCGCCTGGCGCCCTTGGTCGTCACGGCTTACGTCATGGGCACCTCGTGAGGTACCCCGCCTTGATCTCTCCGCCTCCTCGTGAGCCAGCCTGATGAGACCGCGCCTGAGGAAGCTCTGCATCGTACGCCCCGAGAGGCTTGGTCCCTCGCGAGGGTCTTGGGTCTTGTGTTGATGAAGATGGGCCGTGCTGTGCCTCCTTCTGGGGACCCCCGTTCCCAGAACGCCGACAGTAGCCCCCGGGCCTAAGGCGCGCCCGGACTTGGCCGTGCCGAGAGGCGAAAGGGTAAGGGCGAAGCGCCTCGGGCCCTAACAGCCTGCGGCCTTGGGCGCCGCGTGGCGGTTGATGGGATGTGGGCGCCTCCGCTTCCCCACGGCGCCTCGGTGATCGCATGGATTGTACAAGTCCCTGCATGCAAATCGTGTCATGATTACCTGTGATCATGGAGGTCGATGGTTGGCCTTCGCTGGCTATAAGTATGAAACGACACACGCCCTTCTAGTCCATCTCTTCTTGCTTCTCCTTCTTCCCGGTCCTTGCTCCGTCTTGCTGCAATGGCTCTGATCCGCCGGTTCTCTGCTATGGAGAAGGGAAAGGCCCCTCGAGAGGAACCAGACCCGCTCCCACCGA
This sequence comes from Aegilops umbellulata, assembly GCA_032464435.1. NCBI lineage: Eukaryota > Viridiplantae > Streptophyta > Magnoliopsida > Poales > Poaceae > Aegilops > Aegilops umbellulata. Next base: position 432,547,409 of record CP136056.1, read on the forward strand.
AGAAACGGCTCGCCCTCCGCCGCTGCAACGAGGGGACTCTTCAGGAAGTGTCGAGGCCTTGGGGCGAGCGGGCACCGCCGGGGTTCTCACTCCCCTTGTATGCCCACATCGAGGGCTCTGACGGGGTCGATGCCGATCGCCACGGGCGACGCCGTCGTCGGCGCCGATGGATCACGAAGGTGTGGGTCATCCCTCCCGGGGTCCACGCCGCGGGCTCCTCCGGAGAGTTCGTGCTCCGCGCCGCCATGCCTCCTCAGTCCTGGATTCGCCTTCCTCCCTTTTTCGCCTCCGTTATCCCGCAGGGGAGGCCCCTGGAGCTATGGCTGCAGCACGCCGGCTGTAGCACTCCCGCGACCGAGGCAGAGGTTGCGGTCGTTGCCTCGGGCAAGGTCTTCATGACTCGAGGCTGGGGCGAGATCGCCCGTGGTTGCAGAGCGAGGGGCGCCCTCACGGTCCACTTGGAGTATGATGGTGCCACGGTGATGTTCTTCAAGGTCTTTGACGCGAACGGACGCCAGCTGGAGTGCTGCCCCAGGAGAGGTGGTCGAGACCCTGCCACGGCGAGGACCGGGCCCGCCAACCGCCCCCTTGGCGGCTCCTCGGGCGGCGGAGGCGTCGGAGGATCCAACGACTCCGGCAAACTCTTCGTGACTCCGGAGACGAGCGACGACAGCTACGAGCCCCCGAGCCGGCGCCGCTCCTGGAGCAGGGCGGGCTCGTTCGGTCGTTGCCGATCCTGATCTGGATGGGGTTGGCGCCGGCGCTGGACGGCCTACTGTTGATGATGGCGTCTTTTGCAGGGGCACGTGTAGCTAGCATCCCTTAGGATCCATTCCCTGCGAGGAATCAAAATGCGTCCCATGGGGGCTTGTAAGGTGCTTGTGATCCCGTTTGTTAATATATAATCCTTGCTACAGAGCTATGTGAGTTGCCGATTCCGTCTTAGCTTAGTTCTCCCTTTCGAACCTCGCGAGGGCTTGCTGCTCTACGCCGACAGGTCCCAGTCCCAAGGCGGCGTCAGCCGTCGCTGGTATGCCAGGTCGCGATGCCGTGGTCAAGGCCAGGAGGTGAGCGACCCGGGGTCCGGTAAGAGCCCCTGAGTCGCGATGCTCAGGAGGTCCCCTTTGGCGCCCAAGCAGCCGTCGTTTGGCGAGAAAGGAGAGCGGCGTCGCTAACATAGAATTGCATTAGGTGCGGGGGTAGTGCCACGGTAGCAGGTGCTTTTGGGTGATGACTTATCTTTGTAATCCGGGGATTATTCCAGGTGCATCGTCGGGTCCACGCGTCAGCAGGAGCGGAGTCGCTTGGCGAGGTCCTCGCGTGCCCCTTCTCCCTCGCCTTTGCTCCCCCTTCTGCTCTACGTCCTCGGGTCCCGGCCCTCGAGCGAGTCTCAGCCGTCGCTGGTATGCCAGGTCGCGATGCCGTGGTCAAGGCCAGAGGGTGAGGGCTGGAGAGCCAGGAGGAGCCCTGAGTCGCGATGCTCAAGCACTCCCCTTTAACGTGCAAGCGCTTCGCGTGGACGAGGGTGAAAGGAATGCCGTGAGGGCCTTGCCTGGCGCAACTCCCTTTGGGGATCCTGTAAACTCATCACATAAGGAAGAAGGGGTTGCCATGATAATTATTAGTCAGCTGTTAGTTGCTCCCGAGGGGCGGCGAGGCACTGGGGGCTTGACGAGGTGTACCTGGGTGCCCGTGAGCCAGCGCGGGACTCACGGGGCCCTACCTCTAGGCGGGTTGCGCCTGGCACTGGGCCTCGTCTTGTGATGTGTTCCTGCAAGTTGGGTTAAATGCCTACACTCTATGTCCTCCGGTCCCGGCCCTCGAGCTGGTCTCAGCCGTCGCTGGTATGCCAGGTCGCGATGCCGTGGACAAGGCCAGAGGGTGGGGGCTGGAGCGCCGGTAAGAGCCCTGAGTCGCGATGCTCAGGTACCCCCCCTTTAACGTGCAAGTGGTCGACATGGAGGAGAAAAAGGTGTCATGGACCGGCGTCAAATAATCAAGCATGGTGGGTTGAACGCATGGTCACAGGTAAACATAGAAAGGGATACATGCCACTGGGTCTGGCCCGAGCGGCCTGGGGATGATGCAGCCCGAGGGGCGCCCCCAACAGAGCAAGCTAACAACACGGAATAAAAGGGTTACATGCCGCAGGGACGGACCCATGCGGCCTGGGAATAATGCAGCCCTGGGGGGGCGCTCCCAACTGGAAATGAAACTTGAAAGATGTCACCTGAAGATGTCGAGGATTAAGGGGTGTTGGTGCAGCAGACTCGGCGGGCTGCGGAAGCCGGTCCTCACGAGCCCCCAGGCCCAGGGGCCTCGGAAGGCTCCGGAGGCGCTGGTGGCTCCTCGTGAATCATCTCCATCTCCGCCAAGGCTGCGGAACGCCTGGCCTCTTGAGCTTCCTGGATGCCCCTCATGAGGCGTTGATACGTGGAAGCCGCGTTCGGCAAGCCGTAAGGCATGCAAACATAGCTGTGGGGTGGACCTCCGTAGCGCCCCACTTGCGAGGGCCAGAGGCGCTCCAACGTGGCGACCTAGTTGAGCCCTGGTATGTCGATGCAGACGCGCTGTAACGCCCCAAGACCGACGCTTCAAAAGACTTCCATATTTTCGTGACCTCTCTGTGTTTTTATTCGTGCTTGCTCTATTTATTTTGCATTGCATCATGTCATCATGCCATCATGTCTTTAATCTTTCCAACTCAACTAAATAAATTGCATGGATCTTCGGTCCATTTAAATCGAGGGAATTCACTTGTGATTTCTCTTTACAACATATTCAAAGTCTCCAATATTACTAAGGAGCTATAATAAAATATTCCATTAATTGGAATGCACCATAACACACTTGCAATTTAAGTCCATGCCTCTTCTGCTTCAAGTTTCACCTCCAAACTTTGCCAACATTTCTTTTCCCATTTATTGAGGCTCTTCCTAATTTCTCAATATTTTTGAACACTTCTAAATCCTCGTCCTTGTTCAAACCATTTGAATTAAATTCAAATGAATTTGAATTTAAATCTTGCAATCATGCTCACTTCTATTTTCTTGGGACAAGCGCATTTTTGTGAGTCCGGGAAAATAATCCCCATGCCCAAGTCCCTTCTCTAACCTTTTTCTTTCTTTCCTTTTCTTTATTTTTTTCTCTTCTGTCATGTGTGTGAGGGAGAGAGAGTTTCCAGCGCAGCCCAATTCCTCTTGGCCTTTTTTTCCCTGTCCACCAAGTTGGCCCAGCAGCCCAGCCGCCCCACCTAAACCTAACCTTAGGCCCGACCCCTCCTCTTGACCTCTCCCTCTCGTTCCCTCTGCCCGCCGCCACACACACACGCACGCATCAATTATTCGCCGTAGATGCCATGTCATGTGCTTGCGTGTTGCACTTTGCCATGTCATCATCTGCTTTTCATATCATGCCATCATGTGCATCGCATTTGCATACGTGTTCGTCTCACGCATCCGAGCATTTTTCCCGTTGTCCGTTTTGCAATCCGGCGCTCCTACGTCCTCCGGCGTTCCCTTTTACCTATTTCCGTGAGCGGGTGTTAAACTTTCTCGGAATGGACCGAGGTTTGCCAAGCTGCCTTGGTATAGCACCGTTAGACCGCCTGTCAAGTTTCGTGCCATTTGGAGTCCGTTTGATACTCCAACGGTTAACCAGGTAATCGCAAAAGCCTCCTTCTCCATGCAGCCCAACACCCCTCCAAAGTGGCCCAAAACCCATCTAAGTCTTCTCCATCCTCTCGGTCGTCGGATCACGATCGTGTGGGCGAAAACCGCACCTCATTCGGAGCTTCCTAGCTCTTTCTACCTATATACATGTGTGTCTCCCCGAAATTTCGGGCAGATGAACCCTAGCCCCGCTCCCCTCGCGCCGCCGGACATGTCCGTCCCGCCGCCGGACGTGTCCACCACCGCTGCCACGTCGCTCCAGCCAATTCGGGCACGCCACGTCAGCAGCGCCGCCGCTACCGCCCACTCACGCACCGCCACATCAGCGCGCCTCACCCGCGCCCTCTCTCTCCTCCGCCGGCCGCGGCCCGCCGGGCCCGCGCGGGGCCCGCCGAGCCCGACCGCGCCGGACGCCCGTGCTCCACCGCCGATCCGCCGTGCGCCGCCGCCCTGCGCGCGCCGCCGCGCCGCTCCTCGTCCCCAGCGCTGCCTCCGCCGCTGTGCTCCGCCCTGCGCGCCGCTGCCTTACTCCCCGCCGGCGTCGCCCGCGCCCGCCCGCGCCGCGCGCCTCCCCGCGTCGCCGGTCGGAGCCTCTCCGGACTCCGCCGTCCCTGCCGCCCTTCGCCCGAGCGCCGTCGCCGCCTTCTTCGCCGGAGCTCGCCCGCGCCTTGCCCCGCCTCGCCGGATTCCGCGGATCTCGCCGGAGTTCCTCGATCCGCGCCCAGATCCAGTCCACCGAGGTTGACCCCGTTTTTCCCTAAGTCCCCAGGATCTTTGCATTATGCGCCTCTGTTCATCGCATCATATCTCTGCATACGTGGCTCCGTTTTGGGCGTGTAGCATATCAAATTTTTCGCCTCGACGAGTACATCATTTCGTCTCATTGCATCATTTTCATTTGAGCTCATCTTGATGCCCGAAATGCTGTTAGAAGAGGGCTATGTGATGTTAGTTTCAGATCTGTTTCAGTAGATGCACTTTTGTCATTTTTGCCATGATTGATGTGTGCATCCTATGAACTTGAGTCCTACATGTGTTTTGTAATATGCCATGCCATATTTCCAGAGGTTTATGCCATGTATTTTTGTGATCTATGTGGTGACTAGCACAAGCATGCAAACTAGGGTACTTATTGTTGCTGATTTTAGAGACTTAGTATTTTCGCTGTCATGTCCTGCTGTTATTTTTATGCCATGTGTTCATGTTGTTTCAGAGAGATATATGCCTCTTTTGAGCATGATCTGTATGGGTGTTTTGAGCATATGGATTTTGTCTATCCATCCATGCCTTTGTTTGTAATTATGGAGTGCCATAGCTTGAGCCAATCGAGCTCTACTTTTGCTATAAAATGTTACCGGCAGATTGTTTACATGTTATTCGATTTTGCCAAGCTTGGTGTAGTTGATCCTTGCATGCTATGATGTTATTCTTGCCATGTATAGCTTCTATGCCATGTCTTCTTGATGTATGTATGCTTAGTTTATCATGCAATACTCTGTAGTGAGTGCATCGAGCTCGTAAACATGCCTACTTGTTATCTGTTTTTGACATGTCCAGTTTTCTGCCATGTCTGAAAACTGTAGCGAAACTTGCTTATTTGACTTGGGTGCTATTATATTTTCTGGTCCTTTTTGGCTCATGGTTAGTAAGGGACTTTTGTTCTATGATTTGAGTAGATTCATTAAATGCCTTGATTTGCTATATTATGTTCCTGTAGCATGTTGTTTGCTTGCTCTAAACATGTCATCCTGATGTTAATTTCTGGCATGTTATTTTCACTAAGTCTGTGAACCTGTTATCTTTTGCACTTTTGCCATGCTTGTTTGAACCTGTTATGATGTGATTTAGCCGTAGCTTAGTGTTCATCTTTTGTCAAGCATATTGAGTAGTTCACTGTCATATGCTTTGTTGATATGTTTGTGTGCAGTAGCTTAATTTCTTGTTGCTTGCTAAGTAGAATCATGCTGTTAATGGCAGAATCCTGTCATTCTTGTTTTGCTTGTCATTTGCAAACCGTGCATCCGATTCCGGTGATCTTTATATCGATTTCAACCGAAATCACCTCACCTTTCCAGTGGCATACTTGGTTTGCCAAGATTATGCCTTGTTCATCTTTTCCTTCCGGAGCATGCATATGCATTGCATACCACATCTCGCATATCATGCCATGTTTATGTGGTGGTTGTTTACTTTGTTGTTTGCTTCTTTCCGGTGTTGCTTCTTCGGGTTAGTTCCGATAACGCTGCGCTTGTGAGGATCCGTCCGTCTACGTCCGTTTGTCTTCTTCATGGACTCGTTCTTCTTCCTTGCGGGATTTCAGGCAAGATGACCATACCCTCGAAATCACTTCTATCTTTGCTTGCTAGTTGCTCACCCTTTTGCTATGCCTATGCTGCGATACCTACCACTTGCTTATCAAGCCTGCCATATTGTTAAACCAAGCCTCTAACCCACCTTGTCCTAGCAAACCGTTGTTTGGCTATGTTACCGCTTTGCTCAGCCCCTCTTATAGCGTTGTTAGTTGCAGGTGAAGATGAAGTCTGTTCCTTGTTGGAACATGGAGATGTTGTTCCTTGTTGGAACATGTTTACTTGTCGGATATCACAATATATCTTATTTAATTAATGCATCTATATACTTGGTAAAGGGTGGAAGGCTCGGCCTTATGCCTGGTGTTTTGTTCCACTCTTGCCGCCCTAGTTTCCGTCATATCGGTGTTATGTTCCCGGATTTTTGCGTCCCTAACGCGGTCGGGTGATTTATGGGACCCCCTTGACAGTTCGCTTTGAATAAGACTTTTCCAGCGAGGCCCAACATTGGTTTTACCATTTGCCTCACCACCACCTACTTTTCCCTTGGGAGTAATTAACCCAAGCGTCATCTTTATTTAGCCCCCCGGGCCAATGCTTGTCTAAGTGTTGGTCCAAACTAGAGCACCATGCGGGACCGTCCCTTGGCAACTTGGGTTATGTTGGTACCTGTACGCTTCGCTTATCCGGTGTTGCCTTGAGAACGAGATATGTGCAGCTCCTATCAGGATGTCGGCGCATCGGGCGGTTTTGCTGGACTTGTTTTATTACTGTCGAAATGCCTTGTAGCCGGGATTCCGAGACTGATCGGGTCTTCCCGGGGAGAAGGAATATCCTTCGTTGATCGCGAGAGCTTATAATGGGCTAAGTTGGGACACCCCTGCAGGGTTTGAACTTTCGAAAGCCGTGCCCGCGGTTATGTGGCAGATGGGAATTTGTTAACGTCCGGTTGTAGAAAACCCGAAGTTGATCTTAATTAAAATACACCAACCGCATGTGTAACCGTGATGGTCTCTTCTCGGTGGAGTCCGGGAAGTGAACACGGTGTTGGAGTTATGCTTGACGTAGGTTGTTCTAGGATCACTTCTTGATCATAGTTGTTCGACCGTGCTTTCGCCTTCTCTTCTCGCTCTCATTTGCGTATGTTAGCCACCATATATGCTAGTCTCTTGCTGCAGCTCCACCTCACTACCCTGTCCTACCTTTAAGCTTAAATAGTCTTGATCTCGCGGGTGTGACATTGCTGAGTCCCCGTGACTCACAGATACTTCCAAAACCAGTTTGCAGGTGCCGATGAAACCGTGCAGGTGACGCACCCGAGCTCAAGGAGGAGCTCGATGAAGATCTTATTCATTTTGTATTGTTTCATTTCAGTTGATCAGTAGTGGAGCCCAGTTGGGGTCGATCGGGGATCTGTGTAGCATTTGGGGTAGTCTTCTTTTATTTTGGTTCCGTAGTCGGACCTTGATTGTATCTGTATGATGTAATGCTTTACTCATGTATTGTGTGAAGTGGCGATTGTAAGCCAACTATGTATCTCTTTCCCTTATGTATTACATGGGTTGTGTGAAGATTACCTCACTTGCGACATTGCTTTCAATGCGGTTATGCCTCTAAGTCGTGCTTCGACACGTAGGAGATATAGCCGCATCGAAGGCGTTATAAATTGGTAATCAGAGCCTTCCCCGACCTTAGGAGCCCCCACTGATTGATCGTTTTTAGTGGCCGAGTTGTGTCTAGAAAAAAATGTTTTGAGTCATTTAGGAATTATATATCGGAGAGTTTAGGAATTCTTTTTACTTCCCAGTCTCCTCATCGCTCTGGTAAGGCATCCTGACGTAGAGTTTTGACTCTTCTCTTCTCAAATTTCACTAATTTTTTTTAGGATCACGCGGGTATCTTAGAATCGTTCCGATGGTTTTATGATGACATCATTGTCTTGGTGCCTCCTGTCAGCAGGGGTTTAGTGGAGGTGTCCCGGGGAGTTGAGCTCCGAGGTGTTGTCGTCATAATTTTATCGTTGCGGTTCTAGAATACCTGAGTTTAGTACGCCGACATCGAAAATCTCTTTTGTAAAGTTGTTGGTGAGATAACCCTGATAGCCCAGTACTGAGGCGAGTGCGGGAGTATTGCCATAACTTGTATAACGGACGCTTTTCAAAGGTTGAGGTAGATGATTTCCGAAGGTTTCTTGGTTATGTGTTGAAGGATGGATACAGCTGGATCTAGGTATTGTTAGTTTGGGTGATATATTTTGTGTCCCCTGTATCCCCAACACCTGATTGCATAACCAGAAAGTTTCGGGAGTTTATAAGTGGGAATTCAAGTATCTCGTAGGATATCTTTCCAACAGACACATGATACGATATGGGATCTATCATATGTTTGTTTCCGGCTTATTCTGCAAGCCAATCCTTTGTTTTTGTTTTGTTTTGTGGTATTAGAGTTGCTTCAATGTCAGGTGTTGATTCCATACCTTATCCTAAGCAGTGTTCTCATATTTCTATGGAAATACTAATCCTTCTTGATCATCGAGGTTGTCATGTTAATTCTTTTCCAACCGGTGTGTCCCTCTTCAAGTGGATCCGATCACTTCAACATTCGCAAGATCAATTATCAGTTCTTCCCAACGGTGTTTGCTTCATCCGTTCCAAGTTGTCTTTGTTTTCCCGCCCTCCCACCCTTTTCTTCAAGGATTCAGATTTCTTATCCAAGTATCCATTTTATTGAGTGAAGTTTCTTCATTCTTTTCCCTCAATGGTTTTATCCGGTGATTTCTCATGAAGAAGCTAAGGAAGCTTCAACTTTATCATTGTTCCATTCTAATTTTCTTCTCCGGTGGATTTAATTCAAGCTTTTGGTGTTGATCATATCTCTTTCCTCGTCTCAAATGTTTTCTCATGCTGGTGCACCTCTTAATCGTTCACCTCTCGCTATTCATTTGTTCCGGAGTGATGAAGATATCTCAGAAGATTCAAGTTTCCATTCTCAATTCACTCAAGTTCTTTTGAGGATGCTATCTCATTCAAGCCATCTGATTCAACCGGTGCAATCCCTCTTTTCAAGCATTCTTTCAACGGTGTTTCTTTTGAGTGGCCCCTAACCCACAGGTCTTTTCCCAGGATCTTACCTGACTCTTCTAATCTTCCCGGAGCTATTCTCAAATTCATTTCAAAGTTGGACGTAAGAATGGATTCTCATCAGTCAGCTGTTTTGCTCCAAGTTCGCCTTCAAATTCTTGTCATCATTGGTTCAACCTTTCTATTTTTCATTCCGGAGTATCTCAACAATTCATGGTGGTGTTTTCTCATCGTCATTCTCGACATCTGAAGACCGAAGAAGAGTTTCTCTTAAATTTTGCTCCATTCTCTTCAAGATTCATTGTTCTAGCTTGATGCCATCCTCTCATAATTGTTTTCGATTGTGAGAATAATTTTCACCCATCCGTAGCAATTCAGGATTCTTTCAGTTTGATTATCCGGAGCATTTCATCTCAGAATTATTCATTCTCAGCTTCGTCTATCGTTCTCCAAATCTTACCGGTGCATCATTCAATATTCTCTAATCAGTTTATAATCTCTTTGTTCTCATGTATCAAAATCCTAGCAAGCATCTTCGTTCATTTGCTAATTCTTCCCGGTGTTTCTTTATCTTTTCTTCGTCCATTTTAAATTCTTACGGTGGTTCGTTCAAGAGTTCTCTTCCTTCGTTATCATATAGATTCATTCGTTCTTTCCAATCCTACCGGTGGTTCGTTGAAGACCTTCTCAAGTTTACGCTATATATCTCTAAATCTTTTCTACGGGAATAAGTAGTATGCCAAATCCATTGCTTGTCATCAATTTAATTGGTGAAGGATGAGCATAAGGTAATTCTTATTCTTGCTGCATCGAGTAAATTCAATTCCTTATTCCGGAGATTCATCAAAATTCTCGGTTTCAATTGTTTCATCTTTTCTTTTCCCGGAGTTCCAAACTCTCATCATCACGAAGATCCATCTAAATCATTTCAAGGCTTCACCTTGGTCTTTCAACTTCTTCTTTTTTCTATCATCCTTTCATTACCGGAGTTCTTCATGGAGTTTCTTCATGGTGGTTCGTCAAGGATTCTTTTCATTCTTCAATTGTTCTTCAAGATTTCTCGTGAAGTTATGATCCGCCAAGCTATACTCAAAAATTAAACATGGTGCTCAACACATGTTTTGTTTGGAGGAGTTCAAGCATTTCTTCATCTTGCATTCCGAAGTGCAATTCTTTCTACCTTATCTTTTGAGGTGGTGTTATGCAAGTCTTGACAATTTGAGTTCGCGTTTCATGATTCACATGTTGTCAAGAATGGGATATTTTAAATCCACCAATCTCTTCATTGGAGTTATCTTGGGTTATATTTCACCTAAAGCCTTCCCTAAGGAATGTTGCTATTTATGGTGCTTATAAATGACCTAAGTTCTTCAGTTGTCCTCCCGGTGAAATAAGTTTCTCGTCTCCTTGTTGATATCAATCCAATCATTTGTTTCCGACGGTGGCAGAAGCTCACCTCATAATTTTGAGATGTTTCCATAAGCCCGCTACAAGCTTATTCGTTTCGTTGTTGGTTTTCCAACAACTCCGTTCTAACCTTCTTGGAAGGGTGTTCTCCAAGATCATTTGTGGCAAAAGTTGTCATTTTCTTCTCCATCCCTTTATCCCAACGATCTAACTTCTATTTTTTCGTTACAGAGGCATTGTGATGTTGTGCTCTTCACCGATCACCTCGTTTTGTGAGGATCGTGTTCTTTTCTTGCTTATCCATTTAACCGGAGTGTTGTATCATCTCTTCAATATCTTTCATCTCATCAAGTTTTCTTCTCTTTTCAACCTACAAGGTTCTCGTAAGGTTCCTTGTTCCTCTTTGCTAACAGAGTGGTTGCAATCTAGTTTATCTCCATTGTATTCTTTCTTTCAATTTGTCCAACCTCTCAAGGTTCTTTGGTTTCACTCTTTTGTCAAAGAAGCAACTTAGTTTTACCTCTTCTCTTTCTCTTCCGTTTTCCCCTCCGGTGCCATTCTAGATCTCGGGACGAGATCCTCTCGTAGTGGTGGAGTGTTGTAACGGCCCGGATTCGATGCGCCAGGTGTCCGTCAATTATTCGCCGTCGATGCCATGTCATGTGCTTGCGTGTTGCACTTTGCCATGTCATCATCTGCTTTTCATATCATGTCATCATGTGCATCGCATTTGCATACGTGTTAGTCTCACGCATCCGAGCATTTTTCCCGTTGTCCGTTTTGCAATCCGGCGCTCCTACGTCCTCCGGCGTTCCCTTTTACCTATTTCCGTGAGCGGGTGTTAAACTTTCTCGGAATGGACCGAGGTTTGCCAAGCGGCCTTGGTATAGCACCGTTAGACCGCCTGTCAAGTTTCGTGCCATTTGGAGTCCGTTTGATACTCCAACGGTTAACCGGGTAACCGCAAAAGCCTCCTTCTCCATGCAGCCCAACACCCCTCCAAAGTGGCCCAAAACCCATCTAAGTCTTCTCCATCCTCTCGGTCGTCGGATCACGATCGTGTGGGCGAAAACCGCACCTCATTTGGAGCTTCCTAGCTCTTTCTACCTATATATATGTGTGTCTCCCCGAAATTTCGGGCAGATGAACCCTAGCCCCGCTCCCCTCGCACCGTCGGACATGTCCCTCCCGCCGCCGGACGTGTCCACCACCGCTGCCACGTCGCTCCAGCCTCCCCGCGTCGCCGGCCGGAGCCTCGCCGGACTCCGCCGTCCCCGCCGCCCTTCGCCCGAGCGCCGCCGCCTCCTTCTTCGCCGGAGCTCGCCCGCGCCTCGCCCCGCCTCGCCGGATTCCGCGGATCTGGCCGGAGTTCCTCGATCCGCGCCCAGATCCAGTCCACCGAGGTTGACCCCGTTTTTCCCCAAGTCCCTAGGATCTTTGCATTATGTGCCTCTGTTCATCTCATCATATCTCTGCATACGTGGCTCCGTTTTGGGAGTGTAGCATATCAAATTGTTCGCCTCGACGAGTACATCATTTCATCTCATTGTATAATTTTCATTTGAGCTCATCTTGATGCCCGAAATGCTATTAGAAGAGGGCTATGTGATGTTAGTTTCAGATCTGTTTCAGTAGATGCACTTTTGTCATTTTTGCCATGATTGATGTGTGCATCCTATGAACTTGAGTCCTACATGTGTTTTGTAATATGCCATGCCATATTTCCATAGGTTTATGCCATGTATTTTTGTGATCTATGTGGTGACTAGCACAAGCATGCAAACTAGGGTACTTATTGTTGCTGATTTCAGAGACTGTATTTTCGCTGTCATGTCCTGCTGTTATTTTTATGCCATGTGTTCATGTTGTTTCAGAGAGATCTATGCCTCTTTTGAGCATGATCTGTAAGGGTGTTTTGAGCATATGGATTTGCTCTATCCATCCATGCCTTTGTTTGTAATTATGGAGTGCCATAGCTTGAGTCAATCGAGCTCTACTTTTGCTATAAAATGTTACTGGCAGATTGTTTACATGTTATTCGATTTTGCCAAGCTTGGTGTAGTTAATCCTTGCATGCTATGATGTTATTCTTGCCATGTATAGCTTCTATGCCATGTCTTCTTGATGTATGTATGCTTAGTATATCATGCAATACTCTGTAGTGAGTGCATCGAGCTCGTAAACATGCCTACTTGTTATCTGTTTTTGACATGTCCAGTTTTCTGCTAAGTCTGAAAACTGTAGCGAAACTTGCTTATTTGACTTGGGTGCTATTATATTTTCTTGTCCTTTTTGGCTCATGGTCAGTAAGGGACTTTTGTTATATGTTTTGAGTAGATTCATGCCGTGCCTTGATTTGCTATATTATATTCCTGTAGCATGTTGTTTGCTTGCTCTAAACATGTCATCCTGATGTTAATTTCTGGCATGTTATTTTCACCAAGTCTGTGAACCTGTTATCTTTTGCACTTTTGCCATGCTTGTTTGAACCTGTTATGATGTGATTTAGCCGTAGCTCAGTGTTCATCTTTTGTCAAGCATCTTGAGTACTTCACTGTCATATGCTTTGTTGATATGTTTGGGGGCAGTAGCTTAATTTCTTGTTGCTTGCTAAGTAGAATCATGCTGTTAATGGCAGAATCCTGTCATTCTTGTTTTGCTTGTCATTTGCAAACCGTGCATCCGATTCCGGTGATCTTTCTATCAATTTCAACTGAAATCACCTCACCTTTCCAGTGGCATACTTGGTTTGCCAATATTATGCCTTGTTCATCTTTTCCTTCCGGAGCATGCATATGCATTGCATACCACATCTCGCATATCATGCCATGTTTATGTGGTGGTTGTTTACTTTGTTGTTTGCTTCTTTCCGGTGTTGCTTCTTCGTGTTAGTTCCGATAACGTTGCGGTTGTGAGGATCCGTCCGTCTACATCCGTTTATCTTCTTCATGGACTCGTTCTTCTTCCTTGCGGGATTTCAGGCAAGATGACCATACCCTCAAAATCACTTCTATCTTTGCTTGCTAGTTGCTCGCTCTTTTGCTATGCCTATGCTGCGATACCTACCACTTGCTTATCATGCCTCCCATATTGTTAAACCAAGCCTCTAACCCACCTTGTCCTAGCAAACCGTTGTTTGGCTATGTTACCGCTTTGCTCAGCCCCTCTTATAGCGTTGTTAGTTGCAGGTGAAGATGAAGTCTGTTCCTTGTTGGAACATGGAGATGTTGTTCCTTGTTGGAACATGTTTACTTGTCGGGATATCACAATATATCTTATTTAATTAATGCATCTATATACTTGGTAAAGGGTGGAAGGCTCGACCTTATGCCTGGTGTTTTGTTCCACTCTTGCCGCCCTAGTTTCCGTCATATCGGTGTTATGTTCCCGGATTTTTGCGTCCCTAACGCGGTCGGGTGATTTATGGGACCCCCTTGACAGTTCGCTTTGAATAAGACTTTTCCAGCGAGGCCCAACATTGGTTTTACCATTTGCCTCACCACCACCTACTTTTCCCTTGGGAGTAATTAACCCAAGCGTCATCTTTATTTAGCCCCCCGGGCCAATGCTTGTCTAAGTGTTGGTCCAAACTAGAGCACCGTGCGGGACCGTCCCTTGGCAACTTGGGTTATGTTGGTACCTGTACGCTTCGCTTATCCGGTGTTGCCCTGAGAACGAGATATGTGCAACTCCTATCAGGATGTCGGCGCATCGGGCGGTTTTGCTGGACTTGTTTTATTACTGTCGAAATGCCTTGTAGCCGGGATTCCGAGACTGATCGGGTCTTCCCGGGGAGAAGGAATATCCTTCGTTGATCGCGAGAGCTTATAATGGGCTAAGTTGGGACACCCCTGCAGGGTTTGATCTTTTGAAAGCCGTGCCCGCGGTTATGTGGCAGATGGGAATTTGTTAACGTCCGGTTGTAGAGAACCCGAAGTTGATCTTAATTAAAATACACCAACCGCTTGTGTAATCGTGATGGTCTCTTCTCGGCGGAGTCCGGGAAGTGAACACGGTGTTGGAGTTATGCTTGACGTAGGTTGTTCTAGGATCACTTCTTGATCATAGTTGTTCGACCGTGCTTTCGCCTTGTCTTCTCGCTCTCATTTGCGTATGTTAGCCACCATATATGCTAGTCGCTTGCTGCAGCTCCACCTCACTACCCTGTCCTACCTTTAAGCTTAAATAGTCTTGATCTCGCGGGTGTGAGATTGCTGAGTCCCCGTGACTCACAGATACTTCCAAAACCAGTTTGCAGGTGCCGATGAAACCGTGCAGGTGACGCACCCGAGCTCAAGGAGGAGCTCGATGAAGATCTTATTCATTTTGTATTGTTTCATTTCAGTTGATTAGTAGTGGAGCCCAGTTGGGGTCAATCGGGGATCTTTGTAGCATTTGGGGTAGTCTTCTTTTATTTTGGTTCCGTAGTCGGACCTTGATTGTATCTGTATGATGTAATACTTTACTCATGTATTGTGTGAAGTGGTGATTGTAAGCCAACTATGTATCTCTTTCCCTTATGTATTACATGGGTCGTGTGAAGATTACCTCACTTGCGACATTGCTTTCAATGCGGTTATGCCTCTAAGTCGTGCTTCGACACGTAGGAGATATAGCCGCATCGAAGGAGTTATACCTGCCCCGCGCTGTACCTCCTCCGTCCTACGCCCGCAGCCAAGCTCTGGATCGAGAGGAGCTCGATCCCGAGCGCCTTCTGCCCGTCCATGCCGCCGACCTACTGCCCTACTCGACCCCGACCTCAACCATCCCGCTTCGACCTCGCCGCCAGCAGCAGCTGCTGCACCCTCTCGCCGACGCCGCGCCCGGTCCTCCACCGCGCCCCACCTTCGACCTCTGTTTCCGCGTCCCATGGCCACGAGCGCCACCAGCAGCAGTTCCAGGCGTCCCCGTCGCCGAGCCCCTCGCCGCCCTTCTGCACCTCGTCTCCGGCCCTGCACGTCGAAGCCACGCCTCCCGGTGCCCGCAGCTGCGTCGCCGGTCTTCCTCCTCGACGCTGTCGCCTCGAGCCTCCACATGCCTCGCGAGACCGCCGTGCTAAGTTCCCGCCGCTGCCGCTTCAAGTCCCGCTCGGAACCAGCCTCCTGCTTCGCGCCAAGTCCCGAGGCCGTCTTTCCTGCATCACGCCCATGCTTGCTGCTTCGACTCCCTGCCCGAGCTCCGTTTTTCGTCATGGACGTGGGGTAGCTGCTGAACCTCGCCATGGTTCTGTCCAACGCCGCAAGTTCGACGCCAGGAGAACCTCAAGTTCGACTACTTGTAACAGCAAGAACCACTACGGCCGGAGACCTCGGACCCGCCAAGTACCCTTTGGATGCGCCAAGTTCCACGACGCCGCATAAGTTTCTTCTTGAACGTGTACGACTACACAGATTCGCCAAGTACCACGACATCCGGAGCCCCCGGATACGTCAAGTTCCTCTACGACCGGATACCACTACCATCACCGAAGACCCGTGTACAACTACCGTCGCCGTGTACCCCTAATTCCACTACCGTTGCGAGAACGATTACTTCCACTGTGAACCCGTCCGCCCCGAAACGCACGCTTCGAAGGTATAACCGCCGAGACAACCGCCCGTGAACGAATGCATATGTTCTATGAGTTGCTCGTGTTTGCACCGTGCCCGACTTGTTCGTCGCACGTTGTCACCCCCTTCCTTGCCACTAACTCGTGGGAACCCGGTAATCGGGATCACCCCACCATCTCTAGCATGTTCCGCGCACCCGCACACTTGCTCTTTTGCACCGGTATCTCACTGAATTGTTGGATCATCAGAATGTTGCCGTGGCACCATTTCCATTTCACCGCCGTGGCACCCTTTTCCTTCCGCCATGGCAACAAATGCCTCATATCATGCTCATGTCAACATTTTCATAAAATTGCTTAAAACTTGCATTGTCATCTGCATCATGATAACAACATTTAAAAAATGTTCAAAATTGTTGTTGCACCAAATTGCTAAAGGCATATGGGGATTTACCGGGATTGTTGTTTGTTATTTTTGGCCTCATTTAAACTTGCCTAACTGTGTATTTTACTTATGCTTCACCTCTTGCCATGTTAATCAACATTTAATATTGTTGGTTACATAACCGAGAGAGAACTAAATAATTCATGTGATGTTTCGTTAACATGCAACTCGTTGCATATTGATCTCCACTTAATTTGTAGTGTTGTTTGTGCACTTTGCCATGCCATGCATATTTACCGGAGATGCATCATACTTGGTTGTGCATCATGCCATGTTTATGTGGTGGTTGTTTACTATGTTGCTTGTTTCTTTCCGGGCTGCTTCTCTCGTTAGCTTCGGTTTCGTTCCGGAGTTGTGAGGTTTCGTTCGACTACGTCCGTTTGTCTTCTTCATGGACTCGTTCTTCTTCCTTGCGGGATCTCAGGCAAGATGACCATACCCTCGAAATCACTTCTATCTTTGCTTGCTAGTTGCTCGCTCTTTTGCTATGCCTATGCTGCGATACCTACCACTTGCTTATCATGCCTCCCATATTGTTAAACCAAGCCTCTAACCCATCTTGTCCTAGCAAACCATTGTTTGGCTATGTTACCGCTTTGCTCAGCCCCTCTTATAGCGTTGTTAGTTGCAGGTGAAGATGAAGTTTGTTCCATGTTGGAATATGGATATGTTGGGATATCACAATATCTCTTATTTAATTAATGCATCTATATACTTAGTAAAGGGTGGAAGGCTCGGCCTTATGCCTGGTGGTTTGTTCCACTCTTGCCGCCCTAGTTTCCGTCATACCGGTGTTATGTTCCTTGATTTTGCGTTCCTTACATGGTTGGGTGATTTATGGGACCCCCTTGACAGTTCGCTTTGAATAAGACTCCTCCAGCAAGACCCAACCTTGGTTTTACCATTTGCCACCTAAGCCTTTTTCCCTTGGGTTCTGCAGACTCAAGGGTCATCTTTATTTTACCCCCCGGGCCAGTGTTCCTCTGAGTGCTGGTCCAAACTAGAGCACCGTGCGGGACCGTCCCTTGGCAACTTGGGTTATGTTGGTACCTGTACGCTTAGCTTATCAGGTGTGCCCTGAGAACGAGATATGTGCAGCTCCTATCGGGATTTGTCGGCACAGCGGGCGGTCTTGCTGGTCTTGTTTTACCTTTGCCGAAATGTCTTGTAGCCGGGATTCTGAGACTGATCGGGTCTTCCCGGTAGAAGGAATATCCTTCGTTGACCATGAGAGCTTATAATGGGCTAAGTTGGGACACCCCTGCAGGGTATTATCTTTCGAAAGCCATGCCCGCAGTTATGAGGCAGATGGGAATTTGTTAATGTCCGGTTGTAGAGAACCTGAAGTTGACCTTAATTAAAATACGTCAACCGCGTGTGTAACCGTGATGGTCTCTTCTCGGCGGAGTCCGGGAAGTGAACACGGTGTTGGAGTTATGCTTGACGTAGGTTGTTCTAGGATCACTTCTTTATCATAGTTCATCGACCGTGCTTTTGCCTTCTCTTCTCGCTCTCTTTTGCGTATGTTAGCCACCATATATGCTAGTCGCTTGCTGCAGCTCCACCTCATACCTTTTACCCTACCTATAAGCTTAAATAGTCTTGATCTCGCGGGTGTGAGATTGCTGAGTCCCCGTGACTCACAGATACTTCCAAAACCAGTGTGCAGGTGCCGATGAAACCGTGCAGGTGACGCACCCAACTCAAATGGGAGTTCGATGAAGATCGTGTTCGTTGTGTTGTTTCATTTCCAGTTGATCAGTAGTGGAGCCCAGTTGGGACGATCAGGGATCTGTGTAGCATTTGGGGTAGTCTTCTTTTATTTTGGTTCTGTAGTCGGACCTTGATTGTATATGTAGGATGTAATGCTTTACTCATGTATTGTGTGAAGTGGCGATTGTAAGCCAACTATGTATCTCTTTCCCTTATGTATTACATGGGTTGTGTGAAGATTACCTCACTTGCGACATTGCTTTCAATGCGGTTATGCCTCTAAGTCGTGCTTCGACACGTGGGAGATATAGCCGCATCGAGGGCGTTACACGCGCAGCCCACCATCCTCGCCTGGATGGGGAGCCACAGCCGGTAGACGGCACCAGCGGCAACCTCTCATGATTCTCGATTCCTGTAGTTCTTGAATGGCCTCGTTGACGAACTCCTGCTGGTCTGACCTTCCTTGCTTTGCTTCTTCTTGAGGGAAGCGTGCTTTGAAACACGCCTCCACGTGGTGCCCAAGCGCCTCCCTCGTGACCTTCATTAGGTCGGTGGCCCTCCAGGGGAGAGCCCCTGATCCCTGCCCGAGGAGGGCGCCGGGCGCGCTTTACTATGCGATGGAGGGAGGATCCCCCCGGGCAGGCACAGGCCCTAAGGGACCTGCCTCCTGAGGGGCTGAACCTGACGATGTCTTCTTCTTCCTGGGGGTGTTCTCAGGAAGCCTCCTGCTTCCGCGATCCGGGTCTTCCAGCGACGCGGCCTGGAAGGCTCACTCCAGGGAACACACTGCATCCCTTTCTTCGCAAGGTACCGTGATGACTCCGCCACTTCCCGGCATCGTGAGGACGTTGTAGCCATGGTGAGTTACGGCCATGAACTTGGCCAGCGCTGGGTACCCAAGGATAGCATTGTACGGTAGGCGGATATGAGCGACGTCGAAGTCGATGAGCTCGGTGCGGTAGTTGTTGCGTGCTCCGAAGGTGATAGGGAGGCGGACCTGCCCAATCGGGATCGTGGAGCCATCGGTGACCCCGGAGAAAGGCTTGGTTGGCTGAAGCTGATCATAGGGTACTTGGAGATTGTTGAATGTTTCCACGGACAGGACATTGAGCCCTGCCCCACCATCGATGAGGGTCCTGGTGACCAGTACGTTGCTGATGACTGGGGAGCACAACATCGGGAGGACTCCGGCTGTGGCCGCACATTTGAGCTGGTCCGCTGAGCTGAACGTGATGGTGCACGCCGACCACCTGAGAGGGCGCGTTGATTTGAGCTTGGGCAAGACTGCATTCACTTCGCGGGCAAACTGCTTGAAGATGCGTTGGGAGGCTGGGGCTTGAGCTCCGCCCAGGATGCAAGCGATTGCGCGTGGCTCCTGGAAGCCCCTAGCCCCTTCGTCTTGATAGCGGTCCTCGTTCCTCCTCGGCTGAGGCGGTAGTGGAGGGAGGCCTGCGTTGCTTGATGGGCGATCCTCACGAGGTTGATCCCTCCTGTCTCCCTCGCGAGGCAGGTCACGCCAGCGATCCTCGCGAGGTTGATCACGCCATCCTGGGCATGGACCACGGTCTTCCCAGCGTCATGCATTTCTTCCTCCCCCTCGGCCGTAGCCCCGGTTAGCACGGTCGGGGCGACGACCGATCCTTCCTTCTCGCACGGTGCGGAGTTCCTGGCATTTGTTGGTGTTGTGGGTGTGGAGGTCATGGTACTCACAGTACCGGCTGGCCCTGGAGGATTTAGGCAGATCTTTGCTCCTTTTGGTGTCTGGTTCTGCCGCGAGCACGGCAGCCCCCTTGCGCTTTACGTCCTTTGCCTTGGGCTTCTTCTCTTCTGGGTCTACGGCAGGCAGCTCGAGGAGGGAGAGGCGGCCTTCCTCAGCCCTGGCGCACTTGGTCGCCAAGTTGAATAGCTCCAGGGAGGTGCACAGGTCTTCATGCATCGCCAGCTCCTCCTTCATTTTGACGCCGCGCACACCATCAGAGAAGGCTGAGATGATGGCCTCCTCGGACACCCTGGGGATCTTGAGGCGCGCACTGTTGAAGTGCTGGATGTACTTTTGCAGGGTCTCACCGGGTTGTTGCTTGATGCGGCGCATGTCGCTCCCGGCAGGCGGCGGGTCACGAGTACCTTGGAAGTTGGCAATGAAGCGGGTGCACATCTGGTCCCAGGAAGAGATCGTGCCTGGAGCCAGATTCAGGAGCCAGGTGCGAGCTTCTTCCTTGAGCGCCATGGGGAACCAGTTCGCCATGACCTTCTCGTGCCCACTGGCAGCTTCGATGCCCAGCTCATAGAGCTGGAGGAACTCTGCAGGGTCGGTCGTGCCGTCATAACGAGGAGGCAGGTCCGGCTTGAACTTGCCGGGCCATGCGACGCTGCGCAGCTCGGTGGTGAAGGCACGTCAGCCTGTGGGGGTCACGGGAATCTTCGGGTGAGGGAGAGCTTGGTCTAGCGGGTCCCCACGCGCTGCGGCTGGGAGCAGCGCGGCGTCTTGACGCGCGGGAGCAGGAGCAGGGCCGCGACGTGCCGGAGCAGGGAGCGCCCGGGCAGCTTCTTGCGGGCGAGGGACTTCTTGGCTGCTCTGCTCTTGTCGCACCGGCGCCTGACGGAGCGGGTTCCCACCAGGGGCCGCACGCCTTGGAGCCCTGACGTCTTCTTGAAGGGGAGGCGGCTGGTACGCCCCCGGAGCTTCGTTGCCCGCGCGGGACAGGGCGCGACGCAGTGGAACGGACGGCGCGGGAGAGCCCCCTGCGGCGCGGACGAGCTCGGCGACGCGGTCGAGCCACTCTTCGTAGACGTCGTCGATGGGACGGTAGCGCAGGAGCTCGTTCGCCGCGATAAGCGCAACTCGAGCCTCCAAGGGCGCGCGGAGCGCGCGGGACGAAGAACCAGCGGGTTTGAGTGACGGAGTGGCGGTACGGCCGTCTTGCCGCACGGACGGATGCTGAGACGACGCTTGCTGCTCGTTCCCCGCCGGGCCAGTGGCGGCGTTGACGGCGGGCGACGGGGAACGACGAGGACGCCCGCCGACGGGGGCCGTCTGGGCGACGCGGGAAGCGATGGCGGCCTGGCGCTCGGCGCGGGCCCTGCGGGCGTCGGACATGGATGCGACTGTCGGAGGGCGGACCCTTGAGGTTCGAACTCTGAGGTGCGCGCCGAGATTACGCTCTCTACCTCTCCGTCTAGCAAAGATCTAAACTACTGAAAGGACAACACAAGAGACACAAGGTTTATACTGGTTCGGGCCACCGATGTGGTGTAATACCCTACTCCAGTGTGGTGTGGTGGATTGACTCTTGGGCTGATGAGGATGAACAATACAAGGAAGAACCGCCTCGCGAGGGTCTGTTCTTGGCTGGGGCGATGAACTGCTAGAGGGGTTCAGTCGCCCTTCTCTCTCTGGATTCTAGCTTGCTAGTTCTCGGTCTTCCGTCTATCCTGATTGGATCCCTGCCCTCCCTGGGGGTGGCTAGTCCTATTTATAGGCAAAGGCCCTGGGCCTCTTCCCAAATATTGAGCGGGAAGGGCGCCAACAGTTGGCCATTTTGAAGGGGACCATCTGGTACACTTATCCTGACTAAAGTTGGTCCTCGCCTGCCAAAGGCTCTGGTGATGACGCTGGCTTGGGCTCCACGATGACTTCCTTCTTGTCGCGGAGCTGGTCTTGGTCTCGTTGCACCAAAGTGGATGCCTTTGCTTGATCCTCTCGCCTGGCTTGCCCCCTTAGCACCAAAGAGGAAAGGGGGGACACTGTGCAGCCTGGCGCCCGCCTGGCGCCCTTGGTCGTCACGGCTTACGTCATGGGCACCTCGTGAGGTACCCCGCCTTGATCTCTCCGCCTCCTCGTGAGCCAGCCTAATGAGACCGCGCCTGAGGAAGCTCTGCGTCGTCTGCCCCGTGAGGCTTGGCCCCTCGCGAGGGTCTTGGGTCTTGTGTTGATGAAGATAGGGCCGTGCTGGGCCTCCTTCGAGCCACGCCGCAGGCCGCAGGCAGGCAAGTCTTGGGACCCCCGTTCCCAGAACACCGACAATGACGGTGAGGCCCAGGAAGGGAACGACACGGAGGCAGGGAAGACTCGGCAGTTGTTTCCCACGCGGAGGGGAGTACGACTGTACGAGGGTTTACTGGTTCGTCTGCCGTCACCGGAGAATAACAGCAGGTGTGGGTGAGTAGAGGGATGGCTAGGCCAGCGATGGGAGTACGGTGGGGCGGTGAGGCCTGCGCGGCAGCAGAGCCGGTTGCGGGGAGGAGGGAGTAGGTAGTCCCGCCGGCGCATGTTTGAGCGGCTGGAGCAGGAAGAGCAGAGATTGAAGAAGCACGACGGTCGTTGGATGGCCATCCAAGAGTCACTGCTTGTGCGTCAACCTTTTTTTAGGAAAGCCTCAAATCTGTGGAAAACAACATACAACCCATCTGCCATTATTTTTAATAATTTACAGCCCATTTGCTAATTAGTAAGGTTTTTTTGGAGCCCATATTCTTTTTGTTAGCATTACAACCCATCTTGTGGCCACGGTTAAAAAATTATACGAATTTTTGCATATTTTGGTGCGGTCCGAACTGTTTTTAATCCTGAAATTTCGACTCACATTCAAACTGATTTAAAAATAAAATGTATATCAATATAAAATCCAACAAATTCTCCACGCATAAAAATTAATGTAATTTAACATCTCGAAATAAAAAAAAAGATATTTGAAACTAATTGCTGGTTTGATGTGTTTTAAAAATATACAACCCATTTCTCATTACTGATGGGCCATTTTCTCGGCCAGCCGAATGAAGCTCTCCTCGTCTTCAAAGATTTGCAGCCCAATAGGCCCGACAAAGCGACTTACTTGGCAAATCACAAAAAAACTGGGCTGTGGACGTGGACCCGCTAGCTGTCAGCCTCTCCACGTATAGTACTCTTCCGATGGAAGTCGGTCGTTGACCACATTGACCACACCGCGCCGAGAGCACCAAGGCGATGGACGACGGCGAGGCCTAGGAAGGGGACGACGCGGAGCCGGGGAAGACGTGACAGTGGATGCCCACGCGGAGAGGAGTACGAGGGTTCACTGGTTCAGCTGCGGCGTGAGGTTGCCGTCGCCGCAGAATAACAGGGGGTGTGGGTGAGTAGAGGGATACTCTGGGCCAACGGTGGGAGAAGTAGGGGGCGGTGAGGCCTCCGCGGCAGCACAGCCGGCCACGAGAGGCAGGAGCACGCGACACGACCGGTGCTGCTTTGGGTGGCTGGTGCAAGAAGACCAGAGGTTGAAGAAGCACTATGGCTGTTGGATGGACATCGTATGGTCACTGGAGCTAGAATCGTTCATATTGACTAAGTTGACAAAGCCCTCCGTCCTCGTCAACTTAGTAGGTCCACAAGTCAGCCTCCCACCATGGTGGGTCCCAGCTAGCAGGGGGAGTATTCATTTTTCTGTGAGTAATAAGGAGGCACTTCCGGTGGGTCCGAGCTGATAGCGGGGCAGCGGGGGGGGGGGGGGGGGGGCGTTGGGTCCCAGTAGTCAGGGGCAAACGTTTTTTAATGAAATACGGTGTCCCGTCCGGTGGGTCCCAACAGTCAGGGGAATCATTTTTTCCGTGAAATACTGGTGGCCCGTCTGGTGGGTCCATGCTGTCAGGTGGAGGAATACTTATTTTGCACATAATAAGGAGGCACTTCCTTGTGGCTGCCGTGGACCCAGCTGTCAGCCTCTCCACGCACAGTACTCTTCCGATGGAAGTTGGTCGTTGACCACGTTGACCACGCTGCGCCGAGAGCACCACGGTGGTGGAAGACGGCGAGGCCTCGGAAGGGGACGACACAGAGCCGGGGAAGACGCGGCAGTGGATGCCCACACAGAGAGGAGTACGAGGGTTCACTGGTTCGGCTGCGGTGTGAGGCTGCCGTCGCTGCAGAATAACAGGGGGAGTGGGTGAGTGGAGGGATGGCCTGGCCAGCGGTGGGAGTAGTATGGGGACGATGAGGCCTCCGCGGCAGCACAGTCGGCCATGGGAGGCAGGAGCATGCGGCACGACCGGCGCTGCTTTGGGCGGCTGGGGCAAGAAGACCAGAGGTTGAAGAAGCACTACGGCCGTTGGATGGACATCGTTGACCACGCCGCGCCGAGAGCACTAGGGCGGTGGACGACGGCGAGGCCTACGAAGGGAACGACACGAAGCCGGGGAAGACACGACAGTGGCTGCCCACGCGATGGAGAGTACGAGGGTTGACTGGTTCGACTGCTGTCGCCGAAAAATAACAGGAGGTGTGGGTGAGTAGAGGGATAGACAGGACGGGGATGCGAGTATGATGGGGCTGTGAGGCCTTCCCGGCAGCACTGTCGGTCACGGGAGGCGGGAGCAGGCGGTTCCGACGATGCTGGTTTGGGCGGCTGGGGCAGGAAGGTCAGAGACTAAAGAAGCACGATTGCCGTTAGATTGACATCTAACGGTCTGACGCTGGTAGAGTCGATTGTTGACTAAGTTTCTTTTTTGACAAACCTTGTGTACGCATGAACTTAGTAGGCCCACAAGTCAGCCTTCAAATCTGTGGCAGACAACATAAAGCCCATTTGCTATTTTTTATAATTTGCAGCCCATTTGCTAATTCTTAAGTAATTTATTACAGCCCATTTTCTGCCCAGGACCACGGTCAAAAAGTTCAACCTTATTTTGCATATTTCGGTGGAGTCCGAACTGTTGTAATCCCGAAATGATAAACATTTTTTAAGAACTTATTGATTTGCCAAAAAAACGTTTTGTTTTTGTAAGCAAATAAGATGTGGGACAATTGAGTTGGTTTAAGGGAAAACCAATGGTAAAAAAATCAGCACCGGGTGGGAAAAAACAACAAAAATAAGGATATAAATATGAAAAGGGAATTTTATGTGTTTTCAATATAATGATACGCGTATATGAACTAGTAAAACTATATGAACCAGTGGTAAAAAGGGTTGCCTCGCTCCTGTGTTTACCCCTACGTTCCCGATTGTTCGGCTAGGGAGTAAAGGGAGCACCTCTGTGATTGTCACGATTGGGTCATCCGAGCCGGACCTCAGACTGGGTGAAGCCGAAAGCTAGCGCTCTTATAGTTTTCAATGATGGTCGGCACACAACGGAACTCATGAGTACAAAAAATCTGTTGCACAAGTCTCATAATAACAATGAGCACCGTAGAAAGGTATCAGTGGGGGTACTATTTTCTTCAAAGATGCTTCTTACACTTCACAGTAATATAGCATAAGTTCCCTGAGCGCACTTTGTCTGTTACAGCCTTATGGCCTGATTGCCTGGTTATTGGAAACACCGTCGATATTCTCGACAGATGGAGTACATAACACTTTTCGGTCCTTGACCGAAGAGGGAGAAGCCGACTGTCGGTTAAGACATGTTTAAAGTTCGGTTGAACATATATATGATATAAGTACTTCGGTACATGCAATCATTCTTTTACCCAAGTCACTTGGGGGCTCTTAAATTTATATGAGTCATTTTATGATAAGTGTTCTTCTTCTTAGTCGTTTCAAAGTTTTATTATTATTATTATTATTATTATTATTATTATTATTATTATTATTATTATTATTATTACTACTACTACTACTACTACTACTGCTATTATTATCTATCACTCCTTTTTTCGACACGAGCGTGTGGTCACTAGCCGGGGAGCCTAATTTCTCTCTCAAAGCCGCTAGAGTTTAGTTTGCTAAACTGGCCTAATGAGAAGTACTCCGCCCTTGGGATAGGAGGTTGAAGCCGTAGGCTGACCCGCTTGAAGTCTTGAGATAGGATGTATCATGTTAAAGCACGACAGAAGCACTTCTTTTGCTAAGGCCAATTTTCGGATTAGCACCGAACACTTGATCTTGTTCGGACGTCAAGTTTTTACTGATGTTTTTTGGTTTTCCAAGATTATGGCACTTTTAAACTATGTATGCATTTCCAGCATTAGTCTCGCAGTGCAACGCCGGACACCTTTGGGGATTCGGCAAAAACATTCTCGGATATTTCTATATATGCATCGGTTTCGAATTGTGTCTTCGGTCAATAGTTGGGTTGCCCGGCTCCTGTGATTGCCTCCTATGTTCCGCTTTGTTATGCTAGATGTGCAAAGGGAGAACCACTGTGATTGTGCTTCCAGCTCGCATGGTAAAGCACCTCAGTGGTGAAAGTCGAAAACTGACTTTCACAATAGGCGTAAACTGGTCAGAGATCCGATGACTTTGTTAAATGACGGGCCGTTCATAACATTGGCCGGAGTGTTTACGGCTTGACCTCGGCTGTTGCCGAACACTAACCGGGGGCTCATAGCTAGCTTCCCCAGTATAAAGCTCCTATGACTAAGCGAAAGTTTTAAAGCCGGCATATCTGATTGCCTCGTTTCCGCTATCGCAACCGCCTTTGGGCACCGAGACGTCGGCTAAGGGTTGTTTTGTTAGTGCGGAAACACCCTGCGTATTATCTACCAAGGAGTAGAAGCCGACGATGGGCCACTTTCAACTGATAAACGGTCACAATGGAGTCAAAACAATGATGTAAAGTACTTGGATACATAGAATCATTACACATAATCTGTGATTTTACTCTGGATATTGATCCTTAATTCAGCCACCCGTGCCCACATTAAGGCTCGGGGGCTACTGGCTTTGCGCTAATTATTTACAAATATTAAAGGGGCACATCGATCCCCTAATCTGGTGTTGCCACCCGACCAGTGTCTCGGGGGCTACTGCATTGCCTATTTCCATGCAGAAAATTCCAACTACTAAGTGTTCGGCTTGACCGAACTATGGGCAAACGTGTCTTCGGATAACAATAGGTACCATTTGGACCTACCCGGCGTCAAGCTAAATATATTACGGCAACTTTTCAAGACCCTCTCTCAGGGGCCCGTTCGCCGATCACTATTATCTCTAATATATTAAACTGCGTTTTTATTCCTATGTATGCTGCCGAGCTAGGAGATTGATCCTCAGGCCGATTTCGCGCATCGACCTGAGTCTCAGGGGCTACCGGGAACAACAGTTTTTATGCTTGCCTTTAGGTGCATCTCGGGTTTTAGACTGATACACACCTTGAGGGCTACTGGATATACATCGGTAGAGAATAAACTGCACCAGTTAAAAATATTCACAAAAAATTAGCCCACGGTCGGGGTGGTGCACCACCTTGGAAGCAGTCCGGCATAAAGCTCGGGTGCTAGCGGCTAGCTCCATAGAGGGCATTTCCGGCATTAAGCTTGGCTAAACTCCTTCAAGTTTTTTGGACCAAGATGATCTATGACAACTTGGATATAGTCCGGCGTTGGAGCTTGGACACAGTCCGGCGTTGGAGCTCGGATACATTTCGGCGTTGGAGCTTGGAAGCAGTCCGACATTGGTGCTCGGCTGCAAAAGATACCTTGAATGCAGTCCGGCGTTAGAGCTCGGACGCAAGAGGACACTGCCTCCCGAGAACAACTTCAAACCCGAGGTGTGGCATGGAAATAACAAGGCATTGATAAAGGCCGGAAACTTAAAGGGGCTCCTCGGATACCCGACGTGTAAACTCTTCAGATTCACTTTGGCGATCCTCAAGATCGAAGATGAGAAGATTTGTTGAACCAGTTTTCAAGACCGACGACCGAAGATGAAGAACAGTTTTGAAGAATCGAGGAGTGCCCCTAACTTGAAGACCGGTTCAGGGGGCTACTGACGGTGTCCTGGACTAGGGGGTACTCACCACGTCGTCTCGTGATCTGTTAGATTGGGCCGAGGACCCCCATGGCCGTATACTCATGGGTCAATCCGGACAGCTGCCACATACAAGGAAGATTTCACAAGACTTGGCGATCAAGACAAGGACTCCTCCCCACCGGCGTATTCAGCTAGGACTCTTGTTATCCTAGGCCTCTGGTACATTATATAAACA
Source organism: Aegilops umbellulata (assembly GCA_032464435.1). NCBI lineage: Eukaryota > Viridiplantae > Streptophyta > Magnoliopsida > Poales > Poaceae > Aegilops > Aegilops umbellulata. Next base: position 432,575,476 of record CP136056.1, read on the forward strand.
GAGGCCAGGCTAGTCGATAGACAATCATATACACAATCATAATCATAGGCTAGCTTCTAGGGTTTAGCCTCTATGATCCCGTGGTAGATCAACTCTTGTAGTACTCATATCATCAAGATCAATCAAGCAGGAAGTAGGGTATTACCTCCATAGAGAGGGCCCGAACCTGGGTAAACATCGTATCCCCTATCTCTTGTTATCCATCGATCCTAGACGCACAGTTCGGGACCCCCTACCCGAGATCCGCCGGTTTTGACACCGACAGGGACTCCTGAGCAGCGTGACTCAGGAGCCTAACTGGTCACGTAGTCCCTCACCCCTTGGTCTCGTCCTGGTGATCCGGACGACCCAAAGGCGGCTGAGGTACACGCGGGGCCGGGCCCTGCCGACGCAGAATGCTAAGGAATACCCTCGTATCTCCTTCCCGCTGGCTGTTTGTACGTCAAGGGGGACTCCTAAGTATCGTGACTCAGGAGCCTAACTGGTCATGTAGCCCCTCACCCCTTGGTCTCGTCCTGGTGATCCGGACGACCCAATGGCGGCTGAGGTATGCGCGGGGTCGGGCCCTGCCGACACAGAACATCAAGAAAGCGGGAAGGAAATCGCAAAATCCTAGCAAATTGTTACAATAAACGTTGTCTCTTAAAAAGCGCAGACACATAAAGTTTTAACGCCTCCACGAGGCACGATGCATGTTGCAGGAAATAAAAATGGAGGAAAGCACTGCCACCAAGCCTCTTCTTCAGCCTTGGGTGCTGCCATCGCCCCCAGGAGTGACCCGCTATCGACAACGTCGCCGTCACCTGTACCATCAGCCATGGCTGTAGGTTCGGCGGCGCCCTCAGTCGGGGCGCGGGGTCGATGGTGAGGAACTTTTGCAGCAGGGCCTCCACTTGGTCCTTCACGGCTTCGGCGGCGATGGTGCAGTGCTCCTCGTCCATAGGCTCAAGCAGAGCTCTGAAGTCGGTGCTGGGGTCGCGAAGATGGAAGTGGCTGAAGACACGCGTCATAGCCAAAGCAGAGAGCGCGCGGGCTTCCCTCTCCACCATGGGGCCGACTCCATCAGCAACGCCCTCGAGCGCCGCGACAAGCACTTCAAAAAAAAGACACATCCGTGACATTTTGGGCCGAACGAATTTTTTTTTGTCAAACATATGACACTTCTATGATGATAATTCTGACAAAACCCGGTATCATCATAGATGTGGTGGGCTCCTACTTCTATGACAAAAAATCATGACAGAAAATGGGCTTTTCGTCCTGGGCGGGCCGGAGACGCAGCTGCATGACATTCTTTGGGTCGTCCATGACGGAAAAACCGTGGTAAAAGCGAGGGCGAGGAAAATTTCGGGGAGTTCCCGGTTACGGTGGGAGGTCGGGGCCGAGCGATGCGCGTTTCTCTCGTAACGTACGCGCGTGTGTGCGAGGCGTTGGCTCTAACTGAACCCGAGCGAGGCGTTGGGCTCTAACTGAACCCGAGCGATTGCACTGCAGGCTACGCGTTACTAAACCCAACCGATCGATCGATGGCTGTTTACTAAACCCGCTCGAGCGGTTCCTTCTCTACTGCTGCTAACTGAAGCCGATCGATGCTGCCTCTAGGATGAACAGTGAGCGTTGCGGGGGGGGGGGGGGGTTGGATGAACAGTGAGCGGTGGCGTTGCCTCTGGTCGAAGCATGTACACCGACGTTGAACCTGGTCGTAGCATGTACATGTACGTACGCTTCGACCATGTCACGAGCAGAATGACAACGCTACGTACGCTTCGACCAGGTTCCCGACTTTCAGGCACTTCCTTGCATGCGAAGATGTAGCTGGTGGGTACCAGCAGTCAGGGGGGCGAAATACGGTGGCTCGTCTGGTGGGTCCCCGCTGTCAGGTGGAGGAATAATTATTTTGCACGTAATTGTCACAGCCCCAGTTCAACCCTTGTTTGCCTTTGCTTGTTCATCATGCCATCATGTTTAAATTCCAAAGAAATTTGAAATGGGGCTTGTCGAAACCCTAGCACCAAATGAATTTAACTAGGTTCAATAAAAATATTTTCAATAACCCAGAATGCCCTTTGGAAATGTTCATGATTTCTGTTAAAGGTGAAAACCTCTTCCAAAAATGATGAATATATTTATAGGCTATTCCTGGATTTTTGAATTAAATTATATAGTATTTGCATTTGGGCATTTAACTGCTAATAATATTTTAAATGCTCAAATAATCACAAACTGAAATGTTTACTGTTGGAAATATTCCAAACAGTGATATGGAGCAGTTTCATGATTTTTGGTAATGCCCTGGCATTTTTAATAAAGTCAAACACAATTATAGAAAATAGAAAAGAGAAATAAAATTAGGAAAAGAACAGAGGCTCACCTGGAACTTACCTGGCGCCCATCAAAGCCACCTGGCCGGCCCGGTTGGCCAGCCCAGCCCACCTACCTCGTCGCTCGTCGTCTTCCTCTACCAGTAGGCAGAGGCGAAGACGCATGTGCGCGCTGGGAGGCCTCCACCTCCTGCTTCGCGCTGTCGACGCCCCTGCGCCCTTGTCTGGCGTCGTGGAGCTTCCCTGGACGCCCTGAACCTTCTTCCTCTCTCTCTGCTCTCCCTCTCGCTCCGCACCTCGGACCCGAACGCATCCATCGCCGCCACACACTGCCTCTGCACTCACCGACCGTCCCTCGAGCATCCGCCGTGTCCAAAGGATCCGCCTCAATGTCGTATACTTCCTCGCCAAGCCAAGCATCGCCGGACGGCCCGCATCACCGTCCCTGCCATCATCTTCAAGCTTCGGCACCAGCACTCGATTCCGTCGATCCGCAGCAACCCGGCCGTCCTCGACCTTGCTCTCGCGCTTTTTGGACTCGCTATGAGCCCCTGCCCCGAACCCCTCTTCTCCCCCTCGCGTTCGCATGCTCTAGCCCCATCCCCCTCCATGGCCGCAAGCTTGCCGCTGCCGCGCCTGTCGCCATCGGTGCTGTAGGTCTCTGTCCTCGCGTCCGAGCACGGCCTTGAGCTCGTGGAGCTCACAGGAAGCCCATGCGCAGCTCAGCTTGTCCAAAACCCCACCAGGGCCTCGCGCCCGTTACCACCCAAACTCCGGCGCCGCCGCGAGCTCCGTTCCGGCGAGCCCCGGCGTTCCCGCAGCCTCCCACCCGCCCCACCAGATGCGGGAGTGCACGGGCCACGTCCCGGTGCCCTCATCCGCCGCCCCCATGGCCTGTGACGCGGACTCCGCCATGACCAGTGGTCGCCGGCGACGAGCCGTCGCCTGAGCCGCTAATCGGTGGCCCCCACCGCTCAGGAGATTAGTTAGCGGCTAATCACCCCACTAACCAACCCCCTATGCCACTGACACGTGGGCCCCTCTGCCTAATTAAATCTGGTTTTGTTTTTGTTTAGATTAAACTAACCACACTGGCCCCACAGGTCTGTTTGACCCTGCCACATCGCGCGTTGACCGAGCCCACACGTCAGTGCTGACTTGCTGACGGGGCTGTTGACCTGACCCCACATGTCTGTGACCCAGGCAGCTCTGTGTCACTGACCAGTGGACCCCACTGGTCAGGTTTGACCTGGACCGGGCGTGTTGACCTGCTGAAGTCACACTGACGTCATGCCGATGCAATAAGCTATTTTCTGGATTTAATTTAATTCAGGAAATTCCAGAAAATAACCAAAACTTCTAAAAATCATAGAAAATAATCTATAACTCATATTGAAAAGTTTTATATATGAAAAATTATCAGAAAAATTCAAGGAATCTGTTTATGGCATTTGCAGGCATGTTTGAACAACCTAGGGTTGATGTACAGGGCAATTTGCATAATTGACATTTAAATAAGCACATATGGAGTTTGAATTTGAACCCTTGGTTCAAATCAACTTCATTTAATATGGTTGCTAGTTGCATTAGCTCAATCAACAGCATATTGCCATGACATTATCATGCATCATAATTGTTGCATTGCATTGATTGTGTTCCTCTTTGTTTGCCGGTATTTTTTCCCTCTCGATAGACGTGGTTCCGATGATGAGTTCGATACACCGATGAAGAGCTATACTATCTTCAGAAGTGCCAGGCAAGCAAAACCCCCTTGTTCATTCCGATACAAACCCACTCTCTTGCTCCTGCTCTCTTTTACTGCATTAGGACAACAACGATTCAACTGTTACATGCTGCGGTAGTTGAACCCCTTATCCTCTGCATGACCTGTCATTGCCACAGTAAATAGATGAAATCCACTAGCATGAGTAGGAGTTGTTTGAGCCCTAATGTGCCTACTCATTCATGTTTGTTTGTCATGCCTGCTACTGCCTAGAGTTGAGTCAGGTCTGGTTCATCGGGAATGAATTGGAATGGTGTTGAACATGTCCTACTGTGTGCGAGCTAAGTGTGTGAACATGATTTGGTAAAGGTATTGGTGAGAGGACATGTAGGAGTACATGGTGGGTTGTCTCATTGAAGCCGTCCTCAGGAACCGAGTTCTGTGTTTGTGATCCATGAAACAGTTACTACCACACATTGGGATCCTTAATTGACTCTCTCGGCTTCTTAATCACCCTTGTCCTCTGTCCAGGAGTTGCAATTAGTTTCTGGTGTTTGTAGTATGCTGGGGGCCGCACACAACGCTGACCGTAGGGGTGGGCTGTGTTGCGGTAGGCATGTGGCCGGGCCAGCCGGGCGCCCGTTTGGTGTCTCGGAACCCTGTACACATCGTTCGGGGCCATATGTGGAAACCTCGGCCGGACTCCCTGCGGATGGAACCTGAATAGGCGATAAACCTGGACTAGAGACTCGAGTGTTTAGGTAGGCCGTGGCCGACACCCTCGTTGGGCTTCCGCTTGAAGGTTGCCGAGTACATCTCATGTAAACGGCGGTAAGTGGTGAGAGCGTGTGTGAGGAAGTACACCCCTGCAGGGTTAACATCATCTATTCGAATAGCCGTGTCCGCGGTAATGGACTTCTGGGTTGCCTATAACAGTTCATAGACAAGTGAAAGTGAATACTCTAAAATGCGCAAGATAAGCATGAGTGCTATGGATGGCATTCTCGTAGGGAGATGGGAGCGGATCCATAGTGGTGTATTGATATGCTGAATATGTGGACTCGTGTGTGCCACCTCAAAAGAGTTACTTGCAGTCGTAGTTCAGGATAGCCACCGAGTCAAAGCTGGCTTGCTGCAGTTAAACTCCACTACCCCCTTTGTTGATACCGATGCATATGTAGTCAGTTCTGATGTAAGTCTTGCTGGGTACATTTGTACTCATGTTTGCCTATTTTATGTTTTTGCAGAGAGACGTCAGTCTCGCTAGTAGTTCCGCGTGGAATTTGACGTTTAGCTTGATACCTCAACTACGATCTTGTGCCCTCGGCAGGATCTGGTAGATAGTCAGGCTTCTCAGCCTTCTTCATTTGTAGTTTTCTGTACTCAGACATGTTAAGCTTCCGCATGTGCTTGTTGCTTGTATGCTCTGAATGTTGGGTCATGAGACCCATGTTTGTAATATCTCGCTCCTCGAAGCCTAATGAATAAATATTGGAGTCGTAGAGTTATGTTGTGACGCCATGTTGTATTTATACATATCGAGCATATTGTGTGTATGATTGAAATGCTTGCTATGTGTGGGATCCGACAATCTAGTTGTTTATCCTTGGCAGCCTCTCTTATGGGGAAATGTAGTCTAGTGCCTCCTTGAGCCATAGTAGTCCGCTACAGCCCGGTTCATCGGAGTCCTGCTAGCCCAGCACTACTGCTCAGGACACTTGACTGGCCGGCATGTGTTTCACTTCGTTCCTGTGTCTGTCCCTTCGGGGAAATGTCACGCGGTGACATCCGGAGTCCTGCCTAGCCTGCTACAACCCGGGTTACCGGAGTCCTGTTAGCCCAGTGCCACAGCCCGGATTCACACGCTGCTGACCGACATGCTCGAAGTTGATTCATGTATGCCTGTCCCCATGGGTTAGTGCCGCTTTGGGTTCACGACTAGCCATGTCGGCCCGGATTCTTTGTCATATGGATGCTAGCTACACTATCATATACGTGAGCCAAAAGGCGCAAACGGTCCCGGGCCAGGTAAGGTGGCACCCGTGGGAATACCGTGCGTGAGGCCGCAAAGTGATATGATGTGTTACATGCTAGATCGATGTGGCTTAGGATCGGGGTCCTGACAGTAATAAGGAGGCACTTCCTTGCTGCGGCCGTGGACCCAGCTGTCAGCCTCTCCACGTACAGTCCATGTCCGATGGAAGTTGTTCCTTGGCCACGTTGACAACGCCGCGCCGAGAGCACCAGGGCGGTGGACGACGGCGAGGCCTAGGAAGTGGACGACGCGTAGCCGGGGAAGACGCGGCAGTGGATGCCCACGCGTAGAGGAGTACTAGGGTTCACTGGTTCGCTGCGGTGTGAGGCTGCCGTCGCCGCAGAATAACAGGGGGTGTGGGTGAGTAGAGGGATGCCCTGGCCAGCAGTGGGAGTAGTAGGGGGCGGTGAGGCCTCCGCCGCATCGCAGCATGCCACGGGAGGAAGGAGCACGAGGCACGACCGAGGCTGGTTTGGGCGGCTGGAGCAAGAAGACCAGAGGTTGAAGAAGCACTACGGCCGTTGGATGGACATCGTACGGTCACTGGAGCTAGAATCGCGCATATTGACTAAGTTGACAAAGCCCTCCATCCCCGTCAACTTAGTAGGCCCACAAGTCAGCCTGCCACTATACTGGGTCCTAGCTAACAAGGGGAGTATTCATTTTTTTGTGCGTAATAAGGAGGCACTTCCTTGCGTGCGAAGATATAGCTGGTGGGTCCGAGCTGTCAGCGGCGGGAACGTTTTTTTCGCGAAATACAGAGGCCCTTTCGGTCAGTCCCTGATGTCAGGTGGAGGAATCATTATTTTGCACGTAACAAGGATGCATTTCCTTGCGTGCAGCCGTGGACCCAGCTGTCGGTCTCTCCACATAAACTCCACTTCAGATGCATGTCGGTCGTTGACCACCTTGACTAGGCCGCGCCGAGAGCACCAAGGCGGTGGATGATGGCGAGGCCTAGGAAGGGAACGACACGGAGGCAGGGAAGACTCGGCAGTTGTTTCCCACGCGGAGGGGAGTACGACTGTACGAGGGTTTACTGGTTCGTCTGCCGTGGAGAATAACAGCAGGTGTCGGGGGGTAGAGGGATGGCTAGGCCAGCGATGGGAGTACGGTGGGGCGGTGAGGGCTGCACGGCAGCAGAGCCAGCCGTGGGGAGGAGGGAGTAGGCAGTCCCACCGGCGCATGTTTGAGCGGCTGGAGCAGGAAGAGCAGAGATTGAAGAAGCACGACGACCGTTGGATGGCCATCCAACAGTCACTGCTTGTGCGTCAACCTTTTTTTAGGAAAGCCTCAAATCTGTGGAAAACAGCATACAACCCATCTGCCATTATTTCTAATAATTTACAGCCCATTTGCTAATTATTAAGGTTTTTTTGGAGCCCATATTCTTTTTGTTAGCATTACAACCCATCTTGTGGCCACGGTTAAAAAATTATACGAAATTTTGCATATTTTGGTGCCGTCCGAACTGTTTTTAATCTCAAAATTTCGACTCGCATTCAAACTGATTTTAAAAATAAATGTATATCAATATAAAATGCAACAAATTCTCCACGCATAAAAATTAATGTAATTTAACATCTCGAAATAAAAAAAAGATATTTGAAACGAATTGCTGGTTTGATGTGTTTTAAACATGTACAACCCATTTCTCATTACTGATGGGCCATTTTCTCGGCCAGCCAAATGAAGCTCTCCTTGTCTTCAAAGATTTGCAGCCCAACAGGCCTGACAAAGCGACTTACTTGGCAAATCACAAAAAAACTGGGCTGTGGCCGTGGACCCGCCAGCCGTCAGCCTCTCCACATACAGTACTCTTCCGATGGAAGCCGGTCGTTGACCACATTGACCACACCGCGTCGAGAGCACCAAGGCGGTGGACGACGGCGAGGCCTAGTAAGGGGACGACGCGGAGCTGGGGAAGACGCGGCAGTGGATGCCCACGCGGAGAGGAGTACGAGAGTTCACTGGTTCAACTGCGGCGTGAGGCTGCCGTCGCCGCAAAATAACAGGGGGTGTGGGTGAGTAGAGGGATACCCTGGGCCAGCGGTGGGAGTAGTAGGAGGCGGTGAGGCCTCTGCGGCATCACAGCCGGCCACGAGAGGCAGGAGCACGCGGCACGACCGGCGCTGCTTTGGGTGGCTGGAGCAAGAAGACCAGAGGTTGAAGAAGCACTATGGCTGTTGGATGGACATCGTACGGTCACTGGAGCTAGAATCGTTCATATTGACTAAGTTGACAAAGCCCTCCGTCCTCGTCAACTTAGTAGGCCCACAAGTCAGCCTCCCACCATGGTGGGTCCCAGCTAGCAGGGGGAGTATTCATTTTTTTGTGCGTAATAAGGAGGCACTTCCGGTGGGTCCGAGCTGACAGCGGGGCGGGGGGGGGGGGTTCGTGAAATATGGTGGTCCGTCTGGTGGGTCCCAGTTGTCAGGGGAAAATGTTTTTAATGAAATACGGTGGCCCGTCGGGTGGGTCCCAGCAGTCAGTGGGGAAACGTTTTTTCCATGAAATACTGGTGGCCCGTCCGGTGGGTCCCTGCTATCAGGTGGAGGAATAATTATTTTGCACGTAATAAGGAGGCACTTCCTTGCGGCTGCCGTGGACCCAGCTGTCAGCCTCTCCACGCACAGTACTCTTCCGATGGAAGTCGGTCGTTGACCACGTTGACCACGCTACGCCGAGAGCACCACGGTGGTGGAAGACGACGAGGCCTAGGAAGGGGACGACACAAATCCGGGGAAGACGCGACAGTGGATGCCCACGCAGAGAGGAGTACGAGGGTTCACTGGTTCGGCTGTGGTGTGAGGCTGCCGTCGCCGCAGAATAACAGGGGGAATGGGTGAGTGGAGGGATGGCCTGGCCAGCAGTGCGACTAGTATGGGGACGATGAGGTCTCCGCGGTAGCACAATCGGCCATGGGAGGCAGGAGCATGTGGCACGACTGGAGCTGCTTTGGGCGGCTGGGGCAAGAAGAGCAGAGGTTGAAGAAGCACTACGGCCGTTGGGTGGACATCGTTGACCACGCCGCGCCGAGAGCACCAGGGCAGTGGACGACGGCAAGGCCTACGAAGGGAACGACACGGAGCCGGGGAAGACACGACAGTGGCTACCCACACGGTGGAGAGTACGAGGGTTGACTGGTTCAGCTGCCGTTGCCAAAAAATAACATGAGGTGTGGGTGAGTAGAGGGATAGACAGGCCAGGGATGCGAGTATGATGGGGCGTGAGGCCTTTCCGGCAGCACTGCCGGCCACGGGAGGCGGGAGCAGACGGTTCCGACGGCGCTGGTTTGGGCGGCTGGGGCAGGAAGATCAGAGACTAAAGAAGCACGATTGCCGTTAGATTGACCTCTAACGGTCTGACGCTGGTAGAGTCGATTGTTGACTAAGTTTCTTTTTTTGACAAACCTTCTGTACACATGAACTTAGTAGGCCCACAAGTCAGCCTCCAAATCTGTGGCAGACAACATAAAGCCCATTTGCTATTTTTTAATAATTTGTAGCCCATTTGCTAGTTCTTAAGTAATTTATTACAACCCATTTTCTGCCCAGGACCACGGTCAAAAAGTTCAACCTTATTTTGCATATTTCGGTGGAGTCCGAACTGTTGTAATCCCGAAATGATAACCATTTTTTAAGAACTTATTGATTTGCCAAAAAAACGTTTTGTTTTTGTAAGCAAATAAGAGGTGGGACAATTGAGTTGGTTTAAGGGAAAACCTGTGGTAAAAAAATCAGCACCGGGTGGGAAAAAACAACAAAAATAAGGATGTAAATATGAAAAGGGAATTTTATGCGTTTTCATTATAATGATACGTGTATATGAACTAGTAAAACTATAGGTAGAGATTAGAAAACGGATGTAGGACATGCGTTTCAAGAGGAAAATAGAACTGGGCTGTGTGTTTGATTCAGTAAAAAAACTGCCTGCGGATGTTGTAAGACAAAATATAACTAACACTGGCGGGCCAGAGGCTAGTAGATACCTGCTGGATCTTTGTGCCCCGTTGTCGTTAGGGGCTGTGTCGGGGATATACCCTGCGGTATGACCAGACCGGAAGTATGACCCGGACGGACTTGGCGCTTCAACGATGACCCACCGGATGACTGGCGACTCACGGATCTGGCGGCTCACTGGTCAGACGACTCACGGATGACCCTGATGGCGGGTCACATAGAAGACTAGGCCCAAGACCCAGTAGGCCGGCTCATATTATGGTGGGCCGGCTTAAGACAGAAGGCATGAGGAATATTTCCTTTATGAGGAAGCAAGACCCGTACTTGTATCCGACTTGTAGTAGAGAATAAGTTAGTTCTAATCCTAATAGGACTCTACATGTAAGCCGCCCCTTCAACTTATATAAGGAGGGGCAGGGCTCCCCAAAGAGGGAGAAGCAACAAGAAACAATATCTAGGGCTAGACACAAAGAGGAGAGCCGGCTTACGGCGACTCCCTCATGATCATAATGAGACCTAGCCACAAACATCATGTAAGGTTATTTCCGGATGATGTTTCTCGGGGCCCGAAGCTGTCTAAATCCTTGTCTAATGTTGTGTCTCTCGATTCCGTCCAACCCCTCTCAAGCTACCACATAGATGCGTTGGCCTTGCGACTAAGTCCTCACACTAAGGACAACTTCCGTGATAATTCCACGATAGTTGGCGCCCACCGTGGGGCCTGCGCACGGTGGTGATGAGTTCTTGGAGGGATTTCTCCTAGGGGTCGAGGAGCTCGCGAGTTCGTCAGATGAGGAAGAGCCGGCAATTCGTTGTTTTGTGATCGGAAACATGTCTAACTTCGGAGCCGACATATGCAATACTGAGATCGAGGGAAATTAGGGTTGCGTTTGCGCACCACTGGCATCATCTGCAATATCGCGAGGCCAAAAGAAAATCGATCTTCGCTTCTGCTGTGAGTCGCAGTCCTCTGCAACAGGCCGGTTTGCGCTGCCGCCGCTGGTTCTGTCGCGCCATAGCTGGTCTTGCGCCCCTGCGTTGAGCCGCCTCTACTATGCTAAGCCCCCGAGGCCATATTAAGTCGCCGGTCTGCCTGAGCCGCCGGAACTATATTGAGTCGCTGGTCTGTCTGACCTACCTCTGTTGCGATAAACGGGTCATCCGCCATCCAAACAAATCAGGTGATATCCATCCGAGTTTGTTTTATTAGCACATGTTGTTTTTGTCAAAGAACAAGTTTGTCTTTGCCTTGGTCTGCAATATTGTTTATGCAGGGCAATTATTTATGACATATTATACCGCGGAGATGGAGGCATGTCAACATCTTTGGGCATAGGTGGTCGTCCTTACTCAACGGACTCCCACACCGGCTTACAATGTCGTGGTTGTCTCTCGCGACCGCGCCGGCTTACAACGCCGTGGTTGTCTCTTGCGACCACGCCGGCTTACAACAAGGAGCACAACTTGCCCGTCCGCACCGGCTTACAACGCCACGAACGGTTCATCTGTTTGTGCCGCCTCAGATGTTGCGGTCGTCTTTACCATCCGTATCTCGCGGCCTGGTCTACATCAACACACCGGGCCACACCTGTCTACATGAGCTGTTTATTGAGTATGAGCAAGTCACTGCTTGGGAAGCCCGGTTTTCTTCCAACAAATTGGAGGCAAATTATCGTGTATTATCAGCCGCCGTCTGCACTGGATGGCTCAATGGGCAAGCGCACAAGTCGCCGCCACTACAGTTTGTTTAAACTTCAAACAGCCAGTTGGAAGGAACCATTGGCCGAGTTGCTGACACGGCTCATACGGGATCATTTATAACCCGCCACAGTCACCTCAATCTTCTGTGGATTCACATCGCGCTATCAGCGCCAACGATATACACCTTCTGCTATGGTCAAATATGGAGAATCTCAAGCCAACTCCTTGAGTCATCTTGAGACTCGGGGGCTATAATGGTATGACTCGGCAAAATTAACCGGTTTAAATAAATTCAAGAACTCCGGGTCGTTGAAGGGAAAAATAACCTGGCCTCGGAGATTACTGCTAGATCGATGAAAATGTAAAATCCATCAGAAGATTTCTGGCTCAAAATAAGGATTTTGGTTTAAAATCCGGTTCAAGAGACATCTTTCTCCCACAAAGCACTGAAGCTCTCAAATCCGGTTCAAAATTCGGCCCAAGGTAAATTTGTCCCCCACAAATTTTTGAAGCTGTCAAATCCGGTTCAAAATCTGGCTCAAGGTAAATTTGTCCCTCACAAATTTTTGAAGCTTTCAAATCCGGTTTAAAGTTCCGGTTCAAAAAGAATTAATCTCTCGCAAGTTCGAGTTCTAAGAAAATTAAAGGTTGCCAAAAAGAACTTGCTGCCATGATGCGCGGTTCAAACATAGGTATCCTGCCTTACGGCTTATCTTATTATGTTCACTTGGGGGCTTCCTGCTCATCGAGCATAGCTGTCGGTACCCTCTTGATCGGTGTAATGCTAAAACTTATATGGTCACTTGGGGGCTTCCCGTTCGAACATAGGTCGTATTCGAACCAAAGAGAACATAGCTGTTGGTACCCTCTTGATCGGCACATTGCCAAGCTCACTAGGGGGCTTCCTGATCGTATCTGAATCATAGCTTAAACTCTTTTGGGTTTGACGTGGATCGTATTCGAATCAGCGTCGTTAAACAAGTCTCAAGGTCATTTGGAGGCTTCCTGTTCAAACATACGTCGTGTTCGAACCAAAGAGAACATAGCTATCGGTACCCACTTGATCGACAACGCCAGAGCCACTGGGAGCTATATGATCGTATTCGAATCTTAGCTCAACCCCTTTGGAACGGTTTTCTGATCGTATACGAATCAGAAGCCTTAAACTTTTTAAGTCTTTTTTGCGAACAATTTTTGGATTTGACTTGAGACCTTTTTTGGATCATATCTCAAAAATATACGAGTGGTTTATGCTTAACCCGGCTTGACTTTTTGACTATAAGTCGCCAGCTTATGACAATCATCATCTATGTGGAAGCATTGGCATCTAAAGATTGGGTTATCACCATTACTGCACATGTCATGTAAACCGGCAGTACAAATTCAATATCACAGTGGTTATATGTGAGGTATTATGACCCACCCTGCGGTAAACCGCCAAGGGTTCTTGTGATCTACTTGTGTGCAGGGTAAGACTACATTTGGGTGGTTACCCGCCCTGGCTCTTGACGTTAAGTCGCCAGGGCATATCTTGTTTAAACTTTGTGCAGGATTTGCAGAATTATGACTTATATAAATGCTTCAGTCCAAGCTTATCATTGAAATTGGTGTCCCAAAAGGGTTATCAATTATTGATTTTCTCAAGGGCTATAGGCCACTGGGTTACAAAAATTTCATCTTACAATGAATGCGCATTAAGTCGTCATCGGCCAAGAGCCGCGAGGTATTTAAACTCCGGATTTACTTGTCAACCGATGAGGTTTTCATACCGGATTATATTATTCAAATCTTGAATAGCCAACATGCCTGGATTTCTATTGTGATTATCAATAACCAGTGTTATGATTGAGGTTTTCAAAGTTGCTTTAGCGCAACGGCTATTATTTTTATAAATGGATATGATTTATTATACAATGGAAGGAATAGTCCCGAGTCGCTGCAGGCTTACGACCCGACACTTGGAGGCTACATTATCCAAATTGATATTACATCGAATATGCAAGTCCCATGTCACTGCCAGCATGTACCATGGCACTTGGGGGCTAATGCAAAGTCATTTTTTGCTCAACTTATTGAAGACCCGACTCATCACATTCTAAATGAGTTGGCCCTTGGGGGCTACCAATTGCTCCTGTCAAAAATTCAAGGTACACAAGCATTAATCCATTATATTGAACGGTCCACTATTCAGTTGGTGGAGTACAAAGCTCTTAACCTTATGGACGTGGGTTCAAGCCCCATGGTGGAGACTATATTATATAATGCTATTATCAATTATATACAAAGTCCCAGCTCAGTATTATCTTACTAAGCCGACCCTTGGGGGCTACACATTGTTGTTCAAATTTACATGGTTATATCTACAAAGTCCCTGCTCATTATTGCATAATAACCCGACCCGTGGGGGCTACACTGGTTGAAGTCTTCACGAGCATAAAGCAATTACAAGTCCCCGGTTGCTGCAAGCATGACAACCCGGCACTTGGGGGCTACATGTGTGGAATATTTAGTTTATATGATTGAGATGAATAAACCTGATTTCTTCAAGGTTGCAACATTTATTGGAGCAAGTCTGAAACCATCAATTTGTTCTTCTCAAGACTTGGCGGCTACAGGTAATATGGATATAAGGGAGAAAAATCTTCAAATTATCAGTTTTGAGCAAATCAGGAGGATCAATTACATAAACCGGTGTCAACAAAAATTATGACCCGACATCGTTTGTTTTATAATCCGGCAGTTTTTGGTAATGATAAACCGGCAAGTTTTACATCTTCAAACCGACTGAATATCAGATGAGTATTTGAAGACCAAAATTATTTAACCCGGCGCCTTGGAAGCTGACTCAAGTGGATTATTCTTCATAATATTTTTCTGTGAGAAGCCAACATCAGTAAATTGAGTATGAAGCTAGCTTATTTGACCCAGATTTTCTAGAAGAAGGAAATGAAAATTGGACTTAAGGATAATCAGCTCCCGACTCAGGAGAATATTTAACCCGGAGCACAAGGAATTAAGGATGATCAGGTGCCGGCGTACAAGAATTTTTAATCTGGAACACAACCTGTCAAAGTTGTTCTTGTGTTTGTTTTATAGGATCAGTTTAACATGGATAAATCCAAATTAAACTGGGGGCTAATGTTGGGGATATACCCCGCGGTATGACCCGGCCGAAAGTATGACCCGGTCGGACGTGGCGTTTCACCGATGACCTGCCGGAGGACTGGTGACTCACGGATCTGGCGGCTCACTGGTCAGACGACTCATGGATGACCCCGACGACGGGTCACATAGAAGACTAGGCCCAAGGCCCAGTAGGCCGGCTCATATTATGGTGGGCCGGCTTAAGACAGAAGGCATGAGGAATATTTCCTTTACAAGGAAGCAAGACCCGTACTTGTATCTGACTTGTAATAGAGAATAAGTCAGTTCTAATCCTAATAGGACTCTACATGTAAGCCGCACCTTCAACTTATATAAGGAGGGGCAGGGCTCCCCAAAGAGGGAGAAGCAACAAGAAACAATATCTAGGGCTAGACACAAAGAGGAGAGCCAGCTTACGGCGACTCCCTCATGATCATAATGAGACCTAACCACAAACAGCATGTAGGGTTATTACCGGATGATGTTTCCCGGGGGCCTGAAGCTGTCTAAATCCTTGTCTTATGTTGTGCCTCTCCATTTCGCCCAAGCCCTCTCAAGCTACCACATAGATGCGTTGGCCTCGCGACTAAGTCCTCACACTAAGGACATTTGCCATGATAATTCCACGATAGGCTGGGCCTGTTAAAAACAAATCAAACCCTGGGCAATCTACTGCCCAGTTGAAACTTGCTCGACCTAAAAAAACAATATACGTGCTCAATAAACGAGAGAATTCTGCAAGTAAAGACTGATAACTGGGATGCAGCACGGATATCGTTTTTTTATCGTGATAATAAGTGCATCCACTTGTTTCGAAAATATTGGAGAACTGGGAATTCGAACGGCGGGTGCTTATGCTACCCATCAAATAAAAATCAAGTGACTGAAAATTCGTTTCGAAACAAATGATTCAGCTTTATATCCACGTCGACCCTCGGCATGATGGTTGGAAGCAAATGCAAGTTCATACCAAAAGATCGTTAACAACAATACCAACTTGTGGACGAAAAGGTAGTACAACTACCAATACCAAACTAACCTATAATATTTTTACTCCTGGCCCTAGTGTTCATCTGGTAGAAAATCTTGCAGAGTACCAGCTCCCGCTCCTTCTCTTGCTCCAGGTCCCCAAGGTTGTACTGGTGCATCACCCAATTGGTCCTCTGCTGGTCGAAGTTCTTGTTGGTGTGCAGCACCAGAACCTTTTTTGCTGCCCGGCTGCCGGCCGTTGACCATCACCGACAAGGTATTGCCGGTCTTGTGCCACATCGCATGCATGCCGCACTCCGACTGTATCTTGCGACGCGTCCACGTGCCCCTTTTGAACGCCCTGGAATTGCGCTGGAAGAAATGCTTCCTTAGGCCACTCAGTGTGATACCTGCAGTATTGTGGAATACAGGTTTTAGTGTACCTAGTTGGCATTTTCATAACATCTTTGGCATGTTGCAGTCACTTGTTTCACTTTTTATTAACTGTCAAATTGTAACTGCTTCACCAGGTCTGTGTCTAAAAAGAAAAATAGAGCTATAAACAAAGAAATATGTTTGTGCAAGTAGACGGCCGATCGGTGTCTTACCTGGAAGTTTCTCAGGTTGGGTGTAGCATATGCCATGCTCGCTGTCGATGGTTGGTATGAACAAATCGATGAGAGACTGAAATCTCGCGCTGTCAGCACTCACTTTGGCCTCAAGGTGCTCAATCAGCTCCTGATCCGTGGGATCAAACTTGACGCCAGCCGGCAGCACCGGCCAATCCTTTTTCAACTTGCATCGGTAATTCCAGTTATATGGTACTCAATGTATGATCAATCGACCGTTTAAGTGAATGATGAAAGATTTCGACAGATAAGTGGTACTCCAAATCTGAAGTCCAGAATACCCGAACACGCCGCCGGGATTCTTGTGTCACCTCACGCGCAGCGTGTTGTCACGTCAATTCAATGTGTGGACATGATGAATAATTTGACCGACGTATACTAGTACTGCTATTGTACTACTTACTAGTCGTTATTTAGTGTCACAATTTATACATAGGTTTAACTAACAAGTACGCACTTGAAGCCTAACTGATATATATATATATATATATATATATATATATATATATATATATATATATATATATATATATATATATATATATAGGGATTGACTATTCGTCACCCTGGGTGAGGAATAGTTATTCTTCACCCCCCTTTATTTTACCATCAATGCACCGTAATTTTACTTTCCGTAAGTTTTGTCTTATTTTCGACGTAAAAAGAGGCCGTAAGAAAATATATAATCGTCGTAAAAAATATTTTATGTTATGTAAAATTACAAACGTAAAAACATAGTGTAAAATACACATAAACAGCAAATTTTCTTGTCTTATGACCTATATTTTTAACTTTTTATGCCAAATTCTATGTAGTGAATCAATAGGAATGTAACTATTTGAATTCCAAACGTAATATAATTATGATATTATCGTAAGATTACCTCTGGTGAAGAATAACTTATTCTACGCCCTGGGTGATCCAAACGTAATATATATGGCTTCTGCACAACATCTCCATCATCATTATCAGTACATCCTACGCAGGTGAGTTAGGATGCACTTGATCCCAGGAAGGTATCTATCCTTCAAACCAGAGGAGTGCTTCAAACTAATAACAATACATAATATCCAACAAAAGAGGGTCGTGCTACAGCAGCAGAATACATGGCTCGGTCTAGATATCAGCACGAATCAAGTTGTGCATATTTGCCGTTGGCATGAACCACATCGCCGCATGTCGGGTTTGCAAAAGCCATCCATCGCATGGAAGCTTGATGCCTTCCACACACTGAAGATTATCTGGCAACAAGCTGTGTCGAAGAATCTCTGGATATGGTGATTCATGAAACCCATGGTATGATGTGTAAACACAGCCCCCCCTCACGAATGGAAGTTGCATAGCACAGTAATCATCGCCGGTGATATGATCGATGATTGGATAATTGAGCCCGAGGAACAAGGAGTGGTTGCCGAGGCTGTAAACCCGCCTCCAGTTGAATACGCCTGACCCAACGGAGCTGGGATCTTTCTCGAACACGAAGCAGCCATAGCCATCAATGTCACGAACGCCCCACACATTGTACTGCATGTGGTTTGATGTAATGGTTTGGTCAATTTGGTACGTGCGAATGAGCATCAAATGACCGCCGTCAGCTAAACGAGCGATGAACCACTACCCATCGGCTGGTATGATTCCAGGTCCTGGAATCATGAAGGCCAGCGCATTTGCGTCTGCTGCTAAAATTCAAATTGGAGACCAAAAGGACAAAAAATAAACAATCATGTTCAGAGTATGTGTGGAATTAAGATTATTATAATAGTGACACATATCATAGACAGAGAATTGCAATGCCGTGGTCATAATCATACCCCAAGTTAAAAAAAATAAGCCAATGGCTTTCATATTCTAGCAATATGTCATGGTTCAAACATCATGTAACAATGAGAGGAAAACAGCTATGACAGCGCCTACTCATATTCTACCATAGCACTTACTACTACTATTCCCAGATCAACTCTAAGAAATAACATGCGTTGTTATAAAAATCTTGTAAACGAGAGTAACATATAGCAAACATGATGTCATGCTCATAATATGTATTCTAACAATCATTAGATGCCAATTGTTCTCATATCAACTCTAACAATAACATGTGTGGTCATAAAAATCTAGGAAATGAGAGGAACATATAGCAATGATGTGGTTATAGACATGCTATGCATTCTAGATTTGTAACAAATGAACAGGAAGTCGTATTCATAAGGTAAAGATGAGAGGAGATAGAACAATTACACGACGATAGATTCCACTAGTATAGGTAGCCAATCTGTGTGTCGACCGCGTAAACGATGCCATCGTGCACTATAGCATCAGACAGAAATGTTTCCTCAACAGGATTGATGATGATCCATAACCATGTATGGTGACCGGATTCCAGATAGACTAATCCCTTGTTGAACAAGGCAATGAGCTTGTAATCCATGTAGTCTTCTGATGGTGTGGGCACTTCACAGATTACAACTTTCCGCAAACAGAGGTCGAGCCAAAAGCTTGATGGGTCTCGTGCGTAGTAGGCAGGAGTGTCCGGTGGGCCGTGAGGCTCGATGGCAGCGGTATCCAATGATGGAAGGGTGATCTCTCGCTGGGTGTAGATATCCATGAGACGCCACGGACTACCGGTGTGGTGGATGAGGACAGTCTAGTTGGCCTTCATGCCCACCCAGTAGTGGCCGCGCATGAAGGACAGGTGGACGGGTAGTGGTAGCATGTCGAGGGGCACCACGACAACCTCCGTAGGATCGTCAAGTCGGTGTCTGGGCCACCTGCGAGGATCGGGCATGAGCAAGCAGGGTGTCTTGAAAAGAGCCGGCCGGTTGCAGATGAGTAGATGGTACAAAGACACTGAGCATGCGGCCAGACGGACGATGCTGAGTAGGTCCATATGACTAGAGATCTGCTCCAAGAGAACATCGGGGAGGGAATTCCAATCGTAGCTCTGTGTGTCAGTCGGTTCTGCCATTGGGGTTTTCGGTGCCTGTGAGCCAGCGGGGAAGTGGATTCGGGCGGGCGAGCGAAGAAGCTTCTCCTCGTGTGGCCGGGAAGTGAGCTGGGGGATATGGTACGTGTGAGCTACCAAGGAAGATGGCGCGGGCGGGCGAGCAGTGAGCGGGGGTAAATGGTGTGCGGCCGACGATGGGGAAGAGAGGAGGAAGAAGAAGAGAGGAGGAAGAAGAGTGGAAGACGGGGAAGAAAGTGCATTCAATCTCAATTCCACTAGTACTACTACCAGGATATACCGTCCTTCGGAGTGTAAATAGTTACACTGATGGCATGTGGGTCTACCACAACAGGGACCATATGTCAGTTAATGGAGGACAGAGGTGCGTAGGCGTATTTGCGGAAGCATGCTCTACTGGCAAACATGATGGCAGTACTGGGTAAGAATGATTTAGTAACACCAACACACTGGTTCAGCTTATTAATTACGTGTCCCATCTGCTGCAGCGTGTATTGTCACTTCATTGTGAAGACTAGTTGAATAGTTCTCTCTGACTGAGATGGGTATAATGGATTGCGAGGAGTTCCTTTCTACAGTATCCCTATGCCTCTACGCTCACTTCACTCATTTTGCTCCATACCTAGTCACTTGTTGAAATCTGTAGAAACACAAATACTCCATATTTGGGAACAGAGGGAGGCTTTTACTCCGTACTATTTGGGAACAGAGGGAGTATCACCATATGGAGGGAACAGAGGAAGCTTGAAATATGGACATGTCAATGGGAGGGAGTAAGCCCCATGCATGCATGCATGCATGCAACATGCAACACTCACACATACACATGGACGCACGCAACACTCACGCACCCATGCGACACACAGCACACGACGCAACACACATGCTCACGCTCAAGTGCTCAACCTACTCCCTACGTCCGTGAAAGACTGTACATTTAGAGATTTACACATTGACCAGGGCATAATTAATGCCCAGAAGTAGCAGACTTATGTGTGCATGCGACCATTGAGATAAGAAGATTAGATGAAGGCCGTTGCATGCTGTAATTAAGGATAGACATGTAGCCTATACCTACAGCACAAGTTGGTGCATTAGTCAATCAATATCGATTTAGATTAAAGGCTAAATGCATTGGAAGTGTAGATGTACATCATGTAGTACACTCTTTGTTGGAAGACCGAGGGAGGACACGTGCATGCACTAACATAAACAGCTAGGGCGGTTCGCGCGCAAGGGTTGGACTCATGTCGCGCCTGCGTAAAGTTTTGTTTAACTGATTTCTTTGCTCTGCCAACTGACAGGTGGGACCCAGAAACTAGGTGACAATTTAACCAGTCAACAAAGTGCCACGTCGATTATGTGGCCGGTCAGTAGGGTGCAATACGGTGCTCTACGATGAGCTAGTGATCGTATAATCGCCGCAAAACTATATATAGTGACCGTAAAGAGCGTGCTGTTACATACGTTGACCGCCAGTGTATTTTTCTCGTTTCAAATTAAGCCATATTAATCGGAAAGGACGCAGTATGGACTACTACTACTAGTACTGCTTTGATGTGTCCCGTCAACTCGCCGAACGAGGAGAAGCTTGCTTACTACGCCTCTCCCTCGCCCACGCACGCGGTGGTTCGCAGGACGAGGAGAGGGTTTTGACTACAACGCCCTCTCCCTCTCCCTCTCCCTCGCCCTTGCCCTCGCGGTGGACGTGCAGCAGTTCAATCGGTGTCAGATTGCCAGAAGCATATTGTACTATAGTATCATCATTGTTGGACCTTCCGAAGAGGCGAAGAGCCAAGTGCAAGGTTCACACGAGTACGAACTGTTGAACCTCCCGAAGAGGCAAAGAGCCAAGCGCAAGGTTTTATAGGAGTTTTCGTCCTAGTAGGAGTGTACTAGTACAACTATAGTGAACGATGCTACTGTATGATGCCGCCATGTCACGTATATCCAAAGCTGTGCCACCTTTTTTTTCTCAAAGAGCGTGTTGGAGCCCGTGCAACAACCACACAAGTTGACATACACATAACACATTTACTAGTAATAAATTCTAAAGGACAAATGCCAGTATGCCACACAAGTTCATCTCCAACTCATGTGATAAATTTGTGCACGACTAGTCTACATATATTCACAGCGCTACCGTTCACAATTACCATACTCCACTTACACGTTATATATGGGTTACATGTTCTCCTCCAGGTTCCAGTCCCAGGTGTTCTTCATGGATGGCACACTCCATAGTGGTGGGCAACGGGAATCATTGTCGCAGCTTTCTAGTCCGGTTCCACACGATGGAGACTCATCCAAGCTGAAGCGGCATAAATCAGGGATAGCGTGTCCCAGCATGTCGTTCATCCGGCGGTGCGCACTGAAGACAGAACCATGCTTCACGAACGGCAGGCCTTCCGTGTCGTGCACGGAAGGTGGCATCCGCTTCACAACGGGGTAGCTGTCCCCGATGAAAAGCGAGTACTCTCCAAGAGTGTTCATCGGCACCCACGTAGCATCACGGGGGTCGAACTCGACGCCGTTCATCTGGTACACGCGGCATCCCAGATCTGGACACATGGTGACGTACATAGTCAAGGTCCATGCATAATAATGTTGTGCTCAAATGTGGCGGTCAGTAATACTGTGCAGCAAATAGTACTACTCCGGTATAGAGGAAGTAAAATAACCGGCTTATTATATATAGCCACTCTTGGCTACATGGATGAGATAGTAAGACATGGAAAAACAAAAATGGTGGTAGCTAGTGGGTTCAAGTCTTCAAGGGCCTAGCTAGCTATACACATCCTCCAAGGTAAAAAGTACTCCTACTAGTACTACAAAGTATACTACTAGTACAACAATGCAAGAAAAGGCGAGAGGGTTAAAAAATGGAATACCTGGGTAGATGGTGACGGTCCGATCGTGGTAGATTGTGTGACCATGTTGCACATCAGTGGTACCATGGGTAACGATTGCTAAGATAGTTGATCCCAATATGCCAAAGTCAGCTACAAGGTTCCAGGTTAGACCGAATCACGGGTGCAAATGCACATCCAGGATCGGCAATTTTATTTTGATCGGGGGATGACTGGTCCCTCCAAAATAATGGAGTACCGTTAGGGATGCAAATGATGGTTTATGCATTCCGTTTGTAATCTCCCGTACCGTAGGATGTCAACCAGATGAAAAAAGTCCCTGGCTTGTCACCGCGAAGATGCGGCCTAGATGGCGCACGACGTCTTCGAACGTGTAGGGGTACAAATCTGCCACCGCCAATAAGGATGGCAATGGATCGGGTTTTGCCCGGATTGAACAATATTGAATCCATATCCATATCCATGAAAGCATTCTTTGCCCATCCACGAAAAAACCCACGGATAGAAAAGTATGTCCATATCCAAACCCGGTGGATATCCGTAGGATATGGATATCCATCGGGTACTCTCAACATGAATACATGATACCTTAGGAAGCAACAAAGACGCATATCATTCCAAGATTAGCATTTTAGACAATATCATATAAGTACAAGTGCACAACAAATTGTTTCTCAGTCTACGTTTCTCACCGAGTAAATTCTGGCAAATCTTTAATTGAGAATGAGAAGGGGAGACGAGTTAACAGATACAAGGAGAATGGGAAGAGGTGGCAATTGAGTAAATTATGGTGGAGTAAATTTTGGTTGGGAATTTTCTTTGCACTTTTTCAGATTAAAAACGATGGGTAAGGGATAGTGGTGTATGCATTTTTCATATAAAAAACGATCGAGCCGGATTTGGCCATGTCCACGGGTATGAAACTATATCCATACCCTATCCACGACTAGTCGGGTCGGGTTTGGACATGGCCCATGGACATAAAAGTCGATCCAAACCCTGTCCATTCGGGTCGGGTATCCATGGATAACCATGTCCATGGATAAAATTACCATCCTTAGCCGCCAACATGCGCCAGCCTCTTTCGTTACTGCCTCCTGCATTGATGGCAATCCTTATGTCGAACACCGCGATGAGATAGTAATCGTCGTAGCCGCGTCGCTTTGTCGGCGGGTCCGCAATTGCTATCTTCTTCAACCTCATGTAGGCATCATCATACGTATTCTTGCCCAGCCAGTCCGGAAGGCCGATCCCAATGGTGGAGAAGGGGTCTACCGGAACGGCCGCACTGCTGTGGATGTTGTGCAAAATCATGGTGGTATCCGGCCGGAGGTATGCAAGCCAATCTTTGTTGGCACCGACCCAGACCTATATATAAGACGGTGGGCAGCGGAGAAATTACGGGATGGAAATGGAATAACTAAGTACTACATGATCAAACTCCATTACTGACCTGCTCATCAGACAAAATCTGACTACCTCTCAACGCCGTCAACTCTAGCGGAGTCAACGTCCAACCATGGCCAGGGAGCGGTGGACTGTTCGAAGAATTGTCCCATAGAAGAACCTTCTCCTCGAGGACGCATGGACGACTAATAAGCATGGCCTTTTCCCAAGCCTGTTTAAGCAGCGTCTTGAAAAAGTTGGTGCAGGAAGCACCGAGTCTTGCGGCGGTGAGGACGTCGGAGGAGGAGAACCGCCTGGCGAATCCATGGGAGCAGAGATGAACTACCTTCTCTTCAGGGGGAGGGGAACTGGCGAGGAGGAGATAAGAGCATAGTAACCACAGGGCCTCGTCCCTTCCAACTGTAGATCGTTCCTTAGCGAAGGGGTGAGGCTATTATTTACTACTCCCTCCTTTCCGGTTTATAGGGCTTATCTCAAAATTTTAGTTTTTCCATTTTATAAGGCTCAATTTGGTTGTTTTCCATCACATGTTTAGATTCCAAGGTGCATTAAATCATTGCATGCAAGTACTAAGAGAAAATTGACCAATGCATGTAATTTATGCATGCATTGTAATTAATGCATTGGTAAACATACTTTTTTGAGGAAAACAAGAGCATTAATTGGGTGCTTTTGCAAACAACAAAAAGTATTCCACCACTCACCATCTACGTTGGTTGGTGAGAATTTTGAATTAAGCCTTATAAACCGGAAAGGAGGGAGTACTAGTACTAGCATTATGGAACGTTATGGGATCGCATTATACTGTAAATAATAACACTAGTAAGAAATTTTTGGCACTAGGTAGTAGTTTTGGCGTGGATTAAGAAATTTTGGGTATGTTTTGCCATTTTTTGTACACGCCAACAGTGTCAAAAAACATCGTACATTATGTGACGGAGGAGTACGTACTCGTACTGTAGTAGTACTAGTACTACTTTTCTCAACTAGTAGTGTGATGTACTGTACTTCTAGTCTAGTCTAGTATAGTGCACCAGTTTTGAAATCTTGAATCTCAGGGCCAAGGAGCTACATTTGGAAGTGGAGGGTACTACTGTTCTCTAGAACCATCACTGTACTATCAATGCAGGGGAAGTACACCTGCGTTGTGGCCTAGTGGGTACTCTTGGTGCTCTATTCAGCCGCTCCTCTCACGTAGCTGGCCTAGTCAGCCGCTCCTCTCATGCACACATTAGCAGCCTGTTTATCAGCCACGGTTACTGCGGGGGCAGAACATTTGAGTTATTTGATACAACGTGACTAGGCTTTTCGCTTCCATTTGTGGAGGTGTAATGGATCTCGTCGAATTTTGTTAGTAGTTCCTTCTTTATGAATGAGATGAAGCAAAGCTTTTGCCTCCGTTTAAAAAACACGTCAAGAGGAATTTCTTTTATATTAGAGCCGATAATGGAGTGAAGTCCATGAATGCAACGCCACAAGCTACAGAGTAGTAGTAGAGCACTTTACGTACAGAGCCATATTGCACAGTTCCCAATGCCCCGCCAGGCTTTTCCGGCTCCTCGGGCTTAATTGGGAGGCGCTAGTTTAAATATGCTACTAGCTGGAAGCTGCAAGCGAGGTGCGGCTAGGGCGAGCACACGAGCCACAAGATGCTAGGAAGGAAAACCCGTTCACATGGCTAGGCTGTCCAGTGCACCCATATTGTGGGGCCGCACGTCCGTTTGACTTCAAAACTCAAACTACCCGTGTAAAATATTGGCTCGCAGCAAAGTGTAGTAGTACTATTTAAAAAAAAGGCCGCCATGCGTTTGGCCGGGATCGAACCCACAAAACGAGGTATACACTCCCGCGACCACTAGTAGTACTCGTTGGAGTACAACGCAACCTAGAATCACCTTTTGTCGCTAGTAGTACGTACATTGTTCCTTACAAGAAACCCCTAAGAGCATGGTTAATAGTATAGCCAGCTGCTGGCTATAAGCCAGTGCCATGTCATCTACAACCAATCTTATAGCCAACATGTAGTACTCCCTCCGTCTAGGTGAATACGTCATCTTAGATTGTGCACCGTGACCAAGGAGGAGGGGAAAACTAGAGAACTTAATGTTTATTTGCTAATTAATAGCATTGCATGCGATGAATTAACCACTGCATGTCGTGTTTGGTAGTTTCAAGTCATTAAAAGCATGCACACCCACATCTCTTATTGGTTGATATGTCAATAAACAAGAAACGAGGTAGAAGTTAATGCACCACGCCTAAGTGTTTTGGGATTATTTGGTTTTCGTAAGATGACTTACACACCTAGACGAAGGGAGTAGTTTATTTCTTATAGCCCGCTGACTCAGCTCTATTGTACTTGCTCTAATAATGCAAGAAACCACTAAAATGCCAAGAAACTACTACCACTTGCATATGTGGCAGACTTAAGATAAGACTACCTTATCAACCATTGTACATGCTCTTACCAACAAAAATCCTCGAGTGACCTCCTACTTCCGGCCCGTCCACCTAGTCATCCTCGGCCATGGGACGCAGCTACCGCCGCCGGCAGAAATCGAGGTCAAAACCACCGGCGGTGCGGAGCCCAGATGCCAGCTCCGTCTGGCGCTCGCGGCCGCTAGCTAGCCAAGATAGCTCCGTCCAGCTGCTTGTCTGCAAGGTTTGCTAGCTAGATTGGCACGGCAGCGCGGCGGCTTGCTCGCGCGCGCCGCGCTAAGGCCAGCCATCTGGCTCGAGCGAAGGCTAGCGCGGCGGCTTGCTCGCTCGGGCCAGCCTGTCAACCCGTGCGGAGGCCAGCGCAGCATCCGGCCCGTCCGGCGGAGCGGCGGCCAACTCGCTCATCACCGGCGCCACCGACGAACACGCATCAATACTGTTTGAAGTAATGTTCAGGAAAAATAATGATTTGAGGGGGAATAACAGGATAGAAGGTTAGATGTGGGTCCCTCGTGTCAACGGTCAAACAAAATGTGTTAGTTCTAAGCTGCCTTGTCAGCACGGACATGTGGGCCAACCCTGTCATAAATGGGTTTAAACAAACCTAATCGGTAGGAGTACTAGGTAGTTTTTGGCATGGATTAAGAAATTTTGGGTATCTTTTTGCTATTTTTTGTACAATAGATTCTTTCGAGGGCTGGTTGAAAGGGGTAGTTTTTTGTTAAATACTCTACATATTGTAAGTAGGAGTGAAAGTTAAGCTTTGGAAGCCAATAAGCAAGGCTAGTTACATAGTGCATATGTGTACATGATTGAAAGTAAATATCAACCATGAGTGACTAATATCTTGATGGAAAACTCAAAACTATGGAATACTAGGAAAAGAAATGCATGGTTGGAAATACTAGCAATGTTCATGTCCATTGCAACGAATCATAATTAGAATAATACTTATTCACAAACTTGGTACAAAACACTCTAATTTTGATATACATATGTCACTAGAGATATATTATGTTTCAATTAGAATATATTCCTTGGGCTGTTTTGGTGAGGTCGGGGAGGGATGTGGTTGGTTTTAAGATACTAATTATGGGTTTTTCTGCAAATTGGTAGACAAGTGGGATGTTGGTGAGAAAAGGTAACAACTTACCTCACAATAGTTAGATGTAGATCTAATGGTCAGAAATGATGGATGGCAGACACACCAGCATCACCAACTTAGTCTTGTGTAGGAGTACTAGCAAGATCCGTGCATTGCACGGAACATCAAGATGCATTTTTTTTTATAAAATACTTGTTGTGATTGACCCTTGCAGGAGTAATCCCATGTGTAAAAACTAATGATATCTCGAGAAATATGAGACAAGGTGAAGAGGAGTGGGGTGTGGTGGTGGTAGGTGGTTGGACTGAGCGGAGGCATGGGGATTGATGACGCCGGCAGCGGCCACCAGGCCAGTTTGTTCCAGAGGCTTCCTTTCTTAATTGCTCAACAATGAGGTTTGTTGGAGATAAGGATGAACGAGGGAAGGCCTTGTCTGATAATGTGGAGAGGGGTGAGGGTATCTTTTTGTTTAATTTCCATCCGTCAGATATAGATCGGACGGTCTATATTGCAAGATGGCACACGTACCATCATCACCAACTCGGTTTTTTATAAGAGAAGAAATATAAGTATGGAGATACAAATGTATTATCGATACTTGCTTCCGTAAACTAGCATCTACATTCTATTCAACGCCTCGGCATGTGGGGCCTTAGCACAATGACTTCTCGACTCTGTAAAACAAAGATTTTCCCGTCGCCGACAAGGAGGGGGTGACGGTGGCGCACTTTTTGGCTTGCTCTAGTCCTAGTAGTCATATTAGGTGGTCTAAGCACGTGTAGATTTATTCTTTTTCACGTCTCGTGTTCGCCGTACTGCCACGACAGTTGATGATTAGACGGTAAGTTATTCACGGGGAAACCCTTGTTGAGCGTGTTTGTGTGAGAGAGAGAGACAGTGTGCGTGTGTGATATGTTAGAGACTGAGGCAATGATAACAGATTCTTTGTGTCTGTGTGTGGAGGATAGAGAGAGACATGTACATGGGGCTTTGTGTTGTGTAACGTGGAGACACATATACATAATTAGAGAGTGAGTGTGTGAGATACACATGCGGACATGAGGATGTTGGGGAACGTAGTAATTACAAAAAAATTCCTACGTACACGCAAGATCATGGTGATGCATAGCAAGGAGAGGGGAGAGTGTTGTCTACGTACCCTCGTAGACCGATAGCGGAAGCGTTATGACAACGCGGTTGATGTAGTCGTACGTCTTCACGACTTGACCGATCAAGCACTGAAACTACGTCACCTCCGAGTTCTAGCATACGTTCAGCTCGATGACGATCCCCGGACTCCGATCCAGCAAAGTGTCGGGGATGAGTTCTGTCAGCACGATGGCGTGGTGACGATCTTGATGTTCTATGGTCGCAGGGCTTCACCTAAGCACCGCTACAATATTATCGAGGATTATGGTGGAGGGGGGCACCGCACACGGCTAAGAGAACGATCACGAAGATCAAGTTTTGTGTCTATGGGGTGCCCCCTGTCCCCGTATATAAAGGAGTGGAGGAGGGAAGGGCCGTCCCTCTCTATGGCGCGCCCTAGGGGAGTCCTACTCCCACCGGGAGTAGGATTCCCCCTTTCCTAGTACAACTAGGAGTCCTTCCAAGTAGTAGGAGTAGGAGACAAGGAAGGGATAGAGGGAAGAGAAGGAAGGAGGGGGCGCCGCCCCTCCCCTTAGTCCAATTCGGACTAATCAATGGGGGGCGCGCGACCTGCCTCTTCCTCTCCCTAAAGCCCAATAAGGCCCATATACTTCTTCCCCCGTATTCCCGTAACTCCCCGGTACTCTGAAAAATACCCGAACCACTCAGAACCTTTCCGATGTCCGAATATAGTCGTCCAATATATCGATCTTTACGTCTCGACCATTTCGAGACTCCTCGTCATGTCCCCGATCTCATCCGAGACTCCGAACTCCTTCGGTACATCAAAACTCATAAACTCATAATATAACCGTCATCGAAACCTTAAGCGTGCGGACCCTACGGGTTCGAGAACAATGTAGACATGACCGAGACACGTCTCCGGTCAATAACCAATAGCGGAACCTGGATGCTCATATTGGCTCCTACATATTGTACGAAGATCTTTATCGGTCAGACCGCATAACAACATACGTTGTTCCCTTTGTCATCGGTATGTTACTTGCCCGAGATTCGATCGTCGGTATCTCAATACCTAGTTCAATCTCATTACCGGCAAGTCTCTTTACTCGTTCCGTAATACATCATCTCACAACTAACTCATTAGTTGCATTGCTTGCAAGGCTTAAGTGATGTGCATTACAGAGAGGGCCCAGAGATACCTCTCCGACAATCGGAGTGACAAATCCTAATCTCGAAATACGCTAACCCAACATGTACCTTCGGAGACACCTGTAGAGCTCCTTTATAATCACCCAGTTACGTTATGACGTTTGGTAGCACACAAAGTGTTCCTCCGGCAAACGGGAGTTGCATAATCTCATAGTCATAGGAACATGTATAAGTCATGAAGAAAGCAATAGCAACATACTAAACGATCGGGTGCTAAGCTAATGGAATGGGTCATGTCAATCACATCATTCTCCTAATGATGTGATCCCGTTAATCAAATAACAACTCTTTTGTTCATGGTCAGGAAACATAACCATCTTCGATTAATGAGCTAGTCAAGTAGAGGCATACTAGTGACACTCTATTTGTCTATGTATTCACACATGTATTATGTTTCCTGTTAATACAATTCTAGCATGAATAATAAACATTTATCATGATATAAGGAAATAAATAATAACTTTATTATTGCCTCTAGGGCATATTTCCTTCTTGCACTAGAGTCAATAATCTAGTTCAAATCGCCATGTGATTCAACACTAATAGTTCACATCACCATGTGATTAACACCCATAGTTCACATCGTCATGTGACCTACACCCAAAGGGTTTACTAGAGTCAGTAATCTAGTTCACATCGCTTATGTGATTAACACCCAAAGAGTACCAAGGTGTGATCATGTTTTGCTTGTGAGATAATTTTAGTCAATGGGTCTATCGCATACAGATCCGTAAGTATTTTGCGAATTCTATGTCTACAATGCTCTGCACAGAGCTACTCTAGCTAATTGCTCCCACTTTCAATATGTATCTAGATCGAGACTTAGAGTCATCAAGATCTGTGTCAAAACTTGCATCGACGTAACTTTTTACGACGAACCTTTTGTCACCTCCATAATCGAGAAATATTTCCTTATTCCACTAAGGATAATTTTGACCGATGTCTAGTGATCTACTCCTAAAGCACTATTGTACTCCCTTGCTTAACACAGTGTAGGGTATACAATAGATCTGGTACACAGCATGGCACACTTTATAGAACCTATGGCTGAGGCATGGGGAATGACTTTCATTCTCTTTCTATCTTCTGCCATGGTCGGGCTTTGAGTCTTACTCAATTTCACACCTTGTAACACAGTCAAGAACTCTTTTCTTTGACTGTTCCATTTTGAACTACTTCAAAATATTGTCAAGGTATGTACTCATTGAAAAAACTTATCAAGCGTCTTGATCTATCTATATAGATCTTGATGCTTAATATGTAAGCAGCTTCGCTGAGGTCTTTCTTTGAAAAACTTCTTTAAAACACTCCTTTATGCTTTGCAGAATAATTCTACATTATTTCCGATCAACAATATGTCATTCACATATACTTGTCAGAAATGTTGTAGTGCTCCCACTCACTTTCTTGTTAATACAGGCTTCACCACAAGTCTGTATAGAACTATATACTTTGATCATCTCATCAAAGCGCATATTCCAACTCCGAGATGCTTGCACCAGTCCACAGATGGATCGCCGGACCTTGCATATTTTGCTAACACTTTTAGGATTGACAAAACCTTCTGGTTGCATCATATACAACTCTTATTTAAGAAATCCATTAAGGAATGCAGCTTTGTTTATCCATTTACCAGATTTCATAAAATGCGGCAATTGCTAACATGATTCGGATAGACTTAAGCATAGATACGAGTGAGAAACTCTCATCGTAGTCAACATCTTAAATTTGTCGAAAACCTTTTTGCGACAATTCTAGCTTTGTAGATAGTAACACTACTATCAGCGTCCGTCTTCCTCTTGAAGATCCATTTATTTTAAATTGCTTGCCAATCATTGGGCAAGTCAACCAAAGTCCATACTTTGTTTTCATACATGGATCCCATCTCAGATTTCATGGCTTCAAGCCATTTTGCGGAATCTGGGCTCACCACCGCTTCTTCATAGTTCGTAGGTTCATCATGATCTAGTAGCATGATTTCCAGAACAGGATTACCGTACCACTCTGGTGCGGATCTTACTCTGGTTGATCTACGAGGTTCAGTAATAAATTGATCTGAAGTTTCATGATCACCATCATTAACTTCCTCACTAATTGGTGTAGGTGTCACAGAAACCATTTTCTGTGATGAACTACTTTCCAATAAGGGAGCAGGTACAGTTACCTCATCAAGTTCTACTTTCCTCCCACTCACTTCTTTCGAGAGAAACTCCTTCTCTAGAAAGGATCCATTCTAAGCAACGAATATCTTGCCTTCGGATCTGTGATAGAAGGTGTACCCAACTGTCACCTTTGGGTATCCTATGAAGACACATTTCTCCGATTTGGGTTTGAGCTTATTAGGATGAAACTTTTTCACATAAGCATCACAACCCCAAAACTTTAAGAAACGACAACTTTGGTTTCTTGCTAAACCACAATTCATATAGTGTCGTCTCAACGGATTTAGATGGTGCCCTATTTAACGTGAATGCAGCTGTCTCTAATGCATAACCCCAAAACGATAGTGTTAAATCGGTAAGAAACATCATAGATTGCACTATATCCAATAAAGTACGGTTATGACGTTCGGACACACCATTATACTGTGGTGTTCCAGGTGGCATGAGTTTGTGAAACTATTCCACACTGTTTTAATTGAAGACCAAACTCGTAACTCAAATATTCGTCTCCGCGATTAGATCATAGAAACTTTATTTCCTTGTCACGATGATTTTCCACTTCACTCTGAAATTCTTTGGACTTTTCAAATGTTTCAGACTTATGTTTCATCAAGTAGATATACCCATATCTGCTCAAATCATCTGTGAAGGTCAGAAAATAACGATAGGAGCCTTAACACTCATCGGATCGCATACATCAGTATGTATTATTTCCAATAAGTCAGTTGCTCGCTCCATTGTTCCGGAGAACGGAGTCTTAGTCATCTTGCCCGTGAGGCATGGTTCGCAAGCATCAAGTGATTCATAATCAAGTGATTCCGAAAGCCCATCAGCATGGAGTTTCTTCATGCGCTTTACACCAATATGACCTAAACGGCAGTGCCACAAATAAGTTGCAGTATCATTATTAACTTTGCATCTTTTGGCTTCAATATTATGAATATGTGTATCACTACGATCGAGATCCAACGAACCATTTTCATTGGGTGTGTAACCATATAATGTTTTATTCATGTAGACAAAACAACAATTTATTCTCTTACTTAAATGAATAACTGTATTGCAATAAACATGATCAAATCATATTCATGCTTCAACGCAAACACCAAATAAGACTTATTTAGGTTCAACACTAATCCCGAAAGTATAGGGAGTGTGCGATGATGATCATATCAATTTTGGAACCACTTCCAACACACATCGTCACTTCACCCTTAACTAGTCTCTGTTCATTCTGCAACTCCCGTTTCGAGTTACTACTCTTAGCAACTGAACCAGTATCAAAATACCGAGGGGTTGCTATAAACACTAGTAAAGTACACATCAATAACATGTATATCCAATATACCTTTGTTCACTTTGCCATCCTTCTTATCCACCAATTACTTGGGATAGTTCCGCTTCTAGTGACCAGTCCCTTTGCAGTAGAAGCACTCAGTCTCAGGCTTAGGTCCAGACTTGGGATTCTTCACTTGAGAAGGAACTTGCTTGCCATTCTTCTTGAAGTTACCCTTCTTCCCTTTGCCCCTTTTCTTGAAACTAGTGGTCTTGTTAACCATCAACACTTGATGTTTTTCTTGATTTCTACCTTCGTCGATTTCAGCATCACGAAGAGCTTGGGAATTGTTTCCGTTATCCCTTGCATATTATAGTTCATCACGAAGTTCTACTAACTTGGTGATGGTGACTAGAGAATTCTGTCAATCACTATTTTATCTGGAAGATTAACTCCCACTTGATTCAAGCGATTGTAGTACCCAGACAATCTGAGCACATGCTCACTGCTTGAGCTATTCTCCTCCATCTTTTAGCTATAGAACTTGTTGGAGACTTCATATCTCTCAACTCGGGTATTTACTTGAAATATTAACTTCAACTTCTGTAACATCTCATATGGTCCATGACGTTCAAAACGTCTTTGAAGTCCCGATTCTAAGTCGTTAAGCATGGTGCACTAAACTATCAAGTAGTCATCATATTGAGCTAGCCAAACGTTCATAATGTCTGCATCTGCTCCTGCAATAGGTCTGACACCTAGCGGTGCATCAAGGACATAATTCTTGTGTGCAGCAATGAGGATAAACCTCAGATCACGGATCCAATCCGCATCATTGCTACTAACATTTTTCAACTTAGTTTTCTCTAGGAACATATCAAAAATAAAACAGGGGAGCTAAACGCGAGCTATTGATCTACAACATAGATATGCTAATACTACCAGGACTAAGTTCATGATAAATTAAAGTTCAGTTAATCATATTACTTAAGAACTCCCACTTAGATAGACATCCCTCTAATCTTCTAAGTGATCACGTGATCCATATCAACTAAACCATGTCCGATCATCACGTGAGATGGAGTAGTTTCAACGGTGAACATCAATATGTTGATCATATCTACTATATGATTCACGCTCGACCTTTTGGTCTCCGTGTTCCGAGGCCATATCTGTTATATGCTAGGCTCATCAAGTTTAACCTGAGTATTCCGCGTGTGCAACTGTTTTGCACCCGTTGTATTTGAACGTAGAGCCTATCACACATGATCATCACGTGGTGTCTCAGCACAAAGAACTTTCGCAATGGTGCATACTCAGGGAGAACACTTATACTTTGATAATTTAGTGAGAGATCATCTTATAAAGCTACCGCCGAACTAAGCAAAATAAGATGTATTAAAGATAAACATCACATGCAATCATCATATGTGACATGATATGGCCATCATCATCTTGTGCCTTTGATCTCCATCTCCAAAGCATCGTCATGATCTCCATCATCACCGGCAGGACACCATGATCTCCATCATCTTGATCTATATCAATGTGTCGTCACATAGCCGTCTCGCCAACTATTGCTCTTGCAACTATTGCTATCGCATAGCGATAAAGTAAAGCAATTATTAGGCACTTGCATCTTATGCAATAGAGAGACAACCATAAGGTTTTTGCCAGTTGCCGATAAATTCAACAAAACATGATCATCTCATAAAACAACTTATATCTCATCACGTCTTGACCATATCACATCACAACATGCCCTGCAAAAACAAGTTAGACGTCCTCTACTTTGTTGTTGCAAGTTTTACGTGGCTGCTACGGGCTGAGCAAGAACCGTTCTTACCTACGCATCAAAACCACAACGATAGTTTGTCAAGTTAGTGCTGTTTTAACCTTCGCAAGGACCGGGCATAGCCATACTTGGTTCAAATAAAGTTGGAGAAACTGACACCCGCCAGCCACCTGTGTGCAAAGCACGTCGGTAGAACCAGTCTCGCGTAAGCGTACGCGTAATGTCGGTCCGGGCCGCTTCATCCAACAATACCGCCGAACCAAAGTATGACATGCTGGTAAGCAGTATGACTTATATCGCCCACAACTCACTTGTGTTCTACTCGTGCATATAACATCAACACATAAAACCAGGCTCGGATGCCACTGTTGGGGAACGTAGTAATTTCAAAAAAAGTTCCTACGTACACGCAAGATCATGGTGATGCATAACAACGAGAGGGGAGAGTGTTGTCTACGTACCCTCGTAGACCGATAGCGGAAGCGTTATGACAACGCGGTTGATGTAGTCGTACGTCTTCACGGCCCGACCGATCAAGCACCGAAACTACATCACCTCCGAGTTCTAGCACATGTTCAGCTCGATGACGATCCCCGGACTCCGATCCAGCAAAGTGTCGGGGATGAGTTCCGTCAGCACGACGGCGTGGTGACGATCTTGATGTTCTACCGTCGCAGGGCTTCTCCTAAGCACCGCTACAATATTATCGATGATTATGGTGGAGGGGGGCACCGCACACGGCTAAGAGAACGATCACGAAGATCAACATTTGTGTCTATGGGGTGCCCCTGACCCCGTATATAAAGGAGGGGAGGAGGGGAGGGCCGGCCCTCTCTATGGCGCGCCCTAGGGGAGTCCTACTCCCACCGGGAGTAGGATTCCCCCTTTCCTAGTACAACTAGGAGTCCTTCCAAGTAGTAGGAGTAGGAGACAAGGAAGGGATAGAGGGAAGAGAAGGAAGGAGGGGGCGCCGCCCCTCCCCTTAGTCCAATTCGGACTAATCAATGGGGGGCGCGCGACCTGCCTCTTCCTCTCCCCTAAAGCCCAATAAGGCCCATATACTTCTTCCCCCGTATTCCCGTAACTCCCCGGTACTCTGAAAAATACCCAAACCACTCAGAACCTTTCCGATGTCCGAATATAGTCGTCCAATATATCGATCTTTACGTCTCGACCATTTCGAGACTCCTCGTCATGTCCCCGATCTCATTCGGGACTCCGAACTCCTTGGATACATCAAAACTCATAAACTCATAATATAACCGTCATCGAAACCTTAAGCGTGCGGACCCTACGGGTTCGAGAACAATGTAGACATGACCGAGACACGTCTCCAGTCAATAACCAATAGCGGAACCTAGATGCTCATATTGGCTCCTACATATTGTACGAAGATCTTTATCGGTCAGACCGCATAACAACATACGTTGTTCCCTTTGTCATCGGTATGTTACTTGCCCGAGATTCGATCGTCGGTATCTCAATACCTAGTTCAATCTCATTACCGGCAAGTCTCTTTACTCGTTCCGTAATACATCATCTCACAACTAACTCATTAGTTGCATTGCTTGCAAGGCTTAAGTGATGTGCATTACAGAGAGGGCCAGAGATACCTCTCCGACAATCGGAGTGACAAATCCTAATCTCGAAATACGCTAACCCAACATGTACCTTCGGAGACACCTGTAGAGCTCCTTTATAATCACCCAGTTACGTTGTGACGTTTGGTAGCACACAAAGTGTTCCTCCGGCAAACGGGAGTTGCATAATCTCATAGTCATAGGAACATGTATAAGTCATGAAGAAAGCAATAGCAACATACTAAACGATCGGGTGCTAAGCTAATGGAATGGGTCATGTCAATCACATCATTCTCCTAATGATGTGATCCCGTTAATCAAATAACAACTCTTTTGTTCATGGTCAGGAAACATAACCATCTTCGATTAACGAGCTAGTCAAGTAGAGGCATACTAGTGACACTCTGTTTGTCTATGTATTCACACATGTATTATGTTTCCTGTTAATACAATTCTAGAATGAATAATAAACATTATCATGATATAAGGAAATAAATAATAACTTTATTATTGCCTCTAGGGCATATTTCCTTCTTGCACTAGAGTCAATAATCTAGTTCAAATCGCCATGTGATTCAACACTAATAGTTCACATCACCATGTGATTAACACCCATAGTTCACATCGTCATGTGAGCTACACCCAAAGGGTTTACTAGAGTCAGTAATCTAGTTCACATCGCTTATGTGATTAACACCCAAAGAGTACCAAGGTGTGATCATGTTTTGCTTGTGAGATAATTTTAGTCAATGGGTCTATCACATACAGATCCGTAAGTATTTTGCGAATTCTATGTCTACAATGCTCTGCACAGAGCTACTCTAGCTAATTGCTCCCACTTTCAATATGTTTCTAGATTGAGACTTAGAGTCATCAAGATCTGTGTCAAAACTTGCATCGACGTAACTTTTTACGACGAACCTTTTGTCACCTCCATAATCGAGAAATATTTCCTTATTCCACTAAGGATAATTTTGACCGCTGTCTAGTGATCTACTCTTAAAGCACTATTGTACTCCCTTGCTTAACACAGTGTAGGGTATACAATAGATCTGGTACACAGCATGGCATACTTTATAGAACCTATGGCTGAGGTATGGAGAATGAATTTCATTCTCTTTCTATCTTCTGCCGTGGTCGGGCTTTGAGTCTTACTCAATTTCACACCTTGTAACACAGCCAAGAACTCTTTTCTTTGACTGTTCCATTTTGAACTACTTCAAAATATTGTCAAGGTATGTACTCATTGAAAAAACTTATCAAGCGTCTTGATCTATCTCTATAGATCTTGATGCTTAATATGTAAGCAGCTTCGCCGAGGTCTTTCTTTGAAAAACTTCTTTAAAACACTCCTTTATGCTTTGCAGAATAATTCTACATTATTTCCGATCAACAATATGTCATTCACATATACTTGTCAGAAATGCTGTAGTGCTCCCACTCACTTTCTTGTAAATACAGGCTTCACCACAAGTCTGTATAAAACTATATACTTTGATCATCTCATCAAAGCGCATATTCCAACTCCGAGATGCTTGCACCAGTCCACAGATGGATCGCTGGAGCTTGCATATTTTGTTAACACTTTTAGGATTGACAAAACCTTCTGGTTGCATCATATACAACTCTTATTTAAGAAATCCATTAAGGAATGCAGCTTTGTTTATCCATTTACCAGATTTCGTAAAATGCGGCAATTGCTAACATGATTCGGACAGACTTAAGCATAGATACGAGTGAGAAACTCTCATCGTAGTCAACATCTTAAATTTGTCGAAAACCTTTTTGCGACAATTCTAGCTTTGTAGATAGTAACACTACTATCAGCGTCCGTCTTCCTCTTGAAGATCCATTTATTTTCAATTGCTTACCGATCATTGGGCAAGTCAACCAAAGTCCATACTTTGTTTTCATACATGGATCCCATCTCAGATTTCATGGCTTGAAGCCATTTTGCGGAATCTGGGCTCACCATCGCTTCTTCATAGTTCGTAGGTTCATCATGATCTAGTAGCATGATTTCCAGAACAGGATTACCGTACCACTCTGGTGCGGATCTTACTCTGGTTGATCTACGAGGTTCAGTAATAAATTGATCTGAAGTTTCATGATCACCATCATTAACTTCCTCACTAATTGGTGTAGGTGTCACAGAAACCATTTTCTGTGATGAACTACTTTCCAATAAGGGAGCAGGTACAGTTACCTCATCAAGTTCTACTTTCCTCCCACTCACTTCTTTCGAGAGAAACTCCTTCTCTAGAAAGGATCCATTCTAAGCAACGAATATCTTGCCTTCGGATCTGTGATAGAAGGTGTACCCAACTGTCACCTTTGGGTATCCTATGAAGACACATTTCTCCGA
Organism: Aegilops umbellulata; assembly: GCA_032464435.1. NCBI lineage: Eukaryota > Viridiplantae > Streptophyta > Magnoliopsida > Poales > Poaceae > Aegilops > Aegilops umbellulata. The sequence continues at coordinate 432,614,240 of CP136056.1, forward strand.
TTTGGGTTTGAGCTTATTAGGATGAAACTTTTTCACATAAGCATCACAACCCCAAAACTTTAAGAAACGACAACTTTGGTTTCTTGCTAAACCACAATTCATATAGTGTCGTCTCAACGGATTTAGATGGTGCCCTATTTAACGTGAATGCAGCTGTCTCTAATGCATAACCCCAAAACGATAGTGTTAAATCGGTAAGAAACATCATAGATTGCACTATATCCAATAAAGTACGGTTATGACGTTCGGACACACCATTATGCTTTGGTGTTCCAGGTGGCATGAGTTTGTGAAACTATTCCACACTGTTTTAATTGAAGACCAAACTCGTAACTCAAATATTCGTCTCCGCGATTAGATCATAGAAACTTTATTTCCTTCTCACGATGATTTTCCACTTCACTCTAAAATTATTTGGACTTTTCAAGTGTTTCAGACTTATGTTTCATCAAGTAGATATACCCATATCTGCTCAAATCATCTGTGAAGGTCAGAAAATAACGATAGGAGCCTTAACACTCATCGGATCGCATACATCAGTATGTATTATTTCCAATAAGTCAGTTGCTCGCTCCATTGTTCCGGAGAACGGAGTCTTAGTCATCTTGCCCATGAGGCATGGTTCGCAAGCATCAAGTGATTCATAATCAAGTGATTCATAATCAAGTGATTCCGAAAGCCCATCAACATGGAGTTTCTTCATGCGCTTTACACCAATATGACCTAAACGGCAGTGCCACAAATAAGTTGCAGTATCATTATTAACTTTGCATCTTTTGGCTTCAATATTATGAATATGTGTATCACTACGATCGAGATCCAACGAACCATTTTCATTGGGTGTGTAACCATATAATGTTTTATTCATGTAGACAAAACAACAATTTATTCTCTTACTTAAATGAATAATCATATTGCAATAAACATGATCAAATCATATTCATGCTTCAACGCAAACACCAAATAAGACTTATTTAGGTTCAACACTAATCCCGAAAGTATAGGGAGTGTGCGATGATGATCATATCAATTTTGGAACCACTTCCAACACACATCGTCACTTCACCCTTAACTAGTCTCTGTTCATTCTGCAACTCCCGTTTCGAGTATCTACTCTTAGCAACTGAACCAGTATCAAAATACCGAGGGGTTGCTATAAACACTAGTAAAGTACACATCAATAACATGTATATCCAATATACCTTTGTTCACTTTGCCATCCTTCTTATCCACCAATTACTTGGGATAGTTCCGCTTCTAGTGACCAGTCCCTTTGCAGTAGAAGCACTCAGTCTCAGGCTTAGGTCCAGACTTGGGCTTCTTCACTTGAGAAGCAACTTGATTGCCATTCTTCTTGAAGTTACCCTTCTTCCCTTTGCCCCTTTTCTTGAAACTAGTGGTCTTGTTAACCATCAACACTTGATGTTTTTCTTGATTTCTACCTTCGTCGATTTCAGCATCACGAAGAGCTTGGGAATTGTTTCCGTTATCCCTTGCATATTATAGTTCATCACGAAGTTCTACTAACTTGGTGATGGTGACTAGAGAATTCTGTCAATCACTATTTTATCTGGAAGATTAACTCCCACTTGATTCAAGCGATTGTAGTACCCAGACAATCTGAGCACATGCTCACTGCTTGAGCTATTCTCCTCCATCTTTTAGCTATAGAACTTGTTGGAGACTTCATATCTCTCAACTCGGGTACTTACTTGAAATATTAACTTCAACTTCTGTAACATCTCATATGGTCCATGACGTTCAAAACGTCTTTGAAGTCCCGATTCTAAGTCGTTAAGCATGGTGCACTAAACTATCAAGTAGTCATCATATTGAGCTAGCCAAACGTTCATAACGTCTGCATCTGCTCCTGCAATAGGTCTGACACCTAGCGGTGCATCAAGGACATAATTCTTGTGTGCAGCAATGAGGATAAACCTCAGATCACGGATCCAATCCGCATCATTGCTACTAACATTTTTCAACTTAGTTTTCTCTAGGAACATATCAAAAATAAAACAGGGGAGCTAAACGCGAGCTATTGATCTACAACATAGATATGCTAATACTACCAGGACTAAGTTCATGATAAATTAAAGTTCAGTTAATCATATTACTTAAGAACTCCCACTTAGATAGACATCCCTCTAATCTTCTAAGTGATCACGTGATCCATATCAACTAAACCATGTCCGATCATCACGTGAGATGGAGTAGTTTCAACGGTGAACATCAATATGTTGAGCATATCTACTATATGATTCACGCTCGACCTTTCGGTCTCCGTGTTCCGAGGCCATATCTGTTATATGCTAGGCTCATCAAGTTTAACCTGAGTATTCCGCGTGTGCAACTGTTTTGCACCCGTTGTATTTGAACGTAGAGCCTATCACACATGATCATCACGTGGTGTCTCAGCACAAAGAACTTTCGCAATGGTGCATACTCAGGGAGAACACTTATACTTTGATAATTCAGTGAGAGATCATCTTATAAAGCTACCGCCGAACTAAGCAAAATAAGATGTATAAAAGATAAACATCACATGCAATCATAATATGTGACATGATATGGCCATCATCATCTTGTGCCTTTGATCTCCATCTCCAAAGCATCGTCATGATCTCCATCGTCACCGGCAGGACACCATGATCTCCATCATCTTGATCTATATCAATGTGCCGTCACATAGTCGTATCGCCAACTATTGCTCTTGCAACTATTGCTATCGCATAGCGATAAAGTAAAGCAATTATTAGGCGCTTGCATCTTATGCAATAGAGAGACAACCATAAGGTTTTTGCCAGTTGCCGATAAATTCAACAAAACATGATCATCTCATAAAACAACTTATATCTCATCACGTCTTGACCATATCACATCACAACATGCCCTGCAAAAACAAGTTAGACGTCCTCTACTTTGTTGTTGCAAGTTTTACGTGGCTGCTACGGGCTGAGCAAGAACCGTTCTTACCTACGCATCAAAACCACAACGATAGTTTGTCAAGTTAGTGCTGTTTTAACCTTCGCAAGGACCGGGCGTAGCCATACTCGGTTCAACTAAAGTTGGAGAAACTAACACCCGCCAGCCACCTGTGTGCAAAGCATGTCGGTAGAACCAGTCTCGTGTAAGCGTACGCGTAATGTCGGTCCGGGCCGCTTCATCCAACAATACCGCCGAACCAAAGTATGACATGTTGGTAAGCAGTATGACTTATATCGCCCACAACTCACTTGTGTTCTACTCGTGCATATAACATCAACACATAAAACCAGGCTCGGATGCCACTGTTGGGGAACGTAGTAATTTCAAAAAAAGTTCCTATGTACACGCCAGATCATGGTGATGCATAGCAACGAGAGGGGAGAGTGTTGTCTACGTACCCTCGTAGGCCGATAGTGGAAGCGTTATGACAATGCGGTTGATGTAGTCGTACGTCTTCACGGCCCGACCGATCAAGCACCGAAACTACGTCACCTCCGAGTTCTAGCACATGTTCAGCTCAATGACGATCCCCGGACTCCGATCCAGCAAAGTGTCGGGGATGAGTTCCGTCAGCACGACGGCGTGGTGACGATCTTGATGTTCTACCGTCGCAGGGCTTCTCCTAAGCACCGCTACAATATTATCGATGATTATGGTGGAGGGGGGCACAGCACACGGCTAAGAGAACGATCACGAAGATCAACATTTGTGTCTATGGGGTGCCCCTGACCCCGTATATAAAGGAGTGGAGGAAGGGAGGGTCGACCCTCTCTATGGCGCGCCCTAGGGGAGTCCTACTCCCACCGGGAGTAGGATTCCCCCTTTCCTAGTACAACTAGGAGTCCTTCCAAGTAGTAGGAGTAGGAGACAAGGAAGGGATAGAGGGAAGAGAAGGAAGGAGGGGGCGCCGCCCCTCCCCTTAGTCCAATTCGGACTAATCAATGGGGGGGGGCACGCGGCATGCCTCTTCCTCTCCCCTAAAGCCCAATAAGGCCCATATACTTCTTCCCCCGTATTCCCGTAACTCCCCGTTACTCCGAAAAATAACCGAACCACTCAGAACCTTTCTGATGTCCGAATATAGTCGTCCAATATATCGATCTTTACGTCTCAACCATTTCGAGACTCCTCGTCATGTCCCCGATCTCATCCGGGACTCCGAACTCCTTCGGTACATCAAAACTCATAAACTAATAATATAACTGTCATCGAAACTTTAAGCGTGCGGACCCTACGGGTTCGAGAACAATGTAGACATGACTGAGACACGTCTCCGGTCAATAACCAATAGCGGAACCTGGATGCTCATATTGGCTCCTACATATTGTACGAAGATCTTTATCGGTCAGACCGCATAACAACATACGTTGTTCCTTTTGTCATCGGTATGTTACTTGCCCGAGATTCGATCGACGGTATCTCAATACCTAGTTCAATCTCGTTACCGACAAGTCTCTTTACTCGTTCGATAATACATCATCTCACAACTAACTCATTAGTTGCATTGCTTGCAAGGCTTAAGTGATGTGCATTACCGAGAGGGCCCAGAGATACCTCTCCGACATCGGAGTGACAAATCCTAATCTCGAAATACGCTAACCCAACATGTACCTTTGGATACACCTGTAGAGCTCCTTTATAATCACCAAGTTACGTTGTGACGTTTGGTAGCACACAAAGTGTTCCTCCGGCAAACGGGAGTTGCATAATCTCATAGTCATAGGAACATGTATAAGTCATGAATAAAGCAATAGCAACATACTAAACGATCGGGTGCTAAGCTAATGGAATGGGTCATGTCAATCACATCAATCTCCTAATGATGTGATCCCGTTAATCAAATAACAACTCTTTTGTTCATGGTCAGGAAACATAACCATCTTCGATTAATGAGCTAGTCAAGTAGAGGCATACTAGTGACACTCTGTTGGTCTATGTATTCACACATGTATTATGTTTCCTGTTAATACAATTCTAGCATGAATAATAAACATTTATCATGATATAAGGAAATAAATAATAACTTTATTATTGCCTCTTGTGCATATTTCCTTCAGAGGAGAGATGAGGATCTAGGTAAATGGGTGTTTGTGCATGTCTGTGTGTGTTTGTGCACGCGTTTGTGTGTGAGACGGAGAGAGTGTATGTGGAGTAGAGAGACCACTGATAATGTAAACCTAGTATAAAGGGGGAATGGTGTGACATGTGTAGTAGAGAGATATCATAGGTGCGGGCGGGGGGAGCAAACTATTTGGAAGAGACATCGAGTGTGTGTGTGGGAGAGGGGTGTGAGAGCGAGAGAAAGAGAGAGCTAGCGACGGAGAGAGAGAGAGGAAGAGAGGGGGCGAGAGGGGTCGTTTGTGTCCATAAATGGTGTATAGATAGGGAGACAATGTTGATGTTGTCCGAAATTGGCCTATGAACGGAGACGCAAGGGAAGCGAGTCATCGTGTGTGTAATAGGGACTTCATGAGAGATCTAGAATAAATGGTGTAGAGAACAATGTGCGAAATCGAGAATGATTATACATTAGGGAGCTATGCAAAGATTCACAACATATATGTATACATGGAAGGAGCTGGGGCGGGTCCGCATGTGGGAGAGATAGAAATAGGAGAGTGGTGCACAAGGAGACAAAAGTGTGCTTGTTTGCAGTGGGGGTGGTGTGTGAGGTGAGTGCGCAAGAACCACATAACTAGGGAGATAGACATTTGGGGGCGACGTTTTGTGTGTATGGGAAATATACACTCTACATAGTGCGTGTGCTTGGGTAAGAGAGATAGCGGGAGACCTAGAGAGTGAGGGAAGAGATGTGTGCTTGCCCAAGAGACAAAGTGATAGAGACCTATGTTGGGGTCCGGACTTTACAAGAGAGAGGGGTGTTAATGTGCTCGTGTGTTGGTGTTTGGGGGAGAGAACGACTTCTCTATGTGTGTGTGTGTGTGGTGGTGGTGGTGGGGGGGGGGTTGACTTCAGATAAAGAGTGAGGTGTCTATATTTGAGGGACTTTAGCGTAATTGAGATATTGTGCACTCATGGTTGATCAATTTGTTTCATAGTTTGTTCTATGAGATAATGATACTTTTGAACATGCGTGATATACCTTGATGTACCAGAATTACAAACCTAAGATTGGAATTTTGGAATTCGACTCCACCATTAGCTTTTGTAATTCACTTAAATGGCGGTACATTTTTTAAGCCGGGATTTCGTGATTTCAAATTCATATATCAAACCTAGAGATATACACATACGGGCATGTTCAAACTTTATAATCTTTATAATCATCCACTTTATTCATACACATACACATTTTTGCTTTTGTCGTCATATTTAGGATAAACACATTTGGAATTTCATTTGAATTGGACCGTATGATGGTATTTGCTTGTAGTAGCTCAATGATCCATATTTGAATTGAATGGACAATCTAAGTTTCGATTTGGAGACATTGATTTTCAAAAGTTGCACATTTTTTTGCGTGCAAAACAAACAAATTGTCGGCCATGATATCATAGTCGGCCGTACGAGAGCAGAATAATTTTAATTTTAGGCACTAAAAGCTTTCAAACTTCCCGCTCACATCGAAATATCACGCGCCCGAAAGTTTAGCCCTGCGATATTCCTGTTTTACCCCTACCACATGAACGGAAAAGGGCTGCTTTGGTAACTCCATTGTTTTCCTCTCTTTTCCCCCAACATTCTTCCCTAGAGCCCCTCCCCTTCCCCTCCCCGACCCCCCACCACGGAAAGCCGCCGAATCTAGTCCTCCGCCGCAGCGGTGGACCTGACACCCTGCCGGATCTACCTTCCGCACCTTGGAACCCCCAACTGCCAACTCACCACTTCACCGGAGCCGCTTCAGCGACTGGCTTGTCCACCGCTCCAGATCTCCTTGACCGCCATCATGGTCCACCGCACCGGATCTGCTTAACTGGCGCCCTCGTCCACCACAGCGTAGGCCCTTCACTGACTCCCTCGTCCGCCCCTTCGCTGGCCCTTCATACAAGCCCTCGTCCACTTCAACAGATCCGCCTCATCGAAAGCACTGTACAACACGCCCGCTGAAGCCTTCGTCCACTGCACCGGACCCGCTCCACGGACGCCATATTCAACTCCACCGGCCCTGCTTTACCGACGCCGCAGCCTCATCAGGTTATTTCGATTTGTACTCCTTCGGTTTTTCTCTTTATCGTGCAACTGTTCACTTACCACAGATGAGCTTTCTTTTATGTCAACAGGTGCCGCAACCGTAGCACCGGAGCCACTTCAGCAACGGCGACAGCCGGCCCAAACTCAACCGCAACACGAGCACCATCGATGATCCTTAGATATCAAGTATGACAACGATACCCATACGCCGCCGAGAATCAGGTACTATTATCCAACAGCCGGAGCCTACGTTCACTTTCCTAGCATAAGCACCGCACCTTTGAATTTCTTCAGGGCATCATTCAGTTTCTCATGAGACGCGTTATTCTGCTTGCACCTGTAGGGCCATACTTCTGGCAGTGAACATGTTACATGTGCTAAATTACATACCAGTGCACATATAGTTAATATGCTTTAGTTTTGTTCTGATGCCACCTGTTGGTTCCATCAGACTGCTTAATGTTCTCTATGCTTAATTACACATCAGCAAACTAGCATGTGGTTCCGCTGCTTTTTGTTCGCTTTACCCTATATTTTCTGATGCTAGCTATCACATCACTGCTCCGAGCCTCTATTCATTACTTGTTTGTGTGTTCTTGATCTTCCCAAGTTGCATGACTAATTTGATGCTTCTATTAATTATGGAGCTGCCAACCCCATCAAGTAAAATATTTGTTCTTTTGGGGCTGGCACCTCGAACAAGCATAAAAATAGAGGGAAGCAGATATACTCCCTCCGATTCTATTTACTCTGCGCATAACTCTTGACCCGCATACCAAGGAGGGCACTGGTTTAATTTTTCTGGACTAATTTGCCAATTAATTAGGGCAGAGGCGGATGGGGCGGGGTACAAAAGGAAACCAGCGCTAGGAATCGGCAACGAGCAGATTAATACGAGAAAACTGAGAAAAAGTTATACACAAAGTAAAAATAATCGGAGGGAGTATTTTCGTGTATGCACACACCCTTCTTTCATTAGTTTAGATGAACCATTGATGATCAATTCGGACCAGTGCATGCGATTAAAATTAATTTTACCTAAATAGATGGTGCAGAATAAACTACAAGAACTAGATTTGCAACCATGGGATGGTGACGATATCTTCAAAGAACATTGCAAAAACAGCTAGGCTTCACATCAACATATGGTAAGCCAGTGTGTTTTAGTACATGTGAAATGTAATGCGAGTGGAATGCTTTCTTGGCTTGTGCCCTCAACGTGTAATCCTACCGAATTAGAAATAGTTCAGTTGTCTGCTTTGCTGTATTGCTTGATTCGAATGCTTATTTGTTGTTACGCTATACCTGAGTTGGCCAATATGTTAGCAGTGCCTGCTGTACTATCGTAAAGAAATGCATGCCTATTTCATTTGAGTCCTTAACTTTTCCTATCAACTTCATCACAAGACTGTCTTCGTAGTTTATATGAGGCCACACTGTTAAGTGCTTTCTCAGATTATTTCAACTGCTTAGTTGCCTTCGCAACTTAAACATAGCGGTTGTACACTCCCTTTCAACCAGGGATGTCAACTGGGTCCGGTTTAATCCCGATTAAAGTCCACTAGTGGTATGATAGTTCAAAAGAGTTTTTGTTTTTTTGAGGAAAATGAACTAGGGAGGTAGCAAAAACTAACTAGATGGGACTGGCGGATTTCATTTATTTGCCACTTACATCCCTAGTTTCTTCTTACCATTTTAATTTCTTTTCGGCTAATGCTGCTTCGAACCATTTAAATATAGTTTGCCATTCTCGGCAATAATTCGTCCGTCGTTTACTATGTAAGCCTACTGCCTGGATCATACGATAACTATCTCTTAGTGATGTCCAGCGGAAACCTTTCAGGACGCCGTTCACACTAGGACACAATGTACAACCCCAGAATCTATTTGTGGAAGCAGTGCGCCATCCATGTTACCATATGGTAGTTGTTTAGAGGCAACACCTCCAGAGAGCAGTCTGAGCACATATATTATAGTGCTTGAGGCTCTACTAGAGGCAGAAAGAGATGGTGTGGCTGCCATGAATGAGGTAATCTTTATCTAGAGGCTGGAAATTACGGAATTAGCGGCACGCATTATGCAAGCATCCCAAGAATTGGAGGAAGTAAGAATGTTGCATTGGAAGACGGAGGAGGTCCTGCTGTTTCTGCTATCTAAAGCCCAAGATAATCCTGGTTCTTCTTTAGATACCAGTTGAAATTTTCATTAGATTATTGAACTTGCATGTTGTGTCATGTCTCTGAATCGATTATGTTGCAATACCCCCTATGTTGTCCATGTGTTGTAATGATCCGAATTTTTTAGGCGAGGTAATCCTCAGTACTTGTATGATTGACATAAGGTGAACTGTTTTTTGTGTGAGCATATTGTATTGGATGAAATAACTGTTTGACTTAGAGTGTATCCAACCTACTGAATTCGAAGATCACAACATTTCTAAATCATAATCATATATAAAGGTGGAATAAATCTTTGTTGTGGTTTGAAGAAATAAATAACAAAACGTATAATTATCTGTGGATATTCGTAATCGAATACAAATTGGATTTGAATTTAGTTTGCCAGGTCCCAGGGCAAACGTGAATGCTAATTCTCCCAAGTTTTGAACGAAGCGGCTAAACACCCACTATAATTTGTGGGCTGACCGAAGCAAGTGTTTGAGAGACGAAAATTACTGTCTACCCCTGACACTTGACATCCTTATCGACAGGATTTACACTGCTGTCGATAGGGGTAGAATAGTAACTTCAATCAGATGTGACATGACGGCCTCTGAGCCCATTCAGACACGGTGGGCGCCAAACGTGGGCGGCAAAACACATTTGATTCAAGCTCGTCCAAAAGACATGTGTCTCTTCCTCCATTTCCCCATTCATACACGGTGGGCAGCAAATCAACTCTCCTCGTCCAAAATCGATGTAGGCTTATATTTTAAATAGGGGCAGATGTGTAACTTCCATCATACGTGACACAACCGCCCTACCTATCAGCCCCGTTCATACACCGTGGGCGGCAAAACACCCTCTCCTCGCCCGAAATCGATGTAGGCTAATATTTTAAATAGGGGCAGATGTGTAACTTCCATCAGACGTGACACAACCGCCCTACCTGTCAGCCCCGTTCATACACCATGGGCGCCAATCGTGGGCGGCAAAACACCCTCCCCTCGCCCGAAATAGTTACCGACAAATATTTGGGAGATGCGAGATTACCGTCCTATCCCCAACCGACGCGATGTCCAGAATTTTAAACGGGGGATAAGTTCGTAACTTCCCCCATTTTAGAGAAGCGCGTCCCAAAGTTTGAGATCCCCCTCCCCTCCATTTCCCCATTCATACACCTTCGGCGGCCCGACAACCTCCGCACTGCGGCCAGCCTCCTCCGTCCGCCACCCCATCCTCCACCTTGCTGGAGCCGCTACCCCTACCCCGTCGTCCACTGCAAGAGATGGACGTCTCTCATCCACGGCGCTGGACCAGGATCCTTTCATCGCCTCCTCTCACTTCATCGGCGCCGTCGTCCACCTTGTCGTTGCCACTCCTACGACCACCTTGTCCGCTGCAACGGGATATATCCCCGACCCAGCCGTCTGCCGTCTAAAGTCTTCTTCCCCTCCGCCGACAGCCATCGCACCCGCAACACCCTCAACGTATCAGCATAGGCCTACACGGCGTCGCAAGAGATGTGGTACTCTTCCATATGTGCCAAAGTTATTGATCTCACCCGGAAAATAGATCGTAATTTGTTTACTGTACTTCTCTTGTTTGTACCAAATCGTAGTGGCTAGTTGAAAGCAAACATTGGTTGCGAAGTAGCTTTGTCTGGTTTGCACCTTCAGATCCGCCATGGCACGGGCACTATACTCGTAAATCTTATGGTTTCCCCCTTTATATTCACTACCATCATCGTAGGTGCTTCGTGTCGTGCTAGCACTGCTCCTCAAGACCTCAACCCAAAGCTTACGTGTTGAAATACGAATCTGATATGATGATCATATCACTAAAACAGAGAACGTTTAATTGGTCACCTAATGTTCCTATATTCTTTTCGAAAAGCATGTGCGCCACCCACTGGTCCAGCTAGTTCCACTTTCCTGATTTTTCTCTTGATGCTTATGTCGGCGTTCTGGGAACAGGGGTCCCCAGACTTGCCTGCCTGCGGCCCGCGGCGTGGCTCAAAAGGGGGCCTAGCACGGCCCATCTTCATCAGCGCAGAACCAAGACCCTCGCGAGGGGCCAAGCCTCGCGGGGCGGAGGACACGAAGCTTCCTCAGGCACGACCTCATCAGGCTGGTTCGCGAGGAGGCGGAGAGATCAAGGCGGGGTACCTCACGAGGCGCCCGTGACGCAAGCCATGACAACCAAGGGAGCCAGGCGGGCGCCAGCCCGCGCAGTGTCCTCCTTTCCTCTTTGGTGCAAAGGGAGCAAGCGCAGGCGAGAGCATCAAGCAAAGGCACCCGTTTCGATGCAACGAGACCAAGACCAGCCCAACGGCAGGGAGGAAGTCATTGTGGAGCCCAAGCCAGCGTCACCACCAGAGCCTTTGGCAGGCGAAGACCAACTTTAGTCAGGATAAGTGTACCAGATGTTCCCCTTCAAAATGGCCAATTGTTGGCGCCTGAAAGTGCAACTATCCCTAGGTGGTTTTGGTAATTCATAACAACATATAGCTCATTGAGCTAATGCTATTCCAAGATAATTACTTCAGGAAAGCTCAATGATTGGCATGGCATGGATGGTGAAAGTGGAACCCTCAAAATGCTAAGGACAAAGGATTGGCTCAAGCTCAAAAGCTCAAGACTCTTCATTTTACATTTTAGTGATCCAAGATCACATTGAGTCCATAGGAAAAGCCAATACTATCAAGGAGGGATGAGGTATTGCTTAATGAGACTTTTGCTTCATGTGCTTAAAGATATGCTCCAAAATCCTCAGCTACTTTCCCATATCCACAAATGACCTAAACTCCAAGCCAAACTCGGTCCTACCGATTCTTTCCATCCGGCGCCACCGAGTTTCACATGTCATAAGCCACTGCCAAACCCTAGCAATTCGGTTCTACCGATAGGGATCTCAGTCTCACCGAGATGGGATTGCAATTTCTCTATTTTCTTTTCGTAACTTTTCAGTCTCACCGAAAGAGCGGATCGGTCCCACCGAGATTGCAATGTAAACTCTCTGTTTCCCCTTTGTAACTTTTCGGTCTCACCGAAAGAGCAAGTCGGTCCCACTGAGTTTACCTGACCAACTCTCTGGTTAGCTAATTACCAAATCGGCCTCACCGAGTTTGTGTAATCAGTCTCACCGAGATTACGTTATGCCCTAACCCTAACCATATCGGTCCAACCGAGTTGCATGTCAATCCCACCGAAAATCTCTAACGGTCACTAGGTTTACTATTTCGGTCCGACCGAGTTTGTTGATTCGGTCCCACCGAGATTGGTAAATTGTGTGTAACAGTTGGATTTTGTGTGGAGGCTATATATACCCCTCCACCTCCTCTTCATTCGTGGAGAGAGCCATCAGAACACATCTACACTTCCAACTCATATGTTCTGAGAGAGAACCACCTACCCTTGTGTTGAGGCCAAGATATTCCATTCCTACCATATGAATCTTGATCTCTAGCCTTCCCCAAGTTGCTTTCCACTCAAATCTTCTTTCTACCAAATCAAAATCCTATGAGAGAGAGTTGAGTGTTGGGGAGACTACCATTTGAAGCACAAGAGCAAGGAGTTCATCATCAACACACCATTTGTTACTTCTTGGAGAGTGGTGTCTCCTAGATTGGCTAGGTGTCACTTGGGAGCCTCCGACAAGATTGTGGAGTTGAACCAAGGAGTTTGTAAGGGCAAGGAGATCGCCTACTTCGTGAAGATCTACCGCTAGTGAGGCAAGTCCTTCGTGGGCGATGGCCATGGTGGGATAGACAAGGTTGCCTCTTTGGGACCCTTCGTGGGTGGAGCCCTCCGTGGACTCGCGCAACCGTTACCCTTCGTGGGTTGAAGTCTCCATCAACGTGGATGTAGGATAGCACCACCTATCCGAACCACGGGAAAAACATCCGTGTCTCCAATTGCGTTTGAATTCTCCAAACCCTTCCCTTTACATTCTTGCAAGTTGCATGCTTTACTTTCCGCTGCTATATACTCTTTGCATGCTTGCTTGAATTGTGTGATGATTGCTTGACTTGTCCTAAAGTTGCTAAAATCTGCCAAGAACTAAAATTGGGAAAAGGCTAAGTTTTTATTTGGTCAAGTAGTCTAATCACCCCCCTCTAGACATACTTCCGATCCTACAAGTGGTATCAGAGCTTTGGTCTCCATTTGCTTTGATTTCCATAGCTCTTGGTGGTCATAGCCTTGGTTTCACAACCTAGGAGAGTATGGCGTCTAGCGAGGGAAATTATCACCGTAGAGGTCCTTACTTTGATGGTACTAATTTTGTTAGTTGGAAGCATAAAATGAAAATGCATATTCTTGGGCATAACCCCGCCGTTTGGGCTATTGTGTGTGTTGGTTTGCAAGGTGACTTCTTCGATGGGAAGAACCAAACCGTGAAGATACCGCGGATGAGTTGAAGATGCTACAATACAACGCTCAAGCTTGTGACATTCTCTTCAACGGATTGTGCCCCGAAGAATTCAACAAAATCAGCCGTCTTGAGAATGCAAAGGAAGTTTGGGATACTTTGATTGATATGCACGAAGGTACCGACTCCGTCAAGGAATCCAAATTGGATGTGCTTCAAAGTCAACTTGACAAGTTCAAAATGAAGGATGGTGAAGGTGTCGCTGAAATGTACTCTAGGCTTGCTCTCATCACAAACGAGATTGCCGGCTTAGGGAGTGAAGAGATGACCGACAGATTCATCATCAAGAATATCCTAAGAGCCTTGGATGGAAAATATGATACCGTGTGCACATTGATCCAAATGATGCCCAATTACAAAGATCTCAAGCCAACGGAGGTCATTGGAAGAATTGTTGCTCATGAGATGTCGCTCAAGGATAAAGAGGAACTTCACAACAAATCAAGTGGTGCCTACAAAGCCTCATGTGAAACCCCCACAGCATCAAGTGAGAAACAAAACTTCAATGAATAATTGAGCCTAATGGTGAAGAACTTCAACAAGTTCTACAAGAATAGAAGCAAAGATAGAAGCTCCAAGTCAAGGTCCTACAATGACAAAAGATCTTCTAGTCGAGAGCGAAACTGCTACAATTGTGGAAGACCCGGACACTATTCCAATGAGTGTACGGCTCCCTACAAAAGAAGAGAAGATTCTCCAAAAAGAAGAGGCAAAAGAGAAGAATCACCATCAAGAGAGAGAAGGAGTAGAGATGATCGTTATGAACGAAGATACTCACGGAGGAGCAAGGATTCGGAAAGAAAGGAAAAATCATCAAGGAGCTACACAAAGCGAAGACATCAAGCTCATGTTGGTGAATGGGTATCCGGCTCCGACTCCGACAACCACTCCGAGAGAAGTTATCACTCTGATTCCGAATATACTCAAATGAAGGTGTTGCCGGTCTAGCACTTGTGTCAACCAATTCCTACAACATATTTGACTCACCAAATGAAGGAATTGGAAGATGCTTCATGGCCAAAGGTCCTAAGGTAACTCACCCTGAGTATGTTGATTTAATAGTGATGAAGATGACTTGTTAGGTGATGATGATTTACTTGTTGACAACTCTAGTGATGAATACTATGATGAAACGTCGATTAATCATGCTAATCAAGATAAAACGAATGACAATGATAAGGAGAAAATTGAGACTCTAACTAAAGAACTAAACACTCTTAAGTTAGCTCATGAAACTATCTTCAAAGATCATCAAGAACTTTTAAGAGCTCATGAGAAGTTACGCCTTGAAAAGCTCAATCTTGAGCAAGAACATGAGTTTTTAAAGGCAATCAATGATGATCTCCGCAAGAAAAGTTCTTCTTACATTGCCAAGCGTTTACTCTTATCCACTTACATGCCACAAGTCAAGTCTAATAACAAGAACAAGAAAGATTCTTCCTCTAGTAGTAACAATGATCATGTTAAATCCAATATTGTTGCTTCTAGTAGTTTTCTTGATTCCACTAACGATTCTCTTAGCCAAGTTACACTTGAGCAAGAAAATAGCTTATTGAAGGGAATCATAGAGAAAGGAGTGTACAAAAGCCTTGCCGGAAGTAAGCAATTCGAAGAGATTGTACGCAAGCAAGGAAGGCACCAGAAGAATCAAGGTGTTGGTTTTGAACAAAAGTTCAATGCCAATGGAGTTGAGTGGGAAGAAGATCAATACCCCAAGACAAAGTTTGTTCCTCAACAAGAGAAGTATGATCCTACTTCTTTCAAGGGGACACAAACTCAAGATGATCTTCCACCATAAGACTACAAGCAAAAAGGCAAGGACAAGCTTCAAGAGGAAATTGATGCATTTGAAGAAGCTCCTAAGACCTTAGTCAAGTGGATTCCCAAGACTACTTCAAGTTCCACTTCATCAAGTACGACTACAACTCCAAGGATTCCCATCAAGATGGTGTGGATCCAAAAGAAGAAGAACTAGAGAATTCTTGAGGGTGACTCTGCCAACATACTTCACTCTTATCATTTTGGCAAGAACAAGTGCAATCAACTTCCACATCTTGCACTAGTTCTAGGAGTCACAAACCCTCTTGTTGGTAAGACAAGGGACAAGGTAACCTAAAAGCTTTCATAGACATCATCTTGTGCGTGCATCACTCCATGTCTATGGATATCCTTGTTTGTTCCTTGTGGGACTAACCCATGTAGGTATTGAAAGTGCAATTCACTCAAAAGTATAGCTCCAAGTGATCTACATTGAGCATCCACACCTTCAACATCTACATGAAGTCATCATCGACAAAACCCAAGGTTAGTTCATCCCTCTTAGGGGGGATATCACATCTAGGGGGAGCTTTACTCTAAGACTTGAGTTAAAGCAACTCTAATGATGTGAACACAACAATGCTTTATGTAAAAGTGGTAACCCCACTTGAGCTTAAACGATGAGTATGACCTATGATCAAATGTTTTCATTTGACTCCTATCTCAATATACTCATATATAGATGACCTAGTCATCGCCAATTGCTTGATAGATGCTAGAATTGGTTGTGCATGCTTTGTCACATATTTCAATTGCCATTTTATTGTGTGAGCATGTTGGTTGCATATTTTACTCATTCGAGGACATCCACTTGTTGTTTTGATTGTTTGGCTTTATTTTTGTTTTGCCAAGTGGATGGACAAGAATGCATAAGAACCTTCTCTAGCTATCTATGCTTTTCTCGTCTCAAACTCTATTCATGCTACATCACAAAATTGATCAAGTCAGATTCGAACCACTCTGTGTGAGGAGCACTCGGAGTCCCCGATTCGTCATAGACTTAAACTTCCAAAACCTCTTTGTGATTCTCGGTCTGATCGATACCCCACTTTCGGTCTTACCGAGATCATTAAGTTGATCTATGTTTTCGATCTCAGTGCAACCGATTTGAACCATTCGGTCACACCGAGTTGTTCCACTCGGTCACACCGACAGGTCGGGCTATATATAGACACTGGCAAAAATTTGGAAATTTCTCCGAACCCCTTCGCCCGCGCGATAGCTCGCTCTGCCAAAAGTGGTCTCCGGATCGTCTTCTCGCCGCCAGACACCTCCAGTCCCTGGTGTCCGTCGCCGTCAATGGGAATCAACCCCGCCGTTGCCGCCGTAGCGAGTCTCCGCCGAACTAGGGTATGGACTCGATCTTTGTGCTATTCCCCAATTCGTTTCCTAGCACATTGTGATCATATTGATTCTTGCCACGTTTGATAAACTCCTATCCAGTCAATGAACTCGTAGAATAGGTTTGATCCAAAAATTTTAGGGTTAGGTTTCCGCCAAAACCATCTCGGACCCACCGAGTTGAAAAACTCGGTCCCACCGATTTGGCTTATGCCATTGCACAAGTAAGACTCGGTTTGACCGAGTATTGCTAATCGGTGTGACTGATTTTGGAACTTTGTGAAACCCTAGCAGTCTCGGTGCCACCGAACTGTGACTCGGTCTGACCGAGTTCACTAGTTTAGGTTCCAAAAGCTGCTTCGGTATCACCGAGTTTAAAAATCGGTAGATCTGAAATGCTTTATGTGGGAAATTAAAACTAAGTTTTTGAATCATTCTTTTGCAAAAATCTCTGCATTTTGTGATGCTCATCCACTCTACCTCATCTATAAACTATTCACAGTGTCAGCAGTCAGCTTGTTCATCATGTCAGACCAGAGTGATAGCCAGAACATATCAGAACAACCAGTGCAGATGAGTGAGGGCACTAGTCCCTCCAGCTCTTCAGATGAAGGCAGCAGGAGCACCCCCAGCAACCTGCCAAAAGCTGCCACAAGACAAAGGAAAAAGAGAACCTCAGAATCAGAGGATGAGGACTATGTGGCAGAGGAGGAAGCACCTTCCAAGAAAGTTGAACTCAAGAAAGAGCATGTCTCAAGACAGAGCACCAAGCCAGGCTTAAAGGTCAAAAGGCCAGCAGGCAGGCAGCCCATGCCAAAGGCCAGAGCCTGAACAAAGATTCCTGAGAAGCCTGCACCCAAAGAGCCAGTTATTGCTGAAGGGAAGAAGGAAAGGAAAAGATGCAGATGGTGCAAGAAAGTTGATCCCATGGCTGAATTTGAACATCATTCTTCTGATGAAGAAGAGGAAGAAGAA
Source organism: Aegilops umbellulata (assembly GCA_032464435.1). NCBI lineage: Eukaryota > Viridiplantae > Streptophyta > Magnoliopsida > Poales > Poaceae > Aegilops > Aegilops umbellulata. The sequence continues at coordinate 432,632,104 of CP136056.1, forward strand.
GAGGTTGCTGCACCAGCACCTAAGGCACCCAAGCTGATGGGTGATGCTATAAGATCAGGGGCAACTGCATCTAAGCCCAAGGAAGCCCCCAAGGCTGCATCCAAAGCCAAGCCAGCTCCAAAGCCAAAACCAAAGAGAAATACAAGGAGCATCCCAGTTGCTGACAAGAACAAGGCCCCAGTGCCTGAAGCTGCTGCAGAAGAAGAGGAAGGCCAAGTGCTGAGAAAGTTGAAGCCCAAGATCCCAGACCACAATGATGCTCATCCTGTGGCTGAGGATATGAAGATCAGAAGAGACTCTGGGCTAAGAAAATGGAGAGCAGAGGATCCATATGCTACCAGGAGGAGGACTGCTGTTGACTACAGGTTCCACACTAAGGAACATCAGGACTTCTATGAGACAGTCTTATTGGACAAGAAGCCAGTTGTGTGTGACTTGAGATGGTTAGATTGGGAATATATCAAGGAAAATGAAGAGCACTACCCTGGAGTGCAAGATAGTTTCAGAGCTTGTGGAGTAGCTGACTTTGTTGGGCAGAAGCTCACAAAGTGGAATGAGGAGCTGATTATGCAGTTCTACTCCATAACACACTTCTATCCAGATGGAAGGATCACATGGATGTCTGAAGGTACAAGGTACCACTCAACTGTTGAGGAATGGGCAAGGTTGATCAATGCCCCAGAAGAAAATGAAGATGACTTGGATGTCTATGCCAAGAAAAAGATGGATCATAACACTATGGCAAATATGTACAAGGAGATTCCAGCAGAAGATCTTGATACTCACCAGTTTGGGTCTGTGAAACACCTGTTGTCAGGACTGCTTACGATCAACTGGATCCTTAGGCACACACTTTTGCCCAAGTCTGGAGATCACAGGATGATCAAAGGTCATGCCATTAACCTGCTACATATATTTGATGTGCCTCAGAAATTTAAGATCATGAGCCTCATAGTAGAGACTATCAAGAGGACTGCAGCAGATCAGAAGAGAAGCTGTGGATATGCCCCTCAGATCTAGATGTTGATTAACTCAAGAATGGGCATAGACACATACTTGTTGGACAAGGAACATTTGCCTATTCATCCAGATTGCGAGGACAACCAAGTTGTGATGAATGAAAATGAACCATCGTCTGTCCAAGCACAAGCTAAGAAGGAGAAGGCAAGAAAGGAGAAAGCTGCCAAGATGCCAACTCAAGAGGAGGCATCTGAGTACTTCTTGAAAAACAAGCAAGAGCAGCTCAGTTACCTGATTGCATCCACCCTGAGGATTGAGAAAGGTCTGGCCACCCTCACTCAGAACCAGGAGAGCTTAGAGAGAATTGTAGACCAAAAGTTCTATGACTTGGATGTCAAGGTGACAGAGATTCAAACAGCAGTGGAGCAACTTCAAGATGACATGCAGGAGCAGAAAGGGAAGACTGCCACTGATGCATTTGCCAGAGTGCCACGAGGTCCGAGGTCGTCTACAGTGCGAGTTCCTGACAAAAGAGCCACCGCCTCAGCTCCAGCCACAGCACCAGCCCAACCAGCTCCAGCATCTACTTCACCTCCAACTCCAACCACGTCTACCGAAGCCTTCGTCCTTGGAGTAATCTGGACTCCACCACCACCAGAAGATCAAGCCTGAGTGTCGATCTAGCACTATGCATTTTCTAGGAACTTTTTGGTAACTTGTTGCCTAAGGGGGAGAAAAATGTATAGATCATAGGATTCGAGAGAGAGAGTGTGTTGTTTGTTCTCTCTTGCTTTATTTGGTGGTTTTTCAAACATTGTTTGCTTTTGGTCAAGATACTTTGTTATGCTTGTGAGACATTGATGATCATGTGTTTGATCATAAGCTACACTTATGCATGCTTGATATATCCTATCTATCTCATGTGGTCATTCACTTTTCCTTGGTGATGAGTGCATGTATTTCATTATTATCATTTTGAGCGCTCCACCAAGATGTATGTGACATGGAAGAGTAACCCATAATTCTAACTCTTTGTGCATTTGCAGTCCAAAGCAAATGTGACGCCCCCGATTCAATCGTACACTAATCATGCACGCAAACGTGTACGATCAAGACCAGGGACTCACGGGAAGATATCACAACACAACTCTAAAACATAAAATAAGTCTTACAAGCATCATAATACAAGCCAGGGGCCTCGAGGGCTCGAATACAAGTGCTCGATCATAGACAAGTCAGCGGAAGCAACAATATCTGAGTACAGACATAAGTTAAACAAGTTGCCATAAGATGGCTAGCACAAACAGGGATACAGATCGAACGAGGCACAGGCCTCCTGCCTGGGATCCTCCTAACTACTCCTGGTCGTCGTCAGCGGGCTGCTCGTAGTAGTAGGCACCTCCAGTGTAGTAGGAGTCATCGTCGACGGTGGCGTCTGGATCCTGGTCTCCATCGTCTGGTCGCAGCAATCGGATAGAGGTAAGGGCGAAAAGGGGAAACAGAGCAACCGTGAGTACTCATCCAAAGTACTCGCAAGCAAGGAGCTACACTACATATGCATGGATATATGTGTAAAGGGCCATATCAGTGGACTGAACTGCAGAATGCCAGAATAAGAGGGGGATAGCTAGTCTTATCGAAGACTACGCTTCTGGTCGCCTCCGTCTTGCAGCAGGTAGAAGAGAGTAGATTGAAGTCCTCCAAGTAGCATCGTATAGCATAATCCTACCCGGCGATCCCCTCCTCGATGCCCTGTTAGAGAGCGATCATCGGGTTGTATCTGGCACATGGAAGGGTGTGTTTTATTAAGTATCCGGTTCTAGTTGTCATAAGGTCAAGGTACAACTCCGGGTCGTCCTTTTACCGAGGGACACGGCTAATCGAATAGATTAACTTCCCTGCAGGGGTGCACCACATAACCCAACACGCTTGATCCCATTTGGCCGGACACACTTTCCTGGGTCATGCCCGGCCTCGGAAGATCAACACGTCGCAGCCCCACCTAGGCACAACAGAGAGGTCAGCACGCCGGTCTAAACCTAAGCACGCAGGGGTCTGGGCCCATCGCCTTGAGCACACCTGCACGTTGCGAACGCGGCCGGAAGCAGACCTAGCAACCTCCAGTACAACGGAAGTCACGTTACGCGGCCCAATCTGGCGCGCGCCGCTCAGTCGCTGACGTCACGAAGGCTTCGGCTGATACCACGACGCCGAGTGCCCAGCTCTTTCCCACGTAGTTGGTTAGTGCGTATAGACCAAATGGCCAGACTCAGATCAAATACCAAGATCTCGTTAAGCGTGTTAAGTATCCGCGAACGCCGAACAGGGCCAGGCCCACCTCTCACCCAGGTAGCCTCAACCTGCCCTGCCGCGCCGCCTCAAAGATCCACACAGAGGGCCGTCGGGACAAAGGTCCTTTCATCCCCCAATCCGTGAATCACTCGTGGGTTCTCCTCGAGCCAACCCGACTTTGGGCACCACATGTAACATGTTTAATGTATAGTATATACCCGTGATCACCTCCCGAGTGATCACGGCCCGATAGTATAGCACAGCAGACGGACAAGAATGTAGGGCCACTGATGGAAAACTAGCATCCTGAACTAAGCAGGTAGGATTGCAGGTAAAGGTATCAACAGTAGTAACAAGGACAGGCTATGCATCAGGATAGGAACAAAGAAAGCAGTAACATGCTACACTACTCTAATGCAAGCAGTATAGAGGAGAGTAGGTGATATCTGGTGATCAAGGGGGGGGGGGCTTGCCTCGTTGCTCTGGCAAGAGAGAGAGGGGTCGTCAACTCCGTAGTCGTACTGGGTAGCACCGGCGTCGGTCTCGGTGTCTAGCGAGAGAAGAGGGGGAAGAAACAATAAATATTTAAGCAAGCAGATGCATAGTGATGCATGACATGACAAGTATCGGTGCTAGGGGTGCCCTATCGCGGTATGCGGTGATACCGGCGAAGGGGGAAAACATCCGGGAAAGTATCCCCGGTGTTTCGCGCTTTCGGGCAAAGGAGCCGGAGGGGGAAATTTGCGAGTTTGATATGTTAGGGGTGCGTGGCGAATGAACGGGCTGCGTATCCGGGTTCGTCTCGTCGTTCTAAGCAACTTTCATGTACAAAGTATTTTCATCCGAGTGACGGATTATTTTATAGTAATTTTTAAAGTTTTTAAATCATTTTCTAATTTATTAATTATTAATTAAACTTGAAAATAGTATTACTGCAACACCCTGACGTCAGCATGACATCATCAGTCAACAGAGGTGTTGACTCGTCAGGCTGACATGGGGGACCCACCTGTCATACTCTGTTTAATTAATTAGGGTTAGATTAACTAACTACTGCTTAGTTAGACTAACAGGTTAATTACTAATTAAGTAGGATTAATTAACTTTATTAATTTAGTTAATTAAATTTATTTTTATTTTTATTAGTAATTCCTTTAAATTGTTTTTTTATTGGAAACATTCTGTGGGGTGGGGCCCCCATGTCAGTGGCCCCAGGGGGCCTTAACGTGTGCGGGCGCATGGGCGCGCGGGTGCAGGGGGCTACGGGGCGCCTATTAGCGGGTCGAGCCCCTCATCTAGCGCAGCAGGTCGCCAGCCAGGGGAGTCGCCGGCCGCGGCGGCCGGAGTGGCCGGAGCCGGGGCGTCGACGGAGAGGGGTTGGCCGCGCGGTTGGGGGCGGCGGAGCCGCGGTAGCACGACAAGAGGAGGGTCGGGGCTTGCCGAGGCCGTGGGCGGTGGCCGAAGACGACGCAGCAGCGGTTGCCACCCAGCGGGAGCCGCGACAGTGGCCGCGCGGGGGTGGGGGGTGGGGGGGCTTGGCCGGAGCAAACAGGGGCGGCGCTGGGGAAGCGGAGGTTGACGCGGTGGACGGCGCACACGGAAACAGGGGCGGCCAGGCGACAGTGGTGGCCGAGTGTGGCCACGGAGGGCGCCGCCCGCAGTGTCAGTAGTGCGCGGTGACGTGACAACGGCGCGAGCGTAGGGAGCAGAGGGGAGTGGAGAGGGGCGAGTGTCGGTGTTATAGGAACGGGGGTCCCCAGACTTGCCTGCCTGCGGCCTGCGGCGTGGCTCAAATAGGGGCCCAGCGTGGCCCATCTTCATCAGCACAAGGTTCAATACCCTCACGAGGGGCCAAGCCTCGCGAGGCGGACGACGGGGCGCTTCCTCAAGCACGGCCTCCTTAGGCTGGCTCGCGAGGAGGCGGAGAGATCAAGGCGGGGTACCTCGCGAGGTGCCCATGACGCAAGCCATGACAATCGAGGGTGCCAGGCGGGCGCCAGCCCGCGCAGCGTCCCCCTTTCCTCTTTGGTGCAAAGGGGGCAAGCGCAGGCGAGAGGATCAAGCAAAGGCACCCATTTCGGTGCAACGAGACCAAGACCAGTCCAACGGTGGGAAGGAGGTCACCATGGAGCCCAGGACGGCGTCACCATAGGGCCTTTGGCAGGCGAAGACCAACTTTAGTCAGGATAAGTGTACCAGATGTTCCCCTTCAAATTGGCCAATTGTTGGCGCCCTTCCCGCTCAATATTTGGGAAGAGGCCCAAGGCCTTTGCCTATAAATAGGACTAGCCACCCACAGAGTAGAGGGAGATTGGAATGAGCTAGGATCGAATCCAGCATCTAGAGAGAGAGAGAGAAGGGCGATCGAACTCCCCCTAGCAGTTCATCCCCTAGCCAAGAACAGACCCTGGCGAGGTTGTTCTTCCTTGTATTGTTCTTCCTCATCAGCCCAAGGGGCAATCCACCCACCACACTGGAGTAGGGTATTACACCACAATGGTGGCCCGAACCAGTATAAACCTTGTGTCTCTTGTGTTGTTCTTGCAGTAGTTTAGATCCTTGCGAGACGGAGAGGTAGAGGGCACGATCTACACGCGCACCCCAGAGTTCGAACATTAAGGGTCTGTCGGAATCCATGATCCTACATTTGGCGCGCCAGGTAGGGGTGCGCCGGAGTCCGTCTTCCACCGCTCCGCTCTCCTCCGACCGTCGCATCCATGTCTGACGCTCGTCGGGCCGGCGCCGAGCGCCGGGCCGCCATCGCTTCCCGCACCGTCTAGACGGCCCCCGTCGGTGGGCGTCCTCGTCGTTCCCCGTCGCCCGCCGTCAACGCCGCCACCGGCCCGGCGGGGAACGAGCAGCAAGCTTCCTCTCAGCACCCGTCCGTACGGCGGGATGGCAGCACCGCCACTCCGTCGCTCACCCCGGCCGGTTCTTCGTCGCACGTGCTTCGCGCGCCTTTGGAGGCTCGGGCTGCGCTCATCGCGGCGAACGAGCTCCTGCGCTACCGCCCCGTCGACGACGTCTACGAGGAGTGGCTCGACCGCGTCGCCGAGCTCGTCCGCGCCACAGGGGGCTCTCCCGCGCCTTCCACACCGCTGCGCCGCACTCCGCCCCGCATGGGCAATGAAGCCCCGGGAGCATTCCAGCCGCCTCCTTTCCAAGAAGCTGCCATGGCCCCAAGGCACGCGGCTCCTGGGCGGAACCCGCTCTGTCATGCGCCGGCCCAGCAGGAACGGAGCTACCAAGAAGTCCCGCGACCGCAAGAGGGCGCCTGGGCGCTCCCGGCCCCGGCTCGCTGAGACCCCGCTCCAGCTCCGGCACGTCAAGACCCCGTGCTGCTCCCAGCTGCGGTGCAAGGGGACCCACAAGGCCAAGCTCTCCCTCAACCAAAACCTCCCGCGGCCACCGCTGGCTGCCGCGCCTACACCCCCGAGCTGCGTAGCGTCGCGTGGCCCGGCAAGTTCAAGCCGGACCTGCCTCCTCGCTACGACGGCACAACTGATCCCACAGAGTTCCTCCAGCTCTACGAGCTGGGAATCGAAGCTGCCAGTGGGGACGAGAAGGTCATGGCAAACTGGTTCCCCATGGCGCTGAAGGAAGGTGCTCGCACTTGGCTCCTGAACCTGGCCCCAGGCATGATCTCCTCCTGGGACCAGATGCGTACTCGCTTCATCGCCAACTTCCAAGGTACCCGCGACCGGCCTCCCGCCGTGAGCGACATGCGCCGCATCAAGCAGCAACCTGGGGAGACCCTGCAAAAGTACATCCAGCGCTTCAACAGTGCATGCCTCAAGATCCCCAGGGTGTCCGAAGAAGCCATCATTTCGGCCTTCTCCGATGGCGTGCGCGACGTTAAGATGAAGGAGGAGTTGGCGATGCATGAAGACCTCTGCACCTCCCTGGAGCTATTCAACCTGGCGACCAAGTGCGCCAGAGCTGAGGAGGGACGCCTCTCCCTCCTCGAGCTGCCTGCCGCAGACCCAGAAGAGGAGAAGCCCAAGGCCAAGGACGTGAAGCGCAAGGGGGCTGCCGTGCTCGCGGCAGAGCCGGACACCAAGCGGGGCAAGGATCTGCCTGAATCCTCCAGGGGCAGCCAGTACTGTGTGTACCACGACCTCCACACCCACAACACCAATGAATGCTAAGAACTCCGCGCCGTGCGAGAAGGAAGAGTGGGCCGACGCCCTGACCGTGCTGACCGGGGCTACGACCGAGGAGGAGGAAGGAGCCCGGGACGCTGGGAAGACCTGAAGGAAATATGCCCTAGAGGCAATAATAAAGTTATTATTTATTTCCTTATATCATGATAAAGGTTTATTATTCATGCTAGAATTGTATTAACCGGAAACATAATGCATGTGTGAATACATAGACAAACAGAGTGTCACTAGTATGCCTCTACTAGACTAGCTCATTAATCAAAGATGGTTATGTTTCCTAACCATGAACAAAGAGTTGTTATTTGATTAACGAGGTCACATCATTGGTTGAATGATCTGATTGACATGACCCATTATATTAGCTTAGCACCCGATCGTTTAGTATGTTGCTATTGCTTTATTCATGACTTATACATGTTCCTATGACTATGAGATTATGCAACTCCCGTTTGCCAAAGGAACACTTTGGGTACTACCAAACGTCACAACGTAACTGGGTGATTATAAAGGAGTATTACAGGTGTCTCCAATGGTAGATGTTGGGTTGGCGTATTTCGAGATTAGGATTTGTCACTCCGATTGTCGGAGAGGTATCTCTGGGCCCTCTCGGTAATGCACATCACTTAAGCCTTGCAAGCATTGCAACTAATGAGTTAGTTGCGGGATGATGTATTACGGAACGAGTAAAGAGACTTGCCGGTAACGAGATTGAACTAAGTATTGGATACCGACGATCGAATCTCGGACAAGTAACATACCGATGACAAAGGGAACAACGTATGTTGTTATGCGGTCTGACCGATAAAGATCTTCGTAGAATATGTAGGAGCCAATATGGGCATCCAGGTCCCGCTATTGGTTATTGACCGGAGACGTGTCTCGGTCATGTCTACATTGTTCTCGAACCGTAGGGTCCGCACACTTAACGTTACGATGACAGTTATTATGAGTTTATGCATTTTGATGTACCGAAGGAGTTCGGAGTCCCGGATGTGATCACGGACATGACAAGGAGTCTCGAAATGGTCGAGACATAAAGATTGATATATTGGAAGCCTATGTTTGGACATCGGAAGTGTTCCAGGTGAAATCAGGATTTTACCGGAATACCGGGTGGGTTACCGGAACCCCCCGGGAGCCTAATGGGCCATAGTGGGCCTTAGTGGAAAGGAGAAAAGGGGCTGCCCTAGGTGGCCGCGCGCCTCCCCCCTTCCCGTAGTCCTATTAGGACTAGGAGAGGTGGCCGCCCCCTCTCTCCCTCTCCCCTTGAGGAATCCTATTCCAACTAGGATTGGGGGGGGGGGGAATCCTACTCCCGGAGGGAGTAGGACTCCCTGGCGCGCCACCCCTTGGCCGGCCAGCCCCTCCCCCTTGGCTCCTTTATATACGGGGGCAGGGGAGCACCCTAGAACACACAAGTTGATCTACGGATCGTTCCTTAGCCGTGTGTGGTGCCCCCTTCCACCAAATTCCACCTCGGTCATATCGTTGCAGTGCTTAGGCGAAGCCCTGCGCCGGTAACACATCAAGATCGTCACCACTCCGTCGTGCTGACGAAACTCTTCCCCGACGCTTTGCTGGATCGGAGCCCGGGGATCGTCATCGAGCTGAACGTGTGCCATGAACTCGGAGGTGCCGGAGTAACGGTGCTGTGATCGGTCGGATCGTGAGGAGAACGTACGACTACTTCCTCTACGTTGAGTCAACGCTTCCGCTTCAGTCTACAACGGTATGTAGACAACACTCTCCCCTCTCGTTGCTATGCATCACCATGATCTTGCGTTTACGTAGGAATTTTTTTGAAATTACTACGTTCCCCAACAGTGGCATCCGAGCCTAGGTTTTTATGGTTTGATGTTATTTGCACGAGTAGAACACAAGTAAGTTGTGGACGATACAAGTCATACTACCTACCAGCATGTCATACTTTGGTTCAATGGTATTGTTGGACGAGACGATCCGGACCAACCTTACGCGTACGCTTACGCGAGACCGGTTCCCTCGATGTGCTTTGCGCATAGATGGCTTGCGGAAGACTGTCTCTCCAACTTTAGTTGAACCGAGTGTGGCTACGCCCGGTCCTTGAGAAGGTTAAAACGGAGTCTATTTGACAAACTATCGTTGTGGTTTTGATGCGTAGGTAAGATGAGTTCTTGCTTAAGCCCGTAGCAGCCACGTAAAACTTGCAACAACAAAGTAGAGGACGTCTAACTTGTTTTTGCAAGGCATGTTGTGATGTGATATGGTCAAGACATGATGCTAAATTTTATTGTATGAGATGATCATGTTTTGTAATCGAGTTATCGGCAACTGGCAGGAGCCATATAGTTGTCGCTTTATTGTATGCAATGCAATCGCGATGTAATGCTTTACTTTATTACTAAGCGGTAGTGATAGTTGTGGAAGCATAAGATTGGCGAGACGACAACGATGCTATGATGGAGATCAATGTGTCGCGCCGGTGACGATGGTGATCATGACGGTGCTTCGGAGATGGAGATCACAAGCACAAGATGATGATGACCATATCATATCACTTATATTGATTGCATGTGATGTTTATCTTTTTATGCATCTTATCTTGCTTTGATTGACGGTAGCATTATAAGATGATCTCTCACTAAATTATCAAGAAGTGTTCTCCCTGAGTATGCACCGGTGCAAAAGTTCTTCGTGCTGAGACACCACGTGATGATCGGGTGTGATAGGCTCTACGTTCAAATACAACGGGTGCAAAACAGTTGCACACGCGGAATACTCAGGTTATACTTGACGAGCTATGCATATAAGATATGACCTCGGAACACAGAGACCGAAAGGTCGAGCGTGAATCATATAGTAGATATGATCAACATAAAGATGTTCACCATTGAAGACTACTCCATATCACGTGATGATCGGTTATGGTTTAGTTGATTTGGATCACGTGATCACTTAGAGGATTAGAGGGATGTCTATCTAAGTGGGAGTTCTTAATTAATTTGATTAACTGAACTTAAACTTATCATGAACTTAGTATCTGATAGTATCTTGCTTGTTTATGTTGATTGTAGATAGATGGCTCGTGTTGTTGTTCCGTTGAATTTTAATGCGTTCCTTGAGAAAGCAAAGTTGAAAGATGATGGTAGCAATTACACGGACTGGGTCCGTAACTTGAGGATTATCCTGATTGCTGCACAGAAGAATTACGTCCTGGAAGCACCGCTAGGTGCCAGGCCTGCTGCTAGAGCAACACCAGAAGTTATGAACGTCTGGCAGAGCAAAGCTGATGACTACTCGATAGTTCAGTGTGCCATGCTTTACGGCTTAGAACCGGGACTTCAACGACGTTTTGAACGTCATGGAGCATATGAGATGTTCCAGGAGTTGAAGTTAATATTTCAAGCAAATGCCCGGATTGAGAGATATGAAGTCTCCAATAAGTTCTATAGCTGCAAAATGGAGGAGAACAGTTCTGTCAGTGAGCATATACTCAAAATGTCTGGGTATAATAATCACTTGATTCAATTGGGAGTTACTCTTCCAGATGATTGCGTCATTGACAAAATTCTCCAATCACTGCCACCAAGCTACAAGAGCTTCGTGATGAACTATAATATGCAAGGGATGACCAAGACTATTCCCGAGCTCTTCGCAATGCTAAAAGCTGCGGAGGTAGAAATCAAGAAGGAGCATCAAGTGTTGATGGTTAACAAAACCACTAGTTTCAAGAAAAAGGGCAAAGGGAAGAAAAAGGGGAACTTCAAGAAGAACCGCAAGCAAGGTGCTGCTCAAGAGAAGAAACCCAAGTCTGGACCTAAGCCTGAAACTGAGTGCTTCTACTGCAAGCAGACTGGTCACTGGAAGCGGAACTGCCCCAAGTATTTGGCGGATAAGAAGGTTGGCAAGGTGAGCAAAGGTATATGTGATATACATGTTATTGATGTGTACCTTACTAATGTTCGCAGTAGCACCTGGGTATTTGATACTGGTTCTGTTGCTAATATTTGCAACTCAAAACAGGGACTACAGAATAAGCGGACACTAGCAAAGGACGAGGTGACGATGCGCGTGGGAAATGGTTCCAAAGTCGATGTGATCGCAGTTGGCACGCTACCTCTACATCTACCTTCGGGATTAGTATTAGACCTAAATAATTGTTATTTGGTGCCAGCGTTGAGCATGAACATTATATCTGGATCTTGTTTGATGCGAGACGGTTATTCATTTAAATCAGAGAATAATGGTTGTTCTATTTATATGAGTAATATCTTTTATGGTCATGCACCATTAAAGAGTGGTCTATTTTTGATGAATCTCGATAGTAGTGATACACATTCATAATGTTGAAGCCAAAAGATGCAGAGTTGATAATGATAGTGCAACTTATTTGTGGCACTGCCGTTTAGGTCATATCGGTATAAAGCGCATGAAGAAACTCCATACTGATGGACTTTTGGAGTCACTTGATTATGAATCACTTGGCACTTGCGAACCGTGCCTCATGGGCAAGATGACTAAAACACCGTTCTCCGGATCTATGGAGAGAGCAACAGATTTGTTGGAAATCATACATACGGATGTATGTGGTCCGATGAATGTTGAGGCTCGTGGCGGATATCATTATTTTCTCACCTTCACAGATGATTTGAGCAGATATGGGTATATCTACTTAATGAAACACAAGTCTGAAACATTTGAAAAGTTCAAAGAATTTCAGAGTGAAGTTGAAAATCATCGTAACAAGAAAATAAAGTTTCTACGATCAGATCGTGGAGGAGAATATTTGAGTTACGAGTTTGGTGTACATTTGAAAAATTGTGGAATAGTTTCGCAACTCACGCCACCCGGAACACCACAGCGCAATGGTGTGTCCGAACGTCGTAATCGTACTTTACTAGATATGGTGCGATCTATGATGTCTCTTACTGATTTACCGCTATCGTTCTGGGGATACGCTCTAGAGACGGCCGCATTCACGTTAAATAGGGCACCATCTAAATCCGTTGAGACGACGCCTTATGAACTATGGTTTGGCAAGAAACCAAAGTTGTCGTTTCTTAAAGTTTGGGGCTGCGATGCTTATGTGAAAAAGCTTCAACCAGATAAGCTCGAACCCAAACCGGAGAAATGTTTCTTCATAGGATATCCAAAGGAAACTGTTGGATACACCTTCTATCATAGATCCGAAGGCAAGACTTTTGTTGCTAAGTTCGGAAACTTTCTAGAGAAGGAGTTTCTTTCGAAAGAAGTGAGTGGGAGGAAAGTAGAACTTGACAAGGTAACTGTACCTACTCCTTTATTGAGAAGTAGTACATCACAAAAAACTGTTTCTGCGACACCTACACCAATAAATGAGGAAGCTAATGATGATGATCATGAAACTTTAGATGAAGATACTACTGAACCTCGTAGATCAACCAGAGTGAGATCCGCACCAGAGTGGTACGGTAATCCTATTCTGGAAGTCATGTTACTAGACCATGATGAACCTACGAACTATGAAGAAGCAATGGTGAGCCCAAATTCCACAAAGTGGCTTGAAGCCATGAAATCTGAGATGGGATCCATGTATGAGAACAAAGTATGGACTTTGGTTGACTTGCCTGATGATCGGCAAGCAATTGAGAACAAATGGATCTTTAAGAAGAAGGCTGACGCTGATGGTAATGTTACTGTCTACAAAGCTCGACTTGTCACAAAAGGTTTTCGACAAGTTCAAGGGATTGACTATGATGAGACTTTCTCACCCGTAGCGATGCTTAAGTCTATCCGAATCATGTTAGCAATTGCCGCATTTTATGATTATGAAATTTGGCAGATGGATGTCAAAACTGCATTCCTGAATGGATTTCTGGAAGAAGAATTGTATATGATGCAACCGGAAGGTTTTGTCGATCCAAAGGGAGCTAACAAAGTGTGCAAGCTCCAGCGATCCATTTATGGACTGGTGCAAGCCTCTCGGAGTTGGAATAAACGCTTTGATAGTGTGATCAAAGCATTTGGTTTTATACAGACTTTCGGAGAAGCCTGTATTTACAAGAAAGTGAGTGGGAGCTCTGTAGCATTTCTAATATTATATGTGGATGACATATTACTGATTGGAAATGACATAGAATTTCTGGATAGCATAAAGGGATACTTGAATAAAAGTTTTTCAATGAAAGACCTCGGAGAAGCTGCTTACATATTAGGCATAAAGATCTATAGAGATAGATCAAAACGCTTAATTGGACTTTCACAAAGCACATACCTTGACAAGATTTTGAAGAAGTTCAAAATGGATCAAGCAAAGAAAGGGTTCTTGCCTGTGTTACAAGGTGTGAGATTGAGTAAGACTCAAAGCCCGACCACTGCAGAAGATAGAGAGAAAATGAAAGATGTTCCCTATGCTTCAGCCATAGGCTCTATCATGTATGCAATGCTGTGTACCAGACCTGATGTGTGCCTTGCTATAAGTTTAGCAGGGAGGTACCAAAGTGATCCAGGAGTGGATCACTGGACAGCGGTCAAGAACATCCTGAAATACCTGAAAAGGACTAAGGATATGTTTCTCATATATGGAGGTGACAAAGAGCTCACCGTAAGAGGTTACGTTGATGCAAGCTTTGACACTGATCCGGACGATTCTAAATCGCAAACCGGATACGTGTTTACATTAAATGGTGGAGCTGTCAGTTGGTGCAGTTCTAAGCAAAGCGTCGTAGCGGGATCTACATGTGAAGCGGAGTACATAGCTGCTTCAGAAGCAGCAAATGAAGGAGTCTGGATGAAGGAGTTCATATCCGATCTAGGTGTCATACCTAGTGCATCGGGTCCAATGAAAATCTTTTGTGACAATACTGGTGCAATTGCCTTGGCAAAGGAATCCAGATTTCACAAAAGGACCAAACACATCAAGAGACGCTTCAACTCCATCCGGGATCTAGTCCAGGTGGGAGACATAGAGATTTGCAAGATACATACGGATCTGAATGTCGCAGACCCGTTGACTAAGCCTCTTCCACGAGCAAAACATGATCAGCACCAAAACTCCATGGGTGTTAGGATCATTACAGTGTAATCTAGATTATTGACTCTAGTGCAAGTGGGAGACTGAAGGAAATATGCCCTAGAGGCAATAATAAAGTTATTATTTATTTCCTTATATCATGATAAAGGTTTATTATTCATGCTAGAATTGTATTAACCGGAAACATAATGCATGTGTGAATACATAGACAAACAGAGTGTCACTAGTATGCCTCTACTAGACTAGCTCGTTAATCAAAGATGGTTATGTTTCCTAACCATGAACAAAGAGTTGTTATTTGATTAACGAGGTCACATCATTGGTTGAATGATCTGATTGACATGACCCATTATATTAGCTTAGCACCCGATCGTTTAGTAGGTTGCTATTGCTTTATTCATGACTTATACATGTTCCTATGACTATGAGATTATGCAACTCCCATTTGCCAGAGGAACACTTTGGGTACTACCAAACGTCACAACGTAACTGGGTGATTATAAAGGAGTATTATAGGTGTCTCCAATGGTAGATGTTGGGTTGGCGTATTTCAAGATTAGGATTTGTCACTCCGATTGTCGGAGAGGTATCTCTGGGCCCTCTCGGTAATGCACATCACTTAAGCCTTGCAAGCATTGCAACTAATGAGTTAGTTGCGGGATGATGTATTACGGAACGAGTAAAGAGACTTGCCGGTAACGAGATTGAACTAAGTATTGGATACTGACGATCGAATCTCGGACAAGTAACATACCGATGACAAAGGGAACAACGTATGTTGTTATGCGGTCTGACCGATAAAGATCTTCGTAGAATATGTAGGAGCCAATATGGGCATCTAGGTCCCACTATTGGTTATTGACCGGAGATGTGTCTCGGTCATGTCTACATTGTTCTCGAACTGTAGGGTCCGCACGCTTAACGTTACGATGACAGTTAATATGAGTTTATGCATTTTGATGTACCGTAGGAGTTCGGAGTCCCGGATGTGATCACGGACATGACGAGGAGTCTCGAAATGGTCGAGACATAAAGATTGATATATTGTAAGCCTATGTTTGGACATCGGAAGTGTTCCAGGTGAAATCAGGATTTTACCGGAATACCGGGTGGGTTACCGGAACCCCCCGGGAGCCTAATGGGCCATAGTGGGCCTTAGTGGAAAGGAGAAAAGGGGCTGCCCTAGGTGGCCGCGCGCCTCCCCCCTTCCCCTAGTCCTATTAGGACTAGGAGAGGTGGCCGCCCCCTCTCTCCCTCTCCCCTTGAGGAATCCTATTCCAACTAGGATTGGGGGGGGGGGAAATCCTACTCCCGGAGGGAGTAGGACTCCCTGGCGCGCCACCCCTTGGCCGGCCAGCCCCTCCCCCTTGGGTCCTTTATATACGGGGGCAGGGGAGCACCCTAGAACACACAAGTTGATCTACGGATCGTTCCTTAGCCGTGTGCGGTGCCCCCTTCCACCAAATTCCACCTCGGTCATATCGTTGCAGTGCTTAGGTGAAGCCCTACGCCGGTAACACATCAAGATCGTCACCACGCCGTCATGCTGACGAAACTCTTCCCCGACGCTTTGCTGGATCGGAGCCCGGGGATCGTCATCGAGCTAAACGTGTGCCAAGAACTCGGAGGTGCCGGAGTAACGGTGCTGTGATCGGTCGGATCGTGAGGAGAACGTACGACTACTTCCTCTACGTTGAGTCAACGCTTCCGCTTCAGTCTACAAGGGTATGTAGACAACACTCTCCCCTCTTGTTGCTATGCATCACCATGATCTTGCGTGTACGTAGGAATTTTTTTGAAATTACTACGTTCCCCAACAAGACCGTGGCCCACGTCCAGGCTGGCGTGACCAACCTCACGAGGACCGCTGGCGTGACCCGCCTCGCGAGGGGGACTGGAGGGACTAGCCTCGTGAGGATCGCCCTCATGGCGACCCAGGCCTGCCACCGTTGCCGCCTCAGCCTAGAAGGAATGAAGACCGCCACCGAGACGAAGGGGCTGGGGGCTTCCAAGAGCCCCGCGCCATCGCCTGCATCCTGGGCGGAGCTCAAGCCCCAGCCTCCCAACGTATCTTCAAGAAGTTTGCTCCCGAAGTGAATGCAGTTCCCCCCAAGCTCGAAGCAATGCGTCCCTTCAGGTGGTCGGGCTGCACCATCACGTTCAGCTCAGCAGACCAGCTCAAGTGCGCAGCCACAGCCGGAGTCCTCCAAATGCTTTGTTCCCCAGTCATCAGCAACGTTCTGGTCACCAGGACCCTCATTGACGAAGGGGCAGGGATCAATGTCTTGTCCGTGGAAACATTCAACAGCCTCCAAGTGCCCTATGACCAGCTTCAGCCAACCAAGCCCTTCTCCGGAGTCACCGACGGTTCCACGGTCCCGATCGGGCAGGTCCGCCTCCCAGTCACCTTCGGCACATACGACAACTACCGCACCGAGCTCATCGACTTTGACGTCGCCCACATCCGCCTGCCGTACAACGCCATCCTCGAGTACCCGGCGCTGGCTAAGTTCATGGCCGTGACTCACCATGGCTACAACGTCCTCAAGATGCCAGGAAGAGGCGACGTCATCACGGTGCCATGCCAAGAGAAGGATGCAGTGTGTGCCCGGGAGCGAGCCTTTCAAGCCGCGTCACTAGAAGACCCAGATCGCGGAAGCAGGAGGCTTCCTGAGACCACCCCCAAGAAGAAGAAAACAACGTCAGGCTCAGCCCCTCAAGAGGCAGGCCCTTCGAGGCCCACGTCTGCCCATGGGGACCCTCCTTCAATCGCATAGGAAAGTGCGCCTGGCGCCCTCCTCTGGCAGGGCTCGGGGGCTCTCACCTAGAGGGCCACCGACCTCGCCAAGGTCACGAGGGAGGCGTTGGGGCACCATGTGGAGGCGTGCTTCGAGGCACGTTTCCCCCGAAAGGAAGCCAGGGAAAGAAGGTCAGACCAGCAGGAGTTTGTTAGCAAGGCCATTCAAGAACTACAGGAGTCAAGGATCATGAGAGGTTGCCGTCGCCCGCCAGCTGTGGCTCCGCATCCAGGCGAGGATGGTGGGCTGTGCGTCTGCGTGGACGTACCAGGGCTCAATCAGATCGCCATGGCGGAGCGCCTCTGGCCCTCACAAGTGGGGCACTGCGGAGGACCACCTCACAGCTATGTTCGCATGCCTTATGGCCTGCCGAGCATGGCTACGGCGTACCAGCGCATCATGAGGAGCATCTTGGAGGCGCAAGAAGACAGGCGTTCTACAGCCCTGGCGGAGATGGAGGCTGCTCACGAGGAGCCACCAGTGCCTCCGGAGCCTCCCGAGGCCCCTGGGCCTGGGGGCTCGTGAGAATCGGCTTCTGCAGCCCACCGAGTCTGCTGCACCAATGCCTACTGCCCCGACGACATCTTCAGGTGACATCTTTCAAGTTTCATTCCCAGCTGGGAGCGCCCTCCCAGGGTTGCGTCATTCCCAGACCGCGTGGGTCCGTCCCTATGGCGTGTATCCCTTTTTATCTTTTCAGTCGCTAGCTTGCTTTGCTGGGGGCGCCCCTCGAGCTGCATCATCCCCAGGCCACTCAGGCTAGGCCCAGCGGCATGTATCCCTTCCGCGTTTATTTCCAATTATGCATAATGCTTGATTACTCGATGCCGTCCGCGACACCTCTTCTTCTTCATGTCGACCACTTGCACGTTAAAGGGGGGGCGCCTGAGCATCGCGACTCAGGGATCTTACTGGCTCTCCAGCCCTCACCCTCTGGCCTTGTCCACGACATCGCGACCTGGCATACCAGCGACGGCTGAGACAAGCTCGACGGCCGGGACCCGAGGACATAGAGTGCCGGCATCTAACCAGATTTTGTAGGAACATATCTCAGGATACGGCCCAGTGCCTGGCGCAACCCGCCTAGAGGTAGGGCCTCGTGAGTCCCGCGCTGGCTCACGGGTGCCCAGATACACCTCACCTAGCTCTACCGTGCCAGCCACGTGTCAGGGCGGGGCTGTACATGCCCCGGGGGCTCCTCCCAGAGGGGAGCCCCCTCCCACGTACCAGTGGAAGCACCATGCTCCGCGCTGGCTGACGACACTGCCGAGGAGCGGCTATGCCCGTACACATACGGAAGCGCTATGCTCCGCGCCGGTGATAAACAACTGAGGGTGGCCTCCGGGCCGCGTTAACCTCAGGGAGCCCCGAGCTCAGTGGCCGGCCTCATCGCAACGCCTCCCCCCGGGAGCGCCGCGTGAGGGGGCTGGGCACGGGGGCTACGACTGGGTCACCCCCAGCCGTACGCCCCAGCCAGGCCCCTCGGGCCTGGTTCGTCACGCGTCTCTCCCCGAGCGGAGCCAAGGTATGAAGGCCGTTTGCACGTCAAGGGGGACTCCTGAGCATCGCGACTCAGGAGCCTAACTGGCTCCGTAGCCCCTCACTCCTTAATTCCGAAAGGCTGTGCTGGGTGAGGCACGTGCGGGGTCGGGCTTTGCAGACGTAGAACGGTAGCCCCGCCTGCATTTCATCTCGTCACCTGCTGTTCGCGCGTCAAGGGGGACTCCTGAGCATCGCAACTTAGGAGCCTAACTGGCTCCGTAGCCCCTCACTCCTTAGTTCCGAAAGGCTATGCTGGGTGAGGTACGCGCGGGGTCGGGCTCTGCAGATGTGGAACGGAAACACACCTACATCGCGCTTCCCTACTTGTTGTTCATGCGCTAAGGGGGACTCCTGAGCATCGCGACTCAAGAGCCTAACTTGTCATGTGTCCCCTCATTCCTTTGGTCCCGTCCTGGTTTCCGGTCGGGGCTGATGCTGGGTGAGGCATGCGCGTGGCCGGGCTCTGCCGGCGTAGAGCATAAGCAAGTAGGGAAGAGGAACATAAAATTCAAGGAACTTAAAAGTGAATATTACAACCCATACTGTCGCCTTGGTACCAAACGCAAATTTAAATGCCTCCTCGAGGCATCGCGCATGTGCAGGAATCGAAAGAAGGACAGGAACGATAGCGGAGTCACTTGTCGGCAGCGGAGTCGCGTGGAGTGGCTTCACCTTGTGGGGTAGTAGAGCCGGCAGCGCCTCGCTTCGGCTTGGTGCCGAAGGCCCGGAACTTCCCTAGCAGCGCCTCTGCGCGCCCCTTCACGGCCTCGACAGCAGCAGCGACGCCTTCGCCGCTCACCGGCTCCAGCAGGCTGTCAAGGTCGGCGCTGGGGTCGCGGAGGTAGACATGGGCGAAGACCCGCGTCAGCGCGGCGGAAGACAGGACACGCGCCTCGGCTTCGACCGTGGGGACGAGTCCGAGGGCGACATCTCCAAGAGCCTTCACCAAGAAGGGAAGCAGTTTGGCGGGGCCGTCCCCGTCGCCAGCCAGCGGGCAATCCAGGCCACTCTCGTAAAGCGTCTTTAGTGAAGTGCGGGCATCCTTCTCCATGTCCGCGAAGGCCACGCGATCCTCGGCAAGGACCCGGGGCTTGGCGTCCAGCTCGGCCTTCGTCGTCTCCAGCTCCTTCTTCAACACACCTAGGTGGCTGCGGCGCTTCTTGAGCTTCGCCTCCCGGTCCTCGAGCGCCGCCTCGCGAGCCTTCACCCCCTTCTCCTGCTCTTGGCGAAGGCGGGTCTCCTCTGCAAGCTGATCACGAAGGCCTTGCAACTCGTCCTCCAGCTCCTTGCAGCGGCCGCGGATGCCAACCGCCTCTCCCAGGGCCGCGTCACGGGCAGCCTTCGCCTCAAGGGTAGCCTCCCTCTCCTCGTCACAGGCCGTCGAGGCCTGAACCAGCGCTGCCCGAATCGAGGCGTCGGAGCGAATCCACCCCGAGGCCAGCTCCAGGTGCCCGGCAACCAGGCGAGGGTTGGCGCCTAGAAGATCCAGCCGCATCCGATCCAGCCCAGCAACAGCTCGCTCCAGGATGGAAGAAGAAGGCGGAGAAGTATCAGTGCGCTTCAAGGCAGCAGGAGGAGTCGCGGAACCAGCAGCAGGCGGAACGGGAGGAGAAGGTAGTGGCGGCGAGGCTGCAGTATCCCGAGATGGAGTCCGCTGCGCCTCCCCAGCCGTAGCAGCAGCACCAGGCAAGGGCACCTCTGGGGTTGACCGAGCCATGGGGGCTGCGGCCCCAGCCAGATCAGCTAAGCCCCGCAAGGGCGAGTGGGCAGGAGGAGCCTGTGCGTCACGGTCGCCCTCCCCTGCAGGTGGAGGTGTCGCCGCAGCTGGGGCCTCAGGAGCTCCCTTCAGCTTCTTCGCTGCGGGCGCCAGCCTGCTCAGGAGAAGTAATCGTCAAGCCTCGTCAGCAGAACAAGAAACTAGGAATCAAGGATCAAGCACTTACAGGTCGTCGCCAGAAAGCTCCAGCGGTCTCCTGCCAAACTTGAAGCCAGAGAGCCGGCTAGAGGGGTCGACCTCGGAAGCAGAAGGCGCGTCAGCGGTTCGCCCTGGAGTCAAGGCGGACCCGCGGGGAATCAACCCGGTCCTGCCCTTCTTCGGGACCGGGGGTGAGCTCCCGCTGCCCAGCACGTCGTCATCATCATCATCATCGCTCAGCGAAAGGCGGAGAGCGCGGGGCTTGAGCTGGAGCGGGGGAGCCCTAGACTCTCCGTCTGTCGCCTCGGAGTCGGGACCTGCCTCCTGCTCCTCCTTGCCCCCATCTCCGCTGGAGTCGCCGGAAGACACATTCACCAGATCCTCGAGAGCCACCACGGGCACAAGCCCGTCCCCGTTGAAGACGGGTATGGACTCCACCACTTGCTCCCAATCGTCGCGCAGGAACAGGGGCAAAGGCGCGCCCTCCAGCCTTGCTGCCTCGCCCCCGACCAGGGACTGGAGAACCGCAGTCACGTCCTCTTCGCCCACGGCTGCGGGGCTCGGGTGAGGCCTCCACATCAGGGGAGAGTACTGCCGGAGCGGAGCCAGCTGGTGCTCTAGGAACTCCCACAACAACGACGCCCCGGTCAGCTTCGCCGTCGCCATGTTGGCTGGCTTCAGATCGGCGTCCATCTTCGCCAGCATCGACTTCGCGCGGGGGTCCGTGAGCTCCGCCCGGCACCAGTCTTCCGAGCTCACGGCCGGCTCCGTGGGAAGGGCCAACCGAGGTTCGACGCACCTGGCGTCAACCAATACCCACTTGCTCCGGAAGCCCTCGATCCTCTTCCCTGGATTCGAGATGGCCATGGAGCTGCCGCACGCGACGAAGCCCGCGCACGCAGTAGGAGAACCTTTGGAGGTCTGGAGGTAGAAGTAGTGGCGCAGCAAGGCCACTGAAGGCTGCACCCCCACATGCGCCTCGCAGTAGTAGGCGAAGATCGCCAGGAGAAGGACGGAGTTGGGGTGGAGATGCAAAGCTTGCAAGTTGTAATGGTGGAGGACGGCGAGGAAGAACTCAAAAAAAGGAGGCACCAGGCCCGCTGTAATGGAGCTCACAAAGAAAGGATAGAAGGTGCTCCCTTGGCCTTCAGGGGCATCGGAGCCGACCTTGAACATCTGCGCCCCGTCAATGCCCTGCGCCGCAGCCATCCGGTGCAGTAGGGCGAGGTTCAGCTTCGACACGTTGGGCGAATCCAAAGCAGGCGAGAACCAAGCTTCGGCCGGGGCCCGGCGGGGCGCCATGGCTACCTGGGTCGAGCGGGTGGAGCAGATCTGGAACTTGGAGGAAGGGAGGAGAAGCGCAAGAAAGGGGATCTGAGCAGTGGATGAAGAAGGAGAAGAACATAACCCGAGCAGATGCCACGCCTTTAGTATCCTGCGCAGTTGCAAAAGCACCCACGTCCAATCAACCGCCACGCGGCGCCCGAGGCCGCAGGCTGTTAGGGCCCGCGGCGCTTCGCCCTTGCCCTTTCGCCTCTCGGCACGGCCAAGTCCGTGCGCGCCTTGGTCCCGGGGGCTACTGTCGGCGTTCTGGGAACGGGGGTCCCTAGACTTGCCTGCCTGCGGCCTGCGGCGTGGCTCAAATGGGGGCCCAGCATGGCCCATCTTCATCAGCACAAGGTTCAAGACCCTCGCGAGGGGCCAAGCCTCGCGAGGCGGACGACACGGCGCTTCCTCAAGCACGACCTCCTTAGGCTGGCTCGCGAGGAGGCGGAGAGATCAAGGCGCGGTACCTCGCGAGGTGCCCATGAAGCAAGCCATGACGATCGAGGGTGCCAGGCGGGCGCCAGCCCGCGCAGCGTCCCCCTTTCCTCTTTGGTGCAAAGGGGGCAAGCGCAGGCGAGAGGATCAAGCAAAGGCACCCATTTCGGTACAACGAGACCAAGACCAGTCCAACGGTGGGAAGGAGGTCACCATGGAGCCCAGGACGGCGTCACCATAGGGCCTTTGGCAGGAAAAGACCAACTTTAGTGAGGATAAGTGTACCAGATGTTCCCCTTCAAATTGACCAATTGTTGGCACCCTTGCCGCTCAATATTTGGGAAGAGGCCCAGGGCCTTTGCCTATAAATAGGACTAGCCACTCACAGAGTAGAGGGAGATTGGAATGAGCTAGGATCGAATCCAGCATCTAGAGAGAGAGAGAGAAGGGCGATCGAACTCCCCCTAGCAGTTCATCCCCTAGCCAAGAACAGACCCTCGCGAGGCTGTTCTTCCTTGTATTGTTCTTCCTCATCAGCCCAAGAGGCAATCCACCCACCACACTAGAGTAGGGTATTACACCACAATGGTGGCCCGAACCAGTATAAACCTTGTGTCTCTTGTGTTGTTCTTGCAGTAGTTTAGATCCTTGCGAGATGGAGAGATAGAGGGCACGATCTCCGCGCGCACCCCAGAGTTCGAACCTTAAGGGTCTGCCGGAACCCATGGTCCGACAGCGAGGCCTCACAGGGGGTTCGCGGGGTCAGTGGCAGCGGGCTCGGGGAAGCTTGGGGAGGACGACGGCGACGACGTGCGTAGGAGGGAGGCGGACCGGTGAGGTGGAGGAGGCAGTCCGGCGAGGGAGCTCCAGCGACGGGCGGCGGGGCGGCGTCGGGTACGACGGGCGCAGTGCCTCGATCCAGCGAGGGAGGGGATGAGGACGAGCGACGATGGTGTAGGCGAGTGGCTTTAGGAGAGGAGGAGGCCTCGGCGAGGTTTTTGGGCGGCGGTGGTGCGATGCACGGCGACGAGGCGATGGGGACGGTGTCGAGGGGGTTTCATCCCCGATCCAGATTTGGATCGGGAGAGGGGGAACGTGGGAGAGTGGGGTTCGATGCCCTAGGGTTTCGGGGTCGTGGGGGATTAAGGGGGGCGCCGGCTGGGCTGTGGGGCTGCTTGGCGGCCAGCTGGGCCACGAGGTCCAGCGGGGGGAGGGGTCTGTTGTTTCTTCTCTTTTTTTTAATTTGTTCTTTCTATTTTGTAATTTCTTTTCTTGTTATTTATTTCCTTTTCTGTTTGGCATTTAGATTAAGTAGCAAATTAGTTTTAGTGAACAAGAAACTTGGCACATAAATATTAGGTCATATAATGGAGTTGCACACCAAGTTTGAAGTCATTTGAAGAGGATAAATATTTGTTTATCTTTAATTGGTTAAATTAAATGTTGTTTGTTCCTGTTTTAATTATCTCAGAGGAATATAAACATTCCCAAAAATGATGGTTGATGTTTGTTAATTATTTAGATAATATTTGCAACCCAATGAACATTTTTTATTTACCTTTTTTTTGAAACTATAGTTTGACTTGTTATTTGAATTTGTATTTGAACTTACTTTGAAGCAAGTGAGGTTTAGCAAAATTTTAATTACGATGACCTGACGTCATTAACATGGGTTTACTGTAGCTTGATCACCTGGGCGTCACAATTCTCCTCCACTACAAGAAATCTCGTCCAGAGATTTAAGAGGTAGAGAAGGGGGGAAAGGTCTAGTTACGGAATGCTAACGGACCTCCTCGGTCTTAGTTCCTCTTCTCGAAGTGGTTGATCCATTATATTGATGTCTTCCCTTTTCTGCTCCAAGTCATCAAGATGAAGTCGGCATCTTTTCTTCAGGGGTCCCATCGTACTTACGAAAGAATAAGGGGGTATTCCGGGAGAGCGAACCTGTACAAGGTTGACTATCTGGTCGATAACATCGGGGAAGGTGGCAGAAAGTTACTCTCGAATTGAAACTTAAGAGAATATCGAAAGCAAAGTAATGAGGTCTCATGGGATGTTTCGAGCGAGTAGGCAACCGTTCGATGCCTGCAATAGGGCTCGAAAGGGGCTCAAAGCAATGGGAATAAGTGTTGCGTCTGATACCAGAATAGATCACTAGGAAGGTGGCCCGTGAATTACATACGAGGCCACGCGTGAGGAAAAACCTAGGGAACAGCGGGTGTACAGGAGAGTCAGGTTTCGATCCTGTGGAACTGTGGGTTATGGGCCCACCATGTGGGTTAAAAGTAGGAAGAGGGGTGACGTCTTGCACGATCATGTAAGCAAGGCACGTCAGAGAATAATCGGCCAGTTATGTTGGCAGCATCGTTGGTACCAAGGGCGAGGGACGAAGAGAACTATTTTCCCGCTCGTTGAAACGAGGCGGGCCAATAGGCAAAGTTCTCATCCATTTGTGGTTACCGGAATGTCATCAACAATATAAACAGGGTCTCACTGACCGAGTTGTACACCGAGGTGTTTACATAAGCAGTGAATTAATACTGCTTAGATCATATAGATCACAACAAGATTAATCAAAACAATAGAGATGAAAAGATGATCATCAGATTAAACAGAACAATGGAAAGGAAAATGTGTTTAAACGCATATTTCAAGGGTATATCCTTCCCAAGGACAAGCACAGCATGATATCCATGACAGGATATAATGTAGAAAACTCTTTAGGTACGGGAGAGAATTTTCATGACATTACCCATACAGCAGTGTTTGGATATTTGAGCACGAAACATTTAACATTGGGCTTCAAATGTTCCTGTTGAAAATCAGAGTACCATAGACATGCTTCGAGATAGCATTGACATGGTCAACAGGTGAAGATCAGACTTTGGAAACAAAAAGGATCCATCAGGAACAACTTATAGAATAAGTCTTAGAATTTCCTCATGGAAGAAAGGATAGCCTTGCTGAAAAGGAAACTAGAACAATAGGGCCTCCGGCCAGGTGTGCTAGGCACGACATCACCTTACCGGGTCACATAAAGACCATTGTTATAACTCCTGGAAATATATTCCAACCATCATATCTGACCAAGATTCAGATCTGATTGGTGTCAGGATAACTCAGACTCGGGATGCCTGAGAAGAAAGGTGCAACACAAATTGCCGAGAGGACATTATAAGATTATCAGGAATTGAACTATGGAAGCGAGTTCCGAAACAAGAGTTCATCATTGAATCAAGAAGAGGTGAGGAGGTGGCTGATTGACTCAGCGACAATCCATTGAGATTTTCAAAAGATGGTTTTCCACAATTATGTGAACAAGGAGATAGCTTTTGTCGGTCCAAATGATATAATGAGGTATGCTCAAAGAAACATACACGATTAAACATTGGTTGACGGTGCACCCGAATACAGACTTAGGTAGCACAAACAATGTTAGAATGGTGATTTGATAACCAATAGTCTAAGAATGAAATGTTGACCATTAACTTCAAAGCAATAAGGTTGCTAGGAGTTTTTTTAAAAAAAATTATTAGTCCATCTGTCGGTATTCCTGTTAGGAGCAACACGGGGACCAAGAAAAGAATGGTGATGGTGGAGTATCACCTATATCAAGAATTTTCAAGAGGTGGTGAAATTCTCACAACCTTCTTGGTATATAAGATGGTAATACTCCAAGGTAGGACATAAGACAAGTTGGATTGCAAGGAACTCAAGGTATAACACAAAACAAGAACAAGTTTTGTGTTGGAGGGAATGCATGAATGTTTTCGATGTTAATACCAATCATCGAGAGGAAGGGATGGTATTTCCCATCATGAATTCGATTTACACTTGGAAGAAGTCATATCATTGCTGATGATGATCACGACACTTTTGTCGAGAGATTTCATTAAGATGTAATCGATCGGCGATGACATCAAGTCAAAGGAATGATGGAGCGAAAGGTTATTGAAACCGCTAGTACAATACAAACTTGAAATCAAAGATTGTTGTTCAAGGCGAAATGATGTATGCCAAGGACGATCGCCGTAAGCTTAGTTAATTTTCAAAAGTTGTGCTCCAGGAATAAGGACCAGGTAGCACGGTTATAATTTAGTACGATAATGATATAGCCGATCAGGCTAAGAATGACTTGATGGAGTATTAAAATTCTACACAACAAAGTACTGGGAGTACTGAATCACACTGTTGATTTGATTCACAAATCGGTGTTCTCGGTTGACGACAACCCAGAACCCGTGGACTGACTATGGCAGGGAAAGGTATTACTTCATCAGAAATTCATAAGATGAAGTAAAATGGGTTGAAATCCTTGAGATACCAGGGGGTAATACTCGAAGGTAGAGTAGAATAGATGCTTGATTGGTGAAATTAGGTGCAGAAGACAAGTATTTTAACATGTCCGAGAAACGGGATCAAAGAAGAACAATATGGTCAGAACCACGATTGCAAAAGATCAAATCCCAGATATAAGATGAACTTATACCAAGGGGGTAATTATTTTCACGAGCAGCTTCCATGATAAGTTCTACATCGTGTCCATGGGCATGAACGCAAAGTTCAAGGTCGACTCCCATTTCTCCAATGCATAACCTTTCATTCACTCCTCAAAATAAAATGATTTCAGTGTCAAAACCTACCTGGTGAATTACTAGAGGAGTATGACCCGTGAAAACTTTCGGGTTCACACAAATTATGGAAAGCATAGGTTCAACCCATCGGGGCATTTTAGAACATATACCATGAACTTTAGGGTCAATTAACACGTGCTCGAAGCAGAGCTTGGTTGACAAGGCATAGGATATCACTTGCCAAAGGCAAAAGACATAATTTACCAAAGACATTATGTATCAGGGGAGGAACTCTCAAGGTTATTGGAAATGAAGGACACGGTCAGATAATAACCAAGCAAATGGTCTCGCGGACCACAAGGAACCTGATGTGAGTATCGGTACTCAATCAGAAGGGAAAAGAATGCAATGTATCAGATTATAGAAACCATTGACTAATTCAAAGCTCAAACGCAAATGATTATGATTGCCAAATCAAGGGATTGGAAGAAAACACTCTGATTAAGAGGGACAAGCTGAATAGACTTAGGGGTAAAATTTAAAACAATTTGATTAGTCAAGATCCAACTCATGTTTAAAATGACGTCTGAGCCGGAAGGATGAATTCTAGGATTCGACTGAGGAATGCGAGCATTCGCATCTTATTGAATTAATGGACTCAAAATGATAGTGACAAAGGCTGCCAATAAGATTATGAGACTTATGGGATTAACCATAATGCAAGCAAGCAAGAATTTCAAGAGCAATAGGTTGCTCAGGATTTTTGGAAGATCGAATGGTATTTCGAAGTCCTTTGCGGAACACATGAACAACTGGGAATGAGTGGATACTCGATAAGTGCGAGGATTATCCGTAGAGGTATTCATGTGGGTAATGAATTGCAAGGCAGTAGGCACAAAGTATTCTCGGAGCAATAGAGAGAATTTTCGAGGTATCTTGTAATAACAAGATCAATGGGATTGAAAGGACAAGTGTATGTAGTTATCCATAATAATATAACAGTGGCAGGGAATTTGCAAAGGCGATGGGCACAAGTGTCTCGAGAGAACATCGGAGATTATCTTTGGAATCTCCTGGTGAAGCAGTCGATCATCTGTAATGAAGGGGCTCTCCGGCAGAAAGTGGTAACGAGAACCTAGAGTTAGATTTTAGCAAAATCATTTAACCCGAATAGAAGAAAGATCAGAGTCCCAGAGTATAGGTCGAGGAATAAAAGATCCTAATACCACCCAATGGCGACGTGGGCCCATGGGCCGCACAGCCATGTTAGTAAAACAATTTTCATCGACTAGACACAACTTCGGCCAAGGAGTTTGGAAGGGGCATTCCTACAGGCAGTCGGCTCTGATACCAACTTGTGACGCCCCTGATTCAATCGTACACTAATCATGCACGCAAACGTGTACGATCAAGATCAGGGACTCACGGGAAGATATCACAACACAACTCTAAAACATAAAATAAGTCTTACAAGCATCATAATACAAGCCAGGGGCCTCGAGGGATCGAATACAAGTGCTCGATCATAGACGAGTCATCGGAAGCATCAATATCTGGGTATAGACATAAGTTAAACAAGTTTGCCTTAAGAAGGCTAGCACAAAGTGGGATACAGATCGAAAGAGGCGCAGGCCTCCTGCCTGGGATCCTCCTAAACTACTCCTGGTCGTCGTCAGCGGGATGCACGTAGTAGTAGGCACCTCTAGTGTAGTAGGAGTTGTCGTCGACGGTTGTGTCTGGATCCTGGGCTCCAACATCTGGTCGCAGCAATCGGGTAAAGAAAAGGGGAAAAGGGGGAACAAGGCAACCGTGAGTACTCATCCAAAATACTCGCAAGCAAGGAGCTACACTACATATGCATGGATATATGTGTAAAGGGCCATATCAGTGGACTAAACTGCAGAAGGCCAGAATAAGAGGGGGATAGCTAGTCTTATCGAAGACTACGCTTCTGGTCACCTCCGTATTGCAGCAGGTAGAAGAGAGTAGACTGAAGTCCTCCAAGTAGCATCGTATAGCATAATCCTACCCGGCGATCCCCTCCTCGATGCCCTGTTAGAGAGCGATCACTGGGTTGTATCTGGCACTTGGAAGGGTGTGTTTTATTAAGTATACGGTTCTAGTTGTCATAAGGTCAAGGTACAACTCGGGGTCGTCCTTTTACCGAGGGACACGACTATTCGAATAGATTAACTTCCCTGCAGGGGTGCACCACATAACCCAACACGCTTGATCCCATTTGGCCAAACACACTTTCCTGGGTCATGCCCGGCCTCGGAAGATCAACACGTCACAGCCCCACCTAGGCACAACAGAGAGGTCAGCACGCCGGTCTAAACCTAAGCGCGCAGGGGTCTGGGCCCATCGCCCTGAGCACACTTGCACGTTGCGAACGCGGCCGGAAGGAGACCTAGCAACCTCCAGTACAACGGAAGTCATGTTACGCGGTCCAATCTGGCGTGCGCTGCTCAGTTGCTGACGTCACAAAGGCTTCCGCTGATACCACGACGCCGAGTGCCCATATGTTTCCCACGTAGTTGGTTAGTGCGTATAGACCAAATGGCCAGACTCAGATCAAATACCAAGATCTCGTTAAGCGTGTTAAGTATCCGCGAACGCCGAACAGGGCCAGGCCCACGTCTCACCCAGGTAGCCTCAACCTGCCCTGCCGCTCCGCCTCAAAGATCCACACAGAGGGCCGTCGGGACAAAGGTCCTTTCAGCCCCCAATCCGTGAATCACTCACGGGTACTCCTCGAGCCAACCCGACTTTGGGCACCACATGTAACATGTTTAATGTATAGTATATACCCGTGATCACCTCCCGAGTGATCACAGCCCGATAGTATAGCACAGTAGACGGACAAGAATGTAGGGCCACTGATGGAAAACTAGCATCCTAAACTAAGCAGGTAGGATTGCAGGTAAAGGTATCAACAGTAGTAACAAGGACATGCTATGCATCAGGATAGGAATAACGAAAGCAGTAACATGCTACACTACTCTAATGCAAGCAGTATAGAGGAGAGTAGGCGATATCTGGTGATCAAGGGGGGGGGCTTGCCTGGTTGCTCTGGCAAGAGAGAGGGGTCGTCAACTCCGTAGTCGTACTGGGTAGCAGCGGCGTCGGTCTCGGTGTCTAGCGAGAGAAGAGGGGGAAGAAACAATAAATATTTAAGCAAGCAGATGCATAGTGATGCATGACATGACAAGTATCGGTGCTAGGGGTGCCCTATCGCGGTATGCGGTGATACCGGCGAAGGGGGAAAACATCCGGGAAAGTATCCCCGGTGTTTCGCGCTTTCGGGCAAAGGAGCCGGAGGGGGAAAGTTGCAAGTTTGATATGTTAGGGGTGCGTGGCGGACGAACGGGTTGCGTATCCGGGTTTGTCTCGTCGTTCTGAGCAACTTTCATGTACAAAGTATTTTCATCCGAGTTACGGATTATTTTATATTAATTTTTAAAGTTTTTAAATCATTTTCTAATTTATTAATTATTAATTAAATTTGGAAATAGCATTACTGCAACAACATGACGTCAGCATGACATCATCAGTCAACAGAGGTGTTGACTAGTCAGGCTGACATGTGGGACCCACCTGTCGTACTTTGTTTAACTAATTAGGGTTAGATTAACTAACTACTGCTTAGTTAGACTAACAGGTTAATTACTAATTAAGTAGGATTAATTAACTTAATTAATTTGGTTAATTAATTAATTAATTTTTTATTATTATTAGTAATTCTTTTAAATTCTTTTTTTATTGGAAACATTCTGTGGGGTGGGGCCCCCATGTTAGTGGCCCCAGGGGGCCTTAATGGGTGCGGGCGCATGGGCGCGCGGGTGCAGGGGGCTACGGGGCGCCCGTTAGCGGGCCGAGCCCCTCATTAAGCGCAGCAGGTCGTCGGCCGCAGCGGCCGGAGTGGCCGGAGCCGGGGCGTCGACGGAGAGGGTTGGCCGTGGCGCGGGCCAGCCGCGCGGTTGGGGGCGGCGAAGCCGCGGCAGCACGACAAGAGGAGGGTCGGGGCTTGCCGAGGCCGTGGGCGGTGGCCGGAGACGACGCAGTAGCGGTTGCCACCCAGCGGGAGCCGCGACAGTGGCCGCGGGGGGGGGGGGGGGGGCTTGGCCGGAGCAAACAGGGGCGGCGCTGGGGAAGCGGAGGTCGACGCGGTGGACGGCACGCACAGAAACAAGGGCGGCCAGGCGGCAGTGGTGGCCGAGTGTGGCCACGGAGGATGCCACCCGCAGTGTCAGTAGTGCGCGGAGAGCGCGACGATGGAGCGAGCGTAGGGAGCAGAGGGGAGTGGAGAGGGGCGAGGCCTCACAGGGGGTTCGCGGGGTCAGTGGCAGCGGGCTCAGGGAAGCTTGGGGAGGACGACGACGACGTGCGTAGGAGGGAGGCAGACCGGTGAGGTGGAGGAGGCAGTCCAGCGAGGGAGCTCCGGCGACGGGCGGCGGGGCGGCGTCGGGCACGACGGGCGCAGCGCCTCGATCCAGTGAGGGAGGGGATGAGGACGAGTGACGATGGTGTAGGCGAGTGGCTTGAGGAGAGGAGGAGGCCTCGGCGAGGTTTTCAGGCGGCGGTGGTGCGATGCACGGCGATGAGGCGATGGGGACGACGTCGAGGGCTTTTCATCCCCGATCCAGATTTGGATCGGGAGAGGGGGAACGTGGGAGAGTGGGGTTCGATGCCCTAGGGTTTCAGGGGCGTGGGGGATTAAGGGGGGCGCCGGCTGGGCTGTGGGGCTGACTTGTTATATTTTGCAACCCAATGAACATTTTTTATTTACCTTTTTTTTGAAATTATATTTTGACTTGTTATTTGAATTTGTATTTGAACTTACTTTGATGCAAGTGAGGTTTAGCAAAATTTTAATTACGATGACCTGACGTCATTAACAGGGGTTTACTGTAGCTTGATTACCCGGGCGTCACAACAAATTTTAAATATGCACAAATTTAGGGGGAGCTCTTACTTATCACATACTTCTCAAAGCAACGATATAATTCACTCTTATTATCATTTGTCGAAGCTTTGATCTATATGTTGTCATCAATTACCAAAAAGGGGGAGTTTGAAAGTGCAACTATCCCTAGGTGGTTTTGGTAATTCATACCAACATATAGCTCATTGAGCTAATGCTATTCCAAGATTATTATTTCAGGAAAGCTCAATGTTTGGCATGGCATGGATGGTGAAAGTGGAACCCTCAAAATGCTAAGGACAAAGGATTGGCTCAAGCTCAAAAGCTCAAGACTCTTCAGTTTACATTTTAGTGATCCAAGATCACATTGAGTCCATAGGAAAAGCCAATACTATCAAGGAGGGATGAGGTGTTGCTTAATGAGCCTGTTGCTTCATGTGCTTAAAGATATGCTCCAAAATCCTCAGCTACTTTCCCATATCCACAAATGACCTAAACTCCAAGCCAAACTTGGTCCTACCGATTCTTTCCATCCGGCGCCACCGAGTTTCACATGTCATAAGCCACTGCCAAACCCTAGCAATTCGGTTCAACCGATAGGGATCTCGGTCTCACCGAGATGGGATTGCAATTTCTCTGTTTCCCCTCTGTAACTTTTCGGTCTCACCGAAAGAGCAAATCGGTCCCACCGAGTTTACCTGACCAACTCTCTGGTTAGCTAATTACCAAATCGATCTCACCGAGTTTGTGTAATCGGTCTCACCGAGATTACGTTATGCCCTAACCCTAACCATATCGGTCCTACCGAGTTGCATGTCAGTCCCACCGAAAATCTCTAAGGGTCACTAGGTTTACTATTTTGGTCCGACCGAGTTTGTTGATTCTGTCCCACCGAGATTGGTAAATTGTGTGTAACGGTTGGATTTTGTGTGGAAGCTATATATACCCCTCCACCACCTCTTCATTCGTGGAGAGAGCCATCAGAACACATCTACACTTCCAACTCATATGTTCTGAGAGAGAACCACCTACCCTTGTGTTGAGGCCAAGATATTCCATTCCTACCATATGAATCTTGATCTCTAGCCTTCCCCAAGTTGCTTTCCACTCAAATCTTCTTTCTACCAAATCAAAATCCTATTAGAGAGAGTTAAGTGTCGGGGAGACTATCATTTGAAGCACAAGAGCAAGGAGTTCATCATCAACACCCCATTTGTTACTTCTTGGAGAGTGGTGTCTCCAAGATTGGCTAGGTGTCACTTGGGAGCCTCCGACAAGATTGTGGAGTTGAACCAAGGAGTTTGTAAGGGCAAGGAGATCGCCTACTTCGTGAAGATCTACCGCTAGTGAGGCAAGTCCTTCGTGGGCGATGGCCATGGTGGGATAGACAAGGTTGCCTCTTCGTGGACCCTTCGTGGGTGGAGCCCTCCGTGGACTCGCGCAACTGTTACCCTTCGTGGGTTGAAGTCTCCATCAACGTGGATGTAGGATAGCACCACCTATCCGAACCATGGGAAAAACATCCGTGTCTCCAATTGCGTTTGAATTCTCCAAACCCTTCCCTTTACATTCTTGCAAGTTGCATGCTTTACTTTCCGCTGCTATATACTCTTTGCATGCTTGCTTGAATTGTGTGATGATTGCTTGACTTGTCCTAAAGTTGCTAAAATCTGCCAAGAACTAAAATTGGGAAAAGGCTAAGTTTTTATTTGGTCAAGTAGTCTAATCACCCCCCTCTAGACATACTTCCGATCCTACAGCGCCCTTCCCGCTCAATATTTGGGAAGAGGCCCAGGGCCTTTGCCTATAAATAGGACTAGCCACCCCCAGGGTAGAGGGAGATACAGAAATCAATGAGAGGGGAGAGATAGAAGATAGAGAACCGGCCAGCCCAGAAACAAGCTGGGATCGGATCGAGTAGCATCACAGAGAGAGAGAGAAGGGTGACCGAACTCCTCCTAGTAGTTCATCCCCCCAGCCAAGAACAGACCCTCGCGAGGCTGTTCTTCCTTGTATTTCTCATCATCATCAGCCCAAGAGGCAATCCACCACACCACAAACTGGAATAGGGTATTGCACCACAACGGTGGCCCGAACCAGTATAAACCCTGTGTCTCTTGTGCTCTTCTTTCCATAGCTTAGATCTTAGTGAGGCGGTGGGGTGCAGGTAGGTAGAAGGCGAAATCTCCGCGCGCACCCCAGTGTTCGAACCTCAAGGGTCTGCCGGAACCCGAAATCCGACATTTGGTGCGCCAAGTAGGGGTGCACCAGAATTCATCTTCCACCGCCCCGTTCTCCTCCGACCATCGCGTCCATGTCTGACGCCCGTCGGGCCCGCGCCGAGCGCTGAGCCGCTCTCGCTTCCTGCGTCGCCCAGACGGCTCCTGTCGGTGGGCATCCTCGCCGTTCCCCGTCACCTGCCGTCAACGCCGCCACCGGCCTGGCGTGAAACGAGCAGCAAGCGTCGTCTCAACATCCGTCCGTGCGGCAAGACGACCGCACCGCTACTCCCTCGCTCACCCCAGCTGGTTCTTCGTCCCATGTGCTCCGTGCACCCATGGAGGCTCGAGCTGCGCTCATCGCGGCAAACGAGCTCCTGCGCTACCGTCCCGTCAACGACGTCTACGAAGAATGGTTCGACTGCGTCGCCGAGCTCGTCTGCGCCGCAGGGGGCTCGCCTGCGCCGTCCGTTCCGCTGCCCCGCACCCCGCCCTGCGCGGGCGACGAAGCTCCGGGGGCACCCCATGTTGGGGAACGCAGTAAATTCAAAAATTTTCCTACGCACACGCAAGATCATGGTGATGCATAGCAACGAGAGGGGAGAGTGTTTGTCTACGTACCCTCGTAGACCGAAGCGGAAGCGTTGACACAACGTAGAGGAAGTAGTCGTACGTAGAGGAAGTAGTCGTACGTTCTCCACGCGATCCAACCGATCACAGCACCGTTACTCCGGCACCTCCGAGTTCTTGGCACACGTTCAGCTCGATGACGATCCCCGGGCTCCGATCCAGCAAAGCGTCGGGGAAGAGTTCCGTCAGCACGACGGCGTGGTGACGATCTTGATGTGTTACCGGCGCAGAGCTTCGCCTAAGCACTGCAACGATATAATCGAGGTGGAATTTGGTGGAAGGGGGCACCGCACACGGCTAAGGAACGATCCGTAGATCAACTTGTGTGTATTTGGGGTGCCCCCTGCCCCCGTATATAAAGGATCCAAGGGGGAGGGGCTGGCCGGCCAGGTTTGGTGCGCCAGGAGAGTCCTACTCCCTCTGGGAGTAGGATTCCCCCCCCCAATCCTAGTTGGACTAGGATTGCTCCAAGGGGGAGAGAGAGAGAGAGGGGGCGCCCCACTTCTCCTAGTCCTAATAGGACTAGGGAAGGGGGGAGGCGCGCAGCCCCTAGGGCTGCCCTCTCACCTTTCCTCCAAGGCCCATGTTGGCCCATTATGCTCCCGGGGGGTTCCGGTAACCCTCCCGGTATTCCGGTAAAATCCTGATTTCACCTGGAATGCATCCGATGTCCAAACATAGGCTTCCAATATATAATTCTTTATGTCTCGACCATTTCGAGACTCCTCGTCACGTCCGTGATCACATCCGGGACTCCGAACTCCTTCGGTACATCAAAAATGCATAAACTCATAATAACTGTCATCGTAACGTTAAGCGTGCGGACCCTACGGTTCGAGAACAATGTAGACATGACCGAGACACGTTTCCGGTCAATAACCAATAGCGGGACCTGGATGCCCATATTGGCTCCTACATATTCTACGAAGATCTTTATCGGTCAGACCGCATAACAACATACGTCGTTCCCTTTGTCATCGGTATGTTACTTACCCGAGATTCGATCGTCGGTATCCAATACCTAGTTCAATCTCGTTACCGGCAAGTCTCTTTTCTCGTTCCGTAATACATCATCTCGCAACTAACTCATTGGTTGCAATGCTTGCAAGGCTTTATGTGATGTGCATTACCGAGAAGGCCCTGAGATACCTCTCCGACAATTGGAGTGACAAATCCTAATCTCGAAGTATGCCAACTCAACATGTACCTTCGGAGACACTTGTAGAGCACCTTTATAATCACCCAGTTACGTTGTGACGTTTGGTAGCACACAAAGTGTTCCTACGGTAAATGGGAGTTGCATATTCTCATAGTTAAAGGAACATGTATAAGTCATGGATAAAAGCAATAGCAATATACTAAACGATCGGGTGCTATGCTAATGCAATGGGTCATGTCAATCAGATCATTCAACTAATGATGTGATCTCGTTAATCAAACAACAACTCTTTGTTCATGGCTAGGAAACATAACCATCTTTGATTAATGAGCTAGTCAAGTAGAGGCATACTAGTGACACTCTGTTTGTCTATGTATTCACACATGTATTATGTTTCCAGTTAATACAATTCTAGCATGAATAATAAACATTTATCATGATATAAGGAAATAAATAATAACTTTATTATTGCCTCTAGGGCATATTTCCTTCAGTCTCCCACTTGCACTAGAGTCAATAATCTAGATTACAAAGTAATGATTCTAACACCCATGGAGTTTTGGTGCTGATCATGTTTTGCTCGTGGAAGAGGCTTAGTCAACGGGTCTGCAACATTCAGATCCGTATGTATCTTGCATATCTCTATGTCTCCCACCTGGACCAAATCCCGGATGGAGTTGAAGCGTCTCTTGATGTGTTTGGTTCTTTTGTGAAATCTGGATTCCTTTGCCAAGGCAATTGCACCAGTATTGTCACAAAAGATTTTCATTGGACCCGATACGCTAGGTACAACACCTAGATCGGATATGAACTCCTTCATCCAGACTCCTTCATTGGCCGCTTCTGAAGCGGCTATATACTCAGCTTCACATGTAGATCCCGCCACGACGCTTTGTTTAGAACTGCACCAACTGACAGCTCCACCGTTTAATGTAAATACGTATCCGGTTTGCGATTTGGAATCGTCCGGATCAGTGTCAAAGCTTGCATCGACGTAACCGTTTACGACGAGCTCTTTGTCACCTCCAAAAATGAGAAACATATCCTTAGTCCTTCTCAAGTACTTAAGGATGTTCTTGACCGCTGTCCAGTGATCCACTCCTGGATTACTTTGGTACCTGCCTGCTAAACTTACAGCAAGGCACACATCAGGTCTGGTACACAGCATTGCATACATGATAGAGCCTATGGCTGAAGCATAGGGAACATTTTTCATCTTCTCTCTATCTTCTGCGGTGGTCGGGCATTGAGTCTTACTCAATTTCACACCTTGTGCCACAGGCAAGAACCCTTTCTTTGCCTGATCCATTCTGAACTTTTTCAAAACTTTGTCAAGGTATGTGCTTTGTGAAAGTCCTATTAAGCGTCTTGATCTATCTCTATAGATCTTAATGCCCAATATGTAAGCAGCTTCCCCGAGGTCTTTCATTGAAAAACTTTTATTCAAGTATCCCTTTATGCTATCCAGAAATTCTATATTATTTCCGATCAGTAATATGTCATCTACATATAATATCAGAAATGCTACAGAGCTCCCACTCACTTTCTTGTAAATACAGGCTTCTCCGAAAGTCTGTATAAAACCAAAAGCTTTGATCACACTATCAAAGCGTTTATTCCAACTCCGAGAGGCTTGCACCAGTCCATAAATGGATCGCTGGAGCTTGCACACTTTGTTAGCTCCCTTTGGATCGACAAAACCTTCTGGTTGCATCATATACAACTCTTCTTCCAGAAATCCATTCAGGAATGCAGTTTTGACATCCATTTGCCAAATTTCATAATCATAAAATGCGGCAACTGCCAACATGATTCGGACAGACTTAAGCATCGCTACGGGTGAGAAAGTCTCATCGTAGTCAATCCCTTGAACTTGTCGAAAACCTTTTGCAACAAGTCGAGCTTTATAGACAGTAACATTACCATCAGCGTCAGTCTTCTTCTTGAAAATCCATTTATTTTCTATTGCTTGCCGATCATCGGGCAAGTCAACCAAAGTCCATACTTTGTTATCATACATGGATCCCATCTCAGATTTCATGGCCTCAAGCCACTTTGCGGAATCTGGGCTCACCACCGCTTCTTCATAGTTCGTAGGTTCATCATGGTCTAGTAACATGACTTCCAAAATAGGATTACCGTACCACTCTGGTGCGGATCTTACTCTGGTTGATCTACGAAGTTCAGTAGAAACTTGATCTGAAGTTTCATGATCATCATCATTAGCTTCCTCCCTATTTGATGTAGGTGTCACAGGAACAGATTTCTGTGACGTACTACTTCTCAATAAGGGAGTAGATACTGTTATCTCATCAAGTTCTACTTTCCTCCCACTCACTTCTTTCGAGAGAAACTCCTTCTCTAGAAAGTTTCCGACTTTGGCAACAAAAATTTTGCCTTCGGATCTGTGATAGAAGGTATACCCAATAGTCTCCTTTGGGTATCCTATGAAGACACATTTTTCCGATTTGGGTTCGAGCTTATCAGGTTGAAGCTTTTTCACATAAGCATCGCAGCCCCAAACTTTAAGAAACGACAACTTTGGTTTCTTGCCAAACCACAGTTCATAAGGCGTCGTCTCAACGGATTTTGATGGTGCCCTATTTAACGTGAATGCGGCCGTCTCTAGAGCATAACCCCAAAAAGATAGCGGTAAATCGGTAAGAGACATCATAGATCGCACCATATCCAGTAAAGTACGATTACGACGTTCGGACACACCATTACGTTGTGGTGTTCCGGGTGGCGTGAGTTGCGAAACTATTCCGCATTGTTTCAAATGTAGACCAAACTCGTAACTCAAATATTCTCCTCCACGATCAGATCGTAGAAACTTTATTTTCTTGTTACGATGATTTTCCACTTCACTCTGAAATTCTTTGAACTTTTCAAATGTTTCAGACTTGTGTTTCATTAAGTAGATATACCCATATCTGCTTAAATCATCAGTGAAGGTGAGAAAATAACGATATCCGCCACGAGCTTCAACATTCATTGGACCACATACATCAGTATGTATGATTTCCAATAAATCTGTTGCTCTCTCCATAGTACCGGAGAACGGTGTTTTAGTCATCTTGCCCATAAGGCACGGCTCGCAAGTGCCAAGTGATTCATAATCAAGTGACTCCAAAAGTCCATCAGTATGGAGTTTCTTCATGCGCTTTACGCCGATATGACCTAAACGGCAGTGCCACAAATAAGTTGCACTATCATTATTAACTCTGCATCTTTTGGCTTCAACATTATGAATATGTGTGTTACTACTATCGAGATTAAGTAAGAACAAACCACTCTTTAATGGCGCATGACCATAAAAGATATTACTCATATAAATAGAACAACCATTATTCTCTGATTTAAATGAATAACCGTCTCGCATCAAACAAGATCCAGATATAATGTTCATGCTCAACGCTGGTACTAAATAACAATTATTTAGATCTAATATTAATCCCGAAGGTAGATGTAGAGGTAGCGTGCCGACCGCGATCACATCGACTTTGGAACCATTTCCCACGCGCATCGTCACCTCGTCCTTAGCCAATCTTCGCTTAATCCGTAGCCCCTGTTTTGAGTTGCAAATATTAGCAACAGAACCAGTATCAAATACCCAGGTGCTACTGCGAGAATTAGTAAGGTACACATCAATAACATGTATATCACATATACCTTTGTTAGCCTTGCCATCCTTCTTATCCGCCAAATACTTGGGGCAGTTCCGCTTCCAGTGACCAGTCTGCTTGCAATAGAAGCACTCAGTTTCAGGCTTAGGTCCAGACTTGGGTTTCTTCTCTTGAGTAGCAACTTGCTTGCTGTTCTTTTTGAAGTTCCCCTTTTTCTTCCCTTTGCCCTTTTTCTTGAAACTAGTGGTTTTGTTAACCATCAACACTTGATGCTCCTTTTTGATTTCTACCTCCGCGGCTTTTAGCATTGCGAAGAGCTCGGGCATAGTTTTGGTCATCCCTTGCATATTATAGTTCATCACGAAGCTCTTGTAGCTTGGTGGCAGTGATTGGAGAATTCTGTCAATGACGCAATCATCCGGAAGATTAACTCCCAGTTGAATCAAGTGATTGTTATACCCAGACATTCTGAGTATATGCTCACTGACAGAACCATTCTCCTCCATTTTACAGCTATAGAACTTATTGGAGACTTCATATCTCTCAATCCGGGCATTTGCTTGAAATATTAACTTCAACTCCTGGAACATCTCATATGCTCCATGGTGTTCAAAACGTCGTTGAAGTCCCGGTTCTAAGCCGTAAAGCATGGCACACTGAACTATAGAGTAGTCATCAGCTTTGCTTTGCCAGACGTTCATAACATCTGGCGTAGCTCTTGCACCAGGCCTGGCACCTAGCGGTGCTTCCAGGACGTAATTCTTCTGTGCAGCAATGAGGATAATCCTCAAGTTACGGACCCAGTCCGTGTAATTGCTACCATCATCTTTCAACTTTGCTTTCTCAAGGAACGCATTAAAATTCAACGGAACAACAGCACGAGCCATCTATCTACACAACATAGACAAGCAAGATACTATCAGGTACTAAGTTCATGATAAATTAAAGTTCAATTAATCATATTACTTAAGAACTCCCACTTAGATAGACATCTCTCTAATCCTCTAAGTGATCACGTGATCCAAATCAACTAAACCATGTCCGATCATCACGTGAGATGGAGTAGTTTCAATGGTGAACATCATTATGTTGATCATATCTACTATATGATTCACGCTCGACCTTTCGGTCTCTGTGTTCCGAGGCCATATCTGTATATGCTAGGCTCGTCAAGTTAAACCTGAGTATTCCGCGTGTGCAACTGTTTTGCACCCGTTGTATTTGAACGTAGAGCCTATCACACCCGATCATCACGTGGTGTCTCAGCACGAAGAACTTTCGCAACGGTGCATACTCAGGGAGAACACTTCTTGATAATTTAGTGAGAGATCATCTTATAATGCTACCGTCAATCAAAGCAAGATAAGATGCTTAAAAGGATAAACATCACATGCAATCAATATAAGTGATATGATATGGCCATCATCATCTTGTGCTTGTGATCTCCATCTTCGAAGCACCGTCATGATCACCATCGTCACCGGCGCGACACCTTGATCTTCATCGCAGCATCGTTGTCGTCTCGCTAATCTTATGCTTCTACGACTATCACTACCGTTTAGCAATAAAGTAAAGCATTACATCGCGATTGCATTGCATACAATAAAGCGACAACCATATGGCTCCTGCCAGTTGCCGATAACTCGGTTACAAAACATGATCATCTCATACAATAAAATTTAGCATCACGTCTTGACCATATCACATCACAACATGCCCTGCAAAAACAAGTTAGACGTTCTCTACTTTGTTGTTGCAAGTTTTACGTGGCTGCTACGGGCTTTAAGCAAGAACTCATCTTACCTACGCATCAAAAACCACAACGATAGTTTGTCAAATAGACTCCGTTTTAACCTTCTCAAGGACCGGGCGTAGCCACACTCGGTTCAACTAAAGTTGGAGAGACAGTCTTCCGCAAGCCATCTCTGTGCAAAGCACGTCGAGGGAACCGGTCTCGCGTAAGCGTACGCGTAAGGTTGGTCCGGATCGTCTCATCCAACAATACCGCTGAACCAAAGTATGACATGCTGGTAGGCAGTATGACTTGTATCGTCCACAACTCACTTGTGTTCTACTCGTGCAAATAACATCAACCATAAAACCTAGGCTCGGATGCCACTGTTGGGGAACGCAGTAAATTCAAAAATTTTCCTACGCACACGCAAGATCATGGTGATGCATAGCAACGAGAGGGGAGAGTGTTTGTCTACGTACCCTCGTAGACCGAAGCGGAAGCGTTGACACAACGTAGAGGAAGTAGTCGTACGTAGAGGAAGTAGTCGTACGTTCTCCACGCGATCCAACCGATCACAGCACCGTTACTCCGGCACCTCCGAGTTCTTGGCACACGTTCAGCTCGATGACGATCCCCGGGCTCCGATCCAGCAAAGCGTCGGGGAAGAGTTCCGTCAGCACGACGGCGTGGTGACGATCTTGATGTGTTACCGGCGCAGAGCTTCGCCTAAGCACTGCAACGATATAATCGAGGTGGAATTTGGTGGAAGGGGGCACCGCACACGGCTAAGGAACGATCCGTAGATCAACTTGTGTGTATTTGGGGTGCCCCCTGCCCCCGTATATAAAGGATCCAAGGGGGAGGGGCTGGCCGGCCAGGTTTGGTGCGCCAGGAGAGTCCTACTCCCTCTGGGAGTAGGATTCCCCCCCCCCCCAATCCTAGTTGGACTAGGATTGCTCCAAGGGGGAGAGAGAGAGAGAGGGGGCGCCCCACTTCTCCTAGTCCTAATAGGACTAGGGAAGGGGGGAGGCGCGCAGCCCCTAGGGCTGCCCTCTCACCTTTCCTCCAAGGCCCATGTTGGCCCATTATGCTCCCGGGGGGTTCCGGTAACCCTCCCGGTATTCCGGTAAAATCCTGATTTCACCTGGAATGCATCCGATGTCCAAACATAGGCTTCCAATATATAATTCTTTATGTCTCGACCATTTCGAGACTCCTTGTCACGTCCGTGATCACATCCGGGACTCCGAACTCCTTCGGTACATCAAAAATGCATAAACTCATAATAACTGTCATCGTAACGTTAAGCGTGCGGACCCTACGGTTCGAGAACAATGTAGACATGACCGAGACAC
The DNA here is from genome assembly GCA_032464435.1 of Aegilops umbellulata. Classification (NCBI taxonomy): domain Eukaryota; kingdom Viridiplantae; phylum Streptophyta; class Magnoliopsida; order Poales; family Poaceae; genus Aegilops; species Aegilops umbellulata. Next base: position 432,674,748 of record CP136056.1, read on the forward strand.
GTTTCCGGTCAATAACCAATAGCGGGACCTGGATGCCCATATTGGCTCCTACATATTCTACGAAGATCTTTATCGGTCAGACCGCATAACAACATACGTCGTTCCCTTTGTCATCGGTATGTTACTTACCCGAGATTCGATCGTCGGTATCCAATACCTAGTTCAATCTCGTTACCGGCAAGTCTCTTTTCTCGTTCCGTAATACATCATCTCGCAACTAACTCATTGGTTGCAATGCTTGCAAGGCTTTATGTGATGTGCATTACCGAGAAGGCCCTGAGATACCTCTCCGACAATTGGAGTGACAAATCCTAATCTCGAAGTATGCCAACTCAACATGTACCTTCGGAGACACTTGTAGAGCACCTTTATAATCACCCAGTTACGTTGTGACGTTTGGTAGCACACAAAGTGTTCCTACGGTAAATGGGAGTTGCATATTCTCATAGTTAAAGGAACATGTATAAGTCATGGATAAAAGCAATAGCAATATACTAAACGATCGGGTGCTATGCTAATGCAATGGGTCATGTCAATCAGATCATTCAACTAATGATGTGATCTCGTTAATCAAACAACAACTCTTTGTTCATGGCTAGGAAACATAACCATCTTTGATTAATGAGCTAGTCAAGTAGAGGCATACTAGTGACACTCTGTTTGTCTATGTATTCACACATGTATTATGTTTCCAGTTAATACAATTCTAGCATGAATAATAAACATTTATCATGATATAAGGAAATAAATAATAACTTTATTATTGCCTCTAGGGCATATTTCCTTCACCCCAGCCGCCTCCTCCACAAGGAGGCGCCTTGGCTCCAAGGCGCGTGACCCCTGGGCGGAACCCGTTCTGTCAGGTGCCAGCGTGGAAAGAGCAGGGCTGCCAAGAAGTCCCTCGCCCGCAAGAAGCTGCCCGAGCGCTCCCTGCTCCAGCCCGTCGCGACCATGCTCCCGCTCCCGCGCGTCAAGACCCCGCGCTGCTCCCAGTTGCACCGCATGGGGACCTGCAAGACCAAGCTCTTCGTCCCCCAAGGCCTCCCGTGGCCACAGCAGGCTACGGTGCCTTTTTTCACCACCGAGCTATGCAGCGTCGCGTGGCCCGGCAAGTTCAAGCCAGACCTGCCTCCTCGTTATGATGGCATGGCCGACCCTGCGGAGTTCCTCCAGCTCTATGAGCTGGGCATCGAAGCTGCCAACGGAGACGAGAAGGTCATGGTGAACCGGTTTCCCATGGCGCTCAAGGATGAGGCCCGCACCTGGCTCCTGAACTTGGCTCCAGGCACGAGCTCCTCCTGGGACGAGATGCGCACCCGCTTCATCGCCAACTTCCAAGGTACTCACGACTGGCCACTCGCCGTGAGCGACATGCGCTGCATCAAGCAACAACCTGGAGAGACCCTACAGAAGTACATCCAGCGCTTCAACAACGGACGCCTCAAGATTCCCTAGGTGACTGAGGAGGCCATCATCTCAGCCGTCTCCGATGGCGTGCGCGACGTCAAGTTGAAGGAGGAGCCGGTGATGCATGAAGACCTATGCTCTTCCTTGGAGCTGTTCAACTTGGCGACCAAGTGCGCCAGGGCTGAGGAAGGGCGTCTCTCCCTCCTCGAGCTGCCTGCCGCAGACCCAGAAGAGAAGAAGCCCAAGGCCAAGGATGTGAAGCGCAAGGGGGCTGCCGTGCTCGCGGCAGAACCAGACACTAAGCGGGGCAGAGATCAGCCTGAGTCTTCCAAGGGCAGTCGGTACTGTGTGTACCACTACCTCCACACCCACAACACCAACGAATGTCAAGAGCTCCGAGCCGTGCGAGAAGGAAGGATCGGCCGTCGCCCCGACCACGGTGACCTGGGCTACGGTCGAGGAGGAGGAAGGAACGCAGGACGCTGGGAAGACCGTGGCCCACGCCAAGGGTGGCGCGATCGACCTCGCTAGGACCGCTGGAAAGACCTGCCTCGCGCGGGAGACTAGAGGGATCAGCCTCGCGAGGATCGCCCGCAAGGCAACGCAGGACTCCCTCCGCTGCCGCCGCAGCCAAGGAGAAACGAGGACCGCCATCAGGACGAGGGGGCTGGGGGCTTCCAGGAGCCGCGCACGATCGCCTGTATCCTGGGCGGGGCTCAAGCCCCAGCCTCTCAGTGTATCCTCAAGCAGTTCGCCCGCTAAGTAAATGCAGTCCTCCCCAAGCTCGAAGCCACGCGCCCTCTCAGGTGGTCGGCGTGCGCCATCACGTTCAGCTCAGCAGGTCATCTCAAGTGTGCGACCACAGCCGGAGTCCTCCCGATGCTTTGTTCCCCAATCATCAGCAACGTGCTGGTCACCAGGACCCTCATTGATGGCGGGGCTAGGCTCAACGTCCTGTCCGTGGAAACATTCAACAATCTCCAAGTGCCCTACAACCAGCTTCAGCCAACCAAGCCTTTCTCCGGAGTCACCGATGGCTCCACGGTCCCGATTGGGCAGGTTCGCCTCCCTGTCACCTTCGAGACACGCAACAACTACCGCACCGAGCTCATCGACTTCAACGTCGCTCACATTCGCCTGCCGTACAACGCCATCCTTGGGTACCCAGCGCTAGCCAAGTTCATGGCCGTAACTCACCACGGCTACAACGTCCTCAAGATGCCAGGCAGTGGTGGAGTCATCACGGTGCCCTGTGAAGAGAAGGACGCGGTGTGTTCCCTGGAACGAGCCTTTCAGGCCGCATCACTGGAAGACCTGGATCGCGGAAGCAGGAGGCTTCCCGAGACCACCCCCAAGAAGAAGAAGACATCGTCCGGCCCGGCCCCTCAGGAGGCAGGCCCCTCAGGGCCCGCGCCTGCCCGGGGGGAACCTCCTTCTATCGCATAGGAAAGCGCACCTGGCGCCCTCCTCAGGCAGGGCGCGGGGGCTCTCCCCTGGAGGGCCACCGGCCAGGCTAAGGTCACGAGGGAGGCGCTTAGGCACCAAATGGAGGCGTGTTTCGAAGCACGTTTCCCTAAAGAAGGAGTAAGGCAAGGAGGGCCAAACCCTCAGGAGTTCGTCAGGAAGGCTATTCAGGAGTCAAGAGTCATGAGAGGCGGCCGCCGTCTACCAGCTGTGGCTCCCCATCCAGGCAAGGATGGTGGGCTACGCGTCTGCATCGACATACCAGGGCTCAATCGAGTCGCCTCTCTGGAGCGCCTCTGGCCCTCGCGAGTGGGGCGCTGCAAAGGTCCACCCCACAGCTACGTTCGCATGCCTTACGGCTTGCCGAACGCGGCTGCCACGTACCAGCGCCTCATGACGGGCATCATGGAGGCTCAAGAGGCCAGGCATTCCGCAGCCCTGGCGGAGATGGAGATGGTCCGCGAGGAGCCACCAGCGCCTCCGGAGCCTCCCGAGGCCCCTGGGCTGGGGGCTCATGAGGATCGACTTCCACAGCCCACCGAGTCTGCTACACCAACACTCCTTCGTCCTCAACGTCATCAGGTGACATCTTTCAAGTTTCATTTCCAGCTGAGAGCGCCCCCCAGGGCTGCATTATTCCCAGGCCGCGTGGGTCCGTCCCTGCGGCATGTATCCCTTTTATTTCATGTTGTTAGCTTACTTTGATGGGGGCGCCCCTCGGGCTGCATCATCCCCAAGTTTCTCGGGCCTGACCCAGTGATATCCGCCTTCCCAGCATCTATTTGAATGAATCCACTCCTTCGCAGCTAATGTGTTGACCTAGTTGCCCACTCAACTGACGCCAACTAACGGAGCTGCTCCGAAAACGGCACGACGCTTGCGCATGGGTCCTTCCCTGCAACACCGACAAACCTGAATGGCTGAGCTCTGGCCGCGGCAGCCCCGCATGGCGCCACCTCATCAAGCCTTCAGTGCCTCATAGCCCCTCGGAAGCAACCAATGGCTGATTGTCAATTGTCATGGCAACCCCTCGTTCTTTCTATGATGAGTCTACAGGATCTCCTAAAGGAGCCGCGTCAGGCGAGGCCCTTGCGGTGCCTCCTTCACTCTCATCCGCGCGAACCGCTTGCATGTTAAAGGGGGGTGCCTGAGCATCGCGACTCAGGGCTCCTACTGGCTCTCCAGCCCTCACCCTCTGGCCTTGTCCACGGCATCGCGACCTGGCATACCAGCGACGGCTGAGACTCACTCGAGGGCCGGGACCCGAGGACGTAGAGCAGAAAGGGGAGCAAAGGTGAGAGGGGAGGGACACGCGAGGACCTCGCCGAGCAACCTCACGCCTGCCGATGCACGGACCCGGCGACACACCAGGGAGCGGTCCCTGATTCTCGAGATAAGTCACTACCCAGAAGCACCAACTACCGTGGCACCATCCCCGCATCTAATGCAATCCCGTGTTAGCGACGCCGCTCCCCATTCTCACCGAACGACGGCTGCTTGAGCGCCAAAGGGGACCTCCTGAGCATCGCGACTCAGGGGCTCTTACCGGACCCCGGGTCGCTCACCTCCTGGCCTTGACCACGGCATCGTGACCTGGCATACTAGCGACCGCTGAAGCCGTCTTGGGACTGGGACTTGTCGGCGCAGAGCACCAAGCCCTCATGAGGTTCGAAAGGGAGAACTGAGCTAAGACGGAATGAGCAACTCGCACAATTCTACGACAAGGGTTATATTAACAAACAAGATCACAAGCACCTTACAAGCCCCCATGTGACGCGTCTTTGATTCCTCGCAGGGAACAGATCCTAAAAGGACGCTAACTACACGCGCCCCTGCAAAAGACGCCATCATCAACAATGGGCCATCAAGCACCGGCGCCAACCCCATCCAGATTAGAGTCGGCGACGGCCTGGCGAGCCAGCCCTGCTCCAGGAGCGGCGCCGGCTCGGGGGCTCGTAGCTGTCGTCGCTCGTCTTCGGAGTCGCGAAGAGCTCGCCGGAGTCGCTGGATCCTCTGACACTGTCGGATCACGGGTTCCGGTAGACCCTTTAGGTTCGAACTCTGGGGTGCGCGCGGAGATCGTGCACTCTACCTCACTGTCTCTCTGGGATCTAAACTACTACAAGAACAACACAAGAGACACAGGGTTTATACTGGTTCGGGCCACCATTGTGCTGTAATACCCTACTCCAGTGTGGTGTGGTGGATTGCCTCTTGGGCTGAAGAGGAAGAACAATACAAGGAAGAACAACCTCGCGAGGGTCTGTTCTCAGCTAGGGGATGAACTACTAGGTGGAGTTCGATGGCCCTTCTCTCTCTCTCTCTATGTGTGTGGCTGTGTCTCTGTTCTTCCCCCCTCTACCCTGGGGGTGGCTAGTCCTATTTATAGGCAAAGGCCCTGGGCCTCTTCCCAAATATTTGAGCGGGAAGGGCGCCAACAATTGGCCGTCTTGAAGGGGAACATCGGGTACACTTATCCTGACTAAAGTTGGTCTTCCCCTGCCAAAGGTTCTGGTGATGACGCTGGCTTGGGCTCCACAATGACTTCCTCCTTGTCGTGGAGTTGGTCTTGGTCTCGTTGCACCGAAATTGGTGCCTTTGCTTGATCCTCTTGCCTGCGCTTGCCCCCTTTGCACCAAAGAGGAAAGGGAGGACACTGTGCGGGCTGGCGCCCACCTGGCACCTCTGGTCGTCATGGCTTGCGTCATGGGCACCTCGTGAGGTACCCCGCCTTGATCTCTCCGCCCCCACTCGCGAGCCAACCTAAGGAGGTCCTGCTGGAGGAAGCGCCGTGTCGTCCCCCTCGCGAGGCTTGGTCCCTCGCGAGGGTCTTGAGCCTTGTGTTGATGAAGATGGGCCACGTTGGGCCCCCACTCGAGCCACGCCGCAGGCCGCAGGCAGGCAAGTCTGGGGACCCCCGTTCCCAGAACGCCGACAGTAGCCCCCGGGCCCAAGGCGCGCATGGACTTGGCCGTGCCGAGAGGCGAAAGGGCAAGGGCGAAGCGCCACGGGCCCTAACAGCCTGCGGCCTTGGGCGCCGCGTGGCGGTTTGACAGGACGTGGGCGTCTCCACTCCCCCATGATGCCTCGGCAACCGCGTGACTTGACTAGTCCCTGCACGCATAGATACGGGTCATTATTACCTGCGATCGTGGTGCTTGGCGGTTGGCCTCTTCCGGCTATAAGTGCGAGGTCGCACAAGCTCCGCCAGTCCATCCCTTCCCGCTTCTCTTCCTCCTCCTCTCCTTCGCCGCCGCCGCCCACATGGCCCCAAAGAGGTTCTCAGCTGCGGTGAAGGGAAAGGCTAGTCGGGCGGGACTCGACTCCCCTCCGGCCAAGCGTGGCCGGGGCCGTCCCTGCAAGCATCCCGTGGTCCCCGCAGCGGCTCCCCGCGGACACAGGGGGGGTTCCCCGCATGGTGGCGAGCGCTCGGCCGCCATGGAGAGGCAGGCCGTGGCTGCGCGGCCTCCCAGGCCGCGCTTTCGCTCGGCTGAGGTGCTGCCGGAGTTCGTCGTGTGGTCGGCGGACCCGGCCAGCACCAAGCTCCAGCTCCCTCGCTTCTTCATCAGCGAGCTACTGGACGGCGCCCGGTGCGGCTTCTGGCTTCAGGCTGACGGCTGCTGCAGCAGGGCCTCTAGGGTCTCGCTCGAGGTTTCCCCTTCTGGGAACGGGGCCCTGACCCGCGGCTGGCAGACGTTTGCCCGTGCGCGTGGCCTGGGCAAGCGGTTCACCCTGGACTTCAAGTTCGACGGCGACAGCACCCTCTACGTGAGGGTGTTTGGGGAAGACGATCGCCGCGCGGGATGCTGCCCCGAGGACGACGACGAAGGGGATAGCGCTCGCTCTGCTGGCGGCGCTCGAGGCTCCTCGAGCTTCGCCTACTCCCCTTCAGGCGGCTCCTCCAGCGGCGGCCGCAGCCAGCCCCCTCGCCTCCGCGCCTGCTTGGGGGGTGGCTGTTCAGCCGCCCGCCATCGCGCTCCGGTGAAGCGCGAGAGGGAGTCCGCCTGAGCTCCGGAGGCATCCCGTGTCGCCTTCGGAGACTGATGCAGGGCGAGCCGCGCCGGGCTCGCCCTTTCCCTTTCCTTTTGCTTCCTGTGTAAGACAAGACAACTGCGAGGAGCCCCGCGGGGGCGTGTTTAGGAATTATTGCCGTTGTGGCCATTACCTTAATTTTGCTGTCGCGTTCCACGATTATTTGACCCTGCGTAGGTAGTTTGCGGCCCCAGCCAGGGGGCGACCGAGCCAGGCCCTGCGTGTATATCGCGGTGCCCGAGGGGCACGGACCAGAGGGGTGCTCCCGTAGAGAGCCTGGGCCGTGAAACCTTTAAATGGCTAGAGCAAAAACGCTCGCGAGGGCGTTCGAGCCCCATCCCTCGCGAGGCCTTTATGGGAGAAAATCCAGACGAGGAGCGAAAATCGACAAACCATAAATCAACAACAGCGATAGCTTCGATAAGACTTCGAATGCAAATAAAACACGTCAAATGCGAAAAGCAGATGAAAAAGCCGCGTCCGGCACCTAGTCTAGTCTTCGACGTCTTCTCACCAGCGCGGAGCTAAGTGCTGCCACTGGGTGTGGGAGGGAGCCCCAGGGCCTGAGGCCGGCGCTCCTAAGACTCCGGGGCGTGTACAACCCCACTCATTATTACGTGAGAGTGTCACGGGGCGGCGAGCTTCACAGGCATTGGCCTTCTTCACAGGCTCCGGGCCTTTCTCCTTTAGAGGTAATGAGCTTCACAGGCGTTCGCCTTGTTCACAGACTCAGGGCCTTTCCAAAAGAGATGATCTTCACAGGCGTTCGCCTTCTTCACAGGCTCAGGGCCTTTTCCAAAAGAGATGATCTTCACAGGCGTTCGCCTTCTTCACAGGCTCAGGGCCTTTTTCAAAAGAGATGATCTTCACAGGCGTTCGCCTTCTTCATAGGCTCATGGCCTTTTCCAAAAGAGATGATCTTCACAGGCGTTCGGCTTCTTCACAGGCTCAGGGCCTTTTAGGGGTAAAACATCCTGAGGTGCTGGATGTTCCACGTGTTGTGGATCAGCTCTCCCTCTTGAGTCTCCAAGCGCACGGAGCCTGGCCTGGAAACATGAACAACTTTGAACGGGCCCTCCCACATGGGAGAGAGCTTGTGCAGCCCTTCCCTGGAGAGGACCCGCCTGAGTCCGAGGTCTCCTACCTCGAGGGTCCTGGGGCGGATGTTGCGGCAGTGGTATCGTCGTAGCGCCTGTTGGTACCTTGCCGCTCGCAGCGCGGCCTCCCGGCGGCGTTCCTCCCCCAGCACGAGGTCCATCCCCCGCATGGCGTCCTGCTGCGCCTTGTCAAATGCTAGGACCCGCGCGGAGCGGCGCTTGACCTCATGAGGAAGGACTGCTTCAGCTCCGTAGACCAGGAAGAACGGAGTCTCCCCGGTTGGCTTGGTCGCGGTCGTGCGGATGGACCATAGCACGGATTGGAGCTCATCGTACCAACCCCTGCCGCAGGCCTCCAGCTTCTTCTTGAACGTTCTGGTCTTGAGGCCTCTCAGGACCTCCGTGTTGGCTCGTTCGGCTTGCCCATTGCTTCGCGGGTGTGCCACCGAAGCGTAGCATATCTGCGTTCCAAGGTTAGCACAGTATGTTTTGAAGAGGTTACTGGTGAACTGCGAACCGTTGTCTGTGATGATGCGGTTCGGCACCCCGAACCGGCTCACGATGCCCCTGATGAACTTGACCGCAGAGCCTGCGGGGATGGTACGGACAGCCTCCACCTCTGCCCACTTGGTGAACTTGTCAATGGCGACGTAGAGGTACTGGTAGCCCCCTGGCGCCCGAGGGAACGGGCCTAGAATATCCAGGCCCCAAACTGCGAATGGCCACGAGAGGGGTATAGTCTGCAGGCTCCCCGCCGGCTGATGGATCTGCTTGGAATGGAACTGGCAGGCCTCACAAGCTTTCACCAACTCGACCGCGTCGTTGAGCGCGGTGGGCCAATAGAACCCACTACGGAAGGCTTTGCCGACGAGGGTTCGTGATGACGAGTGGTGTCCGCAGTCTCCGCCGTGTATGTCCCCCAGTAGCTCCCTTCCTTGCTCCCTGGAGATGCAGTGCAAAGATACGTCGTTGGGTCACTTCCGGTAGAGCTCTCTGTCTCTGAGGCAGTATGCCGTGGCCTGCCGCGCTACACGTTCTGCTTCCTCCTCCTTCTCTGGCAGGGTCCCATGTATCAGATAACTCCGGAGCTCAGTGATACAGCGTTCCTCCTGAGGTTCCATCGTCAGGAGCAAACGTGCTCCTGAGGTCGGCCCGCATGCCGGGGCTCCCGAGGCTGGCGGCTGAGGGAGCTCCTCACGAGGCTGAGCTGTGCTTGATAGCGCTGGCTGCGCTGAAGGCTTGAAGAGCTGCTCTTCAAAGACGTCGGGCTTCTGCTGCAGCCGTCTGGACGCCCGTCCGGCTATGTCGTCAGCTTCCTGGTTGGTGCCACGGGGCACGTGCTTCAGCTCCAGCCCCCAGAACTGCTTTTCCATCCTGCGGACCTCCGCTAGGTAGGCCTCCATATGCTCGTCCTTCGGCTCGTACACCTTGTTGGAGAAGTTGACTAGGAGCTGCGAGTCACCCTTGACGGTGAGGCGCTTCACTCCCAGGGCCGCTGCGGCCTTCAACCCCGCTATCAGCCCCTCGTATTCTGCTATGTTGTTCGAGACCTTTTCTCCTTGCTGGAAACAGAGTTGTACTGCGTAACAAAGCTTATCCTGAGTGGGTGATATCAGTACAACACTAGCCCCCGCGCCGTGCCTGGAGAATGCCCCGTCGAAGTACATGACCCAGCCTTCGGGCGCCTCGCTCCCTGGGGAGAGGGAGCGATCCTCGTCATCCTTGAGGCCCGGCGCCTCTGTCCATTCCGCCACGAAATCCGCCAACGCGGCTCCCTTGATGACCCTAGTTGTGCTGAACTCGAGCTGGAATGCTTGCAACTCTATGTTCCACTCGGCGACCCTCCCGGCTGAGTTAGGGCTCCTGAGTACCCTCTCCAGGGGGTACGATGAGACGACCTTGATCGGGTGAGCTTGAAAGTAATGCCGCAGCTTGCGCGAGGCCACCAGTAGCGCGAGGAGGAGCTTCTGGGGCATCGGATATCGGGCCCTCGCGTCCCGCAGCATCGTGCTAACGAAGTAGACCGGGTGCTCAACAAGGCTGTGGGTAGCCTGGGTCGCGGCGCCCTCGGGAGGTGCGGGCACATCACGAGATGTTGTGACCACGGGAGGTGGACCATCCGGGCATGCTGCCTCTTCTGTCTCTCGTGCGTCACTCGGCGGCTGACTCTCTTCATCTGCAGCTTCAGCTTTCTCGGGCTTTCCCTGTTCCCGTCTTGTCCGACCTCGTGCCGCCGCTGTGGCCTTGGGCTGGCGCTCCTCCCTAACCGCCACCAGTGCTGCGCTGGCAGAGTAAGGAGTGGCGGCGAGGTAAAGCAGCAGAGGCTCCTGAGCGCGCGGAGCCACCATGACTGGGGGACTGGTTAGGTACATCTTGAGATCTTGAAACGCATTATCTGCCTCTTCAGTCCATTCAAAGGGCCCCTTTCTCTTCATAAGCTGAAAGAAAGGCAGCGCTCGTTCCCCCAACTTGGAGATGAAGCGCCCTAGCGCGGTCACACGCCCGATGAGCTTCTGCATTTCTCTGAGGGTCTTCGGCGGGCTCATGTCCTCGACTGCCTTGACCTTCCCGGGATTGGCCTCGATGCCACAGTGAGACACGAGGAATCCCAAAAGCTTGCCCGAGGGAACGCCAAACACGCATTTCTCCGGGTTGAGCCACAGGTTCACTGCGTCGAGGCTCGCGAAGGTCTCCTCCAGGTCTTGTATCAGGGTCCTGGCCTCTCGAGATTTCACCACGATGTCATCGACGTACGCTTCAACATTCTTCCCGAGCTGCGGGCCCAAGGTGATGTGCATCAGCCGCTGAAAGGTTGCTCCTGCATTGTGTAGTCCAAACGGCATGCATGTGTAGCAGTATACCCCGCACGGGGTCAAGAAGGCGGTCTTCTCAACGTCTTCTATCGCCATCTTGATCTGGTGGTATCCTGAGAAGGCATCCAAAAAGCACAGCAGGTCGCATTCGGTGGTGGAATCGACGATCTGGTCAATGCGAGGGAGCGGAAACGGATCTTGCGGGCATGCTTTGTTGAGGTTGGTGAAGTCGACACACATGCATTCCTTCCCCCCTTTCTTGGGTACAACGACTGGGTTGGCTAACCAATTTGGGTACCGGACCTCGCGAATAACTCCAGCGGCTTCCAACTTACGGGTCTCTTGGACGATGAAGGCCTGCTTCTCTGCGGACTGTCGCCTAGCCTTCTGCTTCACGGGGCGCACATTTGGGCATACGTTGAGGTGGTGTTCGATGACGTCCCTGGGGATCCCTACCAATTGATCGGGCTCCCAAGCAAACACTTTCTTGCTTGCGCGCAGGAACTTGACCAGGGCCCCTCTTGCTCAGGCTCCAGGTTGGCGCCAATGGTGAAAATGGCGCTGGAGGACCCGTCCTCGTCGACGGGTATTTGCTTGGTTTTTGCCTTGTCCTGGGTGAACAACTGCTTCTTCTTGGTAGGCGCAGCCCCCTTGGGCTCGGGAGTCCCCGCGTTGGCGGGCTGCACCGATGCCGCCGTCTTGAAGGCGAGCTTGAGTACTCGCAGGGCCTCCACGGTGTCTCCATGCATGGTGTCGGTGTCAAAACCGGCGGATCTCGGGTAGGGGGTCCTGATCTGTGCGTCAAGGTCGGATGATAACAGGAGATAAGGGACACTTTATTTTACCCAGGTTCGGGCCCTCTCGATGGAGGTAAAACCCTACTCCTGCTAGATTAATATTGATGATATGGGTAGTACAAGAGTAGATCTACCATGAGATCAAGGACGCTAAACCCTAGAAGCTAGCCTATGGGTATGATGATGGTTATGATGTGTTCGTCCTACGGACTACAACCCTCCGGTTTATATAGGCACCGGATAGGGTTAGGGTTACACAGAGTCGGTTACATTGGTAGGAGATCTTGAATATCCGCACGCCTAGCTTGCCTTCCACGCCAAGGAAAGAACCTTCCGGACACGGGACGAAGTCTTCAATCTTGCATCTTCATAGTCCTGAGTCCGGCTGAAGATATAGTTCGGCTATCTGAACACCCCCTAATCCAGGACTCCCTCAGTAGCCCCTGAACCAGGCTTCAATGACGACGAGTCCGGCGTGCAAATTGTCTTCGGCATTGCAAGGCGGGTTCCTCCTCCAAATTCTTCAAGAAGATAATAAACACCAAAAAATAGTGTCCGGCTCTGCAAAACAAGTTTCCATGTATTGCCATATAGAGAATAATACAAACACAAATCAAATCTGTTGACGTATTCCGCAGTGCGTCATAACACTGCGACCAAGCCTTCTGTATGGATTATTTTTTGTTGTTCCAACGTAGCACGTTCAACGAGGCGGTTTCCTTGGCACGTCTTGTCGAAGCAGAGATCGTGTGCCCCTTTTAACGGGATTCTCATTAATGCGGACGTGGGTAACCCAATCGCGCCATTTACCACGTCATGTGAGCGGCAAGCGAGTTTTATTAGGTAGGTGGGGACGCATAACGGCATCAGCCTATATAAGGGGATAAAGATCCACCTCTTTCACCTACGCCTTCTTCCTCCTTTGCCCATCCATCTCCTGCGCACTCAAGCTCCAACGCCCAAGTTTGCTCTTTCTTCCCCAACCTGCTCCAGCGATGTCCGGAGCGGGTGGCAAGTGGATGGCTTCCTCCGTTACAGAGGGTCAAATCAAAAAGCTTAGGAAGGACGGATATCTGTCCAAGGACATCCCGCACCGGCTTCCCGAGGCGGGGCAGCTTCTTCCCACCCCAAGGCCCCATGAGAGGGTAGTTTTTCTCCCCCATTTCCTCCGCGGACTGGGTTTTCCACTTCACCCTTCTGTCCGGGGGCTCATGTTCTACTACGGCCTGGACTTCCACGATCTGGCCCCAAACTTTATCATCAATATCTCGGCGCTTATCATCGTGTGTGAGGCCTTTCTACGCATCCGCCCCCACTTCGGCCTCTGGCTCCAGACCTTCAACGTCAAGCCCAAGGTGGTGTCCGGCACCCAGGCGGAGTGCAGAGGTGCTATGGCCGGCAAAATGGCCAACGCACTCTAGTTCGATGGCTCCTTTGTGGAGTCCTTAAAGGGGTGGCAGTCAGGGTGGTTTTACATCACCGAGCCACGCGACTCGAAATGGGTCGCGGCCCCTGAGTTTCGATCCGGACCCCCCACGCGGCTCATGTCCTGGAAAGAGACGGGCCTATCATGGGGCAACGAAGAAGAAGTGACCGTAGTGCAAACTTGCATCCGGTCCCTGATGAACAAGCCCATCCGGCATGTCAAGATCATCCAGGTCATGTTCGTTCGCCGGATCCTCCCGTGCCAAGAACGAGAGTTCACTTTGTGGGAATTCGACCCGGCGCAGCACCAAACCCTCAACAGGCTCTTTGACACGACGTATGAAGACGTCTGGAACGTGCTAACCAAAGGCGCCGAGTGCCCCACATCTGCTTCCGAGGACCGCAGAGACAGCTCGCAGCGCAATGCTGGCGAGGTAGGCTATTTATACCTTTCACAGGTTCGTTAAGCTTTTCTACATAGATTAACTCTATGTGGGATCTAAAAACTCCCTTTGCCTTTGACAGGCGTGGCTGAAGATAGCCGGACCAATCAACTGTCCGGCTCCTCTGCCCGAAGACCCAGCCCCAGCTCTCTTAGAGAAGCTGCTGGCTCCGGCGCCCTATGTGGTCCCGGAGAAGAAGGTCAAGAAGAAGAAGACCACCGGGACTCGAAAGAGTGCCCGCAATGTGGTGGTGTCGAGCTCGTCATCTGGCGAGTCTGCGACGCCCTCCTCTCGTGAAAACGAGGAGGATGAACAAGGAAGCTCTCCCCCTCCAGCGAGGGGAGCGAAAAAGAAGAAGGCCGCCCCAACAGGGGAGGCAGAGGGGTCGAGGAAAAGGAAGACCCCTCCGCCGGACTGCTCCCCCAACGCCGAAGATGGCGGAAAGGAGTGGCCGGACAGAACCAAGCGTCTGGCGACATCGTAAGTATTCACATACCAGAATGACTCATAGTATCTTCAAGTGCGCAGCTTAATCTAATGTCGAATGCTATTTGCGCAGCCCGCCCTGAGCCGCACTCGATGATTCATCGAGCGGCTCCCTGGATTCGTCGGACATGAACTCTGTCCCGTCCGCAGTCTCCCCCAGCGGGGCGGACGACGTCGAAGCGGCGTCCCGCCGAACAGGGCAGGAGGAGGTGGTCCTGGAGGAGCCCCAAGGCAATCCTCAGGACCCCAGGAGTAAAGGGGATGAAACCCCCCAGGGCTCCCAGTCCGGCTTTGTGCCGGACACCGCGCCGGACTCAACCGTCCTGGCTCGCGGTGGGTGAACTCCTTCCAAGAGGAGTAAGCCGTCTGAGCCGGCGACCTCTGTCCAACCAGAGGCGCCGGATAGTCTGTTGGAGGCGCTTGAAGGCGCCACCATCGACGAGGAGCACCGTACTGTTATGAGTGCGGTGGTCCAAAGGGTTCAGTCCGCCAAGAGCGGACTGAATGAAGCTTGCGCTAGCCTTCTAACAGGCTTCCAGGTAAGCAAAAAATATGCTAAATTCATTACCGCATAGACAGTAGCCCCTGAGGCTCTGTTCGGTGTTCGGAAAGAAAAGCCGAATAGAGGATCCAACAATTTTCGCAGGAGTCTAATAAAAAGTATAATATGCGTATGTAGGCTTCCCTGCTGTCCACCGCCGCACTAACTGCGCAGGTGGAAGTCCTGAAAAAGGACCTCGAGCGGTCCGAGCAAGAGCTCGGCCTTGCCCAAAGGCAGCTCGTGGAAAAGGAAGGTAAGAAATACCCCTTAGAAGAGGAAAAAAAGAAAAAGGGGTGCCTATAGAGAGGCTTGATTGCAAAAAGAAATAACAGGATTCTACTGCTTATTGTAGGGGCCACAACCGAGAAGAAAGCGACCGAGGAGCGCGCCGAGCGAGAAAAGCTTGGGGTACAAGTCGGCGAGGTGCAGCAAGAGCTGCAAGCTCTCATGAAGAAACATGAGGGTTTGGAGCTTGAGGAAAAAACGCAAGCATCCGAGCTCGCGTCGGCTGTTGAGACCACCAAGAGTGCCAAGGCCGAAGCCCAAAAGGCCCTCCAAGAGTTGGAGGATGTGAAAAAGATAGCAGCGGGTAAGGCATTCTTAATGCAAAGTAGGAATATAAAGGTGAAATACCTATTACTTACCTGAATCCGGAGTTCTCCAGGGGCGTTCTTCGATCTTCCCCGCAGCGCATCCGACGCCGCCGCATTCTACCGAGCTGAAGAGGACAGCTCGATGGAGAGTGTGTTCTGGTCTCAGCATTCTGAGGCCAGACACCCTTTGCCCTTAAGCGATCAGCTGAAGCAGCTGGTCGAGCTCCACAAGGCGGCCGAACAGGCCATGAAGGGCTTACTAGTTCGGCTGTGGCCTGGAGAGGCCCTGCCTGGGAGCTACTTCGGGCTGGTGCAGCGGCTGGTGGAGGCCTGTCCACGGCTTGAGGTCATCAAGCGCTCCGTCTGCATAGAAGGTGCCCGGAGGGACCTTGCCCGTGTAAGGGTACACTGGGGCAAGCTGGACGGAGAGAAGCTGGTGAAGGACGGGCCGCCGCAGGGGAAGGAGCATCGCAAGCCCGAGAACTACTACAAGGAAGTTCTCGCTGGAGCTCGCCTTGTCGCAGATGAGTGTGCCAAAGATGTATTATTTCAATGAACTCGCTCGTTTGTATCCTGTGCGCTGAAAACTTGTTCATATGCGCTTAAGCAATGCTTTCTGAATTTAAAATATTATTTTCTGTGCGGCCGTTTATCAATAACTGAGAGATGGCGAGTCGTCCGCTTCTGCCCCCATGCAACTAGTGCTGGGGTGTTCGGGATAAACCTGAGGGCTCTTGTTCCCATAGTTGGGTCCTTCGAGGGAGGCGCTCAGCACAGCGAACCAGGCAATCGGACTATAATGCTTGAACACTCTCACTTAGCCATATAACGTTATAATTTTAAATTTCGGCGAAGCCCCTAGTTCGGAAGGCCGAATTCGGGGCACTCTCCATGCCTTTAGCCGGACTTAACCAGCTCTCCGCTCGAAGCGGCATAAGCCTTTAGGGACTCGAAAAACCTCTCGAACAGCGACCGGTCTCGCGCCTTATCATGACAGTCTGTTTTAGCTTTCTCCACTGAGGTGCTCACCCACCTGATCTGGGGCACAATCGCAGTGGTTCTCCTAGTGCTACCTTAGCCGATAGAGCAGAACGTAAGGCACCAAAACATAGGAGCCGGGCAAACCCAACATATGACCAAAATCATGACTTGGAGCCGATGCATATAATGCTATAAGTTCGGGGTGCCGCACTTGTGAAAGTGGACGGACTTCTCACACCAGATAGAAGGGTAATAAAGCCCCTGGCGTGGTTTGCCGTACCATGGTGTACGGGTGCGATCATGTTATTTGAGTAAACATATGTATATTAAAAGAAGATAATGCAAAAAATAGACGAAAAGCTATGCATTATTTATGAGGAGGCTGTTTATTCAAGCCGAACGATACAAGTAGTGCGAAAAAAATTTTAGACTATTTAACATGTCCTGACCAGGCGCAGGCCGTGGAATTTAGAAACAGATATATCACTCGAAATAGAGACCACCTGAGAGTTCCATGATGCGGCGTTGTTTTGTCTGCTTTCCTGGGTCCTGTATCGTGTGTGCGGCAGCGAGGCCGAACACTGTATCCAGAGTATGGAGTCCTGAAAGAAAAGAAGAACCCGGCAGCCCCTAGTACGTTTGACGCCGTATTGTTGGCATGCCGTTTTATCTGCCCCTTCCCCTATGGCCATGGAATTGTAAGGGCGTAATTGTGTACTCGAGGTACTAGCTCCGCTATGTAGCGATGGCTGGGGTTGGGGCCGTAATTCTACGCGTGCTCTGAACGCGCCAGTCGGTCTTGCTGCAGGTTACTCCGGGCGCGTTTTGCTTTGTCCTGCTTTGTAGCGGCCGGACTCGAGAGCTGCCTTAACAGGCTGCTTTGTACCTCTACTGCGAGCGCCGCCGTGTGTTCCTCCGTACGGATGGAGCGTTCGGTGTTTCCGCTGACCGTGATTACACCTCGAGGGCCTGGCATCTTGAGCTTGAGATATGCGTAGTGCGGCACCACATTGAATTTAGCGAATGCGGTTCATCCAAGCAGAGCATGATAGCCACTGCGGAACGGAACTATGTCGAAGATTAACTCTTCGCTTCGGAAGTTGTCCGGAGATCCGAAGACCACATCAAGTGTTATGGAGCCTATGCAATTGGCCTCTACACCTGGGATGACGCCTTTAAAGGTCGTCCTTGTGGGCTTGATCCTTGATGGATCTATGCCCATTTTCCGCATTGTATCCTGGTAGAGGAGCTTCAGGCTACTGCCGCCGTCCATGAGGACTCTTGTAAGGTGAAATCCGTCAACGATTGGGTCAATAACCAATGCGGCGAAACCGCCGTGACGGATGCTAGTGGGGTGGTCCCTTCGATCGAAGGTGGTCGGGCAAGAGGACCATGGGTTGAACTTTGGGGCGACTGGCTCCATCGCGTATACGTCCCGTAGCGCACGCTTCCTCTCCCGCTTGGGAATATGAGCCGCGTATATCATGTTCACCATCCGCACTTGTGGGGGAAACCCCTTCTGTCCGTGTTGTTCGGTGGCCTGGGCTCCTCTTCGTCATCGCTGTCTAGCCCCTTGTTTTTGTGTTCGGCTCTTAACTTGCCTGCCTGCTTGAACACCCAACAATCCATGTTGGTGTGATTGGCTGGCCTTTCGGGGGTGCCGTGAATCTGGCACGAGCGGTCGAGTATTCGGTCCAAACTGGACGGGCCCTGGGTATTCTTTTTGAATGGCTTTTTCCGCTGACCGGATTTATGGCCTCTGAATCCGGCGTTTACTGCCGTATCTTCATTGATGTCGCTGCTGACGCGGCGTTTCTGTTTATTCCGTCGCGACCTGCCACTTTTGTCCTTGGTATCTGAATTACCTTGCTTCTTCGATAAGTTGTTGCTGTGAGCTAGCCAGCTATCTTCGCCCGCGCAAAAGCGGGTCATGAGTATCGTGAGGGCTGCCATGGATTTTGGCTTTTCCTGTCCCAGGTGCCGGGCAAGCCACTCGTCACGGATGTTATGCTTGAAGGCTGCTAAGGCCTCTGCATCCGGACAATTGACTATCTAATTTTTCTTTGTTAGGAACCGTGTCCAGAATTGCCTGGCCGATTCTTCTGGCTGTTGGATTATGTGGCTTAAGTCGTCGGCGTCCGGTGGCCGTACGTAGGTCCCCTGGAAGTTGTCGAGGAATGCGGCCTCCAGGTCCTCCCAAGAGCCGATCGAATCTGCGGGGAGGCGGTTAAGCCAGTGCCGGGCTGGTCCCTTAAGCTTAAGGGGTAAATATTTGATGGCGTGCAAATCATCGCCACGTGCCATGTGGATGTGGAGGAGATAGTCCTCAATCCATACTGCCGGATCTGCCGTACCATCGTACGACTCAATGTTGACGGGTTTAAAACCCTCTGGGATTCTATGATCCATTACTTCATTTGTGAAGCATAGTGGGTGTGCGACGCCCCTGTACTGGGCTATGTCTCGACGCAGTTCGGAGGAGCTGTGCCTGTAGTGTTCGGCCCTGCCGGATTTATTGTGTCCGGAGTGAAAACTATCACGTGCCGTCGGGCGTCCGCGCGATCCATAGATCGATCTTGTTTGCCTTGCTTTGTCCTCCAGGACGTCTCGCAGGTCTGGTTCGTGTTCCCGTGCCTTGGTAAAGCGGCTGTGTGACGCCCCAAGACCGATGCTCCAGTTGCCTTCCTTGTTTTGCGAGTCAGCTGTGTTAGTTATTTATTTATTTTGTTGCATTCATCATCGCATTATTCGCATTGCATCGGCACTCTGTTGCCGTCATTGTTTTCAAACTTGCGTCCGCTCGTAGTTACCACGTCCCCCCTTTCTTCGTTGACCGTTCCAGACCAATCGGGTTTTCGCTCCCCTCTTGACCGTGACGGCCTAACCCCCCTCCCTTGCTCGTCCGAAACTTCCCCAAACCCGACCCGGGTAGTCGTTACCATTGAGTCCGGATCATCCCCAATAATATCTAAAACATCTCCGTTTTTCTCTTTTGGACTCCCTAACCCAATTATTCCGGTCCGCCCGATCGCGATCGGAGGATCCAAATCATCCCCTTTCGTTTACATATATAGTCTAACCCTAGACCCTAGGCTGTCCAATCCATCCATCTCCTCTTACCCGCCGCCGCCACTCTCTCATTGGGATCCTCCCAAATCCCCTCCTCACCAACCCACGCGCAGCCAGCCACCTCCCCAGATCCGAGCTCCCGCTGCGCTAGCCGTGGCCAAGGCGCCTGCAGCCTCCTCCCTCCTCGGATCAGCCGCCGCCACCATTCAAATCCTTCGATCCACCCAACCACGCATCTTGCTCCTCCTGTGCACCCCGCCTTCGCCCGCCGTGCCTCGTCGGACCGGCCTCGCCGGAGACCAGCGCAGCTCACACCTCCAGCCATCCCCGTCAAGCCGTCGGCATCCTCCAGCAGAGCCGCGGCCTTCCTCTCCAACCTCCCCTCGTCCAGGAGCCGAGCTCCTCGATCCATCCTCGCGCCCGAGGCCTCCCTGCCGACCTCAGGACCCCGCAGCCGTGCAACTCCTCGCCGCCGCCTGCACCTCGCTGACCCCGCAAGCCGCGCCCCACGGCGACCACGACCAGGACCGGCCTCGTCCCGCTCCTCTCCTCCCCTGTCTCTTCCTTCCTCCCCGTGCTTCTCTCTCACATCTCTCTTTCTCACAGGAAACCACCTTGGCCGCCTCCCGTTCGTCGCCCTCATCGGATCCGCGACACCCACCTCGACCTGCTCCCTTCCCGGCCAGTCCCGCCTGCCGGAGTCCCCACGTCGCTAGCCATCGTCCCTGCCGCCAAGTCCCTGCCACTGTTGTTCTCTCTGTCAAGCAGAGGACGAGCACCTCGACCTGTGCCTCGCTCGACCGCTCGCACGCGCGTTGACCAGCGTGGACCAGATCCAGCCGGCCCCTCTTGGGCCTCCTCCACCGACCTGGACCAAGGCCCATGGTGAGCTGCCTCCCCCACCGCCAGTTCCTGTTGGGCTAGCCGGATTCGGCCCAGTATAGTTTTTTCCCCGTCTGCGATTTTGCCAATTATCCAGAGAATTATAGATTTGCAGAAAAACCCTTCATGATCATGCATTTAATAACTCACAAATGGTGCATCGGTTTAAAATGATATAAATATGAAAAGTGCTTAGAATTTTGTGTAGTTTCATAATATGCAACTCTCATCCATGTTTAAAATGTTTAAAATGATGTTTGATTAAGGCGGGGTACACGGAGCTTCCTCAGGCATGGCCTCATCAGGCTGGCTCGCGAGGAGGCGGAGAGATCAAGGCGGGGTACCTCACGAGGCGCCCGTGACGCAAGCCATGACGACCAAGGGCGCCAGGCGGGTGCCAGCCCGCGCAGTGTCCTCCTTTCCTCTTTGGTGCAAAGGGAGCAAGCGCAGGCGAGAGCATCAAGCAAAGGCACCCGTTTCGGTGCAACGAGACCAAGACTAGCCCAACTGAAGGGAGGAAGTCATTGTGGAGTCCAAGCCAGCGTTACCACCAGAGCCTTTGGCAGGCGAAGACCAACTTTAGTTAGGATAAGTGTACCAGATATTCCCCTTGAAAATGGCCAATTGTTGGCGCCCTTCCCGCTCAATATTTGGGAAGAGGCCCAGGGCCTTTGCCTATAAATAGGACTAGCCACCCCCAAGGTAGAGGGAGATATAGAATCGGCCAGCCCAGAAACAAGCTGGGATCGGATCGAGTAGCATCACACACACACACACACACACACACACACACACACACACACACACACACAGAGAGAGAGAGAGAGAGAGAGAGAGAGAAGGGTGACTGAACTCCTCCTAGCAGTTCATCCCCCCAGCCAAGAACAGACCCTTGCGAGGCTGTTCTTCCTTGTATTTCTCATCATCATCAGCCCAAGAGGCAATCCACCACACCACAAACTGGAGGAGGGTATTACACCACAATGGTGGCCCGAACCAGTATAAACCCTGTGTCTCTTGTGATGTTCTTTCCATAGCTTAGATCTTAGCGAGGCGGTGGGGTGCAGGTAGGTAGAAGGCGAAATCTCCGCGCGCACCCCAGTGTTCGAACCTCAAGGGTCTGCCGCAACCCGAAATCCGACAGCTTAGGGTTTTGCGTTTTTATCTACTCTACTATGATCTACGTAGGTGCTTTCTGTCATACTAGCATTACTCCACCCTTCAAGCTAAACAACACAACACTCAGAATTCGAAAGCTTAGTTGTTCAAATAAGATTTTGATATGATACTGATATTAGTTAACCGACATATTTAATTGGTTAGCTAAAGGTCCCACTTGAGTTTCCAAATGCATGTCGCGACATATAGAGAGACAACATAATTGCATTTCTGTGACACCCCAAAAAAATTTTTGGCCTTGTTTTATTAATTAAATTTTTTGCCAGGACTTAAAACCTTTATTTTCTGAGCTCCCTTTTGATCTTTAACCTTGTCATTATGGAGTTTTCCCCTAAGTGTAAACTTTTCAAATATGTTATTGGACTTGTTTAACCTCTCTAGAAAAACTTTACTTTTATCAGTACAACTAATGGCACAATTAATTTGCTTGATCTTCACTTTCTTGAAAATGGTTTTTCAAGGTTAAATGGCCATATTTGAACTACAACCATTTGATAGATTCACTTAAAATTCCCACAAGAATTTGGAGATGTCATGTGATGTTATTAAATAACTTTTATGCAAAAACATCTTTATTTCATGAAATATTTTGAGCTCTACACCCTTTTTTCTTCTCTGGTCCAGTGGGCAATTTTGCACTACAACCCATTTAAATATTTTCTTCTAGCCTCTACCAAAATTATGAGATGTTAGTAATATCATATGATTCAACTTTATGCAAAAACCCAGTGATTTTATTTGCAAATTTTGAGTGAATCAGCATCATCTTCATTCTGGACCAGACTGGTGTTTTCTACTGCAACCCTATTATTTCTTGCTCCAGTGACCTAGTGTTTTCTCATGCTCATAGTCCTCCCTACCACACCCCTAAGTCCAGGAGCATGCACCCTTTGGGGCAATTTTGGTTCATGAAATGATGCCATTTATTTCCTGTCCATAATTGTAGTTTTGTAAAATTTGCAGTAGCAAGTTCCTCATTTTATCCAAATGACCTCACCACCCTCTTGTACATCCAAGGAGACACTGATCTGGAGAAATTGACCACGCCAAGTATTGCCTAAGGGCCCTTGGCATTGTGTCAAACACCTTGTGGGCATGATCTGTTTTGGCATGATTCTTGTCATTGCACTATGATCTTGCACCTCTGATCAAACTAGCATGTCCACTAGACTCCCTGTTCCCCCTAACCTCGATCTGCTAAACCCCAACCTCACCTGTGACCTGTAGCATGCCGCGACATTGTGTCAAACATCTCCCGTGCGTGCACTGGACGCGCCCAGAGCGCGCGTATTGCACGATGTCGCGCCCGAGCCGACACGCTGGCCCCCTAGTTTTGGCCCGCTCTGCAGCGCCACGCCACACACTCACCGCCTCACCACTACACGCCAGCCCGCCCTGGCGCCCTACAGCACTGCCACCAGAGTCCCTTTGGCGGCACGCCACGGTCGCCCGACAGCCCCTGCTCATGTCGGCGCCGCCCGAGCCACCCCGGCTCGCCACCTGGCCCCTGGAGCAGTGCAAGCTCATCCGCAAGCGTGTCTGCTAGCCCTCGTCGCCGCCACGTCGCCCTAGCTACAGAGAGGTGGTTCGCCGGAGAGCTTATCCACGGCCACCGCGAACCGACTTGATTGTGCTATAAGAGAGGCCCCGAGCTCAAACCCGTGCGCAGGAAGTCCAACAGCACTTCACTCTTGCCCCTTTGGCCGTCAATCGAAGGAAGAGAGTCGTCTTCTTCCTCTCCGGCAGCTCCATCCGCCACCATTGCCCCGACCATTCCGGTGCTACCAGGGTCTCCCCCTCTCCACTCTCTCCATCAGGAACCCCCACATCCTCCCGTGAGCCCGTTCCACTACTCAATCTTGATCGAGACTCGCCGTGGGCAAGTTTCCGCTTTCTTCGACGACCGCCGTCCGCCGCGGAGCTCATCGCCACCAGCTCCGTCCACCCCAGAGAACAAATCAACCACCGGAGTGACCGCCTTGGTCTCGCGGATCCATCCCGACCCTCTGGAACCCGCGGGGAGCCGCCGTTCGCCGGCGACGACCACTGTTGCCCCGCCTCCATTCGGGCATAGGAAGGGGAGGGAGGGATAGACCGTTCAAACCTGACCAGTAGGCCAGGCGGGCCCACTGTCAGTGACTCGCGAGCCGTCCACGCTGTAATAAGTGAAAGCGCATAGTGCCCAGTATGTATCTCCTACTTAGAAAACGTATTTTCCCCGAAAACGTTTTCTTTTCTGTTTTGTTTTAAAACAGATTTTGACCACAACTTTGACTGCCTATAACTTTTTAAATATAACTCCAAATGAGTTGATTCTTTTTCCTACCTTCCTCAAATTTGATCTAGTTTATTTTAATATTTATTTGAAAATTTTCCAAAACAACTTTTTGTACTGTTTTGAAATGTGTGTTAATTCAAATATTTTTTAAAATAGGATTTTGGAGAGGGGGAAGAAACTTTCAAAAGTTTTGGAGAGCACCTCACCCCTCCACAACTTCAAGGCAAGCATCTTGAACCCTGGCATAATATTTTTGATGTGTTGGTTGACACATTTATAACACCACCTCATTTCGGTGGAATTGATATTTCATGTGACATGATCATTTGCATGGAAGCATATCAACGATTTCCTTGCTATTGGAAATGAAAATGATTGTGATGGTAATCATCCTCATGTGCCTTGCATGCATACCAGAAAGGAACCCGGGAAAGCCTCGGCCTTGGGTAGGCGTGAGCTTGTTGCCGGTCCTCGTCGGGACGGTTATGTCCGGTATGGCATGGTAAGGTACATTGAGTGGAGATTTCTTCAATTGTATTATATTTGATATACATGTCATGCAGGAACTTATAACCTCCTGAGTCGACCGCAGATCGAGTCTTGTTCCAGTAACCCCCATACTTGCCTCGTACTACCACTCGTCCCTGCCGCAGGTAGGGTACGGTTTAGTAAGTTGTCAACCCCTTTCTAGCACACACCGTACAGAGAGGCCATGGTGGAAGATATCGGTTGTAGCCGGTAGGCATGCCACCTGGTCAGGGGGGCATGGGTGTTTCCGGTTGGGACCGAGAGGGGAGGCCACCCCTTAGAGCGCGCGATATAAATTTGATCCCATGCTACGCGAGGTTGTAGCCTCCCCACTTAGAGTTTTGCTTGACAAGTGTCGTGGGTGATTCCAGACACCGATGAGTTAAGCTGGTGTGTGCAAGTTAGGCGTGTTTTCAACGAAAAGGCCGTAGACGGAATTAGTCCTGATGGACCAAAGAAATCCGTTACTCGTGGGTAAAGAGTACATCCTCTGCAGATATTAAACCTATTCGAATTTCCGTGTCCATGGTTAAGGACTACAGTCTAGGATGGGTCAAGCGTCGGTCTTAGTGTCGGTCTTCGGAGGTGAAACGGTTAAACCAGAACGGGAACTACTACTTGAGACTTGTGATGATTATGATTATTACTATTGTTGACTAACCCGTGATATTATTGTTATCATCGAGTATCTCTGGGATGGTTCTACCTCCGGGATATTTCACTATGATTATTTAATTTTAAGCCCTTTATGTGGTGTCGCTCAGACGCCCAACTGTGGCATTTCTTTTAATGCCCTTTATGTGGTGTCGCTCAGACGCCCGACTGTGGCATTTCTTTTAAAGCCCTTTATGTGGTGTCGCTCAGATGCCCGACTGTGGCATTTCTTTTAAAGCCCTTTATGTGGTGTCGCTCAGACGCCCGACTGTGGCATTTCTTTTAAAGCCCTTTATGTGGTGTCGCTCAGACGCCCGACTGTGGCGTTTCTTTTAAAGCCCTTTATGTGGTGTCGCTCAGACGCCCGACTGTGGCACTTCTTTCAAAGCCCTTTATGTGGTGTCGCTCAGACGCCCGACTGTGGCATTTCTTTTAAAGCCCTTTATGTGGTGTCGCTTAGACGCCCGATTGTGGTATTATTATTATTATTCTGCATTTACCGCTCGAGGAGTCTTCCAGACACTCGTTTGGCACCAGTATCTATCATTCCGCATTTCTCCGCTCAAGGAGTCATTCAGACCCTCGCTTGGCACCCAGTATTTATTACCTCTACGTGGCCATTGCATAAATTTCCGGTTGCATATGAATAACCTCTTTACATGCATCAAGATATTTATTTATGACTAACTAAGTGAGTAAAAGGATATTGCAAAGCATGAGCATCAACGGTTATATTATACCTGTGTTCTTAATGTTTGCGAGTACATTCAAAGTACTCACTGGCTTGTCCCTGGCTATTGTCTTGGCCAGATTTATTGCTTGGGGAGGAGCGTTGCGACGACCGCCTCGGAATCTGAGCAACGGTGATAGCAGCCTCGTGAAGATAGGAGTTAACCTGGTCAGCTGTTCCCGTGGGAAATGGAGTCCCATAGTCGTGGTGATCCACAAACCGCTTCCGCCCTCAACCACTAGAAACCATTTGTTGTACTCATAGGCCACAATGGTCTTGTACTACATATTTTTGTACCTTTGCCTGGAATTTCTGTAACAAGTTGGTGCCTCATCAGCTAACAGTAATCCTGGGGCTGATGAGCTCGACGGCCATTTTCTAGAATTTAATGTCTGGAAAACCGGTCGCGACAGACTTGGTATCAGAGCCAGGCTGACCATTGGCTAATCCTATCCTAGCCAGGTAAATAAACTTAGGCATGCCAAACCACCGAGCCATAACCAAACCCACAGCCAAGCTTCTCCTGCAAGATAGCCCCACAGTGACCCGACACCTTTTGGCAGTCGGTGCCCAACCTACCAGCCTAGCCGTCGATCACGCGCCAGTGACCGGCCCCCCTAAATAGTCCTTTCGCGCAAGCGTGCGAAGGAAGACTCCGACCCCTTTTTCCTATAATAAGGGCCATTGCATGACCTTGCCAAGCACCTCTCACCATGTGCATCACCCTCACAACCATTTCCTCGCCATGCCGAACCCCAGCATTTACCTAAGAACCCCCGATGCAACCCCGGGTAGTTTTGTCAAGATATTGTGGGATTTTACCTGCAGTACCATGGGCGCTACCCAGCCACCCCAGTACGAGCTGTTCAAATCGAGGATCACCTCTTTCACCTCGAGATACTGGGCAGCAGTGCACATTCCTCCCGTAAACTCAGCCCAAGACCCAACAGAGGTCTTCTTCGTGGGGAAATCTATGCCAACCCCGCAGATGGCCGTGGAAGCTGTGGCTTGCGAAGCACTTGCTCGCCTTCGATTCGCGGTACCCTATGCCAGCGAACGTGGGTATTATTACTTCCCGAGCCGTGCAGCGCCCGGAGGAGTAACATCGTTTCCCGGTGTGCGAATCGAAAGAGACCCCGTCCTGGCCAACCTTGTCCAGTATGTCATCGCTCAAGAGTGTTTGATCCAACGCGTGATGGGTTATCTCCAGAGCCTCGCAGACTTAAATCCTGAGATCGCCATCGGCAGATCACCGAGGCCCGACCAGGAGAGACACGTGCATCGACTAGTCAATCCGCTTTCTCCGATAGAGGAAGAATGTGTCTCAGTACCAGAAACATTTTCTCGGGACCCCATCCAGTTACCGTTTGCATTATAGACATCGCTGCTACGTTATTTATTGCAACCTTTATTTGCGTGTTGTAACTTGTGCGTGGAGCTTAGTGTGTGCTTTAAGTGTGTTATTTTGTCAATTTCGATTAATATGAGTGTTTCTGTTGCATTACTGTTTTCTTCCGCGAATAATCCTGGAGTGAGACATCTTTTTCTAAGTCGATACTTCGGCACTTTCTCATGACGTGGATTTCACGTAAGCACAACGACAATAGCTGACCCACAACCGCAAACACTCGGACACACACACGTACACCGTTTACAAAACTTTGCAACAGTGTTGCAGCTGGCTAAGCCCTCTCCTAACCACGGTTAGCACCTGGCATCCCACCTACTCCTCGTGATCACCACCGCCGTGGAGAGCCAACACCCGAGCAGCAGCATCGCGACGGTCATCGAGGATCATCGCACACAGGAGCACGGAGAGCCCCAGCAGTGTCGCCAGCCCTCCGCATATCAAGATCGCGTACCAGTCCGGCATCGCCTCCGCCATTAGAGCCTCGCCCGAGCTTCTGTAAGCAGTAATGGAGGAGGAAGTAGGGGGAGAAGCAAGGCCAGAGGTGAGGAGAAGAGAGAAACACCTCGGCCGTTTTATAGTTCGAGCTCGGTGCACGGTGGGCGAAGTCCACCAACGCCGCTCGTCGCCCGATCGCCGGTGTTCGGGGACGAATCCGCGAGCAGTGCCGACAGCGCGCTGGCCCGCGAGGTGAGTGCACGCTGCTTCGGCAGCTAGCACGCCGCGCACTACCGCGGTATGGCCTAGATGCCCTACGCGCTAGGCGTCGCCGGTGGAGAAAGCGCGGGAAAGCGCGCAGGAGAGAGGGAGAAGAAGAGCCAGAGGGAGAAGAAGAGGCTGACTGTGGGCCCCGGGTCCACCTGTCGGCCAGAGAGAGCACTGTGCTCCCGGGTACGACCAGCATATATTTAAATTTAGACTTTATTCTAGATTTATACCCAGCGTAGAAATCTCACGTTTTTGTCTCAGACCGTAGATTTTTCCATGCAGCACCAGTATTTCACACTGTGGTTTTCATCACTTATTGCCCTCTTACTGTAGCCACATTTTCATTGCATGCAATTTTTCTTATACAACTTTTAACAAATCTCGAGGACGAGATTTTTCTTAAGGGGGGTAGTATTGTGACACCCCCAAAAAAATTTTGGCCTTGTTTTATTAATTAAATTTTTTACCAGGACTTAAAACCTTTATTTTCTGAGCTCCCTTTTGATCTTTAACCTTGTCATTATGGAGTTTTCCCCTAAGTGTAAACTTTTCAAATATGTTATTGGACTTGTTTAACCTCTCTAGAAAAACTTTACTTTTATCAGTACAACTAATGGCACAACTCGTTTGCTTGATCTTCACTTTCTTGAAAATGGTTTTTCAAGGTTAAATGGCCATATTTGAACTACAACCATTTGATAGATTCACTTAAAATTCCCACAAGAATTTGGAGATGTCATGTGATGTTATTAAATAACTTTTATGCAAAAACATCTTTATTTCATGAAATATTTTGAGCTCTACACCCTTTTTTCTTCTCTGGTCCAGTGGGCAATTTTGCACTACAACCCATTTAAATATTTTCTTCTAGCCTCTACCAAAATTATGAGATGTTAGTAATATCATATGATTCAACTTTATGCAAAAACCCAGTGATGTTATTTACAAATTATGAGTGAATCAACATCATCTTCATTCTGGACCAGACTGGTGTTTTCTACTGCAACCCTATTATTTCTTGCTCCAGTGACCTTGTGTTTTCTCATGCTCATAGTCCTCCCTACCACACCCCTAAGTCCAGGAGCATGCACCCTTTGGGGCAATTTTGGTTCATGAAATGATGCCATTTATTTCCTGTCCAGAATTGTAGTTTTGTAAAATTTGCACTAGCAAGTTCCTCATTTTATCCAAATGACCTCACCACCCTCTTGTACATCCAAGGAGACACTGATCTGGAGAAATTGACCACTCCAAGTATTGCCTAAGTGCCCTTGGCATTGAGTTAAACACCTTGTGGGCATGATCTGTTTTGGCATGATTCCTGTCATTGCACTATGATCTTGCACCTCTGATCAAACTAGCATGTCCACTAGACTCCCTGTTTCCCCTAACCTCGATCTGCTAAACCCCAACCTCACCTGTGACCTGTAGCATGCCGCGACATTGTGTCGAACATCTCCCGTGCGTGCACTGGACGCGCCCAGAGCGCGCGTATTGCACGATGCCGCGCCCGAGCCGACACGCTGGCCCCCTGGTTTTGGCCCGCTCTGCAGCGCCACGCCACACACTCACCGCCTCACCACTACACGCCAGCCCGCCCGGGCGCCCTACAGCGCCGCCACCAGAGTCCCTTTGGCGGCACGCCACGGTCGCCCGACAGCCCCTGCTCATGTCGGCGCCGCCCGAGCCACCCCGGCTCGCCACCTGGCCCCTGGAGCAGTGCAAGCTCATCCGCAAGCGTGTCTGCTAGCCCTCGTCGCCGCCACGTCGCCCTAGCTACAGAGAGGCGGTTCGCCGGAGAGCTTATCCACGGCCGCCGCGAACCGACTCGATTGTGCTATAAGAGAGGCCCCGAGCTCAAACCCGTGCGCAGGCAGTCTCACAGCACTTCACTCTTGCCCCTTTGGCCGTCAATCGAAGGAAGAGAGTCGTCTTCTTCCTCTCCGGCAGCACCATCCGCCACCATTGCCCCGACCATTCCGGCGCTACCAGGGTCTCCCCCTCTCCAATCTCTCCACCAGGAACCCCCACATCCTCCCGTGAGCCCGTTCCACTACTCAATCTTGATCAAGACTCGCCGCGGGCAAGTTTCCGCTTTCTCCGACGACCGCCGTCCGCCGCGGAGCTCATCGCCGCCAGCTCCGTCCACCCCAGAGAACAAAGCAACCACCGGAGTGACCGCCTTGGTCTCGCGGATCCATCCCGACCCTTTGGAACCCGCGGGGAGCCGCCGTTCGCCGGCGACGACCATCGTTGCCCCGCCTCCGTTCGGGCATAGGAAGGGGAGGGAGGGATAGACCGGTCAAACCTGACCAGTAGGCCAGGCGGGCCCACTGTCAGTGACTCGCGAGCCGTCCGCGCTGTAATAAGTGAAAGCGCATAGTGCCCAGTACGTATCTCCTACTTAGAAAACGTATTTTCCCCGAAAACGTTTTCTTTTCTGTTTTGTTTTAAAACAGATTTTGACCACAACTTTGACTGCCTATAACTTTTTAAATATAACTCCAAATGAGTTGATTCTTTTTCCTACCTTCCTCAAATTTGATCTAGTTTATTTTAATATTTATTTGAAAATTTTCCAAAACAACTTTTTGTACTGTTTTGAAATGTGTGTTAATTCAAATATTTTTTTAAAATAGGATTTTGGAGAGGGGGAAGAAACTTTCAAAAGTTTTGGAGAGCACCTCACCCCTCCACAACTTCAAGGCAAGCATCTTGAACCCTGGCATAATATTTTTGATGTCTTGGTTGACACATTTATAACACCACCTCATTTCGGTGGAATTGATATTTCATGTGACATGATCATTTGCATGGAAGCATATCAACGATTTCCTTGCTATTGGAAATGAAAATGATTGTGATGGTAATCATCCTCATGTGCCTTGCATGCATACCGGAAAGGAACCCGGGAAAGCCTCGGCTTGGGTAGGCGTGAGCTTGTTGCCGGTCCTCGTCGGGACGGTTATGTCCGGTATGGCATGGTAGGGTACATTGAGTGGAGATTTCTTCAATTGTATTATATTTGATATACATGTCATGCAGGAACTTATAACCTCCTGAGTCGACCGCAGATCGAGTCTTGTTCCAGTAACCCCCATACTTGCATCGTACTACCACTCGTCCCTGCCGCAGGTAGGGTACGGTTCAGTAAGTTGTCAACCCCTTTCTAGCACACACCGTACAGAGAGGCCATGGTGGAAGATATCGGTTGTAGCCGGTAGGCATGCCACCTGGTCAGGGGGGCATGGGTGTTTCCGGTTGGGACCGAGAGGGGAGGCCACCCCTTAGAGCGCGCGATATAAATTTGATCCCATGCTACGCGAGGTTGTAGCCTCCCCACTTAGAGTTTTGCTTGACAAGTGTCGTGGGTGATTCCAGACACCGATGAGTTAAGCTGGTGTGTGCAAGTTAGGCGTGTTTTCAACTAAAAGGCCGTAGACGGAATTAGTCCCGATGGACCAAAGAAATCCGTTACTCGTGGGTAAAGAGTACATCCTCTGCAGAGATTAAACCTATTTGAATTTCCGTGTCCATGGTTAAGGACTACAGTCTAGGATGGGTCAAGCGTCGGTCTTAGTGTCGGTCTTCGGAGGTGAAACGGTTAAACCAGAACGGGAACTACTACTTGAGACTTGTGATGATTATGATTATTACTATTGTTGACTAACCCGTGATATTATTGTTATCATCGAGTATCTCTGGGATGGTTCTACCTCCGAGATATTTCACTATGATTATTTAATTTTAAGCCCTTTATGTGGTGTCGCTCAGACGCCCAACTGTGGCATTTCTTTTAATGCCCTTTATGTGGTGTCGCTCAGACGCCCGACTGTGGCATTTCTTTTAAATCCCTTTATGTGGTGTCGCTCAGACGCCCGACTGTGGCATTTCTTTTAAAGCCCTTTATGTGGTGTCGCTCAGACGCCCGACTGTGGCATTTCTTTTAAAGCCCTTTATGTGGTGTCGCTCAGACGCCCGACTGTGGCGTTTCTTTTAAAGCCCTTTATGTGGTGTCGCTCAGACGCCCGACTGTGGCACTTCTTTCAAAGCCCTTTATGTGGTGTCGCTCAGACGCCCGACTGTGGCATTTCTTTTAAAGCCCTTTATGTGGTGTCGCTCAGATGCCCGACTGTGGTATTATTATTATTATTCTGCATTTACCGCTCGAGGAGTCTTCCAGACACTCGTTTGGCACCAGTATCTATCATTCCGCATTTTTCCGCTCAAGGAGTCATTCAGACCCTCGCTTGGCACCCAGTATTTATTACCTCTACGTGGCCATTGCATAAATTTCCAGTTGCATATGAATAACCTCTTTACATGCATCAAGATATTTATTTATGACTAACTAAGTGAGTAAAAGGATATTGCAAAGCATGAGCATCAACGGTTATATTATACCTGTGTTCTTAATGTTTGCGAGTACATTCAAAGTACTCACTGGCTTGTCCCTGGCTATTGTCTTGGCCAGATTTATTGCTTGGGGAGGAGCGTTGCGACGACCGCCTCGGAATCTGAGCAACGGTGATAGCAGCCTCGTGAAGATAGGAGTTAACCTGGTCAGCTGTTCCCGTGGGAAATGGAGTCCCATAGTCGTGGTGATCCACAAACCGCTTCCGCCCTCAACCACTAGAAACCATTTGTTGTACTCATAGGCCACAATGGTCTTGTACTACATATTTTTGTACCTTTGCCTGGAATTTCTGTAACAAGTTGGTGCCTCATCAGCTAACAGTAATCCTGGGGCTGATGAGCTCGACGGCCATTTTCTGGAATTTAATGTCTGGAAAACCGGTCGCGACAGACTTGGTATCAGAGCTAGGCTGACCATTGGCTAATCCTATCCTAGCCAGGTCAATAAACTTAGGCATGCCAAACCACCGAGCCATAACCAAACCCACAGCCAAGCTTCTCCTGCAAGATAGCCCCACAGTGACCCGACACCTTTTGGCAGTCGGTGCCCAACCTACCAGCCTAGCCGTCGATCACGCGCCAGTGACCGGCCCCCCTAAATAGTCCTTTCGCGCAAGCGTGCGAAGGAAGACTCCGACCCCTTTTTCCTATAATAAGGGCCATTGCATGACCTTGCCAAGCACCTCTCACCATGTGCATCACCCTCACAACCATTTCCTCGCCATGCCGAACCCCAGCATTTACCTAAGAACCCCCGATGCAACCCCGGGTAGTTTTGTCAAGATATTGTGGGATTTTACCTGCAGTACCATGGGCGCTACCCAGCCACCCCAGTACGAGCTGTTCAAATCGAGGATCACCTCTTTCACCTCGAGATACTGGGCAGCAGTGCACATTCCTCCCGTAAACTCAGCCCAAGACCCAACAGAGGTCTTCTTCGTGGGGAAATCTATGCCAACCCCGCAGATGGCCGTGGAAGCTGTGGCTTGCGAAGCACTTGCTCGCCTTCGATTCGCGGTACCCTATGCCAGCGAACGTGGGTATTATTACTTCCCGAGCCGTGCAGCGCCCGGAGGAGTAACATCGTTTCCCGGTGTGCGAATCGAAAGAGACCCCGTCCTGGCCAACCTTGTCCAGTATGTCATCGCTCAAGAGTGTTTGATCCAACGCGTGATGGGTTATCTCCAGAGCCTCGCAGACTTAAATCCTCAGATCGCCATCGGCAGATCACCGAGGCCCGACCAGGAGAGACACGTGCATTGACTAGTCAATCCGCTTTCTCCGATAGAGGAAGAATGTGTCTCAGTACCAGAAACATTTTCTCGGGACCCCATCCAGTTACCGTTTGCATTATAGACATCGCTGCTACGTTATTTATTGCAACCTTTATTTGCGTGTTGTAACTTGTGCGTGGAGCTTATGTGTGCTTTAAGTGTGTTATTTTGTCAATTTCGATTAATATGAGTGTTTCTGTTGCATTACTGTTTTCTTCCGCGAATAATCCTGGAGTGAGACATCTTTTTCTAAGTCGATACTTCGGCACTTTCTCATGACGTGGATTTCACGCAAGCACAACGACAATAGCTGACCCACAACCGCAAACACTCGGACACACACACGTACACCGTTTACAAAACTTTGCAACAGTGTTGCAGCTGGCTAACCCCTCTCCTAACCACGGTTAGCACCTGGCATCCCACCTACTCCTCGTGATCACCACCGCCGTGGAGAGCCAACACCCGAGCAGCAGCATCGCGACGGTCATCGAGGATCATCGCACACAGGAGCACGGAGAGCCCCAGCAGTGTCGCCAGCCCTCCGCATATCAAGATCGCGTACCAGTCCGGCATCGCCTCCGCCATTAGAGCCTCGCCCGAGCTTCTGTAAGCAGTAATGGAGGAGGAAGTAGGGGGAGAAGCAAGGCCAGAGGTGAGGAGAAGAGAGAAACACCTCGGCCGTTTTATAGCTCGAGCTCGGTGCACGGTGGGCGTAGTCCACCAACGCCGCTCGTCGCCCGATCGCCGGTGTTCGGGGACGAATCCGCGAGCAGTGCCGACAGCGCGCTGGCCCGCGAGGTGAGTGCACGCTGCTTCGGCAGCTAGCACGCCGCGCACTACCGCGGTACGGCCTAGATGCCCTACGCGCTAGGCGTCGCCGGTGGAGAAAGCGCGGGAAAGCGCGCAGGAGAGAGGGAGAAGAAGAGCCAGAGGGAGAAGAAGAGGCTGACTGTGGGCCCCGGGTCCACCTGTCGGCCAGAGAGAGCACTGTGCTCCCGGGTACGACCAGCATATATTTAAATTTAGACTTTATTCTAGATTTATACCCAGCGTAGAAATCTCACGTTTTTGTCTCAGACCGTAGATTTTTCCATGCAGCACCAGTATTTCACACTGTGGTTTTCATCACTTATTGCCCTCTTACTGTAGCCACATTTTCATTGCATGCAATTTTTCTTATACAACTTTTAACAAATCTCAAGGACGAGATTTTTCTTAAGGGGGGTAGTATTGTGACACCCCCAAAAAAATTTTGGCCTTGTTTTATTAATTAAATTTTTTGCCAGGACTTAAAACCTTTATTTTCTGAGCTCCCTTTTGATCTTTAACCTTGTCATTATGGAGTTTTCCCCTAAGTGTAAACTTTTCAAATATGTTATTGGACTTGTTTAACCTCTGTAGAAAAACTTTACTTTCATCAGTACAACTAATGGCACAACTCGTTTGCTTGATCTTCACTTTCTTGAAAATGGTTTTTCAAGGTTAAATGGCCATATTTGAACTACAACCATTTGATAGATTCACTTAAAATTCCCACAAGAATTTGGAGATGTCATGTGATGTTATTAAATAACTTTTATGAAAAAACATCTTTATTTCATGAAATATTTTGAGCTCTACACCCTTTTTTGTTCTCTGGTCCAGTGGGCAATTTTGCACTACAACCCATTTAAATATTTTCTTCTAGCCTCTACCAAAATTATGAGATGTTAGTAATATCATATGATTCAACTTTATGCAAAAACCTAGTGATGTTATTTACAAATTTTGAGTGAATCAGCATCATCTTCATTCTGGACCAGACTGGTGTTTTCTACTGCAACCCTATTATTTCTTGCTCCAGTGACCTTGTGTTTTCTCATGCTCATAGTCCTCCCTACCACACCCCTAAGTCCAGGAGCATGCACCCTTTGGGGCAATTTTGGTTCATGAAATGATGCCATTTATTTCCTGTCCAGAATTGTAGTTTTGTAAAATTTGCACTAGCAAGTTCCTCATTTTATCCAAATGACCTCACCACCCTCTTGTACATCCAAGGAGACACTGATCTGGAGAAATTGACCACTCCAAGTATTGCCTAAGTGCCCTTGGCATTGTGTCAAACACCTTGTGGGCATGATCTGTTTTGGCATGATTCTTGTCATTGCACTATGATCTTGCACCTCTGATCAAACTAGCATGTCCACTAGACTCCCTGTTTCCCCTAACCTCGATCTGCTAAACCCCAACCTCACCTGTGACCTGTAGCATGCCGCGACATTGTGTCGAACATCTCCCGTGCGTGCACTGGACGCGCCCAGAGCGCGCGTATTGCACGATGCCGCGCCCGAGCCGACACGCTGGCCCCCTGGTTTTGGCCCGCTCTGCAGCGCCACGCCACACACTCACCGCCTCACCACTACACGCCAGCCCGCCCGGGCGCCCTACAGCGCCGCCACCAGAGTCCCTTTGGCGGCACGCCACGGTCGCCCGACAGCCCCTGCTCATGTCGGCGCCGCCCGAGCCACCCCGGCTCGCCACCTGGCCCCTGGAGCAGTGCAAGCGTGTCTGCTAGCCCTCGTCGCCGCCACGTCGCCCTAGCTACAGAGAGGCGGTTCGCCGGAGAGCTTATCCACGGCCGCCGCGAACCGACTCGATTGTGCTATACGAGAGGCCCCGAGCTCAAACCCGTGCGCAGGCAGTCTCACAGCACTTCACTCTTGCCCCTTTGGCCGTCAATCGAAGGAAGAGAGTCGTCTTCTTCCTCTCCGGCAGCTCCATCCGCCACCATTGCCCCGACCATTCCGGCGCTACCAGGGTCTCCCCCTCTCCAATCTCTCCACCAGGAACCCCCACATCCTCCCGTGAGCCCGTTCCACTACTCAATCTTGATCAAGACTCGCCGCGGGCAAGTTTCCGCTTTCTCCAACGACCGCCGTCCGCCGCGGAGCTCATCGCCGCCAGCTCCGTCCACCCCAGAGAACAAAGCAACCACCGGAGTGACCGCCTTGGTCTCGCGGATCCATCCCGACCCTTTGGAACCCGCGGGGAGCCGCCGTTCGCCGGCGACGACCACCGTTGCCCCGCCTCCGTTCGGGCATAGGAAGGGGAGGGAGGGATAGACCGGTCAAACCTGACCAGTAGGCCAGGCGGGCCCACTGTCAGTGACTCGCGAGCCGTCCGCGCTGTAATAAGTGAAAGCGCATAGTGCCCAGTACGTATCTCCTACTTAGAAAACGTATTTTCCCCGAAAACGTTTTCTTTTCTGTTTTGTTTTAAAACAGATTTTGACCACAACTTTGACTGCCTATAACTTTTTAAATATAACTCCAAATGAGTTGATTCTTTTTCCTACCTTCCTCAAATTTGATCTAGTTTATTTTAATATTTATTTGAAAATTTTCCAAAACAACTTTTTGTACTGTTTTGAAATGTGTGTTAATTCAAATATTTTTTTAAAATAGGATTTTGGAGAGGGGGAAGAAACTTTCAAAAGTTTTGGAGAGCACCTCACCCCTCCACAACTTCAAGGCAAGCATCTTGAACCCTGGCATAATATTTTTGATGTCTTGGTTGACACATTTATAACACCACCTCATTTCGGTGGAATTGATATTTCATGTGACATGATCATTTGCATGGAAGCATATCAACGATTTCCTTGCTATTGGAAATGAAAATGATTGTGATGGTAATCATCCTCATGTGCCTTGCATGCATACCGGAAAGGAACCCGGGAAAGCCTCGGCCTTGGGTAGGCGTGAGCTTGTTGCCGGTCCTCGTCGGGACGGTTATGTCCGGTATGGCATGGTAAGGTACATTGAGTGGAGATTTCTTCAATTGTATTATATTTGATATACATGTCATGCAGGAACTTATAACCTCCTGAGTCAACCGCAGATCGAGTCTTGTTCCAGTAACCCCCATACTTGCCTCGTACTACCACTCGTCCCTGCGGCAGGTAGGGTACGGTTCAGTAAGTTGTCAACCCCTTTCTAGCACACACTGTACAGAGAGGCCATGGTGGAAGATATCGGTTGTAGCCGGTAGGCATGCCACCTGGTCAGGGGGGCATGGGTGTTTCCGGTTGGGACCGAGAGGGGAGGCCACCCCTTAGAGCGCGCGATATAAATTTGATCCCATGCTACGCGAGGTTGTAGCCTCCCCACTTAGAGTTTTGCTTGACAAGTGTCGTGGGTGATTCCAGACACCGATGAGTTAAGCTGGTGTGTGCAAGTTAGGCGTGTTTTCAACTAAAAGGCCGTAGACGGAATTAGTCCCGATGGACCAAAGAAATCCGTTACTCGTGGGTAAAGAGTACATCCTCTGCAGAGATTAAACCTATTTGAATTTCCGTGTCCATGGTTAAGGACTACAGTCTAGGATGGGTCAAGCGTCGGTCTTAGTGTCGGTCTTCGGAGGTGAAATGGTTAAACCAGAACAGGAACTACTACTTGAGACTTGTGATGATTATGATTATTACTATTGTTGACTAACCCGTGATATTATTGTTATCATCGAGTATCTCTGGGATGGTTCTACCTCCGGGATATTTCACTATGATTATTTAATTTTAAGCCCTTTATGTGGTGTCGCTCAGATGCCCAACTGTGGCATTTCTTTTAATGCCCTTTATGTGGTGTCGCTCAGACGCCCGACTGTGGCATTTCTTTTAAAGCCCTTTATGTGGTGTCGCTCAGACGCCCGACTGTGGCATTTCTTTTAAAGCCCTTTATGTGGTGTCGCTCAGACGCCCGACTGTGGCATTTCTTTTAAAGCCCTTTATGTGGTGTCGCTCAGACGCCCGACTGTGGCGTTTCTTTTAAAGCCCTTTATGTGGTGTCGCTCAGACGCCTTACTGTGGCACTTCTTTCAAAGCCCTTTATGTGGTGTCGCTCAGACGCCCGACTGTGGCATTTCTTTTAAAGCCCTTTATGTGGTGTCGCTCAGACGCCCGACTGTGGTATTATTATTATTATTCTGCATTTACCGCTCGAGGAGTCTTCCAGACACTCGTTTGGCACCAGTATCTATCATTCCGCATTTTTCCGCTCAAGGAGTCATTCAGACCCTCGCTTGGCACCCAGTATTTATTACCTCTACGTGGCCATTGCATAAATTTCCGGTTGCATATGAATAACCTATTTACATGCATCAAGATATTTATTTATGACTAACTAAGTGAGTAAAAGGATATTGCAAAGCATGAGCATCAACGGTTATATTATACCTGTGTTCTTAATGTTTGCGAGTACATTCAAAGTACTCACTGGCTTGTCCCTGGCTATTGTCTTGGCCAGATTTATTGCTTGGGGAGGAGCGTTGCGATGACCGCCTCGGAATCTGAGCAACGGTGATAGCAGCCTCGTGAAGATAGGAGTTAACCTGGTCAGCTGTTCCCGTGGGAAATGGAGTCCCATAGTCGTGGTGATCCACAAACCGCTTCCGCCCTCAACCACTAGAAACCATTTGTTGTACTCATAGGCCACAATGGTCTTGTACTACATATTTTTGTACCTTTGCCTGGAATTTCTGTAACAAGTTGGTGCCTCATCAGCTAACAGTAATCCTGGGGCTGATGAGCTCGACGGCCATTTTCTGGAATTTAATGTCTGGAAAACCGGTCGCGACAATTTCTTTGTCACTTGTTGACCGTACTTTCTTGTCCATACCAAATCTTAGTTGTTATTTCGAATAATGAGAGAATCGTAGAAGTTATCGGAATCCGGGGCTAGAGTCTTTGGCTGAATATCCACAGATGATCGATTCCCTGCGCTAGCAAGTATTGGATTGGAGTGGGGGTTAGCAAACATCGGTTGCTAACTACCTTTTGCACGGTTTGGAGCTTCAGATCTGCCATCCCACTGCCACGGTCAACACTGTACTCATCATGCTTATGTTTTCCCCATTTTATGATGACCACAATCAGCCTACGTGGTTCGTGTCGTAATAGCACTGCTCCAACCATCGAGCTAAACAAGCTTAGTTGTACAAATTCATATATGATATTATTGTTGATATTAGTAAAACTGAGAGAGGTTTAATTGGTTAGCTAAATGTTCCT
The DNA here is from genome assembly GCA_032464435.1 of Aegilops umbellulata. NCBI lineage: Eukaryota > Viridiplantae > Streptophyta > Magnoliopsida > Poales > Poaceae > Aegilops > Aegilops umbellulata. Next base: position 432,713,999 of record CP136056.1, read on the forward strand.
ACTTTAGTTTCGAAATGCATGTGAGCCACATTTGGAGAGACCGGAAAGAATAGTATTTCTCATTGCGCTCTGGTTCATCATGGGTGGCCAACCGACATTGTATTAAAAGACTTGTAATATCTTCAATCTGCTTGCTCTTCTGCTCTTCTTTAAGATGATGCTCTTCTCTTGCGGTCGATTGGTCAGGTTGAGTTGTTCTCCCTTAGTATATTTTGAATCTGTCAGGTCAGGTCGACTTGTTCTTCTTTACTATATGTTGAAGCTATCATCTGTGAAGTGTCATCACTTCTGGAGCTCTCATATTTTGAGTAGTAGGCCACATTATATTAATGCACACAACAAATTACAGCATGCATGGCATATTTTAAAAGAATTGCAGAGATAGCACAAAGGGGTTTACAGGGAGGCAGTATTGGATTAGAATCACTTCTGCATTACAAAGAAAATCTCACTTGTTTTTATGTTTTCATGCATGTCAGATATTGAACATTATCAAAATGAATATGAGAATGGGCGCACGAGAGGAATATTGCGGAACGACCCACTTGCTAACAAACTTGGCATGGTGGATGATGGCCTATCTTATTCACCCATCAAGGTGCTTGCTCTAACTTTGCAAAGTTGTATTGGTCGCACATATTTTGCTTCGGACCTCTTGCATTACTTCTACTTTGTTACACCATCTGCTTAGTTTAAGCATCATATATGAGTATATGCCATTCCTATCCATTTTCTGTACCTATTCCATGTGTCGTCACACTATGTTTTTCCAGTCAAATGTTGTTCTTTTGTAATAGATGTCCAAAAGGAAGAGGGTGAGTGCAGATCCTCAAGGAATACAAACTAGGTATTTGGAAAAGGTTGTGATACCTGTTAAATCAGATAGATCAGCAACCACAGAATACACAGGCCCAACTGTACCACACTTTACCCCTACTCTAGTGGCCAAACCCCTATTAGAACTGCCGAGAGCCCAGCGTTAGGTACTGTCTATGATATCAATTCAAAATTTGAACTCCTAAATTTCTGCTTGTGCCTTACCTTCTCTCTTGTATGAAAACTAATTTCAGATGAATCTCCTTGCTCAAAGGATCATACGATCTCAAAACAATAATGGGCTCTGCATTGCTCTTGTCAGTACCTCTCTCCCTTTTGCCTTGTAATGTTGTACTTAATTAATTGCTATTTGATTATGTATCATCAGTCTGCACCTGAGCTTCATTATTCTCTGTTTCTTCCAATATTATTTGATCTATATTTACTCTTTGCAAAATTTAGAATAATGGCAACGCTTATAAAGAATTTTCTTTGGGGAATTTATTGAATTATCCTTCCATCAACATGGAGAAGGGCTTTGTCCAGCCTGTGTTAACATGTAATGTAAGTTCATCCTTCTCAAGCCTTCAAACTTTGTTCTATTATAGATTAGGCTAGGCATCATTTCCTCCACTACTGTTTGCTTAGCTGTTTACATCTGATTGGATGTTTGCAACAACTACCAGTTTCAAATTGTAGTTGTAAAAAAATGTTCCTTATGCAGAACAGATCCATTTATTTCCTTATATAATTGTGAAACCTGTTACGTGTCTCCTTGTTTCTCTTTCAGACTCGTATCTCTTATGCCAGGCAGAACTTTAGGGAAGATAGTGAGCCAAACCATCTTGAGGACATCGAGATGACCCCAAGGTCCTGTCTTGATGAAGACAGTGAGTTGAAGCTACTCACCAGCAGGTGTGAGACAACCTCTGTGCAGTCGCTGCCTCAATCAGTTCGACTTCTTCAGTCTCAACTTAAAGCAGAAAGGCTTGCTTCAGCTCAGCTCTGACTTGAAGTCAAAGATGCAAGAAGATGTCAGAGGACTACCGTGCACACCATCATGCCTTAAATCTAGTGTTGATGCATCTATCGTTGACACAACTGAGGTCTACTCAGCTTCTTCAGCTGTTTGGGGGGGGGCGACCTGGCCAGGCCTAGTGCCTTCTGAAGTGCTCTCAGTTTTGTATATTCTTTTGTCCCCTGACATCTGGGTACGCCTAAAGTAAAGAGGGGGTGCGGGAGGCCACCGAGGTGGGCACAATCCACCTGGGCGCACCTGGGCGCCCAGGCGTGCCCTGGTGGGTTGTGCCCCCCTCGGGGCACTCCCAGGTGCTTCTCTGGCCCACTGGTGGTCTTCTGGTCCATAAAAATCCACAATAAGTTTCGCGGTGTTTGGACTCCGTTTGATATTGATTTCCTGCGATGTAAAAAACAAGGAAAAAACAACAACTGGCACTGGGCACTGGGTCAATAGGTTAGTCCCAAAAAATTATATAAATTTGCTATAAAATGATTTTAAAACATCCAAGAGTCATAGTATATAAGCATGAATACTTCATAAATTTTAGATACATTGGAGACTTATCACCCAACGGCGTGATGGAAGGTGGAGGAGGAAGCACCGGCACCAGGGTTAACAAGTTAGCAGCAGCAGAGGGGGTCGGGGGCTTCGAAGCCTTCGGTACCTCGTCAGGCGAGCTAAGGGCAGGCACCTCCGGAGCTGGCTTGACTAAAGAGACCGCTTTCTCCTGAGGCTGGGCCTTTGAGTCTCGCGAGGATAATTGTCGGTGTTCAGGGAACGGGGTCCCCAGACTTGCCTGCCTGCGGCCCGCGTCGTGGGAGAGCTAGCGGGCATGTACGAACCATATTCATCAGTGAGACATTTGAGACCCTCGCGAGGCGGACGATGCAAGACCTCCTCAGGAGCGGCCTCACCAGACTTCCTCGCGAGGAGCGGAGAAACCAAGGCAGGGCAAACCTCGCGAGGCTCTCATGACATGAGCCATAACGATCAAGATCAGGCGGGTGCCAGGCGGGCGCCAGCGCGCGCAGCGTCTTTGTTTCCTCTTTCGTGCTAAGGAGGCAAGCACAGGCGCGGAGTACTAAGGCATCAAGCAAAGGTTTCCATATCGGTGCAACAAGACCAAGACTAACGGGACGGCAAGACGGAGGTCACCATGGAGCCCAATGAGGCGTTACCACCAGAGCCTTTTGTAGGCGAAGACCACTTTTGTCATGATAAGATGTACTAGCTGTCCCCATTCAAATCAGCCGTTGTTGGCTCCCTTCCCGCTCAATATTTGGGAGGAGGACCAGGGCCTATATAAGTAGAACTAGCCACCACAGTAGGGGGCATCTCATATTGAGGGAATCAAGTCCTCACCCACATAAGTTGGCCAAGCACAAGAACACCTCAACCTCAGGAGGCTGGTCTTCCCGTTGTACTGTTCATCATCAGCCCCAGAGGCAATCCACCACCACCACACTAGAGTAGGGTATTACACGAGAACGGTGGCCCGAACCAGTATAAATCTTGTGTCTTTTGAGTCGTGGCTTCGTCGAGTTCATCCGCGAGATCTTAGCGAGGTAGGGCGTGGATCGGCAGGGAGGAAATCTTTGCGCGCACCCTAGTGTTCGAACCTTGAGGGTTTTGCCGGAACCCGTGATCCGACATTTGGCGCGCTAGGTAGGGGTGCGCCGAAGCTTCCTTTCCGTTGTTTCGCGAACAGTTGCTCCGTCGTTTCCATGGCGGATGCTCGCCATGCTCGTGCTGAGCGCCGGGCTGCCTTGGCCACCCACGTCGCTCAGACGGCTCCCGTCGATGGGCCACCTTGTCGTTATCCGTCTCCTGCCGCCAACGCCGCCACCGGCCTGATAGGGAATGAGCAGCAAGCGTCCTCACAGCACCCCTCGGTGCGGCGGGACGGCCGCACCGCCACTCCATCTCTGACCCCGGCCGGTTCCTCGTCCCACGCTCGTCGCGCTCCCATGGCGCAAGAGCTCCTGCGCTACCGCCCGGTCGACGACCTCTACGAGGACTAGCTCGACTGCATCGCTGAGCTCGTCCGTGCCGTCCTTCTCTCCACCGCACCTTCTGCCAGCTACAGGCGACGTAGCTCACGGAGCACCTCCACCACCTCTGCCCCAAGACGGCGCCCTGGCGCTAAGGCGCGAGGATCCACGACGCGACCCGCCGTGTACGGCGCCCGCGCATGAAGAAAGAAGCTGTCAAGAAGTCCCTCGATCGCGAGAAAAAGCTCCGCCGCTCCTCGCAACACCGCGCCGGGATCGTCTGCCGCGGCAGGGCCCCGCGCCGCTTGCTGTGGCGGCACGTGTGCATGAATACCAAGTTCCACCTCCAAGACGGGCCCCGACGACCACGGCCGGCTGCCGCACCTTCACCCCCTAGCTATGCAGCGTCGCCTGGCCGGGCAAGTTCAAGCCAGATCTGCCTCCTCGTTACGACGACACCCCCGACCCCGCGGAGTTCCTGCAGATCTACGAGCTGAGCATCGAGGTGGCCAATGGCAACGAGAAAGTCATGGCGAACTGGTTCCTTATGGCACTCAAAGACGGCGCCCGTTCGTGGCTCCTGAATCTGCCTCCGGGCTCAATCTCCTCCTGGGACGAGATGGGCGACCGCTTCATCGCCAACTTCCAGGGCAGTCGCGACCGCCGGCCGGCCGCGGGTGACCTACGCTGCATCAAGCAACAACTAGGAGAGACCCTCCAGAAGTACATCCAGCGCTTCAACAACATTCGTCTCAAGATCCCCAAGGTGACGGACGAGGCCATCATCTCCGCGTTCTCTGATGGCGTCCGCGACGTCAAGATGAAGGAAGAGCTCGCTATCCATGAGGAGCTGTGCACATATTAGGAGTTGTTCAACATGGCGACCAAGTGCGCAAGAGCTTAGGAAGGGCGCCTCTCCCTCCTCGAGCTGCCCGCTACAGACCCGGAGGAGAAGAAAGCCAAGGACAAGGACGTGAAGCGCAAGGGAGCAGCCGTGCTCGCGGCGGAGCCGGACACCAAGCGAGGCAGAGACTAGCCCGAGTCATCCAAGAGCAGCCGACCATTCTGCGCCTTCCACAACCTGAATACCCACAACACCGGCGACTATCAAGAGCTCAGAGCTATTCGTGAAGGACGCTTTGGTCGACGCCCCGAGCACAACGATCGGGGCTACGGACGAGGAGGAGGACGTGGTGGCGGGTGCTGGGACGACCATGGCCCACACTAGGAGTGGCGCGACCGGCCTCGTGAGGACCGCTGGCAGGATCATCCTCGTGAGGGTGCCTGGAGGGACCAACATCGTGAGGATCGTCCTCGGGGCAACGCCGGTCTTCCCCCGCTGCCGCCACCGCCTTGAAGCTATGACGACCACCATCAGGACGATGGGGCTGGGGGCTTCCAGGAGCCGCACGCTATCGCCTACATCTTGGGCGGAGCCCAGGCCCCAGCCTCGCAGCGTATCTTCAAACAGTTTGCTCGTGAAGTGAATGCAGTCCTCCCCAAGCTTAAGGCCACGCGCCCGCTCAGGTGGTCCCATTGCGCCATCACCTTCAAATCGGCAGACCAGCTCAAGTGCGCAGCCACCGCTGGTGCCCTCATGATGCTTTGTTCACCAGTCATCAGCAACATGCAAGTCACCAAGACCCTCGTCGATGGTGGCGCAAGGCTCAAAGTCCTGTCTGTCGACACGTTCGACAACCTCCAAGTGCCGTATGGCCAGCTCCAGCCTACCAAGCCTTTCTCAGGAGTGACCGACGGTTCCACCACATCGATAGGGCATGTCCGCCTCCCTGTCACCTTCGGAGAATGCAAGAACTCATGCACCGAGCTCATTGACTTCGACGTCGCACACACCCGTCTGCCATACAATGCCATCCTTGGGTATCTAGCCCTGGGCAAGTTCATGGCGGTGACCCACCACGGCTACAATGTCCTCAAGATGCCGGGAAGCAGCGGAATCATCACAGTGCCACGCGAAGAAAGAGACTCGGTGTGCTCCCTCGAGCGTGCCTTTCCAGCTGTAGAAATCGACGACCCCGATAGCAAGGGCGAGGGCCCTCCAGAGGCCCTCCCAAAGAAGAAGAAGCAGTTGCGCTGTGCCAGACCTCAAGAGGGTGGCATCGTAGCTGGAACCTCGTCAGGATCAACGCCCGCTCCAAGGGCGCCTCCCTCCATCGCATAGGAAGGCGCGTCCAGCGCCCTCCTCGGGAAGGGCTCGGGGGATTTCTTCTGGTGGGCCTCAGACCTTGCCAACATCACGAGGGATGCACTCGGGCACCACTTGGAGGCGTGCTTCACGGCACGTTTCCCTCAGGAGGACATAGGGAGAGGAGCGTCCACCGCTCAGGAGTACATAGCCAAGACCGCTCAGGAGCCCCCCATCTAGGCGAGGATGCTAGGCTGCGCGTCTGCATCGACGTTCCAGGGCTCAATAGGGCCGCATCTCAGGAGCTTTTCTGGCCTTCGTGCATGGGCCACTGCGAGGGTCCACCACACAGCTATGTCCACATGCCTTTCAGCCTGCCGAGTGTGTCGTCAGCCTATTAGTGCAACTTGCAGCGCATCCTGGCAGCTCAGGAGGCCAGGCACCACAGAGTGCTGACGGAGATGGAGACGGTCCTCAAGGAACCGCCTGGACCCCCAGAGCCTCCCGAGGTTCAGGGCCCCGGTGGCTCATGAGGTGCAGCCCCTTCGCCGCATACCTTCAGCTGCCTCGACATCCCTTCATCAACAGAACTAGGTAACAATTTCCAAGTTCATTTAGCTGGGAGCGCCCCTCGGGCTGCATCATTCCCAGGCCGCGTGGGTCCGTCCCTGTGGCATGTATCCCTTTTTCTTCATGTCTTTAGCTTACCTTGCTGGGGGCGCCCCTCAAGCTGCATCATCCCCAAGCCGCTCAGGCCTGACCCAGCGGCATGCATCTCCCTTGCATTTACTTAAGCCTGCTGCTCTCCATGCTTAATCTACCTATGATTATCACCTGCCTGACTCGCGCCTCCCACGGGGGCTGCTCACGCCGGCACGGCGCTTGTGCATGGGTCCGTCCCTACAACGTCGACAAATCTGTGCGGCCAAGCTCTAGCTTGTGGCATGCCCCACGCACGTCACCTCACCAGGCCGTCAGTGCCGTTGCCTCCTCGCGAACCAACCGGGCAGACTAACAACCATAATGGCAAACTGTGTTTCTCCTTGTGCTGGTTCGCATGGATCTCATGAGGAGGATAGCAGGCGGCACCGCGAGCTTCCTCTTCTCCCGTGCAATCCGCTTGCGCGTTAAAAGGGGGCTCCTAAGCATCGCGACTCAGGGGCTCTTACTGGCTCTCCAGCCCTCAACCCCTGGCCTTGAACACGACATGCGACCTGGCATACCAGCGGCGGCTGAGCTCCCTCGAGGGCCGGGACCTGAGGACGTAGAGCACGAAGGAGAACATGGGAGAAAGGGAGACTCGTATGGGCCTGACCTAGCAACGCTGCAGAAGCTTGCGCACGAGCCTGGCGCATCACAAGGACTCGGCCCTAAACCATCAAGATAAGTCCCGCACTCAGACCAACTAATTGTTGGAGCCTAGGGTTTACGCTCGCCGCGGCCCTGTTGCGGACACGTCGCCTCCCTTTCTTGCCTTACCATAGCTGCTTGAGTGCTAAAGGGGACCTCCTAAGCATCGCGCCTCAGGGGCTCTTACTGGACCTCGGGCCGCTCACCTCCTGGCCTTGACCACGGCACGCGACCTGGCATACCAGCGACAGCTGCAGCCTGCCTGGGGACCGGGAACCGTCAGCGTAGAGCAACAAGCTATCGTGAGGTTGGAAAGGGGAGACCGAGCCTTAACAGGACATGCGTTCGCAGATTTTCATAATAAGGAAGATATACACAAAAGACATCATAGACCCTTACACGCCCCCATGGGGCACTTCTTGGTTCCTCGCAGGGAATAATAGATGAGAACCTAGGGGAATCCTATCTACACCCTCCTACGGCCGACGCCATCATCAACAGTGGGTCGCGGGAGGCCGGCGCCAAGCCCATCCAGATCAGCGGTGGCGGCTAGACGCCGCGGCCCTGCTTCGAGCCCGGCGAGAGCTCGGGGGCATGTAGCTGTCGTCGATCGTCTCCGGAGTCCCGTAGAGCTCAGGAGAACCGCTGGACTCCCATGAGTCACTGCTGCTGGAGTAGCCACGAGCGGAGCGGGCGTCATCCTGGCGCTCCCCTCCAGGGCAACACTCCAAGCGGCGTCCCTCCGCATCGAAGAGCTTGAAGAAAAGTGTGGAGGCGCCGTCATACTCGAAGTGGATCGCGAGGGCGCCCTTCACACAGCAAACCCGCGCGACCTCGCCCCAGCCGCGGGTCATGAAGATCTTGCCGGTGGAGACCGCTTCGACCTCTGCTCCGGTCGCTGGGACATCGCAGTCAGGATGGTGCAGCCAGAGCTCAAGGGCCCCCCTCGGCGGCATCAAGTCTGAGAAGAACCGCGGGAAGCGGATCCAAGAGCTTGGAGTCATCGACGCCCATAGCACAAGCTCGCCCGATGAATCCGTGGCATGGATTCCAGGGGCAACAGCGCGTGTCGCCATCGCACGGCGACCACGGACGCGATGCGGGCGGCGCCGCTCGTCGCTCCGCCCTCCCGAGCCCTCGGCTTGGGCGTACAAAGGTAGCGGATACACTGGAGGAGGCCGCTCACAATAAGGCCTCGTCACCACGTGCATCGCTGCTTCGTCACGACGAGGAACCGACCTCTTCTTCGGCGGGAGCGGCCCAGGATCATCGCGAGGGGCCTTTCCTTTCTCGTCAGTGGAGAACCTTCGGATCGGCGCCATCAGAGCTGCTACTAGCAATGGAGCAGAGGAGGAAAGAAGCAAGCGAACAAGGATGAGATGGGCGATGGGGGATCTGCCCCCCTCTCCATTTATAGCGGAAGAAGGCCAACTGGCGCCTCCCACAATCACAGGTAATGATGGTTTTCCTTGCATGTCACATGGACTTGTCAAGTTGAGCAGTTGCCGAGGCAGCATGGGGAAGCGGAGACGCCCACGTCCAATCAACCGCCACATGTCGACCAGGGCCACAGGCTTTTGGGGCCCGCGATGCTCCACACTTGACCTTTGGCTTCGCCTCGAAGCCAAGCCCGAGCGCCCCTTGGGCCCGGGGACTACTGTAGGCGTTCTGGGAACGGGGTTCCCCAGACTTGCCTGTCTGCGGCCCGCGGCTTGGCTGAGCTAGCGGGCCTGTACGGCCCATCTTCATCAGCGAGACATTCAAGACCCTCGCGAGGGGCCAAGCCTCGCGAGGAGGACGACGCAAGACCTCCTCAGGAGTGGCCTCACCAGGCTGCCTCGCGAGGAGCGGAGAAATCAAGGCAGGGCAAACCTCGCGAGGCTCTCGTGACGTGAGCCATGATGATCAAGATCAGGCGGGCGCCAGGCGGGTGCCAGCGCGTGCAGCGTCCTTGTTTTCTCTTTGGTTCTAAGGAGGCAAGCGCAGGCGCAGAGTACCGAGGCATCAAGCAAAGGTTTCCATATCGGTGCAACGAGATCAAGACCAGCGGGACGGGAAGACGGAGGTCACCATGGAGCCCAATGCGGCGTCACCACCAGAGCCTTATGCAGGCGAAGACCACTTTTGTCAGGATAAGCTATACTAGCTGTCCCCTTTCAAATCGGCCATTGTTGGCTCCCTTCCAGCTTAATATTTGGGAAGAGGACCAGGGCCTATATAAGTAGAACTAGCCACCACAGTAGGGGGCATCTCATCTTGAGGGAATCATGTCCTCACCCACACAAGTTGGCCAAGCACAAGAACACCTCAACCTCAGGAGGTTGTTCTTCCCTTTGTACTATTCATCATCAACCCCAGAGGCAATCCACAACCACCACACTGGAGTAGGGTATTACACCACAACGGTGGCCCGAACAAGTATAAATCTTGTGTCTTTTGTGTTGTGAGTTCATCGAGTTCGTCCGCGAGATCTTAGCGAGCTTGGGCATGGATCGGCAGGGAGGAAATCTTCGCACGCACCCTAGTGTTCGAACCTTGAGGGTTTCGCCGGAACCCATGATCTGACAATAACCCTGCCACAGAAGCGCGAGGCCCATCACCATCCTTCTGTTCCAGGGGTGGTGCGGCCGCGGCAAGCTGCTGAATTACGAGGACCACAACCTTCTCCTTCTTCTTCTTCACCACCGGCGTCGGCCTAGCCGTACCAAAGGGAGGCATCAAGATAGTACAATAAGAGCAAAGAAGGGAGATTAGAGCAGAGCACTTACTGATCCACAGTGGTGTAATCTCTCGCCCTCTTCAGAGGCACCATGCCCGTGGTCTTCGCAGGCTGAGGCATAGGCGCAGGAGCCCCAGGGGCAGACGGGGGCATGAAGCTCGGGTCTGCGGCAGCGCCGACTCGTGATACGTCCATTTTGCATCATTCTTTTATATCGATATTTATTGCATTATGGGATATTATTACACATTATGTCACAATACTTATGCATATTCTCTCTTATTTTACAAGGTTTACACGAAGAGGGAGAATGTCGGCAGCTGGAATTTTGGGCTGGAAAAGGAGCAAATATTAGAGACCTATTCTGCACAACTCCAAAAGTCCTGAAACTCCACGAAAGTCAGTTTTGGAATATATTAAAAATATTGGGCAAAGTAAGCACCAGAGGGGGGCCACACACCATCCACGAGGGTGGGGGCGCGCCCTACCCCCTGGGCGTGCCCCTGCCTCGTGGGCCCCCTGGCAGGCCTCCGGTGCCCATCTTTTGCTATATGAAGTCTTTTTCCCTGGAAAAAATCAGGAGGAAGCTTTTGGGACGAAGCGCCGCCGTCTTGAGGCGAACCTGGCGAAACCAATCTAGGGCTCCGGCGGAGCTGTTCTGCCAGGGAAACATCCCTCCGGGAGGGGGAAATCATAACCATCGATCCTCTCATCGGGAGGGGGTCAATCTCCATCAACATCTTCACCAACACCATCCCATCTCAAACCCTACTTCATCTCTTGTATCCAATCTTTGTCTCAAAACCTCAGATTGGTACGTGTGGGTTGCTAGTAGTGTTGATTACTCCTTGTAGTTGACGCTAGTTGGTTTATTTTGTGGAAGATCATATGTTCAGATCCTTTATGCACATTAATACCCCTATGGTTATGAACATGAATATGATTTGTGAGTAGTTACGTTTGTTCCTGAGGACATGGGAGAAGTCTTGCTATAAGTAGTCATGTGAATTTGGTATTCGTTCGATATTTTGATGAGATGTATGTTGTCTTTCCTCAAGTGGTGTTATGTGAATGTCGACTACATGACACTTCACCATTGTTTGGGCCTAGGGAATGTATTGGGAAGTAATAAGTAGACGATGGGTTGCTGGAGTGACAGAAGCTTAAACCCTAGTTTATGCGTTGCTTCATAAGGGGCTGATTTGGATCGATATGTTTCATGCTATGGTTAGGTTTACCTTAATACTTATTTTGTAGTTGCGGATGCTTGCAAGAGGGGTTAATCATAAGTGGGGTGCTTGTCCAAGGAAGCGCAGTACCCAAGCACCGGTCCACCCACATATCAAATTATCAAAGTAACGAACGCGAATCATATGAGCGTGATGAAAACTAGCTTGACGATAATTCCCATGTGTCCTCGGGAGCGTTTTCCTTTATATAAGAGTTTTTCCAGGTTTGTACTTTGCAAAAAAAAGGATTGGGCCACCTTGCTGTACCTTGTTTACATTTGTTATGTCAGAGTAATGGGCCACGGCTAGGCTAACCCGAGACCCAGAACCTTTCGAGAAATGGGGGCAGGCTTCGCCCCTCAAAGATCCCAAGACAGAGGGCTGACTCTGGGAGTCGGCTGCAGCATCACCGACTGACCACTCACGGCCGAATCCCAGAGACGGCTACAACATAAGCCGACTCCCAGTTGGCGACTCCAGGGAAGCCGACTATGGGGAGTCGGCCAGCGACTTCACCGCCCTCTGCCTTCGACAAGAAGGACGAGACCGGGGATGGCCGGAGTACAGCCCTCCCCTACCCTGATTACCAAGGGCAGGTATGGCCACAGTACGTCGTACCGGAGGAGATCTCCGCCCGGCGCGGCACTGTTGCCATACTGGCCCTGACGTTCACCCCAGCGGCGAAACCCTGTTCCCACGATGGCCCGCCCGTACGGCCCGGAGACGGCGGGTCCCGTTAGTCAGTGGGGGGAACGAAAGACGGCGAGAGCACCCGAAGACGAACCTCGCGGGAGTCGGCCTCTGAGAGTCGGCCCGCGCCTCCCATGGGGCCCGCACGCCATTAACCAGATAAGACGGGGAGTGGCGACAGTGATCGCCCGCGAGGCGGCGGCACTGTTGCCACGACCCCACGACCAAGCCGACGTCATCCAAGGCGCGGCTACAGTGACCAAGTCAGTCGACGGGGCCCACCAGCGGCGGGCCCCAGGAGTCGGTGGAGAAGACGGCGACCTGAGAGACAGACGGCGGGGACCCGTGCCCAGCCGGATTACCATTGTACCCCCGGGGGGTAGGCCTATATAAACCCCCCGGAGCACCCATGCAAAGGGTTCGATCCTTTTACCACTAGACCAGAAGCATAGAAGGGAGAGAGCTAGCCTTGCCCTCTCCTACCTCCAGAACACAGCTCGAGGAGCAACCTTGTACACATATCACCATAGTGATCATGCGGAGACCCCGCAGAGCAGCAGTAGGGGTATTATCTCCTCGGAGAGCCCTGAAGCTGGGTAAGATTCGCCGGCGTATATGTCTACGCCTCATCCCGCTTCCAGGCACTGGCGATGTTCTACTCGCTCCCACCATGATAAGCCATCCTTTGGCATATGTCGCATCCAACCCCCGACATTTGGCGCCCACCATGGGACGAGGTGCACCGTCGTCCGGAGATCTGTTCTGGACGGGAACCCTTTTCCTCCCTGGCGAGCACAGCCAGCCCGGCACGCCAGAGGGAGTTTGCGCCGACGCGCTGCACGACACTGAGACCGCCTACGCGGCCAGCTGCCTCGCCGAGCTTGTCGGCGAGGTTAGCCTCTTCACGAGCCTGCATCCGACGCAGGCACCGGCGGCCCCGAGAGCCTCCTCGCTGGCCTCCTCGACGAACTCCACATTGCCGGCGAGCCCGCCGCTGACCTAGAGTCCGTAGGCTCCACCAACCCGATGCTGGTCGACTCCGACACCGCGTCGCTCGACGCCTTCCCCACCAACGTGGTGGTCTACGACGAGCCGCTCCCTCGCGCGGAGAGCGGCGGATGCACTGTCACCGAGGTACTCGTCATCGGCCATGGCGAGCACTCTGACGGAAGAACTCATGACCCGCTCGATGCGGCCATGCAAGACCTGGATGCGCCCATTCCAGAGGACGCCGATGCCGAGACGTTGGAGGCACGCCGCCTCCAGCTCGTCGATGGTGCGAAGAAGTTGGCAAGCATGAGACGCTTGTCAGAAGCCTACCAGCGTGAGATGGATCGTGCTTTGGGCGGCTCGCCAGACCCAGCGGGGCCTAGCCACCTAGGCGCGGTCCGGCAACGCAGCGTGGACATCGCCAGCATGTTCAGGGCCAATCGCCCCGTATACGACACGCCCGCCGAGAACATTCGAGCTGCCCAGGCGGCAGCGGATGAGTTGGACAACCTCGAGGGCGAAGAGCGCCGAATGATGACGGAGCGAGTCCAGCGACACCTCAACGCGGCAGGCGTGCAAAACGCGGCCCGTTGACGAACCGAGGGGCCGCAGCAACAGAACGACGACCTGCTACCCCGCCGAGATCAAGGCGCGACGTCTCGGACGCCAACTGGCGGCGTCCGCGAAAGAAAAGACAAGGAGCCGGCTGCGAGCCGTAGTCGGACTCACATCACCATCGAACGCGACCAAGACGGCCGCCCGAGAGCAGTGGAGCGGCGGGACGACTATGTGCCTCCTCCACCCCGCAGAGAAAGACGAGTCTCCCCGCCGCCCGTTGAGCATCCGACTCTCAGAGGTCGCCTTGGCCGCCAAGAGGGAGTCAGAGAGAATGATGCCCGCCTCCGGATCGACCGACTCCACCGATCCCTGGCGCTAGAAGAAGAAGACGAGTTGGGGCCGCCGTGCTTCGGCCCCCGCATCCGAGATGAGCCCTTCCCCAAAGGGTTCACTCTCCCTAGAGACACTCCCAAGTATACCGGCTCCGTGAAGTTGGAGGACTGGCTGGTTGACTACTCCACTGCGGTCAGCATAGCAAACGGCAACAAGCGTGTTGCCGTGAAGTACGTTCCACTCATGCTCCAGGGCACGGCCCGGACATGGTTGAACAGCCTGAAACCCTGCAGCATCAACAGCTGGGTCGACTTCACCGAGGCTTTCGTCCGCAACTTCACAAGCACGTACAAGCGACCTCCCAAGCCTCGCCAGCTCTCTCTCTCTGCGTGCAAGGCCCCAATGAATCGACTCGCGACTACCTCACGCATTGGGCCGAGCTCCGAAACTCCTGCGAGGGCGTGCATGAGGTGCAGGCCATCGAGTACTTCACCGCCGGGTGCAGAGAAGGCACCCTCCTCAAGCATAAGCTCCTCTATGATGAGCCAGAGACCCTGGACGAGCTGCTGATCATAGCAGACAAGTACGCCACAGCCGACTCTTCTATGAAGACGGAGATCCAAGTCCGCACGGCCGGCAAAGTGGCCCCTCAAGCTCCCAGAACTTCGGCTGGAGACGCCAGTCGGCGGCAACAGCAGAACGATCATAAGCGCAAGGCCCCGCAGCCGGCTTCCAGTAGCCGATAGGTCACAACAGTCGAAGATCAACAGCCGGAGGGACAACCTCCACCCAAGCGGCAGAGGGGCGGCAAGCCCAACTGGTTGCCGGCCTTCTCCTACGAGCAGACTCTAGATGGTCCCTGCAAGTTCCACAGCGGCGCGAAGCCGTCGAACCACACCACCAGAAAGTGCCACTGGCTCACCAGGATTGCCAAGGGAGACGGCCTAGTGCCTCCTCCACCTGCTGGGCAGCCGCCTCCGCCTCCACCCCAGCAGCCGGCTGTCAGGCCAGTCGGCGCAGTACAAGACGAGTACCCGGAAGAGCATGGAGCCTACGTGGTGTTCACCAGTGTGGCAGATGACAGGCGCAGCAGGCGGCTGCAGCAGCAAGAAGTTAATGCAGTAGCGTCAGACACTGCAGAGTTCATGCACTGGTCCGAGAAGCCTATCAGTTGGAGCAGAGCTGATCACCCAGAGGTGATGCCAAATCCAGGTTCCTATGCCTTGGTCCTGGAAGCCACCTTTGCCACTGATAGGTGGGCAGTTCGCTTCTCGCGAGTTCTGATAGATGGAGGCAGCAGTATCAACATCGTGTATAAGGATACCATGGAGAAGCTGGGAATCAAGCAAAGACAGCTCCAGAGCAGCCAGACCGTATTCCATGGGATTTTCCCTGGCCTTTCCTGCTCCCCAATCGGCAAGGTTCTGATAGACGTCCTTTTCGGAGATAAGGAACACTTCCGCCGAGAGCCAGTCTGGTTTGAAGTGGTGGACCTCGAAAGCCCGTACCATGCGCTACTTGGCCGACCTGCTTTGGCCAAGTTCATGGCGGTCCCCAACTACGCCTACCTCAAAATGAAGATGCCGAGTTCCAAGGCAATTCTGACTGTGGCTGGCGACTACAGGAAGTCGTCCGCTTGCGCGGCCGAGAGCAGTCGGCTGGCCGAGTCCCTGGTCATTGAAGTAGAGAAGCGACTTCTTGATCGGGTTGTGGCGATGGCCGGCAAGCAGCCTGAGATGTCGCCCGACCCCAAGGAGTCGGAAGCTGAGGGCTCGTTCAAGCCGGCAAAGGAAACGAAGAAGAAACCCTTGGACCCGGAGCACCCGGAGAGGTACGTTGTCATAGGTGCAAACCTTGACAGCAAATAGGAAGGCGAGCTCGTCGATTTCCTCCGTGAGAATCGGGACATCTTCGCATGGTCCCCCAAAGACATGCCAGGTGTACCGACGGAATTCGCCGAGCACAAGTTATATGTCCGGTCTGATGTGAAGCCCATCAGGCAGCCCTTGCGCCGCCTGTCAGAAGAAAAAAGAAGAGCTGTTGGTGAAGAGATAGGCCAGCTCCTTGCAGCCGGCTTTATCATGGAAGTATTTTTCCCAGAGTGGTTAGCAAACCCAGTTTTAGTACTGAAGAAGAACAAGCAGTGGCGATGTGTATTGACTACACAAGCCTCAACAAAGCTTGCCCCAAGGACCCGTTTGCTTTGCCGAGAATCGATCAGGTGATAGACTCCACAGCCTGATGCGAGTTGTTGAGCTTCTTAGATGCCTATTTAGGATATCACCAGATCAAGCTGAACCCGGCAGACAGATTAAAGACCGCCTTCATCACGCCATTTGGAGCCTTCTGCTACCTGACCATGACGTTTGGCTTGAGGAACACCGGCGCCACCTTTCAGCGTTGCATGCAGAAGTGCCTCCTCAAGCAACTCGGCCGAAATGCCCATGTTTACGTGGATGATGTGGTGGTGAAGACGGAAAGGCGTGGAACTCTGCTAGAAGACCTCAAGGAGACCTTTGAGAACCTGCGCCGATTCCGGATCAAGCTTAACCCCGAGAAGTGCATTTTCGGAGTACCAGCCGGCCAACTACTCGGCTTCCTGGTCTCTGAACGCGGCATAGAGTGCAACCCTGTGAAGATCAAGGCCATCGAGAGGATGGAGGTACCTAGCCGACTGTTGGATGTGCGGAAGTTCACTGGCTATCTGGCATCCATCAGCCGTTTCATCAGTCGGCTGGGCGAGAAAGCTCTCCCGTTGTACCAGCTCATGAAGAAGACCAATTTTTTCGAGTGGAACCACAAGGCGGATGAGGCCTTTCTGCAGCTGAAGAAGATGATGGTTACTCCCCCTGTGCTGGCGGCTCCGACTCCCAAAGAGCCCATGCTCCTGTACATCACCGCCACCAGCCGAGTAGTCAGCACAGTCATTGTAGTAGAGCGCAAGGAGGAAGGCAAGGCACTACCAGTCCAGAGACCAGTGTATTACCTGAGTGAAGTACTGTCGACCTCCAAGCAAAACTACCCCCACTACCAGAAGCTGTGTTACGGTGTGCACTTTGCCGCCAAAAAGCTGAAGCCTTACTTCCAAGAACATTCAATCACTGTGGTCTGCACGGCCCCATTAGCAGAAATCATTGGAAGCCGAGATGCGTCCGGCCGAGTGGCCAAATGGGCCATAGATTTGGCGCCCTACACAATCTACTATCAACCCCGCACAGCCATCAAGTCACCAGCACTGTTCGACTTCCTCGTCGACTGGGCCGAGACCCAGTACCTGCCACCAGCGCCCGATCCACCCATTGGCGGATGCATTTCGACGGCTCCAAGATGAGCACCGGCTTGGGAGCCAGCGTTGTCCTCACCTCTCCTAAAGGCGACAAGCTCCAGTATGTATTGCAGATCCATTTTGCCGCCTCCAACAACGTCGCTGAATACGAGGCGCTCATTCATGGGCTCCGGCTTGCCAAAGAACTTGGCATTTGCCGGATCCTGTGTTATGGCGACTCCGACTTGGTGGTCCAGCAATCATCTGGCGACTGGGACGCCAAGGACGCGAACATGGCAAGCTACCGCTTCCTCGTGTAGCAACTCAGCGGATATTTCGAGGGGTGCGAGTTCCTCCACGTGCCATGAAACGACAACAGCCTAGCAGATACTTTGGCACGAATCAGCTCCACTCGCCAAGCAATACCATCTGGCATCGCTCTTCAGCTCCTCCTCAAGCCATCCATCAAGCCTTCACCAGAGTCAGACTCCATTTTTGCGCCAGCTCCTCCAGAAGAAGTCGGATCCGACTCCAAAGCCCAAGCAGACGGCAGAAACACCCTTGCAGATGACTCCAAGAACGCCGCAGTCAAAGCCGGCCCGGGGACTGCAGCGACCAGAGAAAAGACTCCAGAACTCGGCCCGGGGACTGCACTAGTCGGCCCGGGGACTTCACTGATCCAGCAAGCGGCTGTGGACTCCAGCCCGCCACCTCCCAGCCCAGCCGCCCTCGTCCAAGTCGCGGTTCTGGCAGTCGAAGAGATAGCAGCACCCTCATGGGCCCAGCCCATCCTCAAATTCTTGGTGAACAAGGAGCTACCGACTGATGAAACCTTAGCTCGGCAAATACAACGCCGAGCAGCAGCATACACCATAATCAACAGAGAGCTGGTCAGGCGCAGCGTCACTGGTGTCTACGAGCGCTGCGTCGAGCCAGAGCAAGGCCAAGCAATTCTCAGAGACATTCATCAAGGCGAGTGCGGTCACCATGCGGCCTCGAGGGCACTCGTCGCCAAAGCTTTCCAGCATGGGTTCTTCTAGCCAATTGCCCTCGAAGAGGCCAAAGAGTTGGTCCAGAAATGCAAGGGGTGCCAGAAGTCCCGCTCCAAGCCACATCAGCCGGCTTCAGCACTCAAGACTATCCCCATCGCCTGGCCCTTTGCAGTTTGGGGCCTGGATATGGTGGGACCCTTCAAGACGGCACGAGGTGGCCTAACTCATCTACTTGTCGCGGTGGACAAGTTCACCAAGTGGATAGAAGTGAAGCCAAACAAGAAGTTGAACGGTCCGACTGCCGTGACTTTCATCACAGACATCACAATTCGGTATGGCATACCGCACAGCATCATCACCGACAACGGCACCAACTTTGCCAAAGGCTCCTTGGCCCGTTTCTGCGCGACGCAGGGCATCCGACTGGACTTAGCGTCCGTTGCCCATCCGCAGTCAAATGGGCAGGTGGAGCGGGCGAATGGCCTCATCCTGTCCGGCATCAAGCCTCTATTGGTCGAACCACTGGAGCGTTCGGCCGGCTGTTGGCTTGACGAGTTGCCAGCCGTCCTCTGGAGTCTGCGCACGACTCCAAACAAGTCGACCGGCTTCACACCCTTCTTCCTCGTCTACGGTGCTGAAGCCGTCATCCCAACGGATATAGAGTTCGACTCCCCGCGAGTCACGATGTACACTGCGGAAGAGGCAGAAGAAGCACGACAAGACGGTGTCGATCTGCTGGAAGAGGGCTGGCTGTTAGCACTCAGCCGGTCCAGCATCTACCAGTAGAGCCTACGTCGCTACTACAACAGGAAGGTCAGGCCAAGATCCTTCCAAGAGGGCGACCTTGTGCTCTGGCTGATCCAGCGAACAGCCGGCCAGCACAAGTTGTCAGCACCTTGGGAAGGCCCCTTCATCATCAGCAAGGTGCTAGGCAACGAATCCTACTACCTGATCGACGCTCAGAAGCCCCGAGCACGGAAGAGGGATGACTCCGGCAAAGAGACGGAGCGACCATGGAACGCGAATCTTCTTCGAAGATTTTACAGTTAATACAGTATGTACCACGCTACCCCCTTTGCATTGAAGTACCAAGACTCTCGGCCCCCCGAGACGGACTCGGGGACTGCCCCTTTTTTTATCTGTATGATAAGTATTATGCCTTCGAGTATGCTACTCTTTGTTATGCCGCTTGGCACCGGGCTCGACTAGTCGGCCCGGGGACTCGTCGTCTCGCGCTATGAAAACGCTTCCTGCAGTCGGACAAGTAGTGTGTGGTGCCTAAGCCGTCTCCTGTTAGAAGACGCAGCTCGCAGAGCGACTGCCCAGCGGGAAGGAGTAAGGAAGAATGGGCGCCCACACGAAAAATGGCTAAGGACTCAAAGCACAAACATAGCTCGAGCCGGCTTTCTAGCAGTTCCTCGCAAAACCGACTCCGAGTAGTCGGCTTACTGTTTTCTATCCGACTTGCTAAAGAAACTCTAGAATGGCTGAGTACTTGCCTTCCCCAAAGTAGCCAAGTATTTGATCCAGCGGCAGTCCGCAGAGCGGCTGCCCGACTGGCAAAGACGACATCTAAGGGAAGGCGGCAAAGGGAAAAAGCCAAAAGAGCAATAAGCAAGAAATGATAGAACCCAGATAAATATTTACATCACAAAGGCCATTGGCCGAATCCTCGAACGGAAGTTCAAAATACACCCCGCGGGTGGAATTGTGCGAATTAACAAAGTTCTTCGAGAAACTATTAAGCAGATAAATAAGACAAGGCGGCGGCCTATGAAGCAGCAGACGGGTTTGGAGGCTCGAAGGAGATGGCGGTGTCGGACGTTGGGGCGGCCGGCTGGGCAGACTCGGCTTGATAACCTCCAGCGACAGTCGGCGCAGTTTGGTGCGGCTCGTTGTTGGAGGCACGGTCGAGCTGAGGCTGATCGCCCGCTCCGGCTTCTGGTGCCTCCATCTCGTCTCTGACCTCCACCTCGCCTCCCTCCTCGACACTTGAGCCGATCACCTCTGCCGAGTCCTCGCCGTAGTTCGGGTTCATCCCAAACCACTCCGGCGGCGCCTCCTCGGCGTTGTCAACTCGCTCAGGAACGAAGACATGGGGGTCGACGTACTCGGCGAGTGCTGCGGCGCACTTGACAAAGTCGTCCTTCATGGCTGCCAGCTCCGGCTGGGCCTCAGCCCGGAGCGTGGCCAGCTGGTCCAGGCTCAGGTCTGGATACCATGCCTTGACGAACTCCAAGGCACAACGCGCTCCGACACGTGCCGAGGAGCCTTTCCAAGCCTCCAGGCGGCCCGCTGCGACCTCCAGCCAGTCGGCACTCCGGCTGGGAGTGCACAGAATCGGCATTTCTGGCCACAAGGAAGCAATCGCCTGGGCGCCGGCACGTTGAAGCCGGCGCAGCATCCGGTGAGCCGGCCGCAGGCGAGCCTCGATGCTCAGAAGCTGTTCATCGAGAGTCTGGGGGGCGTTGGAAGCAACCTCCTCACCGGCCGCCCTCCGCGCCTCGCGATCAGCCTCGATGGCTTGAATGGCAGTTTACGTATGGCCCGGGAAGAAGTCTACCAAGACAGAAAAAGAAGCAAGTCAGAAAAAGCAAGAGTCGGCCCGACCCATAGTCGGCTGCTCAAAGAAAGCGAGTAAAGAAAACTAACCGTCAACGATATCTTCAATCTCATGGAAGCCGGAGGTCAGCATCGGCTCCTTATCGGTCCAGGCGGAGCGTTCGGCTTCGAACTCGGCTTGGAGACCAGTCTCTCTCTCCTTCGCCTCCTCCTGCGCCTTCTTGAGCAGCTCCTTCTGCTCCGCGAGCTGCGCAGCCAGCAGGTCGCGTTCTGTGGTGAGCTTGCCACATTCCGCCTCCTTGGCGGGCAAGGCGGTGTTGGCTTTGCCCAGCTGCTGCTCAAGAACGGCGTTGGCCTCTGAAGAAAGAAGAAAAAGGACACAAGTCATCAGAAAAGGTCACCAAGAAGATCCGGCCTGACTGCGCAGCAGTCGGCCCGAATCTCGGGGACTACAGCCCGCGGGTGCGCCACAGCGCCCCCGCGAAGAAGGAAACTCACTCCGGCTCTCCGACAAGTCGGCAGTCCGCTTGCCCAGCTCTTCAACATTAAGGTTGATGACGGTGACTCGGAGGTTGTGGTAGTTCTACGATAAGCATTTCAAAAAGAATAAGCATTTGGAACTCGCCAATAGAGTTCCAACCTGCCTGCTCAGCAGCCGGCTCGGAACTCGGGGACTACACCCAGTGGGTGCGCTGGCACGCCCCCACAGAGAAGAGCAAGAAAAGAAAAGTCAGAAGAAACATACCCGGACGGCCGCATGCGACGCCAGATGCGCCTTGGTGCAGTTCTGGAGGGCATCGCTTTCGGCTCGCAGCTTCGCCTGGACGTCCAGGAGCGCCTGGTTCAGCGGGACTGTGCCACCTCCTCGCACCCACCCGACGGGCGCGGCACTCATCACCTCGACGTCTGGGGCGGCCGAGCTGGCTGCTCCGGTCTCCAGAGGGCGCGGCGCTGAAGTCGCCTTCTCCAGACGGCGGCGCGTCGGCGAGGCGACTTGGAGAAGCAAGTTCGCCATGGCTTCATCCGTAGTCGGCGGCACCGGCGGGTCCGCCGGCTGTTTATCCCTGACGCTTCCTGATGGCAACGGGGGCGGTGGTGGCGGCACCACCGTGTCCAGACTGGGGTCTCGCCGCTCTCCCTCTCCACGATGGGGTACTCCCCGCCGACCTCCCTAGAGTGGTCCGTATAATCCGGAGGCGGCGCCGAGTTCAATGGGACGACGAACAACGCCAACTGGCGGCGCGCGGCTTCTTCGGCCCGCTCTTTGGCCGTGGCGGCGGCTTCGGCTCCCTCCAGCCCCTTCTGGGTGAAGGCGGCCGCCTTCTTGGCCTCCGCCTTCTCCCGGCGGGCGGCTTCATCCTCGTCGCGCTTCTCCTGCGCGTTCTGCTCTATCGCTTCTCGGAGGTCAGCAGCAGGGTCAATACGCCGAGTCATGGCGGACGACTCCACCAACCCCCTGATGGAGGCGGCGGCGACCCTCCCAAGGGTGAGAGGATCTCTGGAACAAGGAAGACATGTAAGGACCTGGACCAGATCCACCAGAAGATAAAACAAGACGAAGAAGCAGAAACACTTACCCAGAGGATAGCGGCGGCTTCTTCACTTCCTTACGGAAGTGATGGGCCCTCGCAACCGCCTCTTCCCGTTTGGTCGCGTCGGCCACCCCTTAAACTTCTCCCGGCCTCCAAGGGAACTCGGGCCGGCCCGTCACTTCCTCGCGCCGTCTTGCCTCAGTTGATGGCGCGGGGCGACTTCTCCGTCTTCGCCGACGGGCCAGTCGGCGAAGGTGGCCGAGGGCCTGAGGCCGCCTTCCTCTCCTTCGCCGCCTCCTTTGGCGTCGGCCTCCATAGCCGCTGCCCCCAGGTCGGGGTCGTCGATGTCGCTCTCCGCGCGATCGGGGGCGAACTGGCGGGGCGGCCCCACGGCGCCAGACGAGGGCTGAATGAGAGGATTCTGAGTCAAAAATAATAAAGATCAAGAGTCGGATTCGGCTGTAAAGAAGAAGAAGAAGAACAAACGTACCACCGGCGGGGGGTTGGCACGCGAGAACGGCTCCATGCCGAACTACCAATCCTCCGAGAGGCCGCAGTTCGCGATGTAGTTCACCGTGTTCGCCACCTCCGCGTGGGGCATGACCTTGGTGCACATCCGACTGGGGTCCCGGTGGCCGCTCATTTGACAAATCAGATGAGGCCGGCTTTAGAGCGGGAGGACTCGGCGTGCCACGAAGGCGGCCAGCAGGCCGGCCCCGGTCAGACTGGCCGACTGCGTCAGCACTCGAAGTCGCACCACGGCGGCGGCTCCAGCCGGAGTCAGCGTCCTGGCGTGGTAGGACCAGCTGGGCTGCCTCCCAGCCGGCGCGCCGGCTTCGTATGGCGGCAGATTAACCCAGTCACCGTCTGGGGCGATGCTCTTTACATAGAAGTAAGAGCGCTGCCACATCTTCACCGATTTGATTAGTTGGATGGCGGGAACGGGTTGTCGGCCGTCGTCCTCCGTAGCGCAATGAAGGCACCGCACTGAGCTGGCACGCCGGCGACATGCGTGCCGAGCTTGGACTGAAAGAACTCTCCCCACGGCTCGATGGTGGGGAGAACGCCGAGGAAGCCCTCGCATAGAGCAGTGAAAGCCGCCAGCAGCACCACCGTGTTTGGAGTGAGGTGGTGCGGCTGGAGGCCATGGAACTCCAAGAACGAGTGGAAGAACCCGCTCGCCGGCAGCCCCAGGCCGCGCATGAGGTGGGAGCGGAACACAATCTTCTCGCCCTCCCCCGGCGCCGGCGTCACCTCCGTCGGCGGCGGAGCACGGGCCTGCACGAGGTGTGCACCGGGCAGGCGACGCGTCTTGCGGAGGAAGTCGATCATGTCATCGTCGATCTCGGAACCGTCCCATACGCCGGAGCGCACGGCGGCGGGCGCGGCGGCGGAGGAAGAGCTCATCGCTGCAAGCAGGGCGCAGTTCGGCGCAGCAGCAGTAGGAGAAAGAAGAAAGAAGCGAGGAAAGTAGAGGAGAGCGGGCGCGCGTGCTTCGCCGCCCTGTTCCCTCCACCTACTTATAGGCCGGTGGGCTAAGAAGCCGAGGGGGCGTCGTGGGATTAACTGCGCCCAGGACCCCCATGACCCCCACAATTTACGACGGAAGTTACCACGCACATTTACTGCGCTGAGAAGCTCAACCGCCCGCGCGGCCACAACGGATCCATTCGAAGGCTGAGGCGCGGTAATGGCGGGCCCCACCTGCGGGCCTGTCCCGTCGCGCGTGTTGGCTGGCAGACTGGCCCGGCCACGTGGCGTCCCTTTGCAGGTCCACGGCGGGTGGCGTCCGTGTAGCTTATTAGGCACGCCGTCTGAATCCCACCAAGACTTTCAAAACTCTTTGAAGAGCAAGACGACCTCCGACGAGTCTGGCTTCCCATAGTCGGCTTGTCGGAGACGGCCTGAACAAGATCACCTCCCAATGGTCGGTTCGAAGGAAGATGGCAGGCAAGCCTCAGATCCAATCACTTGAAGGAAGAAACTGTTGAGGCTCCTCGACATATCTCCCTTGGCGCCTCACCAGCTTCGGGGACTACTGTCGGAGTAATGGGCCACGGGTAGGCTAACCCAAGACCCAGAACCTTTGGAGAGATCGGGGCAGGCTTCGCCCCTCAAAGATCCCAAGACAGAGGGCTCACTCTGGGAGTCGGCTGCAGCATCACCGACTGACCACTCACGGCCGATTCCCAAAGACGGCTACGACATAAGCCGACTCCCAGTTGGCGACTCCAGGGAAGCCGACTATGGGGAGTCGGCCAGCGACTTCACCGCCCTCTACCTTCGAGAAGAAGGACGAGACCGGGGATGGCCGGAGTACGGCCCTCCCCTACCCTGATTACCAAGGGCAGGTATGGCCACAGTACGTCGTACCGGAGGAGATCTCCGCCCAGTGCGGCACTGTTGCCATACTGGCCCTGACGTTCGCCCCGGCGGCGAAACCCTGTTCCCATGATGGCCCGCCCATACGGCCCAGAGACGGCGGGTCCCGCTAGTCATCGGGGGGAACGAAAGACGGCGAGAGCACCCAAAGACGGACCTCGTGGGAGTCGGCCTCTGAGAGTCGGCCCGCGCCTCCTGCGGGGCCCGCATGCCATTAACCAGATAAGACGGGGAGTGGCGACAGTGATCGCCCGCCAGGCGGCGGCACTGTTGCCACGACCCCACGACCAAGCCGACGTCATCCAAGGCGCGGCTACAGTGACCAAGTCAGTCGACGGGGCCCACCAGCGGCAGGCCCCAGGAGTCAGCGGAGAAGACGGCGACCTGCGAGACAGACGGCTGGGACCCGCGCCCAGCCAGATTACCATTATACCCCCGGGGGGTAGGCCTATATAAACCCCCCGGAGCACCCATGCAAAGGGTTCGATCCTTTTACCCATCCAAAGGCGGTGGCACTCCCGCAGAGCAGTAGTAGGGGTATTATCTCCTCGGAGAGCCCTGAAGCTGGGTAAGATTCGCCGGCGTGCATGTCTACGCCTCATCCCGCTTCCAGGCACCGGCGACGTTCTACTCGCCCCCACCATGATAAGCCATCCTTTGGCATATGTCGCATCCAACCCCCGACATGTTACTTGTTACCCGTTACAAATTACCTTATCACAAAACTATCTGTTACCGATAATTTCAGTGCTTGCAGAGAATACCTTACTGAAAACCGCTTGTCATTTCCGTCTGCTCCTCATTGGGTTCGACACTCTTACTTATCAAAAGGACTACGATAGATCGCTTATACTTGTGGGTCATCAAGACTCTTTTCTGGTGCCGTTGCCGGGGAGTGAAGCGCCTTTGGTAAGTGGAATTTGGTAAGGAAAAATTTATATAGTGTGCTGAAATTTATTGTCACTTGTTACTATGGAAAGTAATCCTTTGAGGGGCTTGTTTGGGTATCTTCACCCTGACCAGTAGAGCAAAGAGTTGCTCCTCAACCTACTGAACCTACTGAAAATGTTTACTTTGAAATTTCTTCGGGTATGATAGAGAAACTGCTAGCTAATCCTTTTAGACGAGATATAACATTGCATCCCGATTTGCACCTAATCTATGTGCATGAAGTTTGTGGATTATTTAAGCTTGCAGGTATGCCCGAGGATGTTATCAAGAAGAAGGTCTTCCCTTTATATTTGAAGGGAAAGGCATTGACATGGTTTAAGCTATGTGATTATATTGGATCATGGAACTACAACCGATTGAAATTGGAATTTCATCAGAGGTTATACCCTATGCATCTGGTTCATCATGATCGTAATTATATATATAATTTGTCGGGGGTTGGGTGCGACATATGCCAATGGATGTCTTATCATGGTGGGAGTGATTAGAACGTCACCGGTTCCTAGAAGCGGGATGAGGCGTAGACACGAACGCCGGCGCACTTTACCCAGTTTCGGAGCTCTCCTTAGAGATAACACCCCTAGTCCTGCTCTGCGGGGTCTCCGCATGATCACTAAGGCACTAGTGAGTACAATGGTGCTCCTCTAGCTGTATGCTAGAGGTAGAAGAAGGCAGGGCTTGCTCTCCTCTCCCCCTAGGTGTGAGTCTAATTCTAACAGGTTCCAACCCTTTGCATGGTTGCCCTGGGGGGGTTATATAGGCCTACCCCCCTAGGGGTACAATGGTAATCCGGCCGGGTGTAGGAACCGGCTGTCAGTCTCTCTACTCGCTGGCTTCTTCGCCGACTGCTGGGGCCCGCCGCCTAGTGGGCCCCACCGGCTGGTCTGGTACGGCGCCGACAGGCCGCTCTCGCCGCTCGCGGGTCTTGCCGGTTGCTGATTATTGTAGCAGTGATGCTAATGACGCAGGTTTGGTTAGGGGAGCATGGCTACAGTCCCGCCTCCTGGTGGGGGATCACTGTAGCCACTTCGGGCCTTATCTGGTTAATGGTGCGCGGGCCCCGAGGAAGGAACGGGCCGCCTGCTGGGAGCCGGCCTCCCTCGGGTCCGACTGGTGAGGCTTCCGCCGTCTTCCGGGCTCTTGCTAATTGGTAGGGCCCGCCGTCTTCGGGCCATACCGACAGGCGGTCGTGGGAGCGGGGCTCCGCTTGACAGGAGTGACGTCACCCTGTCTTGTCTTCTTAATGGGGGTGCAGACTTTGAGGGCGCCATGGGCTGACTGCTAGGAGCCGGCCTCTCTCGAGGCCACCTGCTAGGAGTAGGCCCGTCTTGGAGCCGCCTTCCTGAGCATGGTCGTCTTATGGCAGTCGGCCGTTCGGCCAGCCGGCCACCAGAAGGTGGCGCTCTTTCTTGACGTCTTGAGGGGCGCAGCCGGCCCCGATGTCTTGAAAGGTTCTGGGACTCGGGTTAGGCTACCCGTGGCCCATTACTCCGACAGTAGTCCCTGAAGCAGGTGAGCTGCTGATGTCTACTACACAACCTTCTTCTTGTAGACGTTGTTGGGCCTCCAAGTGCAAAGGTTTGTAGTACAGTAGCAAATTTCCCTCAAGTGGATGACCAAAGGTTTATCAATCCGTGGGAGGCGTAGGATGAAGATGGTCTCTCTCAAGCAATCCTGCAACCAAATAACAAAGAGTCTCTTGTGTCCCCAACACACCCAATACAATGGTAAATTGTGTAGGTGCACTAGTTCAGCAAAGAGATGGTGATACAAGTGCAATATGGATGGTAGATATAGGTTTTTGTAATCTGAAAATATAAAAACAGCAAGGTAACTAATGATAAAAGTGATCATGAATGGTATTGCAATGCTAGAAAACAAGGCCTAGGGTTCATACTTTCACTAGTGCAAGTTCTCTCAACAATAATAACACAATTGGATCATATAACTATCCCTCAACATGCAACAAAGAGTCACTCCAAAGTCACTAATAGTGGAGAACAAACCAAGAGATTATGGTAGGGTACGAAACCACCTCAAAGTTATCCTTTCTGATCGATCTATTCAAGAGTCCGTAGTAAAATAACATGAAGCTATTCTTTCCTTTCGATCTATCATAGGGTTCGTACTAGAATAACACCTTAAGACAAAAATCAACCAAAACCCTAATGTCACCTAGATACTCCAATGTCACCTCAAGTATCCGTGGGAATGATTATATGATATGCATCACACAATCTCAGATTCATCTATTCAACCAACACAAAGAACTTCAAAGAGTGCCCCAACGTTTCTACCGGGGAGTCAAGATGAAAACGTGTGCCAACCCCTATGCATAAGTTCACGAGGTCACGGAACCCGCAAGTTGATCACCAAAACATACATCAAGTGAATCATGTGGTATCCCATTGCCACCACAGATAAGCACATGCAAGACATACATCAAGTGTTCTCAAGTCCTTAAAGACTCAATACGATAAGATAACTTCATAGGGAAAAACCAATCCATTACAAGAGAGTAGAGGGGGAGAAACATCATAAGATCCAACTATAATAGCAAAGATCGCAATAGATCAAGATCGTACCACCTCAAGAACACGAGAGAGAGAGAGAGAGAGAGAGAGAGAGAGAGAGAGAGAAAGAGAGAGATCAAACACATAGCTACTGGTACATACCCTTAGCCCCGATGGTGTACTACTCCCTGCTCGTCATGGAGAGCGCCGGATGATGAAGATGGCCACCCGTGAGGGATCCGCCCTCCGGCAGGGTGCCGGAATAGGGTCCCGATTGGGTTTTGGTGGCTAAAGAGGCTTGCGGCGGCGGAACTCCCGATCTATTCTGTTTTCTGGAGGTTTCAGTATTTATAGGATTTTTTGGCGTAGGTCTCGTGTCAGGGGGGTCTCCGGGTTGTCCACGAGGCAGGGGCCCAGGCCTAGGGGGTTGGGCATGCCCCCACCCTCGTGGGCAGCCCGGGACACTCCTGGCCAAACTCTTTTACTCCGCGGGCTTCTTTTGGTCTAGAAAAAATCATCAAAAATTGGCACGTCAATTGGACTCCGTGTCACAGCCCTAGAGTTGGTTGTAACTAGTTGCACAAGCACTCATGCATCATGTACATATTTATGAAAGTTGAATTGGGGAAAGTAGAAAGCCTCAGAAGCCTTTTAAAAAAAATGATCAACATTAAAAATTGTTTCAAATAAACCCAAGAAAATGTTCCTGTCAAGCTATAAAAATATTGGCAAGAGGTAAAACTCAAACCAATATTTTTGGAGTCTCAGAAATATTTATTTTGGGCATTTGGAATTAATACAATAATTATTTGCATTGGATTTATATTTAATATATTTCAGTTATGATCCAATAATTCTGGAAATTGTTGTGGGGCTTTATACTAATATCTCTAGTCCATACAATAATTTACAGAATCAGCAAAAATGATTTAGTTTCTAAAAACTAAATCAAAACAAATGATAGAATAGAAAACTGGAAATAAAAGAGAGAGGGAGAATTACCTGGCGCTTACCTGAGGCCCACCTACCTGGCCGGCCCAGCTGGCAGCCCAGCCACCTGGCCCAGCCCAACTCCCCACCGTCTTCAACCTTTGCCAGTAGGCAGAGGCGTGTCGACGCGCGCACGCTCGAGCTCCACCTCCTACTTCCACGCAGCTGCTCCCCCTCGCCCTGGACGCGCCACGACGACGCCCCGAAGCCCCGTCCCCTTTCCCTCACTCACCGCTCTCTCTCTCCTCACCTGGGTCCCTCTCTCTTCCCCACCGAGCGGAGCTCGACGTCGCCGACGAGCTCCACCACGGCCAGAGCCACCCCCTCACCCCTCTGACGTGCCCACAAGCTCCGTTTCCGTCGTACACGCCTCCTCGACGACTCACGCGACGCCAGACGCCCCCGAACGCTCTCCCCATTGTCGTCTTCAACCTCGGGAAGCCGAGATCGCCGGCGACCTTCCGTCGTCACCAGCCCCTCCCCGAGCACGCCGAGGCCTCCGTTCAACTCGCGGTGAGCTTCTGCGTCTTTCCCCTTCCTTTCCGGGCTCGTCCGTGTCCTATAGTCGCCGATTCCAGCGGAGCCGCGAGCTCGGCTCCGCCGGCCATGTCGCCACCGTGGCCACCGTCACCTAGAGCTACCACCGAGCGCCCCGACGTGCTCAGCACAATGCCAGAAGACCAAAACACCCTCCTGTTGCTCCTGTCGTGCAACGCAACACCGGGACCGCTGAGACCCGAACTCCGGCCGCCGCAAGAGTTGCCGCTGCCGTCGATTTAGTCCACTCCGGCGAGAGTTGTTGCCTCCGTTGGATGCACGGGCGCAAGGGCTATGCCCTGGTACCCTCAACGAGCCAAACCGCCGCCCGTAGCACGTTTCCGAGCCGCGCCACCGTCATTTTGGTCGCCACCGGCGAGGTTCCGGTGACGCTGACGTGGCAGATTAGACTAGTACTAATTATGTTATTAGTCTAACCCTATGACAATGACAGCTGGGCCCCGAGCCCTAATTAACCCAGGTTTTATCTGTGTTTAGATTAACCTAACCCCCATGGGCCCCACAGGTCAGTTTGACCTGGCCACGTCAACCGTTGACCGACCCCACACGTCAGTATTGACTTGCTGACGTGTCCGTTGACCTGGCCCCACCTGTCATTAACACAGACAGCACTGTGTGACTGACCAGTGGACCCCACTGGTCAGGTTTGACTTGGTCAGCCGCAGTTGACTTGCTGACATCATGCTTACTCAATGCTGACGCAGTATTTGTTTTCTGGAATTAAAATAAATCAGAAATGATTTATAAATTTCAGAAAATACTCTAAACTTCTAAAATTCATATCAATTCAACCGTAGCTCAGTTTAAAATAAGTTATATATGAAAAATGATCAGAAAAATCCAATCTATCCATTTGTACCATTCTCATGCATGACTAAGCAACTTAACCTTGCTGTTTAGATGAAAACATGATAATACACTTTATAAATTCATAGTTTGATTTTGAATTTGAACCTTTGGTTCAAATCAACTCAAACCCTTCTCTTGATAGCTGCATTAGCTCAAATCACATCATTTTGCCATGTCATGATCATGCATCATATTGTCGCATTGCATTGATTGTGTTTCCTTCTCTGTTGCCGGTAATTGTCCCCTTTCGATAGACGTGGTTTCGACGATGAGATCGATGACACCGATGAAGAGCTATATTATCTTCAGAAGTGCCAGGCAAGCAAAACCCCTTTGTTCATTCCGATACAATCCCACTCTCTCGCTCCTGCTCTCTTTTACTGCATTAGGACAACAACGATTCAACTGTTACTTGCTGCGGTAGTTGAACCCCTTTATCCTTTGCATGACCTGTCATTGCCACAGTAATTAGATGAAACCCACTAGCATGAGTAGGAGTTGTTTGAGCCCTGATGTGCCTACTCATTTATGTTTGTTTGTCATGCCTGCTACTGCTTAGAGTTGAGTCGGGTCTGATTCATCGGGAATGAATTGGAATGGTGATGAACATGTCCTACTGTGTGTGAGCTAAGTGTGTGAATACGATTTGGTAAAGGTATTGGTGAGAGGCCATGTAGGAGTACATGGTGGGTTGTCTCATTGAAGCCGTCCTCAGGAACTGAGTTCTGTGTTTGTGATCCATGAAACAGCTACTACCATGCATTGGGCCCTGAAATATGACCCCGCTCGACTTCTTAATCACCCTTGTCCTCTGTCCAGGAGTTGCAAGTAGTTTCTGGTGTTTGTAGTATGCTGGGGGCCGCATGCAGCGCTGACCGTAGGGGTGGGCTGTGTTGCGGTAGGCACGTGGCCGGGCAGCCGGGCGCCCATTTGGTGTCTCGGACCCTGTACACATCGTTCGGGGCCGTTAGTGGAAACCTCGGCCGGACTCCCTGCGGATGGAACCCGAATAGGCGATAAACCTGGACTAGAGACTTGAGTGTTTAGGTAGGTCGTGGTCTACACCCACGTCGGCTTT
The DNA here is from genome assembly GCA_032464435.1 of Aegilops umbellulata. Taxonomy (NCBI): domain Eukaryota; kingdom Viridiplantae; phylum Streptophyta; class Magnoliopsida; order Poales; family Poaceae; genus Aegilops; species Aegilops umbellulata. The sequence continues at coordinate 432,745,514 of CP136056.1, forward strand.
CGCTTGAAGTCTGCCGAGCACATGTCGTGTGCAGACACTAAGTGGTGGAAACATGTATGAAGAAGTACACCCCTGCAGGGTTAACATCATCTATTCGAATAGCCGTGTCCGCGGAAATGGACTTCTGGGTTGCCTATATCAGTTCATAGACAAGTGAAAGTGGATACTCTAAAATGCGCAAGATAAGCGTGAGTGCTATGGATGGCGTTCTCGTAGGGAGACGGGAGCGGATCCATAGTGGTGTATTGATATGGTGAATATGTGGACTCGTGTGCGCCACCTCAAAAGAGTCGCTTGCAGTCGTAGTTCAGGTTAGCCACCGAGTCAAAGCTGGCTTGCTGCAGTCAAACTCCACCACCTCCTTTATTGAAACTGATGCATATGTAGTTAGTTCTGATGTAAGTCTTGCTGAGTACGTTTGTACTCACGTTTGCCTATTTTATGTTTTTGCAGAGAGACTTCAGTCTCGCTAGTAGTACCGCTTGGACTTCGACGTTTAGCTTGTTACCTCAGCTACGATCTTGTGCCCTCGGCAGGATCTGGTAGATAGTCAGGCTTCTCAGCCTTTTTCATTTGTAGATGTCTGTACTCAGACATGTTAAGCCTCCGCATGTGTTTGACTTGTATGCTCTGAATGTCGGGTCATGAGACCCATGTTTGTAATATCTCGCTCTTCGGAGCCTAATGAATAAATATTTGCAGTCGTAGAGTCTTGTTGTGATGCCATGTTGTATCTACTCATATCGGGCATATTGTGTGTATGATTGAAATGCTTGGTATGGGTGGGATCCGACTATCTAGTTGTTTATCCTTGGCAGCCTATCATATGGGGAAATGTAGTCTAGTGCTTCGGAGCGATAGTAGTCCGCTACAGCCCGGTTCACCGGAGTCCTGCTAGCCCAGCACTACTGCTCGAAACACTTGACTGGCCGGCATGTGTTTCACGTCGTCCCTATGTCTGTCCCTTCGGGGAAATGTCACGCGGTGACATCCGGAGTCCTGTTAGCCCAGTGCTACAGCCCGGATTCACACGTTGATGACCGACATGCTCGATGTGATTCATGTATGCCTGTCCTCATAGGTTAGCGCCGCTTTGGGTTCACGACTAGCCATGTCGGCCCGGGTTCTCTGTCATATTGATGCTAGCGACACTATCATATACGTGAGCCAAAAGGCGCAAACGTTCCCGGGCCAGGTAAGGTGGCACCCGTGGGAATACCGTGCGTGAGGCCGCAAAGTAATATGATGTGTTACATGCTAGATCGATGTGGCTTAGGATCGGGGTCCTGACAGCGTTGGTATCAGAGCCTGACTGCCTGTAGGATTACCAAGCCAAACTGGTCGAAGTTGTGTCTAGAAATGCTTTAGTTATGTAAGGGAATTGATTGTGGAAGGGAACGTAAGGCTCTTTTTACTCCTTATACCTCATGCCCTTCTGATCTGAGTCAACCTCTTCTCTTCTACGGGGGTTAAGAACTAGGCTTCTCTTCTATCTCTCAGGATGACGTGTTACTAAACCGTAGTTGCCTAGGATTGTTGAGTTCAAGCCGCTGCTCAGTTTCTACTACTTCTATGTGTTCATAGTTGGCCTCAGAACATTGATATTGTGATGTTGAGTGGTTATGCCACCATTTTTGCAGGATGTCTCAAATATTTTTGAGCATTTACAGCCGTTATGATGTCCGAGTCATCCCAGGTTTCTAACTAGTCTGATGCATTTGCAAATCCTTTCTTTCCGTTCCCGGTGTCCTTTATGGTCGGAATAAGCACACTAATCGGTCTGTTGAGGTACCCCATTGCCTTGACATATATGTTGGAACTATTATTATGACCTAGGTGTCTTATGAAACCATCTAGTAATCTGTCCACATCTTGTGTTACCAGTGTGATGAATCTGGCCATCATTCTCGAAAGCATCCCGTGATGCCATTTAATAGTAGGTATTCTATTCCTGGGTTCTTGAACCCGAGATTCACCCTACTTACCTCATGTCGATAGTGTTTGCTAGTTCCTTTAGGATATTAGTAACCTTTGCATTAGCCTCGAGGTCCGTGGTACTTCCTTCTTCCAAATACTACGAACCGCTTATGGCAGAAGTTCTTTGAACCAAAAGATCACAACCAGAGTGCTCTTGAGGAGTACCCCATTCATATTGTGACTCTGCCAGTTCTATCATTCTGCATGGGTTATCCGGAAGAAATTTGTTGAACTCGTTTGACATACTAACCCATGAATCCACAACTCAGAAAGTTATATGTTCCTTGAGTTGTCCCTCTTTAGTTATTTTCTGGCCCTCGTCTGTCAATTGATAGTCAAGAGTATGTGTGCGATCGTGTTCATCGATGCCTATTATTCTTGTGGTCCGTTAAGCCATTCTAGTCCAGAATGACTAGGAGAAACAAGCTCCAGTACCTCATCCATTTCTCGGATTGGGTCAAAGTAATTGTATCCCGTAGATCGAAATGCCAATCCAGCTTTTGCTCTGCTCTGTCTTGGAGTGTTACCATATTTATGTCAAGAGTGTCATGAGAATTGCACCACCTCTTATGAATTCTTGACGCAGTAATACTTCTTGCCATCATTGTTCATTCCTCGGTTTCATATCGTTGCAACCGGAATGCCGACAAGTGATTCGTGATGTGTGAAATCAATACTCTGAGCAACTCGTTGCTTGTAGTAAATGGACAATATTCTCATTCTTAGCGTGTTGGTTACTAAATCATCATCCTAAGATTGATCGTGCTACCTAGTCCTTATTTCTGGTGCACTCTTCGATCAATGAGTAAGGATTGTTCAATCCCTTGTTTATTTGATCATATCATCTTGCCCTGAAAAGCAAGATTGATCTCGAGCTTAGTATCATATCGGTGGTTCGTGATTTTCCGAATATCTTCTCGGAAGTATTACCAGGTTGTCCCCAGACTGTTATGTTGAGCTCGTGATCAAGTTGGTTCCTTGTGAACCACCCTTTCTCCAAGAATCTTTGTTGATATCCCTGAGCTAGTTGGTTGAGCTAGACAACAACTTGGAGAGTTGGAAGATAAAAGCTTGTCTAACTTAGTTCATGTTAAGGGATATCTTTGTGTGTGTGTGTTGAAGAAAGATGATATCTCCATCGATTGGTCCTCGTGATCAGTTGTTCGATCTATTGTCTTGTCAAAACTTTGACTTGAGTATGGGCTATCGTCAAGTCAAATCAGAACCAACGATGTTCATATTGTTGTCTTACTCGTGGTTGATTCCTCGAGCATACACCATTACATCTTTTGGTCTGACCAATGCTATCACCGTGTTCACATGATGGTGGAAGTCCAGTGATATGGGAATTCCGATGAGTTTCTACTGAGCCCATCAGCAGCATTTTGTCTCCCCCATGATTCGTGTTGAACATCAAGCTAGTGTTGGAAACTTTGTAAGCATTGCCTTCATGTTCCGCTCATGAGGTATATGTTTGAATGAAAGAAGTGACTTCCTTTGATTCACGTGCATTTGATGTAAGTTGCCGCCGTGAATTCGAGAAAGTTTGTTTTTGCCTCCTCTGGAATCATCCCAAGTCAGTCATGCATACGTGCGAAGTATTCTGTGGTTTGGAGACTTGCAACCTTCATTCCATATGTATCCCTAGCACAGCAAGCCACTGATTGATTTGTTCAAGGAGAAGAAGTTTCTTCCTAAGAGCTAGACTTACGCAAGGACTTTGATATCCTCGATGATGGTTCCCAACCAGAACCTGGTGGTGTTTTATTATAAGACTATCATGTGGTCATGCTTGTCTAGGACAACATGTTCACATGTATATAGCAGAACCAGCTCATGTTTTGGAGCTTGCTATCGTAGTTCATTTCCTGAGAATCTCGCAACGTCATCTCGTCAGTTTGTGTTGCAAACTTCCTTTTCTGGACATGCTGTCTGAAATATCCTGTTACCAACCAGATCTGAATCTCAGGCAGATGTGATGGTTGGAACTTTTCCAAGATCTATTATGTAGGTCCCGACAAGGTTGATGTCTGGCCGACACACCTAGCCGGAAGAGCTATCATGGTAGTATCTTGATTGAACTATTTGACCATCTTCTCCATGAGGATCTCGTGCGACTTATTTTAGAAGTTGTTCCTTAGGGATCCTTGTGCTATTAGTATTCCTCGATTATGCTATAACCATTCCAACAGTGGAATTACTCTCGACTGTTGAGTTATCTCCCAGTTACCAGAATCATTCCCAGCATTTGCATTTTGTTCCCAGCTTGCACCTCAATAGTTGTTGTCCAGGATCATATTCAAGAGTGGACTTGTCATGGCCCCATCCATTTCCGGTGATAAGCAAAATCATTCATTGCGTTGTCTTCAACAAGGTAGTCCCCATCATCCAACCTAGTCCGAGTATGTCACCTTTCCGAACTCCTTCAAACGATCGTTTGTGATTACCTTAGGCTGGAATAAAGAGTTCCAATGATCTCAGTATCAAAAGTAATTCTTTTTGCCACTTAAGGGAATATTTCTGCGAGTCACCTTCCCTGAGGTGCCCCGTTATGGAATCATGGCAATTTTCCTCGCTATCGTGACACCCTCCACCATCTTTCTAAGTGTGGAATTTTTGCCCATCAAATCAAACCCCGTTGTTATTCTTCCGTCCCTCACGATGCGTTTTGTGCCTCAACTCGAGATGTTCCAACATCTCATTCCACGAGTTAATCCTGAATGCTCGATCTTCGAGGAGATCGTTTCCTATAGAGTTTCTTTCTGTCACCATCGTGTTGGATGAAGATCTCAAAAGCATGGATGTCAAAATTAGTTTGAAGCAATTAATCAACATCTCTGAGAAGGACAGTTGGATCGTGAAGACCGTGTTAGCTTTGTGCTCCCTCTGTCTTCTTACCTCACGTCTTGAATCTCTGGACGAGATTCTTGTTTAGTGGGGGTGAGCTGTCACAGCCCTAGAGTTGGTTGTAACTAGTTGCACAAGCACTCATGCATCATGTACATATTTATGAAAGTTGAATTGGGGAAAGTAGAAAGCCTCAGAAGCCTTTTAAAAAAAATGATCAACATTAAAAATTGTTTCAAATAAACCCAAGAAAATGTTCCTGTCAAGCTATAAAAATATTGGCAAGAGGTAAAACTCAAACCAATATTTTTGGAGTCTCAGAAATATTTATTTTGGGCATTTGGAATTAATACAATAATTATTTGCATTGGATTTATATTTAATATATTTCAGTTATGATCCAATAATTCTGGAAACTGTTGTGGGGCTTTATACTAATATCTCTAGTCCATACAATAATTTACAGAAGCAGCAAAAATGATTTAGTTTCTAAAAACTAAATCAAAACAAATGATAGAATAGAAAACTGGAAATAAAAGAGAGAGGGAGAATTACCTGGCGCTTACCTGAGGCCCACCTACCTGGCCGGCCCAGCTGGCAGCCCAGCCACCTGGCCCAGCCCAACTCCCCACCGTCTTCAACCTCTGCCAGTAGGCAGAGGCGTGTCGACGCGCGCACGCTCGAGCTCCACCTCCTGCTTCCACGCAGCTGCTCCCCCTCGCCCTGGACGCGCCACGACGACGCCCCGAAGCCCCGTCCCCTTTCCCTCACTCACCGCTCTCTCTCTCCTCACCTGGGTCCCTCTCTCTTCCCCACCGAGCGGAGCTCGACGTCGCCGACGAGCTCCACCACGGCCAGAGCCACCCCCTCACCCCTCTGACGTGCCCACAAGCTCCGTTTCCGTCGTACACGCCTCCTCGACGACTCACGCGACGCCAGACGCCCCCGAACGCTCTCCCCATCGTCGTCTTCAACCTCGGGAAGCCGAGATCGCCGGCGACCTTCCGTCATCACCAGCCCCTCCCCGAGCACGCCGAGGCCTCCGTTCAACTCGCGGTGAGCTTCTGCGTCTTTCCCCTTCCTTTCCGGGCTCGTCCCTGTCCTATAGTCACCGATTCCACCGGAGCCGCGAGCTCGGCTCCGCCGGCCATGTCGCCACCGTGGCCACCGTCACCTAGAGCTACCACCGAGCGCCCCGACGTGCTCAGCACAATGCCAGAAGACCAAAACACCCTCCTGTTGCTCCTGTCGTGCAACGCAACGCCGGGACCGCTGAGACCCGAACTCCGGCCGCCGCAAGAGTTGCCGCTGCCGTCGATTTAGTCCACTCCGGCGAGAGTTGTTGCCTCCGTTGGATGCACGGGCGCAAGGGCTATGCCCTGGTACCCTCAACGAGCCAAACCGCCGCCTGTAGCACGTTTCCGAGCCGCGCCACCGTCATTTTGGTCGCCGCCGGCGAGGTTCCGGTGACGCTGACGTGGCAGATTAGACTAGTACTAATTATGTTATTAGTCTAACCCTATGACAATGACAGCTCGGCCCCGAGCCCTAATTAACCCAGGTTTTATCTGCGTTTAGATTAACCTAACCCCCATGGGCCCCACAGGTCAGTTTGACCTGGCCACGTCAACCGTTGACCGACCCCACACGTCAGTATTGACTTGCTGACGTGTCCGTTGACCTGGCCCCACCTGTCATTAACACAGACAGCACTGTGTGACTGACCAGTGGACCCCACTGGTCAGGTTTGACTTGGTCAGCCGCAGTTGACTTGCTGACATCATGCTTACTCAATGCTGACGCAGTATTTGTTTTCTGGAATTAAAATAAATCAGAAATGATTTATAAATTTCAGAAAATACTCTAAACTTCTAAAATTCATATCAATTCAACCGTAGCTCAGTTTAAAATAAGTTATATATGAAAAATGATCAGAAAAATCCAATCTATCCATTTGTACCATTCTCATGCATGACTAAGCAACTTAACCTTGCTGTTTAGATGAAAACATGATAATACACTTTATAAACTCATAGTTTGATTTTGAATTTGAACCTTTGGTTCAAATCAACTCAAACCCTTCTCTTGATAGCTGCATTAGCTCAAATCACATCATTTTGCCATGTCATGATCATGCATCATATTGTCGCATTGCATTGATTGTGTTTCCTTCTCTGTTGCCGGTAATTGTCCCCTTTCGATAGACGTGGTTTCGACGATGGGATCGATGACACCGATGAAGAGCTATATTATCTTCAGAAGTGCCAGGCAAGCAAAACCCCTTTGTTCATTCCGATACAATCCCACTCTCTCGCTCCTGCTCTCTTTTACTGCATTAGGACAACAACGATTCAACTGTTACTTGCTGCGGTAGTTGAACCCCTTTATCCTTTGCATGACCTGTCATTGCCACAGTAATTAGATGAAACCCACTAGCATGAGTAGGAGTTGTTTGAGCCCTGATGTGCCTACTCATTTATGTTTGTTTGTCATGCCTGCTACTGCTTAGAGTTGAGTCGGGTCTGATTCATCGGGAATGAATTGGAATGGTGATGAACATGTCCTACTGTGTGTGAGCTAAGTGTGTGAAAACGATTTGGTAAAGGTATTGGTGAGAGGCCATGTAGGAGTACATGGTGGGTTGTCTCATTGAAGCCGTCCTCAGGAACTGAGTTCTGTGTTTGTGATCCATGAAACAGCTACTACCATGCATTGGGCCCTGAAATATGACCCCGCTCGACTTCTTAATCACCCTTGTCCTCTGTCCAGGAGTTGCAAGTAGTTTCTGGTGTTTGTAGTATGCTGGGGGCCGCACGCAGCGCTGACCGTAGGGGTGGGCTGTGTTGCGGTAGGCACGTGGCCGGGCAGCCGGGCGCCCGTTTGGTGTCTCGGACCCTGTACACATTGTTCGGGGCCGTTAGTGGAAACCTCGGCCGGACTCCCTGCGGATGGAACCCGAATAGGCGATAAACCTGGACTAGAGACTTGAGTGTTTAGGTAGGTCGTGGTCTACACCCACGTCGGCTTTCGCTTGAAGTCTGCCGAGCACATGTCGTGTGCAGACGCTAAGTGGTGGAAACATGTATGAAGAAGTACACCCCTGCAGGGTTAACATCATCTATTCGAATAGCCGTGTCCGCGGAAATGGACTTCTGGGTTGCCTATATCAGTTCATAGACAAGTGAAAGTGGATACTCTAAAATGCGCAAGATAAGCGTGAGTGCTATGGATGGCGTTCTCGTAGGGAGACGGGAGCGGATCCATAGTGGTGTATTGATATGGTGAATATGTGGACTCGTGTGCGCCACCTCAAAAGAGTCGCTTGCAGTCGTAGTTCAGGTTAGCCACCGAGTCAAAGCTGGCTTGCTGCAGTCAAACTCCACCACCCCCTTTATTGAAACTGATGCATATGTAGTTAGTTCTGATGTAAGTCTTGCTGAGTACGTTTGTACTCACGTTTGCCTATTTTATGTTTTTGCAGAGAGACTTCAGTCTCGCTAGTAGTACCGCTTGGACTTCGACGTTTAGCTTGTTACCTCAGCTACGATCTTGTGCCCTCGGCAGGATCTGGTAGATAGTCAGGCTTCTCAGCCTTTTTCATTTGTAGATGTCTGTACTCAGACATGTTAAGCCTCCGCATGTGTTTGACTTGTATGCTCTGAATGTCGGGTCATGAGACCCATGTTTGTAATATCTCGCTCTTCGGAGCCTAATGAATAAATATTTGCAGTCGTAGAGTCTTGTTGTGATGCCATGTTGTATCTACTCATATCGGGCATATTGTGTGTATGATTGAAATGCTTGGTATGGGTGGGATCCGACTATCTAGTTGTTTATCCTTGGCAGCCTATCATATGGGGAAATGTAGTCTAGTGCTTCAGAGCGATAGTAGTCCGCTACAGCCCGGTTCACCGGAGTCCTGCTAGCCCAGCACTACTGCTCGAAACACTTGACTGGCCGGCATGTGTTTCACGTCGTCCCTATGTCTGTCCCTTCGGGGAAATGTCACGCGGTGACATCCGGAGTCCTGTTAGCCCAGTGCTACAGCCCGGATTCACACGTTGATGACCGACATGCTCGATGTGATTCATGTATGCCTGTCCTCATAGGTTAGCGCCGCTTTGGGTTCACGACTAGCCATGTCGGCCCGGGTTCTCTGTCATATTGATGCTAGCGACACTATCATATACGTGAGCCAAAAGGCGCAAACGTTCCCGGGCCAGGTAAGGTGGCACCCGTGGGAATACCGTGCGTGAGGCCGCAAAGTAATATGATGTGTTACATGCTAGATCGATGTGGCTTAGGATCGGGGTCCTGACACTCCGTTTGGTATTCCTTTTCTATAAAATTCAAAAACAAGGAAAAAAACAGAAATTGGCACTGGGCTCTAGGTTAATAGGTTAGTCCCAAAAATCATATAAAAGTGCATAATAAAGCCCATAAACATCCAAGATGTATAATATAATAGCATGAATACTTCATAAATTATAGATACATTGGAGACGTATCAACATCCCCAAGCATAATTCCTGATCGTCCTCCAGTAGGTAAATGATAAAAGAAAGAATTTATGAAGTGTGAATGCTAGCAGGTGCACAAGTTTGATAAATGATAATTTCAATCACCTTTTCTAGCATCATCATATGTCATAACAGTAGCTCAACTCATAGAACTTTTCATGATCAATTAACAAGCTATTCACAAGTTAAAGTATAGATCATAAACTTTCTTGAAAACTAACAAACCGTGTTATTAGTCATCAAACAATTACAATGCCTCTTATTTTCAGGAAGAGTCTATGTCAGAGCTTTGATTTAGCAAACTCCACATACTCAACTATCATTTAGTCTTCCATGATTGCTACCACTCAAAGCATATTTTTAGAACAAATAGTATTCATCAAACACAGAGAAAGATAGGGGCTTAATGTTTTGCCTCCCAACCTTTTACCTCAAGGGTAATGTCAACAATAATAATTCATGCTCAAATATATTTGAATGGCCATATATGCTTAGATCTTTCCATCACATGATGCTTGCCAACTGAGGAGTAGGTTGGAATGAGAAGGAATACTACTGACTCTTGCATAAAAGTAAAACATAGGCCCTTCCCAGAGGGAAGCAGGGATTTGTAGAGGTGCCAGAGCTCGAAGAAACAACCGAGATGAAAATAATTTTGACAGGTATGCTTTGATTGTCAACATAACGACCAAGAGTTCCCAATATCTTTCATACTACATACATTATAGGTGGTTCCCAAACAGAAAGGTAAAGATTTTACTCCCCCTCCACGAACAATCTCAATCCATGACGACTTCTTGAAATAATATCTTGGGGTGCCTTGGGCATCCCGAAGCTTGAGCTTTTGTGTCTCCTTAATTCCTTGTACATCTCGGTTCCTAAATCTCGAAAGCTTCATCCACACCAAACTCAACAAGAACTCGTGAGATAAGTTAGTATAAACTAATGCAAAACCTTATCATTTTATACTGTAACAAATCACTAAAATTATTATTCAAAATTGCATACTAAATGTCTCTGCATATTTAATACTCCTATCCTCAAATAGAATCATTAAACAAGCAAACATATGCAAACAATGCAAACATAACAGCAATCTACCAAAACAGTACAGTCTGTAAAGAATGCAAGACTCATCATACTTCCCTAACTCCAAAAATTATGAAATAAAATTCACACTCTAGTAAATTTATCAGAGATTATTATTCAAAAGGTTTCAACATTTTATCAAATTCTGACTTTTCAAGGGAATTTTTGCAACAGCGGTAAACTTTCTGTTTTCAAACAGCAACATGTATACTTGCAAAATAAGCATAGTAGAGGCTATCCTTGACATTTTTATTGAAAATAAAGATGCAAAACATTATTTTAAATAACAGCAAGCAAGTACTAACAAAATAAGTTGACTCTCCAAGCAAAACACATATCATGTGGTGAATAAAAATATAGCTCCAAGTAAAGTTACCGATGAACGAAGACGAAAGAGGGTATGCCATCCGGGGCATCCCCAAACATAGGCTCTTGGTTGTCCTTGAATATTACCTTGGGGTGCCTTGGGCATCCCCAAGATTAGGCTCTTGCCACTCCTTATTCCATAGTCCATCGAATCTTTACCCAAAACTTGAAAAATTCACAACACAAAACTCAACAGAAAACTCGTAAGCTCCGTTAGTATAAGAAAATAAATCACCACTTAGGTACTGTTGTGAACTCATTCTAAATTCATATTGGTGCAATATTGTCGGGGGGAAATCGGCTTCCTCGAACACCTGTGGGGACCGAGCCCCTTTCTTGGTTCGGCGGGGGGCGGAGGTCGCAAGAAGAGCGGATCGAGGCGATGCACACAAGGGATTTTATCCAGCTTCGGGCCGCAAGGATGCGTAAAACCCTACTGCTGCTTTGTGGATTGTATTGTGTTCTTGCTCGGGAGCGTGTGGTGCTACAGTACACGCGAGCTGCTGGCGAGAGAGAGCGTAGCGATGGGTGTCCTCCTTCCCTACGTGCGCATGGGGCCTCCTTTTATATGCTCAAGGGGTTACCCACAGGTGGCAGCGCAGGTGGGGGCAAAAATGGGAGAATGCTGTAGTGGGTACAGCTGCCTGCACAGTGGTTGTACAGTGCTATCATACCTAACTCTGACGGCAGGGGACAAGGGCATTAAATGCCCGTCCGCATCGCCCAGACGGTGCAGGGAAGTGGACCGTTCGGAGCACCACCGTTTGCCACGATGGCTACTCTGTCAGCGTTGGTTCGCCACCGCATGCTCCTGGCTGCGCAGCCTCTCGCCACGTACGCCTGGAATAGCCCTAGAGCGACGCGTGGGTGGATGAGCTGGAGCCCAGGTGCGGGGTGGTGACTTGCCGCGGCAAGCGCCTTGCCGCGGCTGATGTCTTGTCGCGCCCGGGAGCTTGTCGCTCACCGGTCCTTGCCGGGACGCGGAGCGCGTCGCAGCAAGTATCTTGTCGTGCCTCGGGTGGCCTTCCCGGCGAGCTCCTCTTGCCGGGGTCTTGCGCTTCGAGCGGTCGTCCCGGCAAGCTCCTCTTGCCGGGGCCTTGCTCTCTTCGGGTGGCCTTCCCGGCAGGCTCCTCCTGCCGGGGTCTTGGCTCAAATACTTTGTTCTTGGATGGCCCAAAAAGGGACCACGGAGAGTCTTGGCGGTCGCCTGGCAAGCCTTGCCGTGGGGTGCTACAATTGGCCGTGCACAAGCTCGGGGTACTAAGGTACCCCTACTTTAGTACACCGACAAATATATAATGTATTCCAACTTCTCTATGGTTCATACCCTCTGATACTACAGCCTGGGTCAAGCTGATACTGCCCGTGCACAGCGCTCGGCACTGTGTATGGCCCAGGCCCGGGGGCTCCTGTCGGTGTACGGGCTGGAGCGCAAAAAAGTGCACGGGCACGCGCGGCCTGGGTCATGCTGCATCTGCTTCTGCGTCCACCACGTTCTCCCCGAACAGCACACGTCGAAAGCGGCATCGTGGGGAGAGGCGTGCGTGACGTGGGCGGCAAGCGCAGGGCTGAACCCCACAGGCATGCGTCATGTCGCAATAAAGGGGGACGATCCGCGTTAGCTCCATAAGTGGAGGGAGGCGTGGAGGCGTGGCCCGTTCGCTGGACGGGGCCGAGGCACGGTTTCCGAGGCGCCCGCTCCCCACGATCACGCGGTGGGGAGAGGTCGCCTCATCCGTCGCCTCGGTCCTGCGCGCCAGCCACGCGGCTTCCATGCACCCGGGGTTGCGGACGGTGGAGGCAGGAAACCGGGCCGTCGAGGGTCGGGGCAGCGGGTCGGCCCCAGTCGCCTAGCCTTCCTGCATCCTGATTGATTGAGCGGGGCGGCCGAGCCCCCACCCTGCTTCTTTATAAAGAGCAAGAGGGGGCGACGGAAATCCGCACTCCTTCATCTTTCTTTATCTTCGGCTTCTGATCCCCTCCCTCCATTCGCCATGGAGAAAGGGAACCCTGGTCCTTCATCGGTGGCGGCGAGGGTTGCCGCTAGGCAACGCGTCCCTCCTCCCCTTGCACCCGCGGTGGCGGAGCCAACCATAAGGGGAAGGGGGAGGGGGCGAGGTCGTGGACGAGGGCGAGGATGAGGCTGAGGCGCTCAGGGAAGAGGCGGGCGGGGCGACGCGCCAGCCCCGCCTCCGCCAGCGGCTCCTCTTCCCACGGCGGTCCACCTCGGGGACGATCCTTGCGAGTTCTTCATCAGGCTGCGCCGGGCGCCTCGCCGCCGCCTCCGCCTCCTGGCTCCCTTCGCAAGCGTGATGGAGATGGAGCAACCCGAGACGCTAAGGCTGCGCATGAAGGGTTGCGGGATCAGCGGCACGCGGGTCCACGTCGAGTCCCTAGCACCCAGCGTGGTGTATCTTGGCCGAGGGTGGAAGACATTCGTCCGTATCCACAGCTTGATGGAGGGGTTCACCCTCCATTTTAAGTTGATGGAGGGCGATCTCCTCTCCGTCAAGGCCTTCGGGGACTTCGGGACCCGGGCTCGGTGCTGCGTGGATAGCTCCTCCGACAGCGAAGGCTCCTCCTCGAGCGAGAGTGACGAGGAGGGGAGCGACAGCGACAACGAGTGCAGTGGTCGTCGGGATGACGGGTCTGACTAGGCGCCGATCGCAGCTCCGTGTGGCACCGACGACCCCATCATCCGCGTCACGGGCTTCTTGAGCTTCCGGGGGTCGTCTCCTTGGCGGCTGGCGTAGGGAGGCTACGGAAGAGGAAGAGGGCGGGCGGCAAGGCCGTCAACTCGGAGTACGAGGGCTAGATGCCCTCGACAGCGTGTTGACGTCCCGCTGCCTCATCTTCGAGCTCCACTTCCGGCGCCGCCGTCTCCATCCATCCAGCCTCCGGACAGCCTCCGGACGGCCTAGGCGCCCCTTTTGCCCTTTTCGCCTCCTTGTCCTACCTCCTGAGGAGAGAGACAAGAAATGGATTACGGGCATCTTATCTTTTTTCAATCTGTAAGCCCTCGGGCCTTAGCTGTATTTAAAACTTGTAATCCCATCTTTCATGTTTTTCATTCTCTCTGAACTGTACCTGAGCGGAATGTTTTTAATGAAAAGGGGATGTTTGCCGGGCCATTTGTCCCATGGGTAAAACCCACGCCAAGGAGCGAACCCTTTGTATCGTTAAGATAGACACTTCTTTGCCCGGCAACAGGCCCCGCCGTCTTCCCGCGCCACTCGACCTTTCTCACGCCTTTGGGGGAGGAAGGGATGAGGCGGGTTAGGCCCCTTTGTTCTGCCCCTTTGCCGCCGCGACTACTACCAAAACGGGCCCCGCGCTCTGGGGCCTGTCGTTAAGGGAGCACGGTAGCTTCTAGGAGGAAACAAGGTTTTCGCATTACACAGTTCATAAGAGAATGCATGACATGGGATGCAAAAAACTTATCTGGGATGGTAGCCCCCGGCAACTTTGGCTTGCCGCGGGCGAATCTTCGTACTTGCAGGCCCCGGCAACACTGGCTTGCCGGGGACCAGATGCTGGCCCGCCCTTCTTCTCTTCTTCGTCCTTAAGCGGCCTGGCCAAGGATATGCAAAACCCTGCGAACCAAAGGAAACGAAGGAACCGGAAAAAGGATGCCGACTCGACCTCTAAGCTAGGGGTTAGCGGCTGTTAGGCACTATCAACCCTAACCAAGGACGAGACTCGACTCAGCATGCATGCTAAAACTTAGGGCGCCAACGCTTCATTTACTGCTGCTCAGGGTCTGCGCCTGGCTTTGTACAAAGGATTACATGCAACTGCGGCAAGACTTGTACAAAAGGTTGGTTGCCGGGCGGGGCCCGACAACCGCGCCTTACGGGTAAAACTTACGAAGATGCTCAATATTCCAGGAGTTGCTCACCGGAGTGCCATATTCGGTCTCGAGGCGGACAGCGCCGGGCCTCGTGACTCGTCTCACCCGGTAAGGGCCTTCCCACTTCGGCGTCAACTTGTTATGATTCTTGGCGGACGGAGCGCGCCGAAGAACAAGGTCGCCTTCCTCGAAGCTTCTGGCTTTAACTTTGCGGCTATGGTAGCGACGCAAAGCTTGCTGGTAGCGATAGGCTCGCACAGCAGCCTGAAGACGATCTTCCCCAAGGAGCAGCGCGTCATCTTCATGCAGCCGCTCTTGCTCAAGCTCATCATAAGCGAGCACTCGAGGTGACCCGTATACGAGTTCCGTGGGGGTAACTGCTTCTGCTCCATAGACTAGAGCAAATGGTGTCTGGCCAGTGGCTCGATTTGGCGTTGTTCTGATCGACCAAAGAGCCACCGGCAGCTCCTCGATTCAGTTTCTTCCGCACTTGTGCCGCCTGTCGAAAATTCTGGTCTTGAGCCCGCGCAGTACTTCGGCATTGGCCCTTTCAGCTTGACCGTTGCTCCTGGGATGAGCAACAGAAGCGAAGCAGACCTTGGCGCCGAGATCTTGGATGTATTGCATGAAGGCGCGGCTCGTGAATTGTGTACCGTTGTCGGTGATGATCTTGTTGGGGATCCGAAGCGGCAGACAATCGACCTGAAGAACTTGATGGCTGACTGTGCTGTCACCTTCCTCACTGGTTCCACTTCCGGCCACTTTGTGAACTTGTCGATTGCGACGTACAAGTACTCAAAGCCCCCGACAGCTCGGGGGAAGGGGCCGAGGATGTCGAGCCCCTAGACCGTAAATGGCCAGGATAAAGGGATCGTCTGGAGAGCTTGAGCTGGCTGGTGTATCTGCTTGGAATGGAACTGGCACGCTTCACACTTGGTTACTTGTGCAGTTGCATCCTGGAGGGCTGTCGGCCAGAAGAAACCTTGCCGGAACGCTTTGCCGGCAAGTGCTCTTGCGCCAATGTGGTGACCACATGTGCCTCCATGTATCTCTGCCAACAGCTCCTGTCCGTCTTCCCGGGAAATACACTTCAATTTCACACCGTTGCGCCCTCTTCTGTACAGTGTGTTGTCGACGAACTGGTACATACTCGAGCGCCGGGCTACTCTTTCCACTTCTTCTTGTTCTTCGGGAAGTTCTCCGTGCTGGAGGAAATGGACAGTCTGCTGCGCCCATGCTGGAGCCTGTGGCTCGACAACAAGGACTAAAGGCACGTCTGCTGCTGCGGGAACGTCCGCTTCTACGGCGAGGATATGGGGCTCAGCCGGAGCTTGACGTTCCCCGGCAAGCTTGCCGGAGCAAAACTTGTCGGGAACGCTTGCTTCTACGGAACAAACCCTGGGGTTTCCCGGAGCAGACGGATCCTCAGCACTCTTGGCGTCGATCTTGGGGACCTTCTTGGTGGCGGCTCCGGGGAGCTCTGCGGGAAGATATTCGCCGGAGACCAACTTCCTCTTCTTGCTCTGTCTGGTTGATGGCGTTACGGATGGCTGAGTCAGCTTGAGCACAAAGGTTCCTGGTTCCACAGGTAACTTAAATGCTACGCACTTTGACAGGCCATCAGCGATGTCGTTCTCAGCTCTTGGAATGTGTTCCATTTGCAGGCCGTCAAAGTGCTCTTCCAGCTTCCTCACTTCATCTACGTACGCTTCCATCAATGGACTCTGGTAATCCTTGTTCACTTGGCGGACGACAAGCTGCGAGTCACCCCTGACAATGAGCTTCTTGATCCCAAGTTCTGCCGCGATCCTGAGACCGGCGAGCAGACCTTCATACTCTACAGTATTATTGGTTGCTTGCTCCTTGGGGAAGTGCATCTGGACTACGTACTTGAGGTGCTCTCCGGTGGGCGCGATGAGTAACGCGCCAGCACCGGCGCCTTGCAGCGAGAAAGCACCATCAAAGTACATCAGCCACTCTTTGCTCGCTTCTTTGGCGGGGATGCTCGTCTCTGGAATATCTTCGTCCGGTGTCGGTGTCCACTCTGCTATGAACTCCGCCAATGCTCTGCTTTGGATAGTCGAGGTGCTCTCGAACTAGAGACGGAAGCTCGACAGTTCTAGCGCCCACTCGACAATCCTGCATGTTGCTTCTGGATTCTGAAGTATCCTCTTCAGTGGAAAGCGGGTGACAACTGTAATCTCGTGTGCTTGGAAGTAATGGCGCAGCTTTCTCGAGGCCATAGGGAGGCCGAAAAGCAATTTCTGCACACCAGAGTACCTTGACCTAGCCCCCTGCAGGAGGGAGCTAACAAAGTAAACTGGGCGCTGCACCATTTTCTTCTTCAGCATCTCCACTTGCTCCTGCGCAGATTCATCCTTGTCGGGGCCAGAGCTTGTCGGGGAAGCCCCCTGCTTGTCGTCGGACGTGCTTGTCGCGGTTGCGGGCTCATCATCTGCCTCCCTCTCCGCTACTAAAGCAGCACTAACCACTTGATTGGTTGCCGCCAGGTATAGCAGCAACTTCTCTTGTGGTTTAGGCGCGACAAGTATTGGAGCGGAGGACAGGTATTTCTTCAAGTCCTGCAGCGCAGCCTCCGCTTCCGGAGTCCATTTTACTGGACCCGCCTTTTTCAAAATTTTGAAAAACGGCAGGGCGCGTTCTGCAGACTTGGAAATAAACCTGCTGAGAGCCGCGACGCAGCCGGCAAGTCTTCGTACGTCCTTGACACGTGTTGGTGCTTCAATCTGCTCGATGGCCTTGATCTTGTCTGGGTTGGCTTCGATTCCTCGCTGAGACACGAAGAACCCGAGAAGCTTGCCGGAAGGGACTCCGAACACGCACTTCTCGGGGTTGAGCTTGAGGCTGATCCTGTGCAGGTTCGCAAAGGTCTCTTCTAAGTCTTGAATCAGGGTTGCCCTGTCTCTGCTCTTGACCACTATGTCATCCATGTAGGCCTCCACATTTCTGTGGATTTGTGGCTCAAAAGCGGTGCGGACAACCCTTGCAAACGTTGAACCAGCATTCTTCGGTCCGAAAGGCATCCGCACGAAGCAGTACGTGCCACATGGAGTGATGAACGCGGTCTTTTCTTCATCTTCTTCAGCCATGAAGACCTGATGGTATCCTGAGTAGGCGTCAAGAAATGAAAGCAGGTCACATCCGGCCGTGGAGTCAACAATCTGGTCAATGCGCGGCAAGGGAAAGGGATCTTTGGGACAAGCTTTGTTAACATCAGTGAAGTTGATGCAAAGCCTCCATTTCCCATTTGCTTTGCGCAAGACAACAGGATTGGCCAACCACATCGGATGGAGCACACCTCTGACGAGGCCTACCGCTTCCAACTTCTTGATTTCTTCTGCGATGAACTCTTGGCGCTCCACCGCTTGCTTCCTGACTCTTTGCTTGACGGGCCGCGCGTGAGGACAGACGGCGAGGTGGTGCTCAATCACTTTCCTGGGAACGCCGGGGATGTCGGACGGTTGCCAGGCAAACACGTCGACATTCGCCCGCAGGAAAGCAACGAACGCGCTTTCCTATTTGGGGTCGAGTGTGGCATAGATGGTGAAGGTACCACCAGTGCTGTCCTCCTTGTCGGACACCTTCTTGGTCGTTGGCGGAGCTGCCATTGTCTTCTTACTCTTGCTGGTGGAGCTCGATGGCGCGTCCTCGACGGTAGCGCAGCACTCCGAAGAGGCGCGCTTGCTGGAGTGGGCACCAGAGCACTTGCCGGGCTTGGTCCTCCTCTTCCCTCCGGGAGCTTCAGCGGCAAGTGGCTTGCGATCCGCTGCGGCTGCTGCCTCCCGGTAGATCTTGTCGGCACAGATAAGGGCATCCTTCTTGTTGCCGGGGACAGAGATGACGCTTATCGGGCCCGGCATCTTGAGCATGTTGTCTGCATAGTGAGAGGCCGCCTTGAACTTGGCGAGCGCTGGACGGCCGAGAATCCCATTGTTGGGCAATTGAAAATCGGCAACGTCAAAGGTGATCCTCTCTGTCCTAAAGTTCAGCTCGCTACCAAATGTCACTGGCAACGTTATCTTCCCCTTCGGCTTGCTCCTTCCCGGGTTGATTCCTTGGAACGTGCCGGTCTCTTCGAGCTCGCTGTCGGGGACTTGGAGTTTCCGGAGCACAGCGGAGGAGATCAGGTTCAAGCCGGCCCCGCCGTCAACTAGCATCTTAGTGACCTCGAGGTTGTGAACTGTTGGTGAGACCAACATCGGCAAGCACCCGATCGCAGTTGTGCGATCAGGGTGGTCCTCAATATCAAAGATGATAGGCGTGCTGGACCATTTCAGAGGCTTGCGCGACTCGACGGGTGGTTCCGCTGCATTGACTTCCCGCGCCCACTGCTTGAGCTGGCGGTGAGAAGTATGCAGGGAAGCACCACCGTCTACGCACAAGACCTCTGTGGCTTTCTGAAACTCCTGCTCACTGGTCTCAACGTCATCCATGTCTTCGTCTTCATGGTCGTCTTCGTTCTTGTCGCGGCCGCGGGGAGGTCTGTCCGCTTGCTACTGCTTGTCCTTGTCGCGGCATCCTCCCTGGCCGGGGCGCTTCGTGCCTGATCCTCCGCCACCTCCCCGGGCTCTCTCCTTGTCGCGCCGCTCGTACTCGGCCTTTTGCAGCTCGACGAGCCGCTCGACCTGCTTGCAGCTCTGGAGGTCATGGCCCTTGGTGCGGTGGATCTTGCAGTACTGTTTGTTGGTGCCGTCCTGCTTGTCGGCGGCCGCCACAGCCTGGCAGTTGGCGCATCCGGCAACCTCTTTGACGGAGCTACTAGCCTGGGCCTTCTTGGCGACGCCTTCATCGCCGGACTGCTCAACAACCAGTACGTCTTGGCTCTTCTTCTTCCTGTTGCTCCGCCGCCGGCTCTTCCTTGCCGGGGCGGTATCCTCACTATCAGATTCTCCTGCTCCAGCGTTCTCTCCGGGGAGTTTCCTCCCTTCCTCAGCACGGGCACACTTGTCGGCCAGGGCATATAGCTCGCTGACGTCTTTGATCTTGAACATCGCCATCTCCTCCCGCATCCTGCGGTTACGCACGTTCTGATGGAACACGCTGATGACCGCGGCGGGGTGGACGTCTGGGATGTTGTAGTGTACATGGCTGAATCTCTGGATGAACTTGCGCAAAGGTTCCCCTTCCTTCTGGACGAGCAGATGAAGGTCGCTCGCTTGGCCATGGGGTTTGTGGCCGCCCGTAAAGGCGCCGACAAACTGATGGCACAAGTCTGTCCAGGAGGTTATGGAGTTGTCCGGCAAGTGCATGAGCCAGGATCTGACATTGGATTTGAGTACCAGCGGGAAGTAGTTGGCAAGGATCTTGTCGTCTCGCCCTCCAGCGGCCTGCACCGCGATGGTGTAGATGGTGAGGAACTCTGACGGATGCGACTTGCCGTCGTACTTCTCTGGTACGTCTGGCTTGAAATTCTTTGTGCTGGGCCACTGGACTTGCCGCAGCTCATAGGTGAACGCAGGGCAGCCCACCGCGTACGGCAGGTCGCCTGGTTCCCCCGGTGCATGCATGTTGACAGAGGGCCCATCGCGCTGGTCTGATTGATGCCGCGCTTCTCTCCGACGATCCATGCGAGTACGAGCGTCCTCTCGTTCTCGCTCGTGAAGAACTTGGCGTTGATCGCGACGACTTCGCGGTCGAGTCGTTGTCATGATGGTTCCGGCGAGTCGGCCATCTTGGCCTCTGGGCGGGGAGTGCACGGTGGTCGCACCCCCGCCGGTCTTGGCGCCATCGGTTCTCGCCTGGTCGTCCCGCCGTGGCTGCGACGCGCTGTGCTGCCACGGGGTGTCGCCGTTAGCGAAACCGATGAGGCTCTGTATCGTGGCCCTCCAGTCGTCGAGCTTGTGCGCCGTTGGAGGGTAGTCTAGGAGCAGTTGAGCTCGCGCCAAAGCTTCTGCTGGAGTGGCGGGCAGCGGTGGCGAACGGCGTGTGGAGCGGGATGTGCTCGAACTTCTAACTACGTTAGAAGGAGCAACACCCGGACCAGGCAGCCGCGCCACGCTCGCGCCAACACGTAGATGTGAGTGCTGGCCTTGAGCGCCCTGGGATCCGCCGGCTCGATCTGGGTCCAGCGAGCGTAGGGTGCCGTGGGTGCCAAGACGCTGCTGGTCCCGGGCCTCCTGAGAGGGGCGCGGTGCATGTTCGGACGGCGTGGCGCCATGAGCAGGCTCGACGACGCCCGTTCCGCCGCCGGTGCCGTCCCCACCACCCGTTTGCTCCAAGGGCGGTGGGTTCGACACGGACGGACCGGCCACCTCTGGAGCTTTCTTCTTCGGTGGCATGTCGATGAAGATGATGGAGATCTAGCCTGCGCAGACGCCGGATCAGGTTCACACAACTTCGACGCCCCCTACCTGGCGCGCCAAAGATGTCGGGGGGAAATCGGCTTCCTCGAACACCTATGGGGACCGAGCCCCTTTCTTGGTTCGGCGGGGGGCGGAGGTCGCAAGAAGAGCGGATCGAGGCGATGCACACAAGGGATTTTACCCAGCTTCGGGCCGCAAGGATGCGTAAAACCCTACTGCTGCTTTGTGGATTGTATTGTGTTCTTGCTCGGGAGCGTGTGGTGCTACAGTACACGCGAGCTGCTGGCGAGAGAGAGCGTAGCGATGGGTGTCCTCCTTCCCTATGTGCGCATGGGGCCTCCTTTTATATGCTCAAGGGGTTACCCACAGGTGGCAGCGCAGGTGGGGGCAAAAATGGGAGAATGCTGTAGTGGGTACAGCTGCATGCATAGTGGCTGTACAGTGCTATCATACCTAACTCTGACGGCAGGGGACAAGGGCATTAAATGCCCGTCCGCATCGCCCAGACGGTGCAGGGAAGTGGACCGTCCAGAGCGCCACTGTTTGCCACGATGGCTACTCTGTCAGCGTTGCTTCGCCACCGCATGCTCCTGGCTACGCAGCCTCTCGCCACATACGCCTGGAATGGCCCCAGAGCGACGCGTGGGTGGATGAGCTGGAGCGCAGGCGCGGGATGGTGACTTGCCGCGGCAAGCGCCTTGCCGCGGCTGATGTCTTGTCGCGGCCGGGAGCTTGTCGCTCACCGGTCCTTGCCGGGACGCGGAGCGCGTCGTAGCAAGTATCTTGTCGTGCCTCGGGCGGCCTTCCCGGCGAGCTCCTCTTGCGGGGGTCTTGCGCTTCGAGCGGTCGTCCCGGCAAGCTCCTCTTGCCGGGGCCTTGCTCTCTTCGGGTGGCCTTCCCGACAGGCTCCTCCTGCCGGGGTCTTGGCTCAAATACTTTGTTCTTGGATGGCCCAAAAAGGGACCACGGAGAGTCTTGGCGGTCGCCTGGCAAGCCTTGCCGTGGGGTGCTACAACTGCCCGTGCACAAGCTCGGGGTACTAAGGTACCCCTACTTTAGTACACCGACAAATATATAATGTATTCCAACTTCTCTATGGTTCATACCCTCTGATACTACACATAGATTCATCAAAATATGCAAACAACACATAGAAAACAGAATCTGTCAAAAACAGAACAGTCTGTAGTAATCTGTATCAAATGCAAACTTCTGGAACTCATAAAAATCTGAGAAAATAGGAAGAGCTAGATAATTGGATTATTGATCTACTGAAATTGGAATCAGTATTTTATCACATTCTGTTGATTTTTAACAATTGTTTTCGTGAGCAGAAAGTTTCTGTCTTTTTCAGCAAGATCAAATAATTATCATCCAAGAAGATCCTATAGGTCTTACTTGGCACAAACACTAATTAAAACATAAAACCACATCTAACAAGAGGCTAGATGATTTATTTATTACTAAACAGGAACAAAAAGCAAGGAACAAAAATAAAATTGGGTTGCCTCCCAACAAGCGCTAACGTTTAACGCCCCTAGCTAGGCATGGTGATTTCAATGATGCTCACATAAAAGATAAGAATTGAAACATAAAGATAGCATCATGAAGAATATGACTAGAACATTTAAGTCTAACCCACTTCCTATGCATAGGGATTTTGTGAGCAAACAACTTATGGGAACAATAGTCAACTAGCATAGGAAGGCAAAGCAAGCATAACTTCAAAACTTTAAGCACATAGAGAGGAGACTTGGTATTATTGCAATTCCTACAAGCATAAATTCCTCCCTCATAATAATTTTCAATAGCATAATGAATTAATTCAACAATATACCGAGCACCTAAAGCATTCTTTTCATGATCTACTTGCATAGAAATCTTATTACTCTCCACATAAGCAAAATTCTTCTCATTCGGGATAGTGGGAGTATCATAAGAGACTTGAATACTATAAATTGTTTCCACATTAAAAGAGTAATGTTCACAAAAAGGGGAATCATAATCATGACAAGTTCTATAAATATAATCATCACTACTTTTTATAGCATAAGTTTCATCACAATAATCATCATAAGTAGCAACTTTGTTCTCATCATAATCGATTGAAACCTCTTCCAAGATAGTGGACTCATGTGTGGGTTCAATCCTCTTTTTGGAGCTGCTTATTAATGAGATTGGTTGGATAGAAGGCTCCTCCTCGTTACCTAATTCATTATAAGAAATAATAGGAGAATATTGGGAATTCTCTTCCCTTTCGTTAGTATTCTCTTCATCTTCTATTTGTTTTCTTTTCTTTATGTAATTGGCAATATAAGGATTTTCAATGCAACTCACCGCACAATACATATAAATTTCTTCTAGATCAAAATCAAGAAGTTTATAATGGGCAAATTTCGGAAGATAGTTAGTTATACGTTTCATTTCTTCATAGCCCATAAGCAAACTAAGTTCATTATGATGTGCAAGGAAAATCAAGTCATCACAATTTTTGGACACGATTAGATCATGAAACAATTTGCATCGGATAGTTAAAGACCCCGTTCATTACACAGTTCACAAGTACGGCTAAGAAAATTTAAATTTTCAGCACAAACATCTAGCCTTTCTTGCAAAAATATAGTTTCTAAGTACTTATGCCTCTTACAAAATCTATCTTCCCTTTGTGGTATGTATTTGCAAACTCTATGCACTCCACAAAAATCGACATGATTATAAGAGATATTTTCATCATGACTAGTGCAATCATCATTAGTACCATGGATATTCAAGGAGTTCATACTAACGACATTGCAATCATGCTCATCATTCAAAGATTTAGTGCCAAACATTTAAATGCATTCTTCTTCTAACACTTTGGCACAATTTTCCTTCGCGCCATTTTCATGGAAGACATTAAAAAGATGAAGCATATGAGGCAACCTTAATTCCATTTTTTTGTAGTTTTCTTTTATAAACTAAACTAGTGCAAAAACAAGAAACAAAAATATTCGATTGCAAAATATAAAGATATACCTTCAAGCACTCACCTCCCCGGCAACGGCGCCAAAAAAGAGCTTGATGTCTACTACACAACCTTCTTATTGTAGACGTTGTTGGGCCTCCAAGTGCAGAGGTTTGTAGGACAATAGCAAATTTCCCTCAAGTGGATGGCCTAAGGTTTATCAATCCGTGGGAGGCGTAGGATGAAGATGGTCTCTCTGAAGCAACCCTGCAACCAAATAACAAAGAATCTCTTGTGTCCCCAACACACCCAATACAATGGTAAATTGTATAGGTGCACTAGTTCGGCAAAGAGATGCTGATACAAGTGCAATATGGATGGTAGATATAGGTTTTTGTAATCTGAAAATATAAAAACAGCAAGGTAAGTAATGATAAAAGTGAGCGTAAACAGTATTGCAATGCTAGAAAACAAGGCCTAGGGTTCATACTTTCACTAGTGCAAGTTCTCTCAACAATAATAACATAATTGGATCATATAACTATCCCTCAACATGCAACAAAGAGTCACTCCAAAGTCACTAATAGCAGAGAACAAACGAAGAGATTATGGTAGGGTATGAAACCACTTCAAAGTTATCCTTTCTGATCGATCTATTCAAGAGTCCGCAGTAAAATAACATGAAGCTATTATTTCCTTACGATCTATCATAGGGTTCATACTAGAATAACACCTTAGGACACCAATAAACCAAAACCCTAATGTTACCTAGATACTCCAATGTCACCTCAAGTATCCGTGGGTATGATTATATGATATGCATCACACAATCTCAGATTCATCTATTCAACCTACACAAAGAACTTCAAAGAGTGCCCCAAAGTTTCTACTGGAGAGTCAAGACAAAGACGTGTGCCAACCCCTATGCATAAGTTCACGAGGTCACGGAACCCGCAAGTTGATCACCAAAACATACATCAAGTGAATCACGTGATATCCCATTGTCACCACAGATAAGCACATGCAAGACATACATCAAGTGTTCTCAAGTCCTTAAAGACTCAATCCGATAAGATAACTTTAAAGGGAAAATTCAATCCATTACAAGAGAGTAGAGGGGGAGAAACATCATAAGATCCAACTATAATAGCAAAGCTCGCGATACATCAAGATCGTACCACCTCAAGAACACGAGAGAGAGAGAGAGAGAGAGAGAGAGAGAGAGAGAGAGAGAGAGAGAGAGAGAGATCAAACACATAGCCACTGGTACACACCCTCAGCCCCGAGGGTGAACTACTCCCTCCTCGTCATGGAGAGCGCCGGGATGACGACGATGGCCATCGGTGAGGGACCCCCCCTCCGGCAGGGTCCCGGAACAGGGTCCCGATTGGTTTTTGCTGGCTACAGAGGCTTGCGGTGGCGGAACTCCTGATCTATTCTGTTTTCTGGAGGTTTCAGTATTTATAGGATTTTTTGGCATAGGTCTCCGGGGGTCTCCGGGTTGTCCATGAGGCAGGGGCCCACGCCTAGGGGGAGGGGCGCCCCCACCCTCGTGGGCAGCTCGGGACTCTCCTGGCCCAACTCTTTTACTCCGGGGGCTTCTTTTGGTCCAGAAAAAATCATCAAAAATTGGGACGTCAATTGGACTCCGTTTGGTATTCCTTTTCTGTAAAACTCAAAAACAAGGAAAAAAAGAAACTGGCACTGGGCTCTAGGTTAATAGGTTAGTCCCAAAAATCATACAAAAGTGCATAATAAAGCCCATAAACATCCAAGATGGATAATATAATAGCATGAATACTTCATAAATTATAGATACGTTGGATACATATCAGGCGCCGCAGCCGAGGAGCCGAGAAGCCTCAACAATTTCCTCCTCCGGGTGCTCTGGGTGGGAGCTTCATCCGACTCCTGGCAAGCCGCCTGAGGGGAGTCGGCCGCGTCGAGTCGGATCTATCTGGAATTTCGAATGTAACGGCCGGAACTAGGTGGCGTGCTAGCTAAGCTTCTAGGCGTGCCACCTGTCGTGGGCGTGCCACGTGGCGCCACCCACCCTGCCAGCCACTACAAAAAAGACACATCCGTGACATTTTGGGCCGAACGAAATTTTATTCTGTCATACATATGACACTTCTATGACGATAATTGTGACAAAACCCGGTATCATCATAGATGTGGTGGGATCCTACTTCTATGACAAAAAAATCATGACAGAAAATGGGGTTTTCGTCCTGGGCGGGCCGGAGACGCAGTTGCATGACATTCTTTGGGCCGTCCATGACGAAAAAACCGTGGTAGAAGCGAGAGGGAGGAAAATTTCGGGGAGTTCCCAGTTATGGTGGGAGGTCGGGGGCCGAGCGATGCGCGTTTCTCTCGTACACGTACACGCGTGTGTGCGAGACGTTGACTCTAACTGAACCCGAGCGAGGCGTTGGGCTCTAACTGAACCCGAGCGATTGCACTACAGGCTACGCGTTACTGAACCCGAGAGATCGATCGATGGCTGTTAACTGAACCTGATCGAGCGATTCCTTCGCTATTGCTGCTATCTGAAGCCGATCGATGCTGCCTCTGGGATGAACAGTGAGCGTTGCGAGGGGGGGTTGGATGAACAATGAGCGTTGGCATTGCCTCTGGATGAACAAGACCCCATGGTGTGGAGGGCTGGATGAACAGTAGACGGTGGAGGGGTGGTTGAACAGTAGCCGGTGGAGTAGCGCGCGGTGGAGGCTGGATGAACAGGAGCCCGTGGAGGCTGGAGGAGGTCGACGGTGGAGATGAACAGGTATCTCGTGGAGTCACATTTTGCGGTACTCCACACCCCTCCCGATGAACAGGACCCCCGTTTCGACTGTAGCGCTCCAACACAAGTCCGTTTCGTCCGTTTTGCGGTCCGCCACACCCCTCCCAATCAACAAGACCCCCGTTTCGACCGTAGGAGGTCCGTTTCGTCTGTTTTGCGGTACGCCACACCCCTCCCAATCAATAGGACCCCCGTTTCGATCGTAGGAGGTCCGTTTCCTTCGTTTTGCGGTATGCCACACCCCTCCCGATCAACAGGACCCCGTTTTGAACGTAGGAGGTCCGTTTCCTCCGTTGTGCGGTATGCCAGGCCTTGTTTCCATCGCCTGTTCCGTCCAAGCCCTCCCGATGAACACGACCACGATTCCGTTGCCTCCCCATGAACACGACCACGCATTCCGTTGCCTCCCCATGAACATGAGGACGGCGCTGTTTCTCCGTTCTGACCCAGCCATGTACACGAGCCCTCACCGTACGTATGCGCGAGTAGGTGTTCGAGACCCCGACCGTATGTACACATACATGGTCGTATTTTCTTTCTTGCACCCTAGCCGCTGTACGTACGTGTACTTGCTACGTGCGCGCCTCTACTATGACACGTACACGCCTCTACTACGACACGTGCGCGCCTCTACATCCACCAGTATATATGTACGTACACGTTCGCGACCAGAATGACAATGCTACATATGCTTCGACCAGGTGGGTCCCGACTGTCAGGCACTTCCTTGCCTGCGAAGATGTAGCTGGTGGGTCCCAGCAGTCAGGGGGCGAATCGTTTTTTTCGCCCGGACGCACTTCCTTGCATGCAAAGATATAGCTGGTGGGTCACAGCAGTCAGGGGCAAACGTTTTTTTCACGAAATACGGTGGCCCATCCGGTGGGTCCCCGCTGTCAGGTGGAGGAATAATTATTTTGCATGTAATAAGGAGGCATTTCCTTGCTGCGGCCATGGACCCAGCTGTCAGCCTCTCCACATACAGTCCACGTCTGACGGAAGCCGTTCTGACCACGTTGACCACGCCGCGCCGAGAGCACCAGGGCGGTGGATGACGGCGAGGCCTAGGAAGGGGATGATGCAGAGCCGGGGAAGACGCGGCACTGGATGCCCACGCGTAGAGGAGTACGAGGGTTCACTGGTTCGCTGCGGTGTGATGCTGCCGTCGCCGCAGAATAACAGGGGGTGTGGGTGAGTAGAGGGATGGCCTAGCCAGCAGTGGGAGTAGTAGGGGGCGGTGAGGCCTCCGCCGCATCGCAGCCGGCCACGGGAGACAGGAGCACGAGGCACGACCGGCGCTGGTTTGGGCGGCTAGAGCAAGAAGACCAGAGGTTGAAGAAGCACTACGGTCGTTGGATGGACATCGTACGGTCACTGGAGCTAGAATCATGCATATTGACTAAGTTGACAACGCCCTCCGTCCCCGTCAACTTAGTAGGCCCACAAGTCAGCCTCCCACCAAGGTTGGTCCCAGCTAGCAGGGGTATTCATTTTTTGTGCGTAATAAGGAGGCCCTTCCGGTGGGTCTGAGCTGACAACAGGGGGAACGTTTTTTTCGCGAAATATGGTGGCCCATCGGGTGGGTCCCAACAGTCAGGGGCAAACATAGCACTCCAACACAAGTCCGTTTCCTCCGTTTTGTGGTACGCCACACACCTCCCGATCAACAAGACCCCCGTTTCGACCGTAGGAGGTCCATTTCGTCCGTTTTGTGGTACGCCAGACCCCTCCCGATCAATAGGACCCCATTCCGAACGTAGGAGGTCCGTTTCCTCCGTTGTGTGGTACGCCAGGCCTCGTTTCCATCGCCTGTTCCGTCCAAGCCCTCCCGATGAACACGACCACGCATTCCATTGCCTCCCCATGAACACGAGACGGTGCTGTTTCTCCGTTCCGACACAGCCATCACTAGTAGAAAAAGGGTCAAACGTGAAGCACATTAGTGCCGGTTTGAATTTGATCTGGCACTAATGTGTCCATTAGTGCCGGTTCCAACGGCTAGCCGGGCCGCTCTCATTAGTACCGGTTCGTGGCGAACCTTTAGCACCGGTTTGTGCCACGAACCGGTACTAATGAGAGTGGTGGCAGGATGTTGTCAGTCTGGGGCCCCTCCAGCACCTTTAGTACCAGTTCGTGTCACAAACCGGTACTAAAGGTCGTCCTACATAAACCCTTCATCCACCCGAGCTCGCTCTGTTCTTCCCCTTTCCCCTCTCATCTCTGTTCTTCCCCTCTTCCTCTTGAGCTCATCACACATTTTGCCCAAAATTTGTCAAGATTTGAAGGCCCCCATCCATTCAAATGATCACAAAGGTTAGCAACTTTGTCCTTTCATCTCTCATTGCTAGATTAGCTCTTGCAATGCTTTATATAGTGATTAATTTGTGAGTTTAGTAATTTGGGAGGAAATATATATATGTGCTAGTATTTGATTTATATGCCATTTGAGGTCAAAAATAACACTTAGTTTGCATATGTAGGTGTGGTTTACTTAGTGCCTTCTAAATCTCCGTCGTAACCACCGTCGATCGCCCGCACCGTCCCGTCGCCGGCACCACCTTGTGGTGAGCCTCTTGTTCATGAAATTATATAAAAATTGATGTTTGTGTGATTTGGATATATAGTTACTCGTATAATTATCTTACCCGTACGTTGTTTGTTATACATATAGTGCCATGGTTTTGATATCCGTCCCCGTCGGCCCTCGTCCTTGTTATGATTTTGATGTGGTATATATATTCTCTTTTAAAACTAGTTGCATTTCGTGTTTATGACAAATTATGCCCATTAAGTTGACATAGAAATTTTTTCTAGGAGGTATGTGAACCGGAAATTCCAACCGACCCTATTGTCGAGAGGTTAAATTTAGTTGAAATAGAAAACGAGTACTTGAAAGAAAAATTGAAAAGAATTGAGGGGGATAAGATGGAATTGGAGTTGCATGTTGCCGATGTCGTCGATGATCACAACATCAAGATGGATAAAATGCGCTTGAAGATTAGAAAGATTAGAAAATATGCCATCGATAGTGAGGCTTGGTATCATTATGCTGTTGGATCAATTGTTACCTTAGTTGCGATCTTGATCGCATTTGTTGTTGCATTTAAATGCTTTAGCTAGAGAGTTATTTGTTTGTTGCATTTAAGTGTTGTATGAACTTTATGTATGAACTTGTATTAATTTGGTCTATTCGGTGTCGTGTAATGAAGATGAGCCGGCAATGGATGTACGATGACCGATGCTCTCCCCAGTTTGTTGAGGGCGTGCATACTTTTCTGCTTGCGGCTGAGGCAAACAAGCGGGCGGATGGTTTTATGCCTTGTCCATGTGCTGGTTGTAAGAATGGTCACAATTACTCTACGTCAAGAACCATTCACGTCCACCTGTTTGAGTCCGGTTTCATGCCCCACTATAATATTTGGACCAAGAACGGAGAAAGAGGGGTTATGATGGAAGACAATGAAGAAGAACAGGACGACGACAGCTATCATGGCCATGGGTTCCCTGAATACGATGATACAACAATGGGGGAAGAAGCTGAGCCGGTAATGCGGGAAGAAGCTGAGCCGGCAATGCGGGAAGAAGCTGAAGAAGAGGCATCAGATGGGCCCGTTAATGATCTAGGTCGGGCCATTGCCGATGCAAAGAGAAACTGCGCAAGTGATTTGGAGAACAAGAAGTTGCAGCGCATGTTAGAGGATCACAAAAAATTGTTGTACCCGAATTGCGTAGGTGACAAGAAAAAGTTGGGCACCACACTGGAATTGCTGCAATGGAAGGCATAGAATGGTGTATCTGACAAGGGATTTGGAAAGTTGCTAGTAATGATAAAGGATATGCTTCCAAAGGACAACGAATTGCCCGAGAGTATGTACGAAGAAAAGAAGGTTGTCTGCCCTCTAGGGTTAGAGGTGTAGATGATACATGCATGCCCTAATGATTGCATCCTCTACCGCGGTGAGTACGAGGATTTGAATGCTTGCCCGGTATGTGGTGAATTGCCCTATAAGATCAGCCACGATGACCCTGGTGATGTCGAGGGCGAGCGCCCCAGGAAGAAGATTCCTGCCAAGGTCATGTGGTATTCTCCTATAATACCACGGTTCAAACGTTTGTTCCAAAACAAAGAGCATGCCAAGGCGATGCGATGGCACAGAGAAGACCGTAAGAAAGACGGAAAGTTGAGAGTACCCGCTGACGGGTCGCAGTGGAGAAAAATCGAAAGAAAGTACGGGAAGGAGTTTGCAGATGACGCAAGGAGCGTATGGTTTGGTCTAAGCGCAGATGGCATTAATCCTTTTGGGGAGCAGAGCAGCAACCATAGCACCTGGCCTGTGACTCTATGTTTGTATAACCTTCCTCCTTGGTCGTGCATGAAGCAGAAGTTCATTATGATGCCAGTGCTCATCAAGGCCCTAAGCAACCCGGCAACGACATTGATGTGTACCTAAGGCCATTAGTTGAAGAACTCTTACAACTGTGGAATGGAACAGGTGTACGTGCGTGGGATGAGCACATGGGGGAAGAATTTTACCTAAAGGCGTTGCTGTTCGTGACCATCAATGATTGGCATGCTCTCAGTAACCTTTCAGGACATACAAACAAGGGATACCGCGCATGCACGCACTGTTTGGACTATATCGACAGTATATATTTGGCTAATTGTAAGAAGAATGTGTACCTGGGACATCGTCGATTTCTTCCAAGCAAGCATCCTGTAAGAAAGAAAGGCAAGCATTTCAAAGGCGAGGCGGATCACCGGACGAAACCTCGCCACCGTACTGGTGCTAATGTACATGATATGGTCAAGGAATTGAAGGTTGTCTTTGGAAACGGTCCTGGTGGACAACCTGTTCCGAATGACGCTGACGGACGCGCACCCATGTGGAATAAGAAATCTATATTTTGGGACCTGCCCTATTGGAAAGACCTAGAGGTCCGCTCCGCAATCGACGTGATGCACGTGACGAAGAATCTTTGTGTGACCCTGCTTGGCTTCTTGGGCGTGTATGGGAAGACAAAAGATACACCTGAGGCACGGGAGGACCAGCAACGTATGCACGGAAAAGACGGCATACATCAGGGTCATGCAAGCTACGCTCTTACCAAAGAAGAGAAGGAAATCTTCTTTGAATGCCTGCTCAGTATTAAGGTACCGTCTGGCTTCTCGTCGAATATAAAGGTAATAATAAACATGGCAGAGAAAAAGTTCCAGAACCTAAAGTCTCATGACTGCCACGTGATTATGACGCAACTGCTTCCGGTTGCATTGACGGGGTTTCTACCGGAAAACGTTCGATTAGCCATTGTGAAGCTATGTGCATTTCTCAATGCAATCTCTCAGAAGGTAATCGATCCAGAAATCATACCAAGGTTAGAGAATGATTTGGTGCAATGTCTTGTCAGTTTCGAGTTGGTGTTCCAACCATCCTTCTTCAACATCATGACGCACGGCCTAGTTCACCTATGCGAAGAGATTAACGTTTTGGGTCCTGTATTTCTACACAATATGTTCCCCTTTGAGAGGTTCATGGGAGTCTTGAAGAAATATGTTCATAACCGTGCTAGGCCAGAAGGAAGCATCTCCAAGGGCCATCAAAATGATGAGGTCATTGAGTTTTGTATTGACTTTATTCCTGACCTTAAGCCGATTGGTGTTCCTGAATCGCGGCATAAGGGCAGGCTGGATGGAAAAGGCAGGCTAGGAGGGGAACAAATAATATGTATGGACGGACATTCTCTCACTGAAGCACATTACACAGTTCTACAGAATTCCGCCTTGGTGGCTCCGTATATGGATGAACACAAGAATTTGCTACGCTCCAAACACCCGGAGCGGTCTGATGACTGGATTACACGTGAACAAACCAGGAGTTTCGCCAGCTGGTTGCAGACACATACCATGCATGACACCTCTAGTGAATATGACCTGTACGTGTTGTCCCAGTTACAATCTTCGAATATAATGACTTTCAAAGCGTACGAGATAAATGGTAATACATTTTACACGATCGCCCAAGATAAGAAGAGCACCAACCAAAACAGTGGTGTCCGCTTTGATGCAGAAACCAAGACGGGAAAGGAAACATATTGTGGTTATATACAGGACATATGGGAACTTGACTATCGACGTGGTTTGAAGGTCCCTTTGTTTCGGTGCAAATGGGTCAATATGACACGAGGCGGGGTAACGGAAGACCCGCAATACGGAATGACAACAGTGGATCTCAACAATCTTGCGTATGCAGACGAACCATTCGTCCTAGCCAATGATGTGGCACAGGTTTTCTATGTGAAGGACATGTATACCAAGCCAAGAAAAAGATAAGATAAGGAAGCGAATGCATCGTACGATGAGCCAAAGCGGCACATAGTTCTTTCTGGGAAGAGAAACATCATGGGAGTGGATGACAAGACAGACAAGTCAGAAGATTATGAAAAGTTTGATGAAATTGCTCCATTCATAGTGAATATTGACCCGAGCATCCCGTTAAATGATGAAGATTTTCCATGGTTACGGCGCAAAGGGACACACGCGAAGAAAAAGTTTCACACCCAAAGATCTGGGATGTGATTGGCTTCACTATCATCACTTTCTTCTGTGTTTCACACCCAGAAGGGAATCTCTGTAATAGTTAGGGTAGTTATGTGTTTTGGCATTTGAAACGCGAAGAAATTTTATGTGCAAACAAATTCTTTCATGCCTTTACTGATTTTTAAAGTTAAGTTATTCACAAACTAGTGATTCACACTAATTTCAATTAATTCAAAATTTAAACTATTCAAATTTGAAAACTACGGACACTAACAGAAAGTTTGTAATTTTTGTACCTAAAGCAAAAATATTCACAAAGAAACTCTAAATACACAAAAAAACAACTCAAAAATAAATAAAGCAAAAAAAATAATAAAGCCCGCCTACTAGGCCAGAGCGGCCTGCATACGACTAGAAACCCAACCTGTTGTTGGGCCAGGATGCAGGCCCGCAAAGGCCCAGTAGGCCCACGGGGCAGCACAACACAGGTAGGCCCAGAAGGCCTGCATTTGAGAGGAGCTAAAAAGGAGCAGCCGCGGCTGGGTTTATAAACTAGTGCGACTGCCCTTCGCTAGGCGAGGTGGGACTAAACTTTGCGCCCCTCGCGTGGCAGCGCACCCCCCTTTAGTACCGGTTCGTGGCACCAACCGGTACTAAAGGGGGGGCCTTTAGTACCAGTTGGAGCCACCAACCGGTACTAAAGGCCTATTTGAAGCGACCCCCTTTAGTAACGGGTGGTGGCTCCAACCGGTACTAAAGGCCCCTCCTATATAAACAACACTTACGAAAATTTTAGTTTCTCATCTGCTTCTTCTCCTCTGCACCGTCGCCCGCCGCCCCCGTACGTCTCCATCCCTCGTCGCCGCCCCGTCCCCGTCGTCGCCGCCCCGTCGTCCCCGTCCCCGTCGTCCCCGTCGTCACCGCCGCCCCGTCCCGGCCCGTCCCCGTCGTCGCCGCCCCGTACGTCCCCGTCGTCGTCGCCGCCCCGGCCCGTACGTCCCCGTCCCTGTCCCTGTCGTCGTCATCCCCGTCATCGCCGCTCCCGTCGCCGTCCCCGTCGCCGCCCCCCATCGCCTCTCGCCTCGCTGGTGAGCGCGCACACACACATACATTTTTTGTTTTTTAGTTATACAAATAGTTAGAAATTTTTCTGTTTTTTAGAAATAGTTAGAAATGTTAGAATTGTTAGAATAGTTAGGAATGTTAGAATTGTTAGAAATTTTTCTGTTTTTTAGTTATAGAAATAGTTATAAAAAAGTTAGAAATTTTTCTTTTTTTTAGTTCTAGAAATATTAGAAATGTTATAGAAATGTTAGTTATATAGAAATGTTAGAAATTTTAGTTATCAAAATCCAATCATTAAAAAAATGTTACTTTTTGCGGGCATATAGCTAGTATTTGTTCTCGACGATGCCCGGCCCGCATCCTCGCCGTCGACACGTCCGGCTGACCCATGTCCGGGACTGGGCTCCGCCGGGCTGGCACTGGGAGGTGCTGCCTGGAGGGGCGCGCCACTTGATGAGGAACCCGGCACTGGGTCCCGTCGTCGACCCTGATCTCGTTTGGCGGCGTTCACATGGGCCAGTTTCGGTGCGGAGGGAGCCGGCCCCGCCGGAGGTGGTACGTCGCCGTGTCAGGGAGGAGGACGAGCACGTCCGTCGCTACATGGTTGTGTTAGAGGACGGCGGGTTCTCCAATACCTGGCAGTTTCTTCAGGGATCTCACTTCAGCTATGATCCTGTGAGGGTTCCTTCGCTTTGGGTGTCCACCGCCCGCGCCGCAGGAACCACGAGTGTCCTAGATTCTTTTGTAGTATTTAATCTTTATTAATTAGCTACCTAGCTAGCCAGTGATGTATTAGATATATAATATTCGAGACGATGTATTCGAGATTATATATTATTCGAGACGATGTATTCGAGATTATATCTATTATTCGAGACGATGTATTCGAGATTATATCAATTATTCGAGACGATGTAATTTGAATACTAAATTGTTTTATATTTCTTTTGTATTAGTTAAATAAAAGCTATGGCGGACAATACCGGCAGAGAGGGAGAACAGGCCATGTTCGATATGATACGCCATCCTCGCGGGCCAGATGATGATCAGAATGAAGAAGATTATGATGGCTCCGAATTTCTAAGCAACACCGGGGAGGGTGATATGATATTCGACTGCGATGACCGAATTAATGAAGTCATGAACTTTGATTATGATGATGACGAAGAAAATGTTGATCTTGAAACAACAAAGACCGGCGAAGTATATATATTTATATAAGCAGGCATCTGGTGATCATCACATGTTTTAAATGACTTGAAGATATATTAACGAATCGATCTTTCTTCTTTCAGCTATCCGGATCGAGCAAATCTTCAGACAATAGGACGAAACGAGGCCCGAACAAAAAGTTGAAGGAGGGCGTAAAGTACAATATCGGGGCAATCAGACCTAATGGCGAACCATTAGCGCCTAAGAAGATTGCGGACAAGTTCGTTCGTCAGTGTGGAGTTCTTGTGAAGGACCAACTCCCGATCTCCCTTCAAGAATGGAGAGAGCCAGCAAAGCCACGTCCAGATGTTACTTTTGTTGACAACAGACAAAAAGGTCTGCTTTGGGATACTCTCATGGAACATTTCACCCTACAAGATCATTTCACAGAAGCAGCTGTGCAGAAAGTCAAGGACGCTGCTCTTAGGAAGATGGCGGTTGCATTCAAGAACCACAAGAATCGTGTATGGGACATGTATGTCAAGGGAGGAAGGAAGACTCCAGTATTCGAGGGAACACTAGAGAACCAAAGTGCTCACTAGGACGATTTCGCGAAATTCAAGGATTCGGAATTAGCTAAGGAACGGTCGAGAATAAACAAGAAAAATGCCGGAAAAAAAAGGATAAGTTCCATAAGCTGGGGCTAGGTGGCTATGCGGTGGCAATGCCTAAGTGGGATAAGTCTGAGAAAGAGATGGATGATGCAGGTGTCACTCCGGTTACTAAGAGCTGCCCCCCCAGGTGCAGGACTTGGTTCTATGCGCATGGGGGGGGAGTTGGACCCGAAGACAGGCAAAGTTTCGACGAAGGCATGTCTGAACGGAGCCGACGATAAGATACTTGTTGCAATAGAAGAGGCTCGATCGGGGGTGTTCCAGCCCAACAGAGAGAACGACGAGCTTACGCGTGCCCTGGGAAATCCTGAACACCCGGGAAGAACACGAGGCAAGGGCGCTATTCCGTGGTATGAGGGGTTTTTGGACTGGAACACCGACTACAGAACCCGTGCGAGAAAGAAGATTGCGGAGGAGAAGAAGAGGAAGATGGAGGAGGAGCAGAGGAAGCGGGACTATGAACGCCTTCAAGGCCTAGAAGCAAGTCAAGCGGACTTGGAAGTCAAATTCCAGCGGCAGCAGGAGCAGATCAACTCACTTAGCCAGTAAAGGGGGTCTCAGCAGCTGCAGCAGCTAGCGGATGATCCAGCATTGGATAGCACCGCCCCATCCATGCCGAGAAGCAGCGTGGGTTCTGCGTTGTTTGACGCAATGCTGGATAGATACCCCATGGATGACATCACGGAGAACACTAACTGCGAGCTACACTTCAAAATGAAGAACATATCCATGAAGGTGGCGGACGACGTTGCTTTTTCAAATCCCCCAGAGGCAACCTTCCATTGCAACCCGATTCCAGCGGGCTATGCTCGTGTCATGGTTGATGAGGTGGTGGACCCATATTCAGGGCTACAGCTTGACATTCCTGGAGGTGACGACGAGCACACACTCGGAGAGGCCATACATCGTGTCATCCTATGGAGAAAGGATTGCATCGTCTTTCGAAGGCCACCGACACCGCGTCACCCGACTCCTCGTCGAAGTCCGCCATCGAGTCAGCAGACTCCCGCTCCTCCAAGTCCACCAATGCATGAGGCCACTCCTCCTCCTCCAAGTCCGGCAAAGCGTTAGGCCACTCCTCCTCCTCCAAGTCCGGCACAGCGTCAGACGTCCACTCCTCCTCCAAGTCCGGCACAACCTCAGGCCACTCCTCCTCCAAGTCCGGCACAACTTTAGGCCACTCCTCCTCATCCAACTCAGCCCCGTCAGCTGTCTCCGCCGCCTCAGCAATCGCAGAAGAGACACCCCTCAGCTATGGTGTGTAGCGGTACGAGTCGAGGTCGTGGTACAGGAAGTACAGACGGAGGCAAGCGATATAAATATGGTCCAAGCAGGCTCACGCCTCTTCCGCAGAGGCCTTATGAGAAGTCCGAGGAGGAAAACGCAGCCATATCGAAGGCCGAGGTGGAAGCCCATTTTGCACCGAAACCGCCACCGCCGCCAAGGGAGAAAGTGCCTGAGGAAACGATTGACCACTTCATTCGTATGGCTCAACCACTAGCTCCGAAGCCTGTTGACATAGACTATGAGCGCCACATCAGGAAGTTAAATCGAGTACGTATACAGAGGGAGGCGAGCTCGAGCTCGAGCAAACAACAAGCAGCTGTCAAAAAATGCGGGAAAACCGTCCCCCAGCTGGGAGAACAGGCGGCACAATCGATCCCCTCGCTTGTTGTGCCAACAACACGTGACAGTACGCACGCCCAATATTATTGTGGGCGAACAGTTTACGTTCCCGAGGTGGGCAATGTGGTAATAATCGAGGAGCATATAAGGCAGGCTGAAGTTCTCAACATCACTGTTGGACAACTCCTCGAGATCGAGCCCATGCCTGTGCTTACAGAGGAGGAAATAAAATGGAAATATGTCCGGGGCGAACCTTCGGTCCAGCCAGACGAGGTCAAGAAGCTCCCAACGAGAATGTATGAATTGCATCAATGGTACATGAACATTACCAAGATTTCCAATCGAGGGTCCCTCATGGTGAATGTCAAGAAGGATCATTACTACCATGAGAAAGCTGTGGCCGTTGAGTATTCTGAACTGTTTCAGTTATACAATCAAAACGCACTCGACAAATCTATCGTTAGTTGCTATTGTCTGTAAGTGATTTCTTTCTGTAATTTAAGTCTCTCAAGCTAGCTGTAGTGATCCTTTTGATCAATCATTACCTGTAATTATCCCCACTATATTCTTTTCTATGGTATTATGCAGGATGAAGATGTATGAAATGAGAAAAGGTGGACGCTATGGCATTGGGTTCATTGACCCAAACACCGTTAATGAATACACATGGAAAATAGATGCATATCATGAAAAGCATGTAGAGGACAACATGCTAGATTTCTTGAAGCGCCTCAAATACGATGAAGATATACTACTTCCTTTATACTTCCAGTGAGTCACACTGTCTACAAATTCTCTGTTTTTGCCTACTAGCTAGCTACATGTTTTTGCTTACATATGCCCCCACTTAATTAAGACATGCAAACGTGTGTGCATGCAGATTTCACTGGATCTTGTGTATCATTAAAGTTGACGCCGGAACAGTTGAAATACTGGACTCACTACTCCAAGCAAATACTGACTATAACATCTTGTTTGGGATAGTCAACAGGTAATTTCAATCATTAGCAACTATATATCTCGGCCTATTTAGTTCTTCATTTCATTATATGAACTATTTAATAACCCCTTTATTCATTTTCTTTGTCGGCGGGCATGGCTTGGGCAAGGTTCATCAGCGTCACAGAAGACGAATGGAAACAAAAGCTGAAATGGTTTCGACCCAAGGTAAGTAATTAAGTAGTACTAGCTATCTAGCTAGATGCCATCTCTTTAATTATCATGCTTGATTAATTATTGTCTGATCAAATTCCATTCTCGTAAAGGCCCTGAAGCAGGCACAGGGGACTGATCTATGTGCATTCTGCGTTTGCGAGAACATTCGCATGATGGCATCCGAAACGAGCAGATCTCGAAGACAGGAATGGGTACGTTTGTGAGAACACTATTCACAATTTTTAAACCATTATCGATATCTACTCACACAACTAATACACATGCATATTGATCTCCTTAACAGTTCACAGAGGTGCGGGAAAAGCTCCTAGAAACGGAGCGCGTACAAGCACTTCAAGAGGAAATAACGGGATTTTTGCTCGACCAGGTCATAAATCCGAAGGGAGAATACTATTACCCGCTACCGCCCCCATGAACCACTTACAATTGTCATCGTGCTCCGAAGGCACCAATTAGGCTAATGCCACTGGCTTCGAAGGCAACATGTAGGAGAAATTGTATATAGTTATACATGTGTGTATGTGTGAATTAATATGGTGGTTTGTGAGACATTTGATGATATATATATATATATATATATATATATATATATATATATATATATATATGCATAACGTGTACAATGTGTAGCATCGTAAAATACCAGCAAACGAAAAAGAATTAAAATGGAAAACACAAAATTAAATGAAAAAGAAATCATAAAACCAAAAAAACAAACCTTGTAGTACCGGTTGGTGTTACCAACCGGTACTAAAGGGCTCCCGGCCCCCGGAGCTGGCTCGTGCCACGTGGTTGCCCTTTAGCACCGGTTCGTGCTGAATCGGTACTAAAGGGGGGGCTTTAGTGCCACACTTTAGTGCCGGTTATGGAACCGGCACTAAAGGGCCTTACGAACCGGTGCTATTGCCCGGTTCTGCACTAGTGCATGTACACGAGCCCTCGCCATACGTATGCGTGAGTAGGCGTTCGAGACCCCGCCCGTATGTACACATACATGGTCATATTTTCTTTCTTGCACCATGGCCGCTGTACGTACGTGTACAAGCTATGTGCGCGCCTCTACTATGACACGTGCGCGCCTCTACATCGACCAGTATGTACGTACGCGTTCGCGACCAGAATGAGAACGCTACGTACGCTTCGACCAGGTCGGTCCCGACTGTCAGGCACTTCCTTGCCTACGAAGATGTAGCTGGTCGGTCCCAGCAGTCAGGAGGCGAATCGTTTTTTTTTGCCCGGACGCACTTCCTTGCGTGCGAAGATGTAGTTGGTGGGTCCCAGCAGTCAGGGTGAAACTTTTTTTCGTAAAATACAGTGGCCCGTCAGGTGGATCCTAGCTGTCTGGTGGATGAAACATTATTTTCCGCGTAATAAGGAGGCACTTCCTTGCTGCGGTCGTGGACCCAGCTGTCAGCCTCTCCACATACAGACCACATCCGATGGAAGTCGTTCCTTGACAACATTGACCACGCCGCGCCGAGAGCACCAGGGCAGTGGACGACGGCGATGTTGGGGAACGTAGTAATTTCTAAAATTTTCCTACGCACACGCAAGATCATGGTGATGCATAGCAACGAGAGGGGAGAGTGTTGTCTACGTACCCTCATAGACTGAAGCGGAAGCGTTGACACAACGTAGAGGAAGTAGTCGTACGTTCTCCTCGCGATCCAACCGATCACAGCACCGTTACTCCGGCACCTCCGAGTTCTTAGCACACGTTCAGCTCGATGACGATCCCCGGGCTCCGATCCAGCAAAGCGTCGAGGAAGAGTTCCGTCAGCACGACGGCGTGGTGACGATCTTGATGTGTTAACGGCACAGGGCTTCGCCTAAGCACTGCAACGATATGATCGAGGTGGAATTTGGTGGAAGGGGGCACCGCACACGGCTAAGGAAAGATCTCAATGATCAATTGTATGTCTCTGGGGTGCCCCCTGCCCCCGTATATAAAGGAGCCAAGGGGGAGGGGCTGGCCGGCCAAGCCTGGCGCGCCAGAGAGTCCTACTCCCCCTGGGAGTAGGATTCCCCCCCCCCATCCTAGTTGGACTAGGATTCTCCAAGGGGGAGAGAGAGAGAGAGAGGGGGCGCCCACCTCTCCTAGTCCTAATAGGACTAGGGGAAGGGGGGGAGGCGCGCAGCCCATGAGGGCAGCCCTCTCACCTCTCCTCCAAGGCCCATGTTGGCCCATTATGCCCCCGGGGGGTTCCGGTAACCCTCCCGGTATTCCGGTAAAATCCTGATTTCACCTGGAATGCATCCGATGTCCAAACATAGGCTTCCAATATATCATTCTTTACGTCTCGACCATTTCGAGACTCCTCGTCATGTCCGTGATCACATCCGGGACTCCGAACTCCTTCGGTACATCAAAATGTATAAACTCATAATAACTGTCATCGTAACGTTAAGCGTGCGGACCCTACGGTTCGAGAACAATGTAGACATGACCGAGACACGTCTCCGGTCAATAACCAAGAGCGGGACCTGGATGCCCATATTGGCTCCTACATATTCTACGAAGATCTTTATCGGTCAGACCGCAAGACAACATACGTTGTTCCCTTTGTCATCGGTATGTTACTTACCCGAGATTCGATCGTCGGTATCCAATACCTAGTTCAATCTCGTTACCGGCAAGTCTCTTTACTCGTTCCATAATACATCATCTCGCAACTAACTCATTGGTTGCAATGCTTGCAAGGCTTTATGTGATGTGCATTACCGAGAAGGCCCTGAGATACCTCTCCGACAATCAGAGTGACAAATCCTCATCTCGAAAC
Source organism: Aegilops umbellulata (assembly GCA_032464435.1). NCBI lineage: Eukaryota > Viridiplantae > Streptophyta > Magnoliopsida > Poales > Poaceae > Aegilops > Aegilops umbellulata. The sequence continues at coordinate 432,787,238 of CP136056.1, forward strand.
ATGCCAACCCAATATGTACCTTCGGAGACACCTGTAGAGCACCTTTATAATCACCCAGTTACGTTGTGACGTTTGGTAGCACACAAAGTGTTCCTACGGTAAACGGGAGTTGCATAATCTCATAGTTAAAGGAACATGTATAAGTCATGGATAAAAGCAATAGCAACATACTAAACGATCGGGTGCTATGCTAATGGAATGGTTCATGTCAATCAGATCATTCAACTAATGATGTGATCTCGTTAATCAAATAACAACTCTTTGTTCATGGCTAGGAAACATAACCATCTTTGATTAATGAGCTAGTCAAGTAGAGGCATACTAGTGACACTCTGTTTGTCTATGTATTCACACATGTATTATGTTTCCAGTTAATACAATTCTAGCATGAATAATAAACATTTATCATGATATAAGGAAATAAATAATAACTTTATTATTGCCTCTAGGGCATATTTCCTTCAGTCTCCCACTTGCACTAGAGTCAATAATCTAGATTACAAAGTAATGATTCTAACACCCATGGAGTCTTGGTGCTGATCATGTTTTGCTCGTGGAAGAGGCTTAGTCAACGGGTCTGCAACATTCAGATCCATATGTATCTTGCATATCTCTATGTCTCCCACCTGGACCAAATCCCGGATGGAGTTGAAGCGTCTTTTGATGTGTTTGGTTCTTTTGTGAAATCTGGATTCCTTTGCCAAGGCAATTGCACCAGTATTGTCACAAAAGATTTTCATTGGACCCGATACGCTAGGTACAACACCTAGATCGGATGTGAACTCCTTCATCTAGACTCCTTCATTAGCTGCTTCCGAAGCGGCTATGTATTCAGCTTCACATGTAGATCCCGCCACGACGCTTTGTTTAGAACTGCACCAACTGACAGCTCCACCGTTTAATGTAAATACGTATCCGGTGTGCGATTTAGAATCGTCTGGATCGGTGTCAAAGCTTGCATCGACGTAACCGTTTACGACGAGCTCTTTGTCACCTCCATAAATGAGAAACATATCCTTAGTCCTTCTCAAGTACTTAAGGATGTTCTTGACCGCTGTCCAGTGATCCACTCCTGGATTACTTTGGTACCTGCCTGCTAAACTTACAGCAAGGCACACATCAGGTCTGGTACACAGCATTGCATACATGATAGAGCCTATGGCTGAAGCATAGGGAACATTTTTCATTTTCTCTCTATCTTCTGCGGTGGTCGGGCATTGAGTCTTACTCAACTTCACACCTTGTGCCACAGGCAAGAACCCTTTCTTTGCCTGATCCATCTTGATCTATCTCTATAGATCTTAATGCCCAATATGTAAGCAGCTTCACCGAGGTCTTTCATTGAAAAACTCTTATTCAAGTATCCCTTTATGCTATCCAGAAATTCTATATTATTTCCGATCAGTAATATGTCATCCACATATAATATCAGAAATGCTACAGAGCTCCCACTCACTTTCTTGTAAATACAGGCTTCTCCAAAAGTCTATATAAAACCAAATGCTTTGATCACACTATCAAAGCATTTATTTCAACTCCGAGAGGCTTGCACCAGTCCATAAATGGATCGCTGGAGCTTGCACACTTTGTTAGCTCCCTTTGGATCGACAAAACCTTCTGGTTGCATCATATACAACTCTTCTTCCAGAAATCCATTCAGGAATGCAGTTTTGACATCCATTTGCCAAATTTCATAATCATAAAATGCGGCAATTGCTAACATGATTCGGACAGACTTAAGCATCGCTACGGGTGAGAAAGTCTCATCGTAGTCAATCCCTTGAACTTGTCGAAAACCTTTTGCAACAAGTCGAGCTTTATAGACAGTAACATTACCATCAGCGTCAGTCTTCTTCTTAAAAATCCATTTATTCTCAATTGCTTGCCGATCATCGGGCAAGTCAACCAAAGTCCACACTTTGTTCTCATACATGGATCCCATCTCAGATTTCATGGCCTCAAGCCACTTTGCGGAATCTGGGCTCACCATCGCTTCTTCATAGTTCGTAGGTTCATCATGGTCTAGTAACATGACTTCCAAAATAGGATTACCGTACCACTCTGGTGCGGATCTTACTCTGGTTGATCTACGAAGTTCAGTAGAAACTTGATCTGAAGTTTCATGATCATTATCATTAGCTTCCTCCCTATTTGATGTAGGTGTCACAGAAACAGATTTCTGTGATGTACTACTTCTCAATAAGGGAGTAGATACTGTTATCTCATCAAGTTCTACTTTCCTCCCACTCACTTCTTTCGAGAGAAACTCCTTCTCTAGAAAGTTTCCGACTTTAGCAACAAAAATTTTGCCTTCGGATCTGTGATAGAAGGTATAACCAATAGTCTCCTTTGGGTATCCTATGAAGACACATTTTTCCGATTTGGGTTCGAGCTTATCCGGTTGAAGCTTTTTCACATAAGCATCGCAGCCCCAAACTTTAAGAAACGACAACTTTGGTTTCTTGCCAAACCACAGTTCATAAGGCGTCGTCTCAACGGATTTTGATGGTGCCCTATTTAACGTGAATGCGGCCGTCTCTAAAGCATAACCCCAAAAAGATAGCGGTAAATCGGTAAGAGACATCATAGATCGCACCATATCCAGTAAAGTACGATTACGACGTTCGGACACACCATTACGTTGTGGTGTTCCGGGTGGCGTGAGTTGCGAAACTATTCCGCATTGTTTCAAATGTAGACCAAACTCGTAACTCAAATATTCTCCTCCACGATCAGATCGTAGAAACTTTATTTTCTTGTTACGATGATTTTCCACTTCACTCTGAAATTCTTTGAACTTTTCAAATGTTTCAGACTTGTGTTTCATTAAGTAGATATACCCATATCTGCTTAAATCATCAGTGAAGGTGAGAAAATAACGATATCCGCCACGAGCCTCAACATTCATTGGACCACATACATCAGTATGTATGATTTCCAATAAATCTGTTGCTCTCTCCACAGTACCGGAGAACGGTGTTTTAGTCATCTTGCCCATAAGGCACGGTTCGCAAGTGCCAAGTGATTCATAATCAAGTGACTCCAAAAGTCCATTAGTATGGAGTTTCTTCATGCGTTTTACACCGATATGACCTAAACGGCAGTGCCACAAATAAGTTGCACTATCATTATCAACTCTGCATCTTTTGGCTTCAACATTATGAACATGTGTATTACTACTATCGAGATTAAGTAAGAACAAACCATTCTTTAATGGTGCATGACCATAAAAGATATTACTCATATAAATAGAACAACCATTATTCTCTGATTTAAATGAATAACCGTCTCGCATCAAACAAGATCCAGATATAATGTTCATGCTCAACGCTGGTACTAAATAACAATTATTTAGATCTAATATTAATCCCGAAGGTAGATGTAGAGGTAGCGTGCCGACCGCGATCACATCGACTTTGGAACCATTTCCCACGCGCATCGTCACCTCGTCCTTAGCCAATCTTCGCTTAATCCGTAGCCCCTGTTTTGAGTTGCAAATATTAGCAACAGAACCAGTATCAAATACCCAGGTGCTACTGCGAGAATTAGTAAGGTACACATCAATAACATGTATATCATATATACCTTTGTTAACCTTGCCATCCTTCTTATCCGCCAAATACTTGGGGCAGTTCCGCTTCCAGTGACCAGTCTGCTTGCAATAGAAGCACTCAGTTTCAGGCTTAGGTCCAGACTTGGGTTTCTTCTCTTGATTAGCAACTTGCTTGCTGTTCTTTTTGAAGTTCCCCTTTTTCTTCCCTTTGCCCTTTTTCTTGAAACTAGTGGTTTTGTCAACCATCAACACTTGATGCTCCTTTTTGATTTCTACCTCCGCGGCTTTCAGCATCGCGAAGAGCTCGGGCATAGTTTTGGTCATCCCTTGCATATTATAGTTCATCACGAAGCTCTTGTAGCTTGGTGGCAGTGATTGGAGAATTCTGTCAATGACGCAATCATCCGGAAGATTAACTCCCACTTGATTCAAGCGATTGTAGTACCCAGACAATCTGAGCACATGCTCACTAGTTGAGCGATTCTCCTCCATCTTTTAGCTATAGAACTTGTTGGAGACTTCATATCTCTCAACTCGGGTATTTGCTTGAAATATTAACTTCAAATCCTGGAACATCTCATATGCTCCATGACGTTCAAAACGTCGTTGAAGTCCCGGTTCTAAGCCGTAAAGCATGGCACACTGAACTATAGAGTAGTCATCAGCTTTGCTTTGCCAGACGTTCACAACATCTGGCGTAGCTCTTGCACCAGGACTGGCACCCAGCGGTGCTTCCAGGACGTAATTCTTCTGTGCAGCAATGAGGATAATCCTCAAGTTACGGACCCAGTCCGTGTAATTGCTACCATCATCTTTCAACTTTGCTTTCTCAAGGAACGCATTAAAATTCAACGGAACAACAGCACGAGCCATCTATCTACACAACATAGACAAGCAAGATACTATCAGGTACTAAGTTCATGATAAATTTAAGTTCAATTAATCATATTACTTAAGAACTCCCACTTAGATAGACATCCCTCTAATCCTCTAAGTGATCACGTGATCCAAATCAACTAAACCATGTCCGATCATCACGTGAGATGGAGTAGTTTCAATGGTGAACATCACTATGTTGATCATATCTACTATATGATTCACGCTCGACCTTTCGGTCTCCGTGTTCCGAGGCCATATCTGTTATATGCTAGGCTCGTCAAGTTAAACCTGAGTATTCCGTGTGTGCAACTGTTTTGCACCCGTTGTATTTGAACGTAGAGCCTATCACACCCGATCATCACGTGGTGTCTCAGCACGAAGAACTTTCGCAACGGTGCATACTCAGGGAGAACACTTCTTGATAATTTAGTGAGGGATCATCTTATAATGCTACCGTCAAACAAAGCAAGATAAGATGCATAAAAGATAAACATCACATGCAATCAATATAAGTGATATGATATGGCCATCATCATCTTGTGCTTGTGATCTCCATCTCCGCAGCACCGTCATGATCACCATCGTCACCGGCGCGACACCTTGATCACCATCGTAGCATCGTTGTCGTCTTGCCAATCTTATGCTTCCACGACTATCACTACCGCTTAGTAATAAAGTAAAGCATTACATCGCGATTGCATTGCATACAATAAAGCGACAACCATATGGCTCCTGCCAGTTGCCGATAACTCGGTTACAAAACATGATCATCTCATACAATAAAATTTAGCATCATGTCTTGACCATATCACATCAGAACATGCCCTGCAAAAACAAGTTAGACGTCCTCTACTTTGTTGTTGCAAGTTTTACGTGGCTGCTACGGGCTTAAGCAAGAACTCATCTTACCTACGCATCAAAACCACAACGATAGTTTGTCAAATAGACTCCGTTTTAACCTTCTCAAGGACCGGGCGTAGCCACACTCGGTTCAACTAAAGTTGGAGAGACAGACTTCCGCAAGCCATCTATGTGCAAAGCACGTCGAGGGAACCGGTCTCGCGTAAGAGTACGCGTAAGGTTGGTCCGGATCGTCTCGTCCAACAATACCGCTGAACCAAAGTATGACATGCTGGTAGGCAGTATGACTTGTATCGTCCACAACTCACTTGTGTTCTACTCGTGCAAATAACATCATACCATAAAAACCTGGCTCTGATACCACTGTTGGGGAACGTAGTAATTTCAAAAAATTTCCTACGCACACGCAAGATCATGGTGATGCATAGCAACGAGAGGGGAGAGTGTTGTCTACGTACCCTCGTAGACTGAAGCGGAAGCGTTGACACAACGTAGAGGAAGTAGTCGTACGTTCTCCTCGCGATCCAACCGATCACAGCACCGTTACTCTGGCACCTCCGAGTTCTTGGCACACGTTCAGCTCGATGACGATCCCCGGGCTCCGATCCAGCAAAGTGTCGAGGAAGAGTTCCGTCAGCACGACGGCGTGGTGACGATCATGATGTGTTACCGGCGCAGGGCTTCGCCTAAGCACTGCAACGATATGATCGAGGTGGAATTTGGTGGAAGGGGGCACCGCACACGGCTAAGGAAAGATCTCAATGATCAATTGTATGTCTCTGGGGTGCCCCCTGCCCCCGTATATAAAGGAGCCAAGGGGGAGGGGCTGGCCGGCCAAGCCTGGCGCGCCAGAGAGTCCTACTCCCTCTGGGAGTAGGATTCCCCCCCCCCCAATCCTAGTTGGACTAGGATTCTCCAAGGGGGAGAGAGAGAGAGGGGGCGCCCACCTCTCCTAGTCCTAATAGGACTAGGGGAAGGGGGGAGGCGCGCAGCCCATGAGGGCAGCCCTCTCACCTCTCCTCCAAGGCCCATGTTGGCCCATTATGCCCCCGGGGGGTTCCGGTAACCCTCCCGGTATTCCGGTAAAATCCTGATTTCACCTGGAATGCATCCGATGTCCAAACATAGGCTTCCAATATATCATTCTTTACGTCTCGACCATTTCGAGACTCCTCCTCATGTCCGTGAACACATCCGGGACTCCGAACTCCTTTGGTACATCAAAATGTATAAACTCATAATAACTGTCATCGTAACGTTAAGCGTGCGGACCCTACGGTTCGAGAACAATGTAGACATGACCGAGACACGTCTCCGGTCAATAACCAATAGCGGGACCTGGATGCCCATATTGGCTCCTACATATTCTACGAAGATCTTTATCGGTCAGACCGCAAGACAACATACGTTGTTCCCTTTGTCAACGGTATGTTACTTACCCGAGATTCGATCGTCGGTATCCAATACCTAGTTCAATCTCGTTACGACAAGTCTCTTTACTCGTTCCATAATACATCATCTCGGAACTAACTCATTGGTTGCAATGCTTGCAAGGCTTTATGTGATGTGCATTACCGAGAAGGCCCTGAGATACCTCTCCGACAATCGGAGTGACAAATCCTCATCTCGAAATATGCCAACCCAATATGTACCTTCGGAGACACCTGTAGAGCACCTTTATAATCACCCAGTTACATTGTGACGTTTGGTAGCACACAAAGTGTTCCTACGGTAAACGGGAGTTGCATAATCTCATAGTTAAAGGAACATGTATAAGTCATGGATAAAAGCAATAGCAACATACTAAACGATCGGGTGCTATGCTAATGGAATGGTTCATGTCAATCAGATCATTCAACTAATGATGTGATCTCGTTAATCAAATAACAACTCTTTGTTCATGGCTAGGAAACATAACCATCTTTGATTAATGAGCTAGTCAAGTAGAGGCATACTAGTGACACTCTGTTTGTCTATGTATTCACACATGTATTATGTTTCCAGTTAATACAATTCTAGCATGAATAATAAACATTTATCATGATATAAGGAAATAAATAATAACTTTATTATTGCCTCTAGGGCATATTTCCTTCAGGCGAGGCCTAGGAAAGGGACGACACAGAGGCAGGGAAGACTCGGTAGTTGTTTCCCACGTGGAAGGGAGTATGACTGTACGACGGTTTACTGGTTCGCCTGCCGTCGCCGGAGAATAACAGCAGGTTTGGGTGAGTAGAGGGATGGCTAGGCCAGCGATGGGAGTACGGTTGGGCGGTGAGGCCTGCGCAGCAGCACAGCCGGCCGCGAGGAGGAGGGAGCAGGCAGTCCCGCTGGCGCTTGTTTGAGCGGTTGGAGCAGGAAGAGCAGAGATTGAAGAAGCATGACGGCCGTTGGATGGACATCCAATAGTCAGTGCTTGTGCGTCAACCTTTTTTTAGGAAAGCCTCAAATCTGTGGAAAAAGCATACAACCCATCTGCCATTATTTCTAATAATTTACAGCCCATTTGCTAATTCTTAAGGTTTTTTTGGAGCCCATATTCTTTTTGTTAGCATTGCAGCCCATATTGTGGCAATGGTTAAAAAATTATACGAAATTTTGCATATTTCGGTGCGGTCCGAACAGTTTTTAATCCCAAAATTTCGACTCACATTCAAACTGATTTTAAAAATAAATGTATATCAATATAAAATCCAACAAATTCTCCACGCATAAAAATTAATGTAATTTAAAATCTTGAAATGAAAAAAAAAGATATTTGAAACTAATTGCCGGTTTGATGTATTTTAAAAATGCACAACCCATTTCTCATTACTGATGGGCCATTTTCTCGGCCAGCCGAATGAAATCTCTCCTCGTCTTGAAAGATTTGCAGCCCAACAAGCCTGACAACGCGACTTACTTGGAAAATCACAAAAAAACTGGGCTGTGGCTGTGGACCCAGCTGTCAGCCTCTCCACGTACAGTACTCTTCCGATGGAAGTCGTTCCTTGACCACGTTGACCACGCCGCGCGGAGAGCACCACGGCGGTGGACGACGTTGAGGCCTAGGAAGGGGACGACGCGGCAGTGGAAGCCCGCGCGGAGAGGACTACGAGGGTTCACTGGTTCGGCTGCGGTGTGAGGTTGCCGTCGCCGCAGGGCCTGGCCAGCAGTGGGAATAGTAGGGGGCGGTGAGACCTCTGCGGCAGCACAGCCGGCCACGGGAGGCAGGAGCATGCGACACGACGAGCGCTGCTTTGGGCGGCTGGAGCAAGAAGACCAGAGGTTGAAGAAGCACTACGGCCGTTGGATGGACATCGTACGGTCAGTGGAGCTAGAATCGTTCATATTGACTAAGTTGACAAAGCCCTTCATCCCCGTCAACTTAGGAGGCCCACAAGTCAGCCTCCCAGCAAGATGGGTCCCAGCTAGCCGAGGGAGTATTCATTTTTTTGTGCGTAATAAGGAGGCACTTCTGGTGGGTCCAAGCTGACAGCGGGGGGAACGTTTTTTCCGTGAAATACGGTGGCCCGTCCGGTGGGTCCCAGCAGTCACGGGGAAACAATTTTTTTCGAAAAATGCTGGTGGCCCGTCCGGTGGGTCCCTGTTGTCAGGTGGAGGAATAATTATTTTCCGCGTAATAAGGAGGCACTTCCTTGCGGTTGCCGTGGACCCAGCTGTCAGCCTCTGCACGTACAGTACTCTTCCGATGGAAGTCGGTCGTTGACCACGTTGACCAAGCCGCGCCGAGAGCACCAGGGCGGTGGACGACGGCGAGGACTAGGAAGGGGACGACTCGGAGCCGGAGAAGACGCAGTAGTGGATGCCCACGCGAAGAGGAGTACGAGGGTTCACTGGTTCGACTGCGGTGTGAGGCTGCTGTCGCCGCAGAATAATAGGGGGTGGGTGAGTAGAGGGATGGCCTGGCCAGCGGTGGGAGTTCTCCATGGCATCACAGCCGGCCACGGGAGGCAGGAGCACGCGACACGACCGGCGCTAGTTTGGGCGGCTGGAGCAAGAAGACCAGAGGTTGAAGAAGCACTATGGCCGTTGGATGAACATCGTATGGTAACAGGAGCTAGAATCGTTCATATTGACTAACTTAACAAAGCCCTCCGTCCCCGTCAACTTGGTAGGCTCACAAGTCAGCCTCCCACTATGCTGGGTTCCAGCTGGCAGGGTGAATATTCATTTTTTGTGCGTAATAAGGAGGCACTTCCTTGTGTGCGAAGATAGCTGGTGGGTCCGACATTTCAGCGGGGGGCACTTTATTTTGCGAAATACAGAGGCCCTTCCGGTGGGTCCCAGATGTCAAGTGGAGGAATCATTATTTTGCGCGTAATAAGGAGGCATTTCCTTGTGTGCGGCCGTGGACCCAGCTGTCAGCCTCTCCATGCACAGTCTACTTCCGATGGTGTCGTTCGTTGACCACGTTGACCACGCCGCGCCGAGCGCATCCAAGGTGGTGGAAAACGGCGAAGCCCCAGACAGCAACGAGCCGGAGATGGGAAGACGCGGGAGTAGAGTCGCAGACGGAGAGGTGTATGAGGGTTAACTGGTTCTAGTGCAGTGTGGTTCGGCAGTCGGTGGAGAAGAACAGGAGGTGTGGAGGGGTGGATGGATTGCCTGGCCAAAGGTGGAGTAGCGCTTCATAGCGAAGCGTGCTAAGCAGAGCTGCTAGCAGCAGGAGGCGGGAGGTGGTCCCGGCGGCGCTGGAGGAAGAAGACGAGAGATTGAAGATGGATGTCGGTCGTTGGATGTAAATCCAACGGCTAACATGTCAGAATCATTTGTTGACTAAATTGACAACGACTTGCATTGGCTTCGACCTATTGGCCCACATTTTAGCCTCCAAAAAATGTGGCATGTATTCAACCCATTTTTCAGAATTTACAGTCTTTTTTTTTGCGCGGTAGAATTTACAGTCACTTTGATCTTTTTTTGAACTACAACCATTAGCTTGGTTGGGTGAACAAATAATGTAGCGTCCATGCGGCCTATTTATTTTATTTCCTAAAAAATTACAGGCCATTTGCACTTTCTCGAAATACACGATTTTGCTGGGCTGATTCTAATTATAATGTTGGGTTGGGCCAGCAATGTTGTCAAAAAATAAAAAGGGGCTGAGCATTTTGTTATAAATATATTTAAATAATAAGTGGTATTATTACATTCGTCCTTAAATCTTACCAAGCTTTTGTACACAATCACTAGGATTTTCGTGCCAAAACAATCCAGGATTTTATTTGTTAAGAAATTATTTTTATAAGTTAATAGATGTGGGATATTGTTTTCTTACATATGTAAGTATCTGTTAAATATATGATGACAATAAAAATAATATATAATAAATATGAAATATTTTTTTAGAAAAACAGGGAGCATCTCCCCGGTTCCATTGCTGAGAACGAAACCACAACATACTCTGATACATCAACTCAAAGAGCAGTTCGAAAGCAAAGGTAGAAAAACTACAAACTAGGGGGGTGGGTGAACAAGTTCTCTGAATAACACAAATCACCTGAGCGGTGCCAAAGGCAGAGCGGATAGAGCACTCAAATGACACAAGGAGGGTCCAGCGAAGCCTTCATGGTCTTCAGCCGAGGGGCTGTGTCAGCCTGCGACGACCAGTAAGCAAGCGGAGATACCGGGCTGGAAGGCATAGCATGGTGGATGTACCTCTTTTTCGTCGCCAGGTGCCCATCATCTTCATCAGAGATCTTGAGACGAGCCCACGGGTCCAGCCCCAGAGCAGGTCGAGCCTTGTTCAGCCACAAGTGATCGCCAATGGTTTCTGGAGGGATCTTGTTAGGGTTTCCACGAAGCTCATGAACTTGTCCTTGTCCGATCCGGAGGAGAGAATCGCCCAGTTCCTCACCATGTCCTGATCAACCTCAAGACCTGCGGAATGGAAATCCAAGAGGTGTTACTGAAAATCATAGCATTTCTATATTTCTAGAGGCACCAAAGGACAGCTGAGCTAACAGTGTTTCTATAAACACGGGTTGAACCCCTCTAAAGTTGATAACATGATAGAAGGAGCTGGAGGAATACATCCCCTATTGTCCAGCTGCCAAATCAGGGCATCTGGCTCGGCAGTAAAGGTAATGCTTTTGTTAAAGAGATTTTTAGGCATTGATCGTCCCAAACTTCATTGACACTTTTGTTAAGCTCATTGCGGACAGAGTAAATATGCCAAAATTGGACTACTAGGGGGGATGTGTGTGGGGACCCCGACTCATAAGTCATGATCACCGAATGCACGTGTACAGTGATCCCAGAGATCAATGCTCACTGAACACACAGAAGCTGTATAACAAGAGTCTTACATCCATACATACCGTCTTACATAAATTATGACCATTATGGTCAAGTCTTGAGTATAACTTCGCCACGGAAATCTTCATCGGTAACTTGGACCCATGCCATCTGCCTTAACCCTACAGGCATTCCGATTGGGAAGTGTCCTAGCTTGCATGTTCGTCGCCAAAGAAATCTTCATCTTACTCCTGTTCTTTCATGCCTGGCCAATAAGATAACAAGTGGCAAGCCAATGAGTACTTTGAATGTACTCGCAAGCAACCCATGTTTTGGTTCAAGGTACAACAATGCATGATATAGGTAAAATTTTGCAGAAAGCTAGTTTTGAGTGCAATGACATGTTCAACAACTTGTAAGACATGCATCAGGAGAATTCAAGTAACCATGAGGACAGGTTACAGATATCCACATAAATAGAATGGGCATCAACCCAACTAAATCATGTCAAGTCCTTTGACTTGACCCAAGTAGTTCTTCCCACTTATCCAAACACACACACTGGTTTGTAAACATGTGGACATAGCCCAAGAGCGGTTACCCAACTGTCCTTGACCGTGGACATGACTATTTGAATAGTTTTACACTCTGCACAGGTTGCACACTTTACCCACAAGATCCGAGGAACTTCCGTGTCATCCACGACCCGCGGTACCTCAAGTACCCGGGGTAAGCACCCGATCACTATCTTTCCCTAGACGATAGTAACATAGAGTCCACTCGATTGGCAGTAACCCCCGTGCCCAACATTTCACATCTTAAAATTGTGGAGCCTCGCTCCCATTTTCATCACATACCACAAGCACGGGGTACCAACGGTGTGTCCGGTGCCCTGTGAAGACAGTCATGGCCGCCCTACCTGGCACGACCCCGTCCCGAGAGAGCGCAACTACAACTCTCGCGTCACTAGTAATGCGGGCTCCAAGCTAGTATCGGCCTAGGTAATCAATAATGCCCTTTCCCATATAAGGGTAGAGTGGTTGCGCATGTAAGGTTGGAATAACGGTCGCAACTTAAACCAATCCATTTTGAAAAGCAACACACACACTTGCCTCGGTACACCACTTCGTCATCAAGTGGCTACCCAACTCATCATCTCCCTCGGGCATAAGTGGCACCCCATGGGGTTTTCGAAAAAGTCTTTTGGAAATACTTTGTCTCCACCACCATGCATATTCCCGTCCCTTTTTGTGTAGCAACAACTTTAGCACCCTATCTACTCCCACCAGCATAACCCTCATAAGGAGGTAGGGTCATGCACAATGCAAGTGTCAAGGAGGAAGTAATGGAGGCAAACCACACCAAGTGGTCACCTCATCATCATGACTTCGATGCAAGCAATAAAAGTGCCATATGACATGCATAAAAAGGGTTTCTTAGACATGGTCAAAGGGTTGCTTGCCTGGTTCATCAGAGTCTTTAAGTCTTCTGGTCCTCCTCCAAGTACTCCGTCTACTTCGGCAACTAACGTCGGAAACAATCACAATAAGCAACACAACAAGGCAAGAATAAATGTGCTCTAAAAATATGAAGTTGACTTTTCTTCGATACTCTGGTCATATGAGGAATGACCAAAGTGATTTCATTGGAAGTGGATCAATGGATATTTCTAAATGATATGATGGAATCAAGGGGTTTATGGAATTGCAAGAAGTGTACAGAAATATTTTTTTGAAAAATGAGCAAAGGCACCCATTTAACAAATCATGATTTTAGAAGCATCTAGGAGTTGGTTTCACTGGATTTGGAGCTCAAATGAATTACCTATGAATTTCCAAAGTTGACAAATATGAAGAAATGGCTCATTATTTTGTGGAGTACAGAAAGTATTAAGAGAAATGTTCATAAACCAAGTTGTGAACTTGGAAGCATCTAGGAATTTTATTCATGGCATTTGGATCAAATATGACCCTCTGTGATTTTCTAAAGTTTATGACAGAAATGGAAAAGTAGGATTTCATAAACATTTGTGAAGGAAATGTTTCTGGAAAAAATGTGCAAACAGCACCATGTGATAGATAATGAATTTATAAACTACTAGAAATTTGGATCACCAAATTTGGAGGTGATATGAAAATTTGGGAGTTTTTTCAAGTTTCTGGAAAAAAGAAAAAGACAAAGGAAGGGAGGTTTATACCTATACTGCGCACTGGGTGCAGCATAGCTAGCGCCTCAGCGCACTGGGCCGGCCCAGCGGCTCGGCTGCACATGCGCAGGCGGCCACATCGAAGGCGTGTTCCTGGTAGTGCGCGTTTGCTCGAGGAAAGCGAGCCCGGCTGAAGCCGTTTCCACTTAAACGGGAGGGGCCCGCCCGCTAGGTCGCTGACGCGTGGGGCCCAGTGCTCAGGCCGTCTCCTTCCTCCCGCTCTAACAGAGCAGAGGCAGGGGAGGCGAGGCCGAGCGGCGCCGGTGCTCTCCCCGACGGCACCGACCACCCCCGGCGGCGCCCAGCATACTGGCGGGCTCAGGAGGTCACTCCGCACCCGCCGAGCTACGCCATGACCGCAGGGGAGGCCGGGTGCGAACGCACCATCGGCCGTGGCGGGCGAGGTCGACGGCAATGGTGGGCACGGCGCTACGGTCACTGGGAGAAGGTCAAGGAGCGCGGGGGAGGACCGCGGTGATGCTGGAGGTGCTCTAGTGGAGTCTAAAGGGGAGGGGAGAGGCCACGGAGTGCGAATTTAGGAGGAGGCCGACGACAGCACTCCGGCCATGAAGGGAGCAGGAGGGCACGAGAGGAGGTGCAAGTTGGTCCAGGGGGTCTTCAGGAGAGAGGGAGAGCGAATGGAGCAGAGAGGAGGGCCTGGGACGGCCTTGAGTAGTCGGCCCGTGGCTCACTGTGGACGTGGCGCATGGGTGGCCGCGGAAACGGCTCGGGAGGCCAGGAGGGAGGGAGTGGGGTTGTCTACGGCGTTCGTGGGGGTGGATTAGGGCGCCAGGAAGAGAGAGGAGGAGCGGGGTGAGCTCCGGGTGGAGCCACGAGCTCGCACGACATTGGCGGGCTCGGGCGGCTCTGGGCACGTGCCGCACGGGCAAGACAGAGGGGGAAGGGAGGGGGCCAGCATGGTAGCGTGTTGCGGACGTCGAGGCACCTCGACTGGCGCGAGAGGGAGGCTCGAGGTGGTCGGGTGTCTTGGGCAGAGAGCAGCTACAGTGTGTGGCAGCATTGTAGCGCGCTCTGGAGCACGCCTTTGGCATGCCATGGCATAAAAATGGGTGAGTGGGCGCGGCCACTTGTGTCCAGTAGTGCTAGGGGGTAGTAAAGAAAGGGGAGAAAGCATTGGATGCTCTGGAGAGCCTATAGGAGAGGAGAGAGGTTGAGGGAGAGAGAGAAAAGGCCTGTCCAGAGAGGTAAATGGGGTTTTTTACTCCTCAATCATTGAGCTTTGAAAGAGGGGGAGCTACTGGAGGTTGCTGGTGATCAGGTTAAGCTGTGGTAAAAATGTGGAGTCAAGGAGATTAGTGTAGGGGGGTGGAACCAGTGACTTTTTGCAATGACCAGATGGTGTTTGATGCAAATTTGGGGCAAGAAAATAGATTCCAAATGATATGAAGATTAACAGGATCAAGTGGCATATAGAAATGCGGTTGATCACCAAGTTGGAGCTCGTTTGGAGGAAGTTGACAATGCAACTTTGGTAAACCCTAGCAATTAGCAGAAATGGCTTTACCAAGATTTAGTTATGAAAATCAATTCTCCTTGATGCACCACTTGGTGTAGTGTCATCATATGAGGATTTGAACATGTCCACAAAAATTCAGATCAAAAGGACACACTTGGCAATGTAGAGTTGTTCAAATTTGGTTCTGGACAGAAAGGGTTTTGGGGTACTTTGATCAAGATAACTTTCTCTCCAACTTGTGCCATTTGGTCTATATGCATTATTACACCATTTTAGCATGTGCACCAAGTTTGAGAGCGTTTGGACATGTTTGACAGTGCAAAAATGTTCAAACTTGAAAAAGGACGGAAGTGGTTTTGAGAGGATTTCATGGGGTTTTACTATTCTCCATGACATGGTACTTGGCAAGATCATCAAAAATGTCATATGTGAGATGCTAGAATTTTCCTGGATTTATTTGAAAATATTTCTTATAGAAATATTTCAAATATTTGAAATGAGCTAAAATGGTTCTGGAGGGTTTTGTCCAATATTTTGATGATGAACTTATGTTGAAACTCATATATATGGAAAATATATGTCCATTGAGTCTCCCTAATTTTTTGTCAAATATTGTTAAAGCTTTAAAATAATTTTAACCTATTTAAGACCATTTCTGGCCTTAAGAAAAAGTCTTTAAATAAAATAGGAAAATAACTTTTAAAATTATATTTTGTGGTTTATGGGTATGCTATATCTAATAGGAGTCAAATATAGTTTTGTAAAGATTTTTACTGCCCTTAATTAAGTACTTGCAGTGCAAACCTCAACTCAGGGGTTTTTGAAAAACTAATTTTTTGAAAATACTATTTGGCCAAATTATTTTTGTAAATGTCCTATACATATGGCATGATCATTGGTTGAAGAGTTTGGAGCAAGGAGATGAAGTATAGGAGTTGGAGGATTTATTTGATTTTCATAGCACTTGCAAATAGTAGTCAAACATTCAACCAAAGCAAAGACAAAACACTCAAAAGTTTTTTTTTCAAACCACATTTTATCACGATTATTAGCTTAAGTGTAGTGGCATGAAAATCAGGGTGTGACAATGTGCCAAACCAACTATCTTCCTAGAACCTGTTTCTGCTCCCATCCCCTATGTTCCATCTGTAACCAAATTTCATAGCATGCATAATAGATTTTAATCCTTTCCAGAATCTAGAGGTCTTAGGGTTGGAGGAAGGGACAAAAATATTAGGTTTATTTCCTAGGTATTTATGGGCAATAAGAAGCTTCCAGGGTTTCAGGTCTTCCTCATAGAATCTTTTAATCCAAGACCCTAGAAGACAAATGTTAATTTCTTGGAGGTTAGGTATGCCTAGGCCTCCAAAATCTTTTTTCATAGAGACTAGGGCCCAATTAGCAAGGTGTAGCTTCCTATTTCCCTCCAAATCATTCCACAAGCAATGAGACATCTGAGAATTGATGAGGTTCACTGCCCATTTAGGGAACTTGAAGAAGGAGAGGTAATACACTGGAATGCTAGCCAAACAAGCTTGTATGAGGATCAATCTACCTCTGTGAGAGAGAAGTTTGCCCCTACACCCAGCAATCCTATTAATGATTTTATCCAAAAGGGGTTGGATATCCTCTCTCCTCAGTTTATCATAGTGGAGAGAGATACCTAGGTACTTAATGGGGAAGTTACCTTTATTATAGACTAGGATAGAGAGGAAGTCAGCTAACTCCTGATCATCCATGTTGATAGGGATGAGTTCACTTTTAGAGTAGTTGATTCTCATGCCTGAGACTTGTTCAAACCAGGTTAGAAAAGTTTTCAGATTGCTAGCATGTGTGGAGTCATTGTCTAAGAAAAGGATGGTATCATCTGCATATTGAAGGCAGATGATGCTACCAGGGCAGACCTCAGGACAGAGCCCTGCAATCAGACTACGATCAGCAGCTTTGCTCAGCATTTTAGTTAGAACGTCCACTACTAAATTAAACAAAAGTGGGTAGATGGGGTCACCTTGCCTAAGGCCTTTACCAGCAAGGAAAAAATCACTTTCATAGTTATTTAACTTGACCCCAACAGACCCCCCATGAGTAAGTTGCTGGATCCAACTCTCCTCTATGAAAGGCTTGGAAAAGATTTAAGAGATCATTTTCACCAAGTCCAAAAAATGCTGGTAAAACAAGAAGGGAATCACATCAGGACATGGAGCCCCATCAGGATAAGAGCTAAAAATGGCTTCCTTCACCTCTGTCTCTGAAAAAGGGGCTTCTAGCAGCTCATTTTCAGTAGGAGAGACTTTTTCAGAAGCAGAGAAAAAATTGTTTTGTAGAGAGAACCCAGAAGGGTTTTCTTTCTTAAACAGGTCTTTGTAGAAGTCACTAGCCACTTTCAGCATCTCATCTACCTCAGTAATAGGGCCATTAGGGCCATCAAGAGAGTAAATGAGGGTTTTCCTCCTCCTCTGGTTAGCTACTGCATGGAAGTAAGCAGTATTTCTATCACCCTCCTTAATGTTCCTATCTCTAGACCTTTGTTTGGCTTTGATTTCTTCTTGAAGCCAAATTTTCTTGAGCTCTCCATGGACAAAGTTTAATCCATTAGTCTCAGCCTCAGACAGGTCACTGGTTTCTGCCTTAATATCTAGAGAATCAAACTCAAGGAGGAGAAGCCTTTTGTATTTTCAAAGATTAGCTTCCTCATTGGAGTTCCACCCTTTGGTAGTTCTTCTAAATCTCCTGATTTTGATCTGCCAATTTTCTAGGGGGCAGCTGCTCCCAGTAGGCTCATTCCAGATTTTCCTGACTAGCTCAGTAGAATCTTCTCTAAGCAACCAACACTTTTCAAATTTAAAACTATTTCTCTTTGGAGTTTGGTTAAGACCAGAGTCCCAGAGCAAAGGAGTGTGGTCACTACCACATCTGGGCAGAGCTCTACAACTAGAAAGGGGAAAGAAACTATCTAATTTTGTGTCACAGAAAATTCCGTCAATGGTGGACATAATCCTAGAGCGTCACTTAGAACTGTGGGTTTTCCTTCTGATAGGGCAATCCTCAACTTTATGGGTAACCATTTTGCAGATAAAAAAACTCTTGGGCTTGACACATTTATCCAAATGATGCCCTGGTTCCCCACAGTTGTAGCAGATCACCGCAGAGTATGCCATAAGGCCCGAAGCAGGGGCAGGAGCAGTTTTCTGGATGTCCTATCTCTTCTTTTGCTGATTCTTGCCTTGAGATTTCCCACTGATCTGAGAGTCAGAACCACCAGCAGATTGATCTTGGGCAATTACAGGAGCCTGCCCAGATTGTGCCCCCATTTGGGGCGGAGGTGGGCCGTACCACTGCCCAACCGGCGCTCCCCCCATTGTGATAGGGGAAATTCATCGGAGTTCCTGGTTCCTGCTCATCCTCCAGCCAGATGTTGTCTCTCAGGAAGCAGAAATAACCACCAGACAGCTCAATTGAAGCAGATTGCAAGCCTAATTTCAATCTTCTGCAGGTTTGGGGGAGAGGTAAGGTAGGGGATCCACCTGCTCCGGCTCCGGTGGCGTGCTGGTGGGCAGGAGTCCAGTCAAGCATTCCCATCTCGCAGCACGGCGTGGATCTCCTGAATTCACTTCTCCTTTTGCCCATCGAACGAACGCAACCGGTGGCTCACTGGGGTGGGGCATCCTGTGCTTCTCCCAGAAATCTCCTTCAAAGTAGATCCGCAAGGCTATATTCAGCAGCTCCCAATCCACATGATCCTTGCACATCCGAGCATACCTACGCGAGTGAGAGAATGGATTTGGTCCCTCCTCGGCTTCCTCCCTTGCAGCTTCCTCCTCTCCTTCCCTCCATTCGCGCGTCCACTGGGTCCAGCAGAGAGCGTTATCGTGGATTCGCATCGCCCGCTCCCTCCATTTCCTCCCTCGAGTCTCCCGCAGCACCGCTGGTGCGACGGAGTCGAGCGGCTGGAGCATCCGTGGGAAGGCTTTGTAGACATGTGGGATATGCATCTTGTACACCTGCCTGTCTTCCAGCCATTCCCCCAGGGATATGGCCGGCGACTCCATGGGGTGCGCAAGCAGACTTGCTGAGGGGGGCAGGCGCGCCCGGAGTCAGGAGGCTGGGGGTGGCGGCGAGATCTATTTGCCAATTACTCCCTTCTTTTCGGTTTATAGGGCTCAATTCAAAAATATCACCAACCAAGGTAGATGAGGAATGGTGGAATACTTTTTGTAGTTTGCAAAAGGACCTAATTAATGCACTTGTTTTCCTCAAAAAATTATGTTTAACAATGCATAAATTGCAATGCATGCATGCATAAAGTACATGCATTGGTCAATTCTCTCTTAATACTTGCATGCAATGATTTAATGCACCTTGGAATCTGAACATGTGATGGAAAACAACCAAATTGAGCCTTATAAAATGGAAAAACTAAAATTTTGAGATAAGCCCTATAAACCGAAAAGGAGGGAGTATGTGAACTAAACAGTCAACATATAAAATAATATATATATATATATATATATATATATATATATATATATATAATATAGTTAGAAGGGAAACATAAGTTGGACTTGGCGTTCCTATTCTTATATAGAAAAATAGAACAGACCTCTGCGTTTTCTTCAAAAAAATACATAAATTGGGCTGCCAAAAATAAAACCTCGGATGGGAGGTCCATAGGCCGGTCTATACATGACGGCCCTAAGAAAATACAAACAAGCCTATGGACCTCCAAAACCACGTCCAACACTTGCCAAAACTTCGTCCCTCGTTTTCTCTGTGTTTCGCACACTCGACATTGTGTGGGCATTTTGACTGTGCATCATATGAAGATGTGTTATGCATGAATGTTGATCAGCATGATGTTAACTAGCCAGTAGTTCCATTTTCGACCATGAATAAAACTTCCAACATGATGTTAACCCTATTTGAAAAGGCCGTGTTAATATAAATGCTCCGCCTCTGAAACTTGCAGTTTCTTATCTGAAACTGAACTTGCAGTTTCTTATCTGAAACTGAAACTTGCAGTTTCTTCTCTGAGAATCACATTGTCTGCACTTTTATACTCCTATGAAACTACATTTTTTTAAGTGCTAAAAATAGATCTCTAGGATTCATAAAATACTTTATATGCTCAATACTGCAAATCTGAAATTCAAAAGATTCATATCTGAAAGTACTCTCAAAATACACAACACAAAAGACAATTCACAACCTGCAAATACTGACAACCCTAAGCTCCTCCTGACAATTCACAACCTGCCCGACAATTGGGCTGGGGGGGCAGCCCCCTCCTATTCCTCGGCGGCAAACAGCCGCCCCGCGAGACGATGTGAACGGCGAGGGAGACGATGGCGGGGAAGCATCGTCGGGCCAACTGCTTTTCTCCTCTTGCAGTTGGGTTCGGTCGACGAAGACTCCACCGGCTCGCTCTGGCAGGACACCCTCACAAAAGGCACCCTGTAGATGTTCGATCCTTGAATCTTTGGTGGATGCTCCATCTGGGATCGATACTCCCACCACCGCTCCCTCACGATCGGATTCGGTGAATCTGTTTGCTCCATGGCCCAGAGGAGCAGCTCTATGTACTCCGGCGCGACTCCCTCTGGGAGTATCGCCGCCTTTCCGCTCTGTTGCAGATATTTGGCCATGGTTGTCGCCGTAGCCGCTAGTTGGTCCTTGTTGTCAAACCAAGACTGTATCTCCAACATCCTAGCTAGCTTCACAGGGTCGCCGTCTGTGATCCTCACGTATCGGTTGTACTCCTCCATCGATCTACTTCTCCACAGCACCTTCACTCGCCGGCGGTGGTTTTTGAATGGAAGAGGAGAGGAGCAGCGCTGGTTTTGGATTAGAACGGGAGAGGAGCGACGCTGGTTTTGGACTGGAACAGGAGAGGAGGGGCGGTGGTTTTGAAATGGAAGAGGAGAGGAGCGGCGCTGCATTTAGATTTGAACAGGAGAGGAGCGGCGGTGGTTTAAGACGAGAAGAGCAGAAGAGCGGCGCTGGTCTTGGAAGTAATTTTTTGTTGTTTCGCGTATTTTGGGTCAAAGTTTGACCACGTACTATATTTGACAAGCAAAATGCGAATGCATGTCACCAAAAATTGTATCGTTTGGTTCGTATCTGAATGTACTTTCAAATTATACTCCCTCCATTTTTGTATACAAGGCCACAAACTCATATTACAGGTACCAAGGTAAAAATCAATGCTATGTTTAAGTCAATGTTGCAAGCTAGCTTGTCACCTTGATTGTCGTGTTAATTAATGTGGTTTTTCTCTCCCAAGCACAACCCTCTTACTCCTCATTGGTTGATTAATGTTGGGAATGCAAGCTAACCTTCTCACTCCCGCATGCACACAAGGGATATTAATGTCCTCTGGTGCTAGTACGAGGCAAACGCCATCAATTTTGCCTCGATTAATGTTAGTGGCCTTGTATAGTTGCAAATTGTAATTTTGATAGTGGCCTTGTATACAACGTATAACATATATTTTATGTGTGAAAATCATGGTCAATTATGACCCAGAATAAAAGGGAGACTAGTTAATGTGGGGTCGCTTTCTTAATTGAAGGGTAAATTGATTTTGATTTTGGTCCAGCCAGAGCGCGCCGGCCCTCTCGTCCAATCCTAAATCGCTGCCGCACACTCCTTTCCCTCTTCTCCATTGCAAAACCACCTCCTGTCCTCTCCATCATCTCCATTCCAAAACCACCATCTCGCCTCTCCCTCTTCTCTATTGCAAGACCACCGTATCTCCTCCGTTTTCTAGACGCTTTGCTCCATGGTGCGGGCGCAATCCATGGATACAAAATTAGTATACTGTATACTACTTAAAAGTCGAGGGCGGGGCTTTTCCTGCGCGGTAGGCGGCGGGCCAGTTCAGCCTAGTCGGTTCGACAGAGACGCGAGAAGACGAGGGAGTAGGCTGCTGTAAACATAGGGCTGTGTGATTTGACAGTGAGTTACTGTTGGACAGGTGGGGCCCCGTGATATGACTTGCCATTATCATTTTAACTGCGGCGCTACGACCGACGTGAGTCTCCCAGATTGCTGACCACCTCCATATAGGTGCCTCTCCCAATGCTCCACCATGTAGTAGAGGCTGGCTCTTGCATGAGAGCCCACTTCTCCACTTCTTCCTTGCCTCTCTTTCCTCCACATATGCAAAAATGCCATGTAAAGCGCACTATTGTACTTACTTTTACTTGCTCCTACAGGTGCTTAAGGTTGCCACATAGGCATAAAGTCTGATGTGGCAGGTTAATCAAGAAGAGAGAGACTAGTTTGGTGACCCAAGGAAGAAACTGTGCTAAGCGCGTGTACCTAGGTGAAAAGACAATTTCGAGTCTATAGCTAATTAAATGAAGCAAACTTAGCAACACCATTTCATTGGAAGAGGTCACTCCTTGGCAAATGCAATAAATACACGTGCTTACTAGCACCGTTTCTTCCTTGAGTATGAAGAAAGAGATAGCGAGGAGTAAAAAAATACACTTATAGCCAACCTTGTTGTAGTATGAGTGACTAAGTGATGACTATGTATAACATGCCAACATCAGATAGCCTAACGCACCGTGTTAAATCTCCAAGGGCGCGACTGCGCGAGCGACGCGACGGTCGTGGTAGGCGCGGCCATGATACGGGCTGCTGGCAGCCCTTGGATCCGAGATCAAACGATCGCATGCTAAGTTCCTAAAAATTTGCAGAATAACCCTCCAGGATAGGATATTCACCCATAGGTCTAGAATCACGCCATGCAACCGTTCGATCTCAGATCCAAGGGCTATCGGAAGCCCGTATCATGGGAGAATGGAAAACCACTACCCTGCCGTTCGCACGCTGGAAGTTCGCTCCTAGTCGTCCCGTCCATTCACATTACGGCAGTTCCACTAATCCTAACCCTCCTCCCAAATCCATGGCGTCCCAAATCTCCATGATCGGCGGTGAGTACAAGGTTAGAACCATCACCGGCGATGAGTTCGATGTCATCTACACCCGTTCTTCCGCGACGGTGAAAGGATGCCTTTCTTGCTTCAGACGCATGTTCGAAAACTCAGATGATTAGTGGGTCGCTGGGCTAGATGTTGAGTACACCACAGTCCTAGGACGAGAGAAGGATCTAAAGGACGAAGAGAGGAAGAAGCCCACCATGATACAAGTTTGCGTGCATGACTTATGCTTGGTCTACCACATATGCCATGCCGACATTGAGTGCCAGGATTTTAAGGACTTCCTCGGGAGCAACCTAGTCACATTCGTTACTGTAGACTTTGGTAACAACAAAGAAATACTGGGTCAGATAGGCCTCGTTGTAGGAAACCCCTTCGACCTCCAGAAGAATCGGCTGGGGCCCTCTCGTCAGCCTTCAATGCTGACCCTTGGAGGAGCCATGGTTCATCCTTCGTACGGTAAACTGGTGAAACCTCCATACATGTTTCATCGTCATGCATGGCAGCGGAATGTACTAGATATAGACCACATCCAGTACGCTGCAATGGATGCCTACCTTTGCTTCAATATCTACAAGGGTTGGATGAAGAGCAACAGCCAAGTGTGCGGTTCAAGGAAAGAAGTATCATCCAAGAGGAAGAGGGACAAGGACGAAGTCGAGGATGTGGACGAGGACTCCGAGTAAGGTGGCAGTGTCATTGCTCATGGTGGTTCTAATGCAGTGTCTACCGGAATAGTTGCAAAGTTTAATTTCAGGTGTGCTTAATTTAATTTGAGGGGTGTGTTGTGCTGAGCCCCCAGCAGAACTATGTTATGTTTCTTCTCGTTACTTTAACTCTTCAGTACATACATACTAGTATTTCTTACATTTCATCTTTTAATTGGTATAGTACTACCACTCGTTTCTTCACATTATATACGTACAATATATATGGCCAACATCATATAGCCAGCAGTTTAGTTGTCAAAGAATTTCAGGGTGCTTAGTTTTCTCAAAGAATTCCAGGATGCTTAGAGGGTGCTTGGACCCAAGGGACTTATTTTAGTCTGACTAAAAATAGTCTCTTTAAGAGGCTAAAGTTCCAAGCACCCCTGACTAAAGAGGGGGTAAACTAGTCTTGAGACTAAATTTTTTTAGTCAGGGGTACCCCTAATAAATGTGGATTAGTCCTCTCTCTACTCATTTAACTCCTCTCCTTTAACACATGCGAGTTCTGGATTGGAGGGTTTGGAGGATAATAAATGCTCATTAACTAGATTTTAGCCTTTTTAGTATTCGGATCCAAGCATGGGTGAGGCTAGCATGTTTTAGTCCCACTACTTTTAGTCATGGGACTAAAACGTATCCAAGCACCCTCTTAGTTTTATTTGAGGGGTGGGTTGTGCTGGACACCATTATTGTGACTAGCCTTTTTAATAGTACTATATGCATAATTTGGCGACGAGCGCTCTCTATATGCACCACCTTTTTTTAATTTCAAGTTTTGCTCCATGGCGCAATCCATCGATACTACTACTGTACAAAAGTATACATTTTTTAAAAGGCTAGAGGGCGGGGCAGTCTAGCTTGGTCGGTTTCATGAGAGGCGAGGGCCTTTCTGATTTGACGGCTCATTACTGCTGGAAGGCGGGGCCTTGTGATTTGACTGCTCGTATAAATGTGCCGACGACCTGATCGAGGAGGAGCAAAGAATCGTGCGGTATACTCAAGTTTTCCACTTGAGTAGTACTGCGACGGAGGAGCACGAAACACGGCAGCCCAGTGCCATATGGCGATAAAAAAGGATCCAATTTGCTAGTCATCTCATTGTTAGCATTGTTCTATTCATTCCCTCAAAAAAACATTGTTCTATTCATGCCTCGCAGAGAACGTGACACATGCGGCGAAACACCCGAAGCAAAAGATGAAACACAGGAGCAAAAGAAGAAGGAAGATTATCACCCCAAATGATCTAATTCGCCGCGGAGTCGTAACAGCTTCTTCATCGCCTCCACGACCTCCATCTCCTTGCGCGTCTCCTCCGCCATCTTCATCATTGTGTCCATGACGCGGCATTACTCGACGCGAGCCTTCATCATCTGTTCCACGGCAATATTACGTACCTTGACAGCAGCCGGGTGCTCGATGCGGAGCTTCGCCAACTCTTCCTTCCGTTCCATGGCGAGGGCCTGCAGAATCTTCAACGAGGAACTACTATTCTCATGCAGCTTCTTCCAGCCGGCGTTCTTCTCCTTCAACATGTCGATCTCGTGGCAGAGCTTCGCATTGTCCTCCCAAAGTCGCAGGATTTCGCTGGTCGCCTTCTTCTCCGAGGCAATGCTCTTCTTCAGCAGCATCACCAAGTCGGCGGTCAACTCCCCTGCGGATTGAGCTCAGTGGGCATGTCGTCGAGGCTCTCCTTCAGCAACTCCATCAGGCCTTAGATGAACTCCTTCTGCTTATTGAGCTGATCGGGCATGCCGTCGAGGGATAATGACTCCAGCTCCGCCGGCTCGGCATGTTCGCCTCCGCGGCTAGGGCGCTCCTGGGAGCCATCTCCTACCCGTGAGAGATATTTCGGGGTCTCTGCGTGGCGGCGAGCCCTCTCTTTTTTTTCCGCAGCCTTGGTTGCCACTCCCTTGTTACGAGTAGTTCTCGACCTAGAGCTCCGCTCACCGGCCATGGCAACGACGGACGAAGAAGAAGCACTTATGAGGAGGAAAGGTCGAGTGATTTTCGGTTAGGTAGTTCCCCTTTTTATAACCTAAGTACTAGCACTAGTACTAATACCTGCATAGTGGGAACACGTTCAGGTTTGGTACGTACTACTAGTAGGTGTGAGCAGGCTTTCAAATGTGATGGGAACAAGGTAAAGATTAATTGATGGTTTTGGTTTCGAGGCCCGAAACGGCTCCCGATGAGTTTAGCAGATCATAAATTTCAAGTACTACACTGCTCAAATGCGTAAATATTATGTTACTGTCAAAAATTGGCACAAAATACGAAGGAGACAAATTGGAAGCACTACTAGCAACCTTTCGGCATTCTGGGAAAGGGGGTCCCCAGACTTGCCTGCCTGCGGCCTGCTACGTGGCTCAAAGGGGGCCCAACACGGCCCATCTTCGTCAACACAGACCCAAGACCCTCGCGAGGGGCCAAGCCTCGCGCGGGGGGGGGGGGGGGACGACACGGAGCTTCCTCAGGCGCGGCCTCATCAGGCTTGCTCGCGAGGACACGGAGAGATCAAGGCAGGGTATCTCACGAGGTGCCCATGACGCAAGCCATGACGACCAAGGGCGCTAGGCGGGCGCCAGCCCGCGCAGTGTCCTCCCCTTTCCTCTTTGGTGCAAAGGGAGCAAGCGCAGGCGAGAGGATCAAGCAAAGGCACCCATTTCGGTGCAATGAGACCAAGACCAGCTCCGCGACAAGGAAGAAGTCATTGTGGAGCCCAAGCCAGTGTCATCACCAGAGCCTTTGGCAGGCGAGGACCAACTTTAGTCAGGACAAGTGTACCAGATGTTCCCCTTCAAAATGGCCAATTGTTGGCGCCCTTCCCTCTCAATACTTGGGAGGAGGCCTAGGGCCTTTGCCTATAAATAGGACTAGCCACCCCCGGGGTAGAGGTATCTAGAGATAGAGAAACAGATCGACTGGCAATCAGACAAAAAGAGAGAGAAGGGCGACTGAACCCCTCTAGTAGTTCATCGCCCCGGCCAAGAATAGACCCTCGCGAGGCTGTTCTTCCTTGTATTGTTCATCATCAGCCCAAGAGGCAATCTACCACACCACCACACTGGAGTAGGGTATTACACCACATCGGTCGCCCGGACCAGTATAAACTCTGTGTCTCTTGTGTTGTTCTTCTGGTAGCTTAGATCCTTGCGAGGCGGAGGGGTACAGGTAGGTAGGATGTGTAATCTCCGCACGCACCCCAGAGTTCGAACCTCAAGGGTCTGTCGGAACCCGAAATCCGACATTTGGTGCGCCAGGTAGGGGTGCGCCGGAATTCGCCTTCCACCGCTCCGTTCTCCTCCGACCATCGGGTCCATGTCTGACGCCCGACGGGCTCGCGCCGGGCGCCGGGCCGTCCTCATCGCCAAGACGGCTCCCGTCGGCGGGCCTCCTCGCCGTTCCCCGGCACCCACCGTCGACACCGCCACCGGCCTAGCAGGGAACGAGCAGCAAGCGTCGTCTCAGCATCCGTCCGTGCAGCAAGACAGCCGCAAAGCTACACCAACACCCCCGGTCGTCGCGGCCCTCCTGGGCGGCTCGCGGGCGCCGCCGACAAGTCATCATGTCAAGCCGTTCGTCCACTGGGTCAGCGTCGCTTCCGCGCGGCAGGGGGCTCTCCCGGACCGGGTGGCACCCAAGGCCGGCCTGACCTTCAGCTCAGAGGACCACCCCTCCAACTCGGCCTGCTCGGGCGCGCTCCCCATGCTGTGCACCCCCACCATCTGCCAGGTGGCCGTCACCAAAACTCTCATCGATGGCGGTGCGGGCCTTAGCGTGCTCGCGGTCGAGGCCTTCAACCTCCTCCGCATACCCCTGGAACGACTGCAACCCAGCCGGCCCTTCTCGGGCGTTGGGGGCGGATCATCCAGCTCCTTGGGACAGATTCGGCTCCCAGTAACCTTTGGCACCTATGACAACTTCCGCACGGAGATGCTCGACTTCGACATCGCCCCCGTCGGCCTCCCCTACAAAGCCATCCTCGGCTACCCAGCGCTGGCCCAGATCATGGCCGAGACACACCCGGCGTACAACCTCACGAAGATGCCGGGAGCAGCGGTGTCCTCACTGTGCACGGGGACACCGGAGACGCGCTGCGAGCGCTCAAGCTCGCCTTCAAGACGGCGGCGTCAGCACAGCCCGCCGACTCGGAGGCCCCTGAGCCCAAGGGGGCTGCACCTGCCAAGAAGAAGCAGTTGTTCACCCAAGACAAGGCAGAAGCCAAGCAGATACCCGTCGATGAGGACGGGTCCACCAGTGCCACTTTTACCATAGGCGCCAACCTCGCGCCCGAGCAGGAGGAAGCCCTGTTCATGTTCCTGTGCGCAAACAAGAAGGTATTCGCTTGGGAGCCTGACCAGTTGGCGGGGATCCCTAGGAGTGTAATCGAGCATCACCTCAACGTGTGCTCCAACGTGCACCCCGTGAAGCAGAAGGCGAGGCGGCAGTCCACAGAGAAGCATGCCTTCATCGTCCAAGAGACCCGGAAACTAGAAGCCGCTGGGGTCATTCGCGAGGTCCGATACCCGGATTGGTTGGCCAACCCTGTCGTTGTGCCAAAGAAGGGAGGTAAGGAGCGCATGTGTGTCGACTTCACCAACCTCAACAAGGCATGTCCGCAAGATCCATTCCCGCTCCCCCGCATCGATCAGATCGTCGATTCCACCGCGGAATGCGACCTGCTATGCTTCCTGGATGCCTTCTCTGGGTATCACCAGATCAAGATGGCGGTAGAAGACGTTGAGAAGACAGCCTTCCTAACCCCGTGTGGGGTGTACTGCTACACATGCATGCCATTTGGGCTACGAAACGCAGGGGCGACCTTTCAGCGGCTGATGCACATCACGTTGGGCCGGCAGCTCGGGAAGAATGTCGAGGCTTACGTCGATGACATTATGGTGAAGTCTCGGGAGGCCAAGACCCTGATACAAGACTTGGAGGAAACCTTCGCGAGCCTCGACACGGTGAACCTGCGGCTCAACCCAGAGAAGTGTGTGTTCGGGGTCCCCTCAGGCAAGCTCTTGGGTTTCCTCGTATCCCACCGAGGCATCGAGGCCAACCCAGAGAAGGTCAAGGCGGTCGAGGATATGAGCCCGCCAAAGACCCTCAGAGAAATGCAGAAGCTCACCAGACACGTGACTGTGCTAGGGCGCTTCATCTCCAGGCTGGGGGAGCGAGCGTTGCCTTTCTTCCAGCTAATGAAGAAAAAGGGGCCCTTTGAATGGACTGAAGAGGCCGACAAGGCATTCCAAGATCTCAAGAGATACCTGACCAGCCCTCCGGTCATGGTGGCCCCGCGCCCTCAGGAGACCCTGGTGCTCTACCTCGCCGCCACTCCTTACTCCGCCAGTGCAGCCCTAGTGGTGGTTAGGGAGGAGCGTCGAATCAAAACCGCAGCTGCAGCCCGGGACAAGGCAAAACAGGAACAAAGAAGGCCCACAGGAACCGCCACGGCAGTTGAGCAGAATCAGCCGCCGCAGAGGAACGCACCGAAGGTGGAAGGGGCTCCTCACCCAGGTAGTCAGCTTTCGGAGGCCTCATCGCCTCCGGAGGCGCAATCATCTCCGGAGGGCGCCACAAGCATTGACACACCCAGCCTCGTTGAGCACCCTGTGTACTTCGTCAGCACGGTTGCGGGACGCGAGGGCACGGTACCCCATGCCTCAGAAGCTCCTCCTCGCACTACTGGTGGCATCACGCAAGTTGCGGCACTACTTTCAGGGTCACCCCATCAAGGTCGTCTCGTCATACCCCTTGGAGAGGGTGCTCAGGAGCCCTAACTCGGCCGGAAGGGTCGCCAAGTGGAACATAGAACTGCAAGCGTTCCAGCTAGAATTTAGCACGACCAGGGTCATCAAGGGAGCAGCATTAGCGGATTTTGTGGCAGAATGGACGGAGGCACCAGGCCTCAAGGCCGACGAGGATCGGTCCCTCTCCCCCGGGAGGGAGGCGCCGGAAGGCTGGATCATGTACTTTGATGGGGCGTTCTCCAGACATGGTGCTGGGGCTGGGGCGGTGCTTATATCGCCCACTCAGGACAGGCTCTACTACGCAGTACAGCTCTGTTTCCAGCAAGGCGAAAAGGTCTCCAACAACATAGCGGAGTATGAAGGTCTGATAGCGGGCTTGAAGGCCGCAGCTGCCCTGGGGTTGAAACGCCTCACCATCAAGGGCGATTCTGCAGCTCCTTGTCAATTTCTCCAATACGGTGTACGAGCCGAAGGATGAGCACATGGAGGCCTACCTTGCAGAGGTCCGCAAGATGGAGAAGCAGTTCTGGGGGCTAGAGTTGAAGCATGTACCCCGTGACACCAATCAGGAGGCCGACAACATCGCCAGACGGGTGTCCAGGCGGCTACCTCAGGAGCCTGGTGTCTTCGAGGAGCGGCTCTTCAAGCCCTCAGCCCTGCCGTCATTATCAAACACGGCTCAGCCTCGAGAATAGCTCCCCCAGCCACCTGCCTCAGGAGCCCCGGTCCGTGGCCCGGCCTCAGGAGCGTGCCGGCTCCTGACGATGGAACCTCAGGAGGGGTGCTGGATCATAGAGCTCCGGAGTTACTTAACACAGGGGATCCCGCCGGAGAAGGAGGAGGAAGCGGAGCGTGTGGCACGGCAGGCCACAACATACTGCATCAAGGATGGAGAGCTCTACCGGAAGCGACCAAACGACGTATCCCTGCGCTGCATCTCCAGGGAGCAAGGAAAGGAACTGCTGGAAGACATACACGGCGGAGACTGTGGACATCATTCATCATCACGGACCCTCGTCGGCAAGGCGTTTCGCAGTGGCTTTTATTGGCCCACCGCACTCAATGACGCCATTGAACTGGTGAAGGCTTGTGAGGCCTGCCAGTTCCACGCCAAGCAGATCCATCAGCCGGCGGGAGGCCTGCAGACTATACCCCTTTCGTGTCCATTCGCAGTCTGGGGGCTGGACATCCTGGGCCCATTTCCCCGGGCGCCAGGGGGCTACCGCTACCTCTACGTCGCCGTGGACAAGTTCACCAAGTGGGCTGAAGTAGAGGCCGTCCGCACCATCCCCGCGGGTTCCGCGGTCAAGTTCATCAGGGGCATCGTGAGCCGGTTCGGGGTGCCAAACCGCATCATCACAGACAATGGTTCGCAGTTCACCAGTAACCTCTTTGAAACATACTGTGCTAACTTTCGGACGCAGATATGCTACGCTTCGGTGGCACACCCCCGAAGCAACGGCCAAGCGGAGCGAGCCAACGCAGAGGTCCTAAGGGGCCTCAAAACCAGGATGTTCAAGAAGAAGCTGGAGGCCTGCGGAAGAGGTTGGTACGACGAGCTCCCGTCCGTGTTGTGGTCCATCCGCACAACCGCGACCAAGCTGACGGGAGAGGCCCCATTCTTCCTGGTCTACGGAGCCGAGGCGGTCCTCCCTCACGAGGTCAGATGTCGCTCTGCACGGGTCCTCGCGTTCGACGAGGCGCAGCAGGACGCCATGCAGGGGATGGACCTCGTGCTGGGGAGGAACGCCGCCGAGAAGCCG
Source organism: Aegilops umbellulata (assembly GCA_032464435.1). Taxonomy (NCBI): domain Eukaryota; kingdom Viridiplantae; phylum Streptophyta; class Magnoliopsida; order Poales; family Poaceae; genus Aegilops; species Aegilops umbellulata. Next base: position 432,818,623 of record CP136056.1, read on the forward strand.
CACTGCGGGCGGCGAGGTACCAACAAGCACTGCGAAGATATGACTGCCACCACATCCGCCCCAGAACTCTCGAGGTAGGAGACCTCGTGCTCAGGCGGGTCCTCTCCAGGGAGGGACTGCACAAGCTCTCTCCCATGTGGGAGGGCCCGTTCAAGGTTGTTCATGTTTCCAGGCCTGGCTCCGCGCGCTTGGAGAATCAGGAGGGGGTGCTGATCTAGAACGCGTGGAACATCCAGCACCTCCGGAGGTTCTACCCCTAAAAAGGCCCAAGGCCTGCGAAGAAGGCGAACGCCTGTGAAGATTATCCTTTTTGGAAAAGGCCCAGAGCCTATGAGGAAGGCGGACGCCTGTGAAGATTATCCTTTTTTGGAAAAGGCCGAGAGCCTGTGAAGAAGGCGAACGCCTGTGAAGATTATCCTTTTTGGAAAAGGCCCAGAGCCTGTGAAGAAGGCGAACGCCTGTGAAGATTATCCTTTTTGGAAAAGGCCCAGAGCCTGTGAAGAAGGCGAACGCCTGTGAAGATTATCCTTTTTGGAATAGGCCCAGAGCCTGTGAAGAAGGCGAACGCCTGTGAAGATTATCCTTTTTGGAAAAGTCCCAGAGCTTGTGAAGAGGGCAAATTACCGTGAAGCTCGTTCCCCTTAAGAAAGGCCCGGAGCCTGTGAAGAAGGCCAACGCCTGTGAAGCTCGCCACCCGTGACACTCTCACATAATAATGAGTGGTGCTGTACACGCCACGGAGTCTCAGGAGCGCCGGCCTCAGGCCCTGGGGCTCCCTCCCACGCCCAGTGGCAGCACTTAGCTCCGCGCTGGTGAGAAGACGTCGAAGACTAGATTAGGTGCCGGACGCGGCTTTTTCATTTGCTTTCTGCAGTTGGCATGTTCATTCTCATTCGAAGTGTTATTTGAGCTATTGCCGCCTTTGACTTATGGTTCTTCGACTTTTTCACTCTCCTGCCTCGATTTCTCTTATGCAAGGCCTCGTGAGGGGAAGGGCAGCCGAGCGCCCTCGCGAGTATTTCTGTCCTAGCCTTTCAAAGGTTTTGTGACCTGGGTCGATTGCAGGAGCACCCCTCCGGTCCGTGCCCCACGGGCACCGCGACATGACCACAGGGCCTAGGTCGGTCGCCCCCCCTCACGGCTGGGGTTGGAAACTATCTACACATAGGCACGATAGCAAAAGCAAAGCAATGATTAACAGCGATAGCCCAAACACGCCCCTGCGGGGCCCCATGCTACTGTCTTTTTATGCAGGGAAAGGAAAACAAAGAACAAATCAGGCACAGCTCGCCTCACACCGGCCTGCTGGGAAGACTCGAGCCACCTCCAGGACTCAGGAAGACTCCCTCTCGCGCTTCACCGAAGCGCGACGGCGGGCAGACGCACCACCACCTCCCAGGCAGGAACGGCGCCGTGGAGGCTGGCTGCGGCCACCGCTAGAAAAGTCGCCGCCTGAGGAAGAACCGGTGAAGCTTGGGGAACCCTGAGCACCGCCGATCACGCGAGCGCTGCCCTCTCCATCGTCGCCGGGGCTGGGTTCCCGGCCGCGGTCGCCGTCCTCAGGGCAGCACCCTGCGCGGCGACCATCTTCCCGAACACCCTCACGAAGAGGGTGGCATCGCGGTCAAACTTGAAGTGCAGGGTGCATCGACGGCTCAGGCCCTGCGCGCGGGCAAACGTCTGCCAACCACGGGCCAAGGCCAGGCTCCCAGCTGCGGAGACCTCCAGTGAAGCCCATGAGGCTCGGCTGCAGCAGCCATCTGCTTGAAGCCAGAGGCCGCCCGGGGCACCAGCCGGGAGCTCGCCGAGGAGGAAGCGAGGAAGATGAAGCCGGGCGCTAGTCGGCTCCGCCGACCACACAACGAACTCTGGCAACACCTCTGCCGCGCGAGAACGCGGCCTAGGGGGGCGCGTGGCCGAGGCATGCCCCCCGGTCGCCGCTGCCCGCCCGTCAGCGAGCTGGAAATCGCCCCCACGGCCGTGAAGGGCTGTTATAGTGGCCGCGGGATGTTTGCGAGGACGCCCCCGGCCGTGCTTGGGCGGAGGAGAGGCAGGCTCAACCTGGCGAGCCTTCCCTTTCTCCGCGGCTGAGAACCTCCTCGACGACGCCATGAAGAAGAAGGAGAAGCAAGGGGGATGGACTGGAAGGGCGCGTGCCGTTCCGTACTTATAGCCGGCAAAGGCCAACCGTCGGCCTCCACGATCTCAGGTAATCATGACCCGTTTTGCATGCAGGGACTTGTCCAATCCGTGCAGATGCCGAGGCATCGTGGGGAAGAGGAGACGCCCACGTCCAATCAACCGCCACGTGGCGCCCAAGGCCGCGGGCTGTTAGGGCCGGCGGCGCTTCGCCCTTGCCCTTTCGCCTCCCTGCACGGCCAAGCCCGGGCGCGCCATGGGCCCGGGGGCTACTGTCGGCGTTCTGGGAACGAGGGTCCCCAGACTTGCCTGCCTGCGGCGTGGCTCAAAGGGGGCCCAGCACGGCCCATCTTCATCAACACAAACCCAAGACCCTCGCGAGGGGCCAAGCCTCGCGGGGGGGACGACACGGAGCTTCCTCAGGTGTGGCCTCATCAGGCTGGCTCGCGAGGAGGCGGAGAGATCACGGAAGGGTACCTCACGAGGTGCCCATGACGCAAGCCATGACGACCAAGGGCGCCAGGCGGGTGCCAGCCCGCGCAGTGTCATCCCCTTTCCTCTTTGGTGCAAAGGGAGCAAGCGCAGGCAAGAGGATCAAGCAAAGGCACCCATTTCGGTGCAACGAGACCAAGACCAGCTCCGCGACAAGGAAGAAGTCACTTTGGAGCCCAAGCTAGCGTCATCACCAGAGCCTTTGGCAGGCGAGGACCAACTTTAGTCAGGATAAGTGTACCAGATGTTCCCCTTCAAAATGGCCAATTGTTGGCGCCTTTCCCGCTCAATACTTGGGAGGAGGCCCAGGGCCTTTGCCTATAAATAGGACTAGCCACCCCCGGGGTAGAGGTATCTAGAGATAGAGAAACGAATCGATTGGCAATCAGAGAGAGAGAGAGAGAGAGAAGGGCGACTGAACCCCTCTAGCAGTTCATCGCCCCGGCCAAGAACAGACCCTCGCGAGGCTGTTCTTCCTTGTATTGTTCATCATCAGCCCAAGAGGCAATCCACCACACCACCACACTGGAGTAGGGTATTACACCACATCGGTGGCCCGAACCAGTATAAACTCTGTGTCTCTTGTGTTGTTCTTCTGGTAGCTTAGATCCTTGCGAGGCGGAGGGGTACAGGTAGGTAGGAAGCGTAATCTCCGCGCGCACCCCAGAGTTCGAACCTCAAGGGTCTGCCGGAACCAGAAATCCGACACAACCCACGATTTAACTACTCGCATGCGCGCAGTGGAGTAATAATGTCTTTCTTCCGCCCTCACGTCCACTCAATTTGCATGCGCTATATTAATTGACCATCAATGAAGTGAATGACTTTACACGCGTCAAATTATCACATGGGGTGGGTCTTGGTACAAATTTGCGTCCGCCCGTGTACCCGCGTGTGCGTGCGAGGAATGAGTGCGTGCATGGCGTGCGTGCACATCTTCGCTTCGTGCATGTACCGCTAGTATGGCTCAGGGAGGACGAGTACATTCTTCTGGAACCAGCAGCACATCATTGTGATCAATCCACGCAAGGAGGTCGCGACAACGCCTACACATGTGCCACGTGGCTTCATGAACTATAAGAGACACTGTGAAGCGTGCCATTGGTATTCTAATTTACGTGTTTTGCACAAACTCGAAGTACTAGTAAGGTACACGTGCATTGCACGCATCAGATTTTGCAACGAAATTATGAATAAATACCACACTATAGCATGTAAGCTCCGAGTCATATATGCCTGATGTAGCCCTTCGTTTAATTCTTATAGTTCATCTCATTCAAAATCAATTAGGTTTTATAAAAAAGCTAAGAACGCGGGAATTGGAAAAACATGGGATTATAGTGGAATGTCGTCTTGAATCCTACAGGATTGTACGAGTGTTTTATTGTGCATAAAAAATACAGAATTCTTTCAAAGTGGTTTGAGTGGATGGGATGTTTCCTATGAAATCTAGTGCAAATGAATCATATGGAAAAATTCCTATGGTTTACAATCCTACGAATCAAACAACCAAGATAGGAAAAATTCCTAATGATTAGAATCCTCCAAAATTCCTTTGAGAATCCTTTGAATCAAACAAGCCCTTAATATATTTTATGAGTCATGGAATTGTGCGTTGTAAAGCATAAAGTAAAGACAAATAATGGCAATTCAACTAGAAAAAAGTTTGGGTAGTTATGATACGGAAGATTCTAGAACAAAAGAGAAGAACTGTTGTTTTGAGGTTTGTGCATTATGCTTAAGTTCAACCATGGAGTCTGCTAGATTGTACATGTGGCAAAATCCGGTGGGGGGGCTAGAAGATGGTGCGAGGGGCCGAGTGGAGGGAGACTATGAAGGAATGCACAAGTGGAGATCGATATTTAGAGAGAGGGGGCAAACACGTGCCCTGATGCGCGCAGTGGCAGAGCCATGAAAAATAAATGTGCTAGGGGCCAAGCATTGCTAATCCTTTACGAGGAGGGTCAATTCATGAACTTAAACCATTTTTAACAGCAATTGTCTAATGATCACATTCATATTAGCCTTGATATATAGTGATGTTAGGGGGGAGGGGGCATGGCCCTTACTTCCACTGTCTTCACCATTGTGCACGCGTCTGAGAGATGAAGCCAAAGGCATGGATGATGAGAGGGGGACGTTGGATACATAATTAATGTGGGTGTATTAGCTATATATGTTAATCCTATGTAGAGAGGCATAGATTGATCGATGTGGACGTGGGAAATAGGGTGAGACCTCACTGGATATATCGATTGATCGATTTGTGTGGAAAACTATGAAAGACCTAGCTATATACACACATACATAGAGGAACATCGATCGTTGCGCATGCATGCGTGAGAGATAAAGAATGCCTGATATGATGGAGAGGGGGATGTGTGTTGGTGTGTGCCTTCATGGGAGACCGACCTGAAGAAAAAGATTGCATGCGTGCGATGGATAATGCCGACTTGTAGTGTGTGTGCATGCATGCACGACAGAAAGTTAGTGGTACAATTATAAAGAGAAGACTACTGTGTGGGTGTAAAAGAATAGCTGAATAGGTGAGGTCACAATCAATGTAAAGTTGAATTCAAATATTTGAGTAAGAGATCCTGATGTTTGAAACCCATGCATGCATGAATATAACGGAGATCTGCACAGTGTGGTTTGGAAACGAGCATGTTGTAATGTATACAATTTGAGATACCGATGGCAGACATCATGTGGCCACGTTGTCGGATTTCGGGTTCCGGCAGACCCGTGAGGTTCGACCACTGGACTGCGCGCGGAAATCTCTCCCCTACCGTTCTACGCCCGATCTCCTCGTGTGATCTAAGCTGGAAACGATGAACAACACAAGGGACACGAGATTTAAACTGGTTCGGGCCACCGTTGTGGTGTAATACCCTAATCTAGTGTGTGGTGTGGTGGATTGCCTCAGAGGCTGAAGATGAACAGTACAGAGGAAGAATAGCCTCGCGAGGGGTGTTCTTGAACTGGTGCGGTGTGCTCTACTTTGTCTAGATCTATCTTTCTCTCCAGCTTGTTCGATCAGAGTTCTCGATGCCACTACTCTGTGGTGGCTAGCTCTATTTATAGAGGCCCTGGGCCTCTCCCCAAATAATGTGCGGGAAGAATGATTGGCCATTTTGATGGGGAACATCTAGTACAAGTTATCCTGACCAAAGGTGGTCTTCAGCTGCCAAAAGCACCGGTGGTGACGCCGTCTTGGGCTCCACGGTGACCTCCGTCCTGCCGTCCGGCTGGTCTTGGTCTCGTTGCACCAGAATGGTAACCTTTGCCTGATGCCTTGGCCTGTGCTTGCCCCCTTTACACCAAAAGGGAAACAAGGACTCTGCGCAGGCTGGCACCCGCCTGGTCTTGATTCGTCATGGCTTGCGTCACAGGCTCCTCGCAAGGTACCCCTGCCTTGATCTCTCCGCCTCCTCGCGTTCCTGCCTGATGAGGCTGCCTCTGAGGAAGCTTCCTGTCATCCGCCCCGCGAGGCTTGGCCCCTCGCGAGGGTCTTGAGATTGAGTTGATGAAGATGGGCCGTGCTGGGGCCCACTTGAGCCACGCCGTAGGCAGGCAAGTCTGGGGACCCCCATTCCCAGAACGCCGACAGTAGCCCGCGGGCCCATGGCGCGCGCGAGCCCCAACAGCCTGCGGCCTTGGGCGCCGCGTGGCAGTTGATTGGACGTGGGCGATTGCGCTCCCCCACGACGCCTCGGCAACTGTCCATCTGGCAAAAGGAGCACCCAGGCCAGACTTACTTGCTTTGCTCTCGTTCGTCTCACCCTAGATCCCCTTTCTCTCTCTCCTCCTTCTTGCTCCCGAAATCCTCCAGATCTGTTTCAATCCTTCCCATTCGGCACGCCATGGCGCCTCGCACGCCTCCGACCGAGGCCTGGTACACGCCGGCTCTGGATGCCCCGAACCTGTCGGAGAAGAACCTCGCCCTCACGCGCTTGATGAAGGCGGCGTAGGGCCGCCAGGGGGCGACCACGCTCAAGGCCGACTCCGACCAGCCTGAGGGCAAGGGGAGCACCTTCTACCCGCTCTTCGTGAGCCCCATCATCACCGGTCTGGTGCCTCCTTTCTCTGAATTCTTCTTAGATATCCTCCGCCTATACAACTTGCAAGCTCTGCATCTCCACCCCAACTCTGTTCTTCTCCTGGCGATTTTTGCTTACTATTGCGAGGCTCACATTGGGGTGAAGCCCTCAGTGGCCTTGCTGCGCCACTTTTTCTCCCTCCGGGTTTCTGGTGCCCATGTCTCCGCATGCGCGAGCTTTATCGCATACTCCAAATCCAATGCTATCTCGAAGCATGAGAAGAGGATCGAAGGCTTCCGAAGCAAGTGGGTCATGGTGGACGTCGGGCGCATCAATCCCCGGCTGGTGTTGCCCACGGGACAGCCCAAGGCTGTTGACGCGTGGTCCTGTGCGGAGCTCATCAACCCCCGTGCGAAGGCGGTGCTGAAGAGGATGAACACGGACCTGAGGCCCGGCAACTTGGGGGCGGCGAAGTTAACCGGGGCCATGCTCCTGAGGGAGTTCTTGGAGCATTGGGTGGCTCCACTCCAGGAGCACTCGCTCCCACTATGGAGGCTTGGGGGAGCGGACGCCACCCTGCGCCTGAGCTCCAAGGCCCTAACTGACGAGGATCTGGTCGGACCCCTCCATTCCTTGGTTGGGGGAGACGTGGCGAGCCCGGTGGGCTCCCCGGTCCCTCTGTTCCTTCGCGACGACTGGGAGCAGGTGGTGAACGCCATGCCCACCTTCAATGGCAAGGGGCTGGTGCCCGCGGAGGCTCCCGAGGACCTCGCGGCGCTGGCGACGGTGAACGTCTCCTCCAGCAGCTCCAGCGGGAGTAAGGGGGAAGAACAGGCAAAAGAGGAAGAGTCCGACTCTGAAGCGACCGACGAGGAGTCAAGGGAGTCCTTCCCTTGGCGCAAGTCCCAGGCCCTCCGCTCCATGCCGGACGACGACGAGGCCGGCGCCAGGCGAGGAGGGGAGGACTCTCCCTTGATCACAAAGAAGGGCAGGTCGAGCCTGGTACCCCTAGGGTCTGCTCTGGTCCCTGGGCGGTCCGGGGCCAGCTCTGGCCCTCCTGACGTGCCTTCTGCTTCCGGGCCTCCCAAGGCCAACCCCACCTATAGGCTTTCGGGCTTCAAGTTCGGCCGGAGGTTGCTTGGGTCCACGAATGACGACCAGTAAGTGCTTGATTCGCGCTTTGCTTGGTTTCTGCCGCCGAGGCTTGACATCCGTATTCTTTTGCTAGGCCGGCGCCCGCTGCGAAGAAGTTGAGAGGGGCCTCCACGGTGCTGCACGGGGCGAGTCCATCCACCGGGGCGGCGCCCTCGTCCGCTGGGGGAAAGGACGGCGAGGCTCATGCTTCTCCTACCCGATCATCTTCGCAAGGCCAGCTGGGACCCCTTGGCGAGGATTCAGCCCCAGTGGCCCCGCTGACATTGAAGTCGACCGCGCTTGATGCTGCGGCTGGAGCAGCCAAGGCCCAGGAGGTTCCTCCCTGCCAAGCCGTGATCACGCTGCCGTCCTCTCCGCCCGCTCTGCCGGTTCCTGCCTCTTCTGCTCCTTCTGCTGCTGTCCTGGACCAGGTTGCCAACGAGCTGAGCCAGCTCCGGGAGGATCTTCTGGGTGCGGACCCTCGCCTAGTGTTCGGGCGCCTGGAGCTGGCTTCTGGCTGGGCCCGTTCTGCCGCCTCCATCTGAGCAGTGCTGAGCCAGGCCTTGCTATCCTCTGATGGGGAGAAACAGGCCGCCAACCAAGCCAAGGCCGCTCGCGACGCTAACCTGGGCGATGCTGCAACTGCCCAGGGCCTCTGCAAGGCGCTGGAGGCCGAGCTGCAAGGCCTGCATGACGAGCTCTCCAAGGAGGTGCGCGACTGCCAGGAGAAGGAGGAGGAGATGAAGGCTCAGGAGGCTGCCGTCAAGGATCAGGACGCCAAGCTTGAAGACCGCCACAACCGATTGGAGACGCTGGAGCGATCTCTGATGGCGGAGAGGATCGAGCTGGACGCCAAGGCGAAGGTCCTGGCAGAAGATCGGGTGGCCTTCGTGAAGCTGGAGAAGAAGGCTCGCGCCATACTGAAGACGCTGTACGAGAACGGCTTCGAGGAGCCGTTGGCTGGCGCGGAGGACGGGCCCGCCAAGCTGCTCCCCTTCCTGGTCGATGCGCTTGAAGACGTCGTAGACGGCCTAAGCCCCACGGTCGAGGCCGAGGCGCGTGCCCTGTCCTTTGCGGCGTTGACGCATGTCCTCAGCCACGTGTACCTGCGCGACCCCAACGTCGACTTTGACAGACTGCTGGAGCCCGTGAGCGGCGACCGTGCCGCCGCTGCCACCGAGGCCGTGAAAGGCCGAGCCGAGGTTTTGCTGGGGAAGTGCCGCTCCTCCAGCATCTTGACCGGGTGCGATGCCGCCAGCTCCCCGACCTCAGGAGGCAAAGTCGCCCAGCGTGACTCCACCACTGGCGACGCCGTCACGGGAGAGTGATCCCTTCGCGGTTTCTGCCCTGTTTTTATTCATGCAACATGCACTATGCCTCGCGGAGGCGTTTAAACTTGTGTTTGGCTTTATGGAACGGTCTATGTCTTGTAATATTTGCTTTGAATTTCCTGGAATTTGCATTTTCCTCTCCTACTTGCTTGCGCTCCACGTCGGCCGGGCCTGGCCCCGCGCGTACCTCACCCAGCGTTAGCCCCGACCAGAAACCAAGGACGGGACTAAGGAATGAGGGGCTACGTGGCAAGTTAGGCTCCTGAGTCGCGATGCTCAGGAATCCCCCTTGACAAGCGAGCAACAAGTAGGGAAGGGGGAGGTAAATAGTGGGTTGGTCGTTCTGCGTCGGCAGGGCCCGGCCCCGCGCGTACCTCACACAGTTGTCGGGGTAAATGACCACGGGTACCCTAGCCGACACCCCTTGGCACTTCAGAAAAAAGTACGAGCCGATCCGGCCTCCAAGAAACCAAGACGTGGGGCCGCCTTCCCCCTGCCGGCTGCCTCTCAGGCCGACTGTCGGAAGGCGGCCCGGCCTTAACCCTCATGAAGAAAGCCGCGGGAGGGCCGGCTCCGAGAAGCCGGCCACGAGAAGGCCGACTCCAAGAAGCCGGCTCCCACGACGTGGTCAAGATCGTACCCTCGAGGCCCGCGCCCACATAATGGCGATGGGACGGGGCGTGGCTAAAGTAAAGCCTGCCACCCCCGAAACCCGGAGCATGCTTGGCACAGTGCACCGTACGGGGTAGCCCTGACCCGTCCGGTGGGGCACTGTTGCCATGTTGACTATGGCGCCATCCACGGAGGGCTGTCAGCGCGGTCCACGGGCTTGGGCCCCCTTAGGCAGAGATACATCCGAAGGCGGCCGGGCCTCCCCCAGTCGGCCCAAGACATGGCTGGCTTTTCCAAGTCGGCTTGCTCCTTCCCTCGAAGGAGGCGCCCCATTAAGAAGACAAGACGACGTGAGGCTACAGCGATCGGCTGCCAGGCGGCGGCGCTGTAGCCACGTTTACCTCGATAAAGCCCTCATCATCAAGATTGAGGCAACACTAATCGGCCGCCGACAGGGCCCTAGGCAGTAGGGCCTGCCTGTCGACCAAGATGCCGGCAGCCGGCGGGGCCCACCAGCCGGCGTGCCCCAGCAGTCAGCGCAGAAGCCGGCGAGCGTAGACACTGACGGCTGGGACCCGCGCCCAGCCGGATTACCATTGTACCCCCGGGGGGTAGGCCTATATAAACCCCCCGGGGCACCCATGCAAAGGGTTGATCTCATCTAGGTTTTACCACACATAGAGAGAAGATGGGAGCTAGCCTTGGCCTTCTTCTTCCTCTCGCCAAACAGCTCGACGAGCGCCTTGTAGCTACTTGTTCATCGAGTGATCATGCGGATACCCCGCAGAGCAGCAGTAGGGGAGTTATCTCCACGGAGAGCCCCGAAGCTGGGTAAGATCCACCGGCGTGCATGTCTTCGCCTAATCTCGCTACCAGGCACCGGCGACGTCTTACTGGCTCCCACACAGATAAGCCACCCGTTGGCATATGTCGCACCAACCACCCGACATTTGGCACCCACCGTGAGGCCAGGTGCACTGTAACGCCCTCGATGCGGCTATATCTCCCACGTGTCGAAGCACGACTTAGAGGCATAACCGCATTGAAGGCAATGTCGCAAGTGAGGTAATCTTCACACAACCCATGTAATACATAAGGGAAAGAGATACATAGTTGGCTTACAATCGCCACTTCACACAAAACATGAATAAAGCATTACATCAACAGATACAATCAGGGTCCGACTTCGGAACCAAAATAAAAGAAGACTACCCCAAATGCTACATAGATCCCCGATCGTCCCAACTGGGCTCCACTACTGATCAACTGAAACGAAACAACACAATGAACAAGATCTTCATCGAGCTCCTCCTTGAGCTCAGATGCGTCACCTGCACAGTTTCATCGGCACATGCAAACTGGTTTTGGAAGTATCTGTGAGTCACGGGGACTCAGCAATCTCACACCCGCGAGATCAAGACTATTTAAGCTTAAAGGTAGGACAGGGTAGTGAGGTGGAGCTGCAGCGAGCGACTAGCATATCTGGTGTCTAACATACGCAAATGAGAGCGAGAAGAGAAGGCAAAAGCACGGTCGAACAACTATGATCAAGAAGTGATCCTGAAACTACTTACGTCAAGCATAACTCCAACACCGTGTTCACTTCCCGGACTCCGCCGAGAAGAGACCATCATGGTTACACACGCGGTTGATGTATTTTAATTAAGATCAACTTCGGGTTTTCTACAACCGGACATTAACAAATTCCCATCTGCCACATAACCGCGGGCACGGCTTTCGAAAGTTCAAACCCTGCAGGGGTGTACCAACTTAGCCCATTATAAGCTCTCGCGATCCATGAAGGATATTCCTTCTCCCCGGGAAGACCCGATCAGTCTCGGAATCCCGGCTACAAGACATTTCGACAGTAATAAAACAAGTCCAGCAAAGCCGCCCGGATGTGCCGACAAATCCTGATAGGAGCTGCACATATCTCGGTCTAAGGGCACACCGGATGAGCCAGACGTCGGGTTGGCATAGACCCTGATTGCCCAGGGGGCGCCGGACATCGCTCGGTTTGGACCATCACTAGAAGGAGAACTGGCCCGGGGGGGCTAAAATAAAGATGACCGTCGGGCTCCGGAAACCCAAGGGGAAAAAAGGGCATAGGTGAGGCAAATGGTAAAACCAATGTTGGGCCTTGCTGGAGGAGTCTTATTCAAAGCGAACTATCAAGGGGGTCCCATAAATCACCCAACCACATTAGGGAAGCAAAATCCGGGAACATAATACCGATATGACGGAAACTAGGGCGGCAAGAGTGGAACAAAACACCAGGCATAAGGCCGAGCCTTCCACCCTTTACCAAGTATATAGATGCGTTAATAATATAAGAGATATTGTGATATCCCAACAAGTAAACATGTTCCAATCAAGGAACAACATCTCCATGTTCCAACAAGGAACAAACTTCATCTTCACCTGCAACTAATAACGCTATAAGAGGGGCTGAGCAAAGCGGTAACATAGCCAATCAACGGTTTGCTAGGACAAGGTGGGTTAGAGGCTTGGTTTGACAATATGGGAGGCATGATAAGCAAGTGGTAGGTATCGCAGCATAGGCATAGCAAAAGAGCGAGCAACTAGCAAACAAAGATAGAAGTGATTTCGAGGGTATGGTCATCTTGCCTGCAAGGTTCTCAGGGTTGTCGAAGGCTTGATCCTCATAAGTGTTCTCAACAGGTTCCTCGTTCACGTACTCGTCTCCCGGCTCTACCCAAGGCAAGAACACAAGCAAAGGGGACAAACACTAATCACGATGCAATGCGCAAGCAACATGATGCAAAATATGGCATGATATGCGAGATGTGGTATGCACTGCATATGCGTGCTCCAGAAGGAAAAAGATGAACAAGGCATAATCTTGGCAAACCAAGTATGCCACTGGAAAGGTGAGGTGATTTCGGTTGAAATCGATATAAAGATCACCGGAATCGGATGCACGGTTTGCAAATGACTAGCAAAAAAAGAAGGGTTAATTAGATAAATGCCACTCCAATTATGGCGATTCATAAAAATGCCACTTCAATTTCCAAACTTTGAAAAATGCCACTTCAAATTTTGCAATCTTTGAAAAACACCACTACAGACTTCGAAAAATGCCACTGGAAGTGGCATGAAATGGCATTTTTCAAAGTTTGGAAATTGCGGTGGCATTTCTCAGAATCGCCATAATTGGAGTTGCATTTATCAAATTAACCAAACAAGAATGACATATTTCTGCGTTTAACAGCATGATGCCACTTAGCATGCAACAAGAAATTAAGCTACTGCACCCAAACATACCAGCAAAGCATATGACAGTGATCTACTCAAGATGCTTGACAAAAGATGAACACTGAGCTATGGCTAAATCATACCATAACAGGTTCAAACAAGCATGGCAAAAGTGCAAAAGATAACAGGTTCACAGACTTGGTGAAAATAACATGCCAGAAATTAACATCAGGATGACATGTTTAGAGCAAGCAAACAACATGCTACAGGAACAAGACATAGCAAAATATGGCATGGCGTTAATATACTCAAAGCATTGAACAAAAATCCCTTACTTACCATGAGCCAATAAGGACCAGAAAATATAAAAGCACCCATGTCAATTAAGCAAGTTTCGTTACAGTTTTCAGATCACAAGTAGGCATGTTTACAAGCTCGATGCACTCACTACAGAGCATTGCAGGATAAACTAAGCATACACCCACCAAGAAGACATGGCATAGAAGCTAATCATGGCAAGAACAACATCATAGCATTCAAGGATCAACTACAACAAGCTTGGCAAAATCGAATAACATGTAAACAATCTGCCAAGAAACATTTTATAGCAAAAGTAGAGCTCGATTGACTCAAGCTATGGCACTCCATAATTACAAACAAAGACATGGATGGATAGAGCAAATCCATATTATGAAAACATCCTTACTGATCATCCTCAAAAGAGGCACAGATCCCTCTGAAACGACATGAACCCATGGCATAAAAATAACACCAGGGAATGACTGAAATTACAAAGTCTCTGAAATCAGCAACATTATGATCCCTAGTTTGCATGCTTGTGCTAGTCACCACAAAAATCAAAAAACCACATGGCATACACCACTGTAAAGATGGCATGACATATTACAAAACACATGTAGGACTCCAGTTCATAGGATGCACACATCAATCATGGAAAAAATGACAAAAGTGCATCTACTGAAACAGATCTGAAACTAACATCACATAGCCCTCTTCTGACAGCATTTCGGGCATCTAGATGAGCTCATATGAAAATGATGCAATGAGATGGAATGATGTACCCGTCGAGGCGAACAATTTGACATATTGCACGCATGAAACGGAGTAGTATGCAGGGAGTTATGACCAGATGAACATGGCATAAAAATGCAAGAAACTGAGGACTTGGGGAAATTTTGGGGGCCGAGGAAAGTCAACCTCGATCCAGATCTGGGCCTGGCTCGGGCTCGTGGCGGGCCGGGCGCCGGAGTTGCGGACGAGGAGGGGGCCGGCCGGAGTTGGGGACGGCCAGAGCAGGCCGGGGCGGCGCCCGAGGCGGCGGAGGACGGAGACGGCCGGCCGCGGCGTCCGCGGGCGGAGGAGGCGCGGGGGCGCCGGCAGGAGGCGCGGCGGAGCCGGCGCGGCGATGGCGGGCGGCCGCGGGGCGCTCGGTAGGGCCGGCTTGAGCGGACGGGAGCTCGGGCGCGGGAGGCCGGGCACCGGGCGGCGGCGGGACGGACTGGGACGCGGGGGCCAGATCCGGGCCCCGGCGGGCCGTGGGAGGCGCGGGGAGGAGAGAGAAGGCGGCGGGGCGAGGTGGCGCGGTGGGATTGGAGGAGAGCGGCGGCGGGGCTGAGGTGGCACGACGGGATTGGCCGGAGTGATGTGGTGGGCGTATATGTCCAGCGACGGAGGAAGAAACGTCCGGCGGCGTGAGGGGAGCGGGGCTAGGGTTCATCTGCCCCAAATTTCAGGGAGAGACACATATTTATAGGTAGAAGGAGCTAGGAGGCTCCAAATGGAGTGTGGTTTGCGGCCACGCGATCGTGATCCGACGACCGAGATGATGGGGATGACTTCGATGGGTTATGTGCCACCTAGGAGGGGTGTTGGGCTGCAACACAAAGAGGGCTTTTACGGCTACCTGGTTAGCCGTTGGGGTATCAAACGGACTCCAAATGGCACGAAACTTGACAGGCGGTCTACCGGTGGTGTACCAAGGCCGCTTGGCAAATCTCGGTCCATTCCGAGATTGTTTAACACCCGCACACGAAAAGAGGTAAAAGGGGGCGCCGGGGAACATAGGAGTGCCGGATTGCAAAACGGACAACGGGGAAAATGCTCGGATTCATGAAACGAACACGTATGAGAATGCGATGCACATGATGACATGACATGAAATGCATGACAAGGACAAAATGCGAAATGAAGGGAAACCCAACCACGGAGGGAAAATCATATCACATTGCCGAAAATGGCAAGAGTTGGAGTTACAAATATGGCAAGTTACATCCGGGGTGTTACATGCACCGTCGTCCGGAGACCTGTTCTGGACGGGAACCCTCTTCCTCCCCAGCGAGCGTAGCCAGCCCGGCACGCCCGATGGCGCTTGCCACGACGGGCTGCGAGGCGTCACCGATGCCTGCGCAGCGAGCAACCTCGTCGATCCCCTTGGCAAGGCCCTCATCTCCGACGAGCCCGCCTCCGACGCGGACACCGACTGCCTCGTCGACCTCCTCGGCCAACTCCACGTCTCCAGCGAGCCTGCTGCGGACCGTCCGTTGGCTCCACCGATTCGATGCCTGTCGACTCCGACATGGCCTCACCCGACGCCTTCCCCACCAACGTCGTGATCTACGACGACCCGCTTCCCCGAGCCGATGGCTGTGACGCTGCCACCACCGAGGTGATGGTCATTAGCCACGGCGGCGCTTCTGGCGAGAACGCCCATGATGCCCCACAAGCGGCGATCCATGACCTGTCCGTCCCCCTCCCGGCCGATGCCGACGCCGAAGCACTGGAGGCTCGCCGCCTCGCCCTCCTCGCGGAGGGCCGGAAGCTAGCTTCCGTGAGACGCCTCACCGAGGCCCACGAGCGTGAAGTCGACCGCGCCGCCTTCAGCATGCCGCCTCCTGGCGGGCCAAGCCGTGTCGGCGTTGTCAGACAGCGCGGCGTTGTCATCGCCGACATGCTTGGAGCCGACCGCCCAGTCTATGGCACCCCACTCGAGAACCTGCGCGCCACCCAGGCGGCCGTAGACGAGCTGGATGGACTGGGGGCCGAAGAGCTCCCCTACATGACCAGACGCATCCAGCAGCTAATCGATGCGGCCGCGCAGCGGCACGAAGCCAACGCCCGCGAGGAAAGCCCTCCACCGCGCCGAGAGCACGGCGCGACGTCCCAGACGCCGATTGCGGGTAAAACCCGCGTGCGACACGAGAAAGGGCCGGCTGCCAGCCGAAGCCAAACCCGGATCTCCATCGAGCGAGATGCAGAAGGCCACACTCGAGCCGTGGAGCGGCGGAGCAACCTGCCTCCGCCTCCGCCTTGTGGGGAAAGGTATCCCACCCCACCGCCTGTCACGCATCCGACTCTCAGCGGCCGACTAGGTCGCCGCGGAGGAGTCGGCGAGAACGACGCCCGCCATCGGATCGACCGCTTAGCGCGATCCCTGGCACTAGAAGAGGAAGATGATGTCGGCCCGCCCTGTTTCGGCCCCCGCATCCGCGACGAGCCCTTCCCCAACGGGTTCTGGCTCCCAAGAGACACGCCCAAGTACAACGGCTCTATGAAGCCGGAAGATTGGTTGATCGACTACTCCACCGCAGTACGCATCGCGAACGGCAACAGGCGCGTTGCCGTGAAGTACGTGCCCCTCATGCTCCAAGGCACGGCACGGACCTGGCTCAACAGCCTCAAGCCATACAGCGTCAACAGCTGGCTAGACTTCACAGAAGCCTTTGTCCGCAACTTCACCAGCACCTACAAGCGGGCTCCCAAGACCAGACAGCTCTCCTTGTGCATACAAGGCCCCGCCGAATCCACTCGCGACTACCTCACGCGTTGGGCCGAGCTTCGCAACTCTTGCGAAGGAGTGCACGAGGTGCAGGCCATCGAATACTTCATAGCCGGGTGCCGAGAGGGCACCCTCCTCAAGCACAAGCTCCTCTGCGACGAGCCGACTACCCTCAACAAGCTCCTGGTCATAGCAGACAAGTACGCCACCGCCGACTCCTCAATGAAGACTGAACTTCAGGTTGACGCGTCCAGGAAGGTACTCAAGCCGGCGCCCAAGACGCCGGCTGGGGACGACGCCCGTACCAAAACGACCACAAACGCAAGGGCCCCGCGCCGCCTTCCACCAGTCGGCAGGTGGCCACGGTCGAGGGCGAGCAGCCCGAAGGGCGGCCCACACCCAAGATGCAGAAAGGCGGCAGGCTGGCTTGGCAGCCGGCCTTCTCTTACGAGCAAACCCTCGACGCCCCATGCAAGTTCCACAGCGGCGCAAAGCCGTCCAACCACACAACCCGGAAGTGCCACTGGCTCACCCGAATCTCCAAAGGCGAAGGGCTCGTGCCGCCTCCACCTGCTGGTCCACCGCCTCCGGCTCCGCAGCAGCCGGCCGCTCGGCCAGCAGTCGGAGTCGTGCACGACGAGTTCCTCGACGAGCATGCCGCCTATGTCATCTTCACGAGCCAGCCTGAAGACCGGCGTAGCAGGCGCTGAGAGCACCAGGAAGTCAACATAGTTGCCGCCAACCCCGCCGAGCACATGCACTGGTCAGAAAAACCCATCAGCTGGAGCCGGGCCGACCACCCAGAGGTGATGCCATCTCCCGGCTCTTATGCACTGGTTCTGGATGCCACCCTTGCAACAGATAGACGCGTATCCCGTTTCTCCCGCGTATTGATAGACGGCGGGAGCAGCATCAACATCTTGTACCTTGACACCCTGAAGAAGCTTAGCGTCAAGACGAAGCAGCTCACGCCTACCTGGACTATTTTCCACGTCATCGTACCCGGCCTGTCCTGTGCTCCCATTGGCAAGATCAAGATTGATGTCCTCTTTGGGGACAAGGATCATTTCCGCAGAGAGGCCATCTGGTTTGAAGTGGTGGACCTTGAGAGTTCTTACCACGCCCTGCTTGGCCGACCTGCCTTGGCCAAGTTCATGGCTGTTCCCCACTATGCTTACCTCAAGATGAAGATGCCGAGCACCAAGGGCATCATCACCATAGTCGGCGATTACAAGAAATCGGCTGAGTGCGCAGCAGCCAGCAGCCGGCTGGCCGAGTCTCTTGTGATTGCCGAAGAGAAGAAGAAGTTGGACCGGGTCGTGGCCATGGCTGGCAAGCAGCCGGCCCTGTCCCCCGATCCCAAAGAATGTGATGCCCAAGGTTCCTTCCAGCCGGCCAAGGAAACAAAGAAGTTACCCCTTGACCCCGAGCACCCGGAGAGGTTTGCCGTCATTGGGGCAAACCTAAACAGCAAATAGGAAGGCGAGCTCGCCGATTTCCTCCGTGAGAATCGGGACATCTTTGCATGGTCCCCCAAGGACATGCCGGGTGTTCCGAAGGATTTCGCCGAGCACAAATTACACGTCCGAGAAGGTGCAAAACCAGTCAAACAACCCCTCCGCCGACTGTAGGAGGAAAAGAGAAGGATTGTAGGAGAAGAGATAGCCCGGCTTCTGGCCGCCGGCTTCATTATGGAAGTTTTCTTTCCAGAGTGGCTCGCCAACCTGGTCCTCGTGCTAAAGAAGAACAACAAGCGGCGCATGTGTATAGACTACACGAGCCTCAGCAAGGCCTGCCCCAAAGATCCTTTCGCCCTGCCAAGGATAGATCAAGTAATAGACTCCACAGCCGGATGCGAGCTGCTGAGTTTTTTGGATGCTTACTCCGGGTACCACCAGATAAAGTTGGACCCAGCCGACCGCCTGAAGACCGCCTTCATCACGCCATTCGGAGCCTTCTGCTACCTGACTATGACATTCGGCTTGAGAAATGCCGGTGCCACTTTTCAGCGTTGCATGCGGAAGTGCCTCCTCAAGCAGCTCGGCAGGAATGCTCACGTCTACTTGGACGACATTGTGGTGAAGACGGAGAAGCGCAGCACCTTGCTGGATGACCTCAAGGAAACATTCGAGAACCTGCACCGATTCCGGATCAAGCTCAACCCCGAGAAATGCGTGTTCGGAGTGCCAGCCGGCAAGCTCCTAGGCTTCCTAGTCTCCGAACGCGGCATCGAGTGCAACCCAGTGAAGATCAAGGCCATTGAGAGAATGGCGATTCTCACCAAGCTTCGAGACATCCAAAAGTTCACCGGATGCTTGGCTTCCCTGAACCGCTTCATCAGCCGGCTCAGAGAGAAGGCTCTCCCCCTCTACCACCTCATGAAGAAGACCACTCACTTCGAGTGGAA
Source organism: Aegilops umbellulata (assembly GCA_032464435.1). Taxonomy (NCBI): domain Eukaryota; kingdom Viridiplantae; phylum Streptophyta; class Magnoliopsida; order Poales; family Poaceae; genus Aegilops; species Aegilops umbellulata. Next base: position 432,837,790 of record CP136056.1, read on the forward strand.
CGACCAAGCCGACCAAGCTTTTCACGAGCTGAAGAAGAGGCTGACCACGCCGCCTATCCTGGCGGCGCCGACTGAGAAAGATCCCATGCCCCTTTACATTGCTGCAAACAGCCGGGTGGTCAGCACCGTCATCGTAGTCCAGCGCCCAGAAGAGGGCCGAGCCCAGCCGGTCCAGAGGCCGGTGTACTATTTGAGCGAGGTGCTGTCTACCTCGAAGAAGAACTACCCGCACTACCAGAAGATGTGCTACGGCGTGTACTTTGCCGCCAAGAAGCTGAAGCCCTACTTCCAAGAGCACCCCATCACGGTCGTATGCACCGCCCCGCTCGCCGAGATCATAGGCAGCCGGGATGCATCCGGCCGGGTGGCGAAATGGGCCATCGAGCTAGCCCCTTACACGATCTTCTACCAGCCTCGCACCGCCATCAAATCCCAACCATTGGCCGACTTCCTCGTCGACTGGGCCGAGACCCAGTACCTGCCGCCGGCTCCTGACTCCACTCACTAGCGCCTGCACTTCGACGGGTGCAAGATGCTCACCGGCTTGGGAGCCGGCGTCATCCTCACCTCTCCCAAAGGCGACAAGCTCAGATACACTCTGCAAATTCACTTCGCCGCCTCCAACAACGTGGCCGAGTATGAGGCGCTCGTACACGGGCTCCGGCTTGCCAAAGAGCTTGGCATACGCCAGATCCTGTGTTACGGCGACTCAGACTTGATAGTCCAGCAGTCAGCCGGCGATTGGGACGCCAAGGACGCAAACATGGCGAGCTACCGCTTCGTCGTCCAGCAGATCAGCGGGTACTTTGAAGGATGCGAGTTCCTCCACATACCACGAGCCGACAACGGGCCAGCAGATGCCCTGGCTCGGTTAGGCTCCACTCGGCAGGCAATACCAACCGGCGTCTCTGTGCAACGCCTCCTCAAGCCGTCTATCAAGCCGTTTCCAGAGTCCGATTCCATCTTCGTGCCGCCTAGCCCCGATGCAGCCAGATCCGGCTTGAAGAGCCAAGAAGGCGACCCGGGGACTTCGACGGACGGCGCGGGGACTTCAGCAGGCAGCTCGGGGACTTCCGTAGTCGCACCCAACCCGGGGACTTCTGAACCCGGCTCGGGGACTGCGGTAGTCGGCCTGGGGACTGCACCAGCACAGCAGGCGGCGTCCGACTCCAGCATTTCACAACCCAGCCCGCCCACCCTAGTTGCAGTAGCCGCGTTGGCAACAGAAGAAGTCACAACTCCATCATGGGCCCAGCCCATCCTCAACTTCCTAACAAACCAAGAACTGCCGGCTGACGAGACAGAGGTAAGACAAGTCCAACGCCGAGCCGGAGCATACACAATCGTCAACAGAGAGCTCGTCAGGCGCAGCGTCACTGGAGTCTTCCAGCGGTGCGTTGAGCAAGAGAAGGGCATAGCAATCCTCAGAGACATCCACCAAGGTGAATGCGGCCACCACGCGGCCTAAAGAACACTAGTCGCCAAAGCTTTCCGCCATGGATTCTCTTTGCCGACTGCTTTGGACGATGCCAAGGAATTAGTCAAGCATTGCAAAGGGTGCCAAGTCTTCTGCTCCAAGCAACACCTGCCGGCTTCGGCACTCAAGACCATTCCCCTCACTTGGCCATTTGCCGTTTGGGGTCTGTACATGGTGGGCCCATTCAAGACGGCGCGCGGCGGCATGACACATCTGCTTGTCGCCGTGGACAAGTTCACCAAGTGGATCGAAGCAAAGCCGATCAAGAAGCTGAATGGGCCGACTTCCGTGACATTCATCGCAGACATAACAACTCGGTACGGCATGCCGCACAGCATCATCACCGACAACGGCACAAATTTTGCCAAGGGAGCATTGGCGCGTTTCTGCGCAACGCAGGGCATCCGACTGGACTTAGCGTCCGTTGCCCACCCGCAGTCAAACAGCCAAGTCGAACGAGCCAATGGCCTCATCCTTTCCGGCATCAAGCCCCGACTGGTCGTGCCACTAGAGCATTTGGCCGGCTGCTGGCTCGATGAGCTGCCGGCCGTCCTCTGGAGTTTTCGCACTACCCCAAACAGGTCAACCGGCTTCACTCCTTTCTTCCTCGTATATGGGGCCGAGGCGGTCATCCCAACCGACATCGAGTTCGACTCGCCTCGGGTGACCATGTACACGGAGGCGGAGACCAAGGAAGCACGAGAGGACGGCGTCGATCTGCTGGAAGAAAGCCGACTGTTAGCCCTCAGCCGGTCTGCCATCTACCAGCAGGGTCTGTGTCGCTACCACAACCGGAAGGTCAAGCCAAGATCCTTCCAAGAGGGCGACCTTGTGCTCCGGCTGATCCAGCGAACAGCCGGCCACCATAAGCTCTCGGCCCCTTGGGAAGGCCCCTTCGTCATCAGCAGAGCGCTAGGAAACGACTCCTACTACCTGATTGACGCACAGAAGCCGAAGGCACGAAAGAGAGACGACTCCGGCAAGGAATCAGAACGACCATGGAACACCAACCTCCTCCGAAGATTTTACAGTTGAAATGCAGTATGTATCACGCTAACTTTTGTACTAAGTACGAGACAATAGCCCCCCGAGGAGAACTCGGGGACTGCCATCTTACATCTATGAATGAAGAGTATCATGCTTATGTTTATGTCATTACATTCACTTTTCTCGTCCGGCACCGGGTTCGACTAGTTGGCCCGGGGACTGGCCGCCTTGAGTTATATTAGAAGTCCTACCCGCGGTCAGACAAGTAGTGTGCCGGCTCCAAAGCCCTCTCTTGCCAAAAGTCGTAGTTCGAAGAATCGGCTGTCCGGCTGGCAAGAGTCAAAGGCAGGAAAGGACGCCCACACGAAAAATGGCTAGGGACTAATGGACCAATATAACAAGAGCCGGCTTTTCCCTACTGCTGACCTACTGCAAGAGTAGCCGGCCGACCGATTTCCACTCACTTCGCTACAATCTAAGAAAGCTCGAGTACTTGCCTTCCCCAAAAAAAGATAGCCGAGTCCTTCCTTAGCCACAGACTGCAGAGCAGCTGCCGGCTGGGAAGGCAGCAATCAGGGGAAGGCGGCAAAGGAAACAGCCTAAGGATGAAAAGCATACGAGAGTGGAAGCCAAGCACATGCATGATTATATTTACACAAAAAGCCTTGAAAAGGCCAACATTCAACATAGTTTGAATACACCCCCAGTGGGTGGAAGTGCGCAAGCTTAATAAGAATTGTTCAAAGAGCAACAAGCAGGAAAAGCAAGGACGGCAGATCAAGCCAAGGGAACGACTAGCGAGTCGGGCAGGTCGGTGGAGACAGCAGCACCGGCTGGAGGAGTGGTCGGCTGGTGAACCTCAGCATGATCACCGCCTCCCGCAAAGGGCGCACTAGCACGCGCCTCGTTGTTGGAGGCACGGTCATGCTGAGGCTGGCTGGTTGCTTCACCGGCCGGCTCGGTGTCTTCGCCCCCCTCCCCTTCTTCGTCTTCACCTTCATCCCTGGAGGCGATCTCCTCCGCCGGGTTCAGCCCGAACCACTCCTCCGGCTGGGCGACGCCGTTGTCGTCCACCTCAGGAGCGAAGACGCTGGTGTCGGTATAATCGGCAAGAGCCGAAGCACGCTGGATGATAGCCGGCCGCACCTCCACCAGCTCTTCGTCAGCCTCCTCCCGCCAAGTCCTCAGCTGTTCCAAATTCAGCCCGGGGTACCAGGCCCGGACAAACTCCAGCACCCGCTTGGCGCCGGATCGAGCAGTGGAGGCCTTCCAGGCCTCAAAGCGGCCAACTGCCACCTCTAGCCAGTCGGCAGTCTGGCTCGGGGTGCGGGGAATTGCTTCGCCTGGCCAGAGGGCGGCCAGCACCTGGGCCCCAGCATGCTGGAGGCGGCGGAGCATGCGGTGTGCCGGCTGCAGCCGGGCTTGGATCGCCAAGAGCTGCTCCTCAAGTGTCCGGCTCGCGTCCGGCGCGATCTCAACCCCCGCCTGCCGGCGTGCCTCGTGGTAGGCCTCGATGGCCTGGGTGGCTGCGACGGAGTGGCGGGGGAAGTAGTCTGCGCAGAGAACAAAAGCAGCACAAGTTAGAAGACGAATCAGAGGGCAAGGGGGCGAGCAAAGAGTAAGGGAGGTGGCTTACCGTCGATCAAATCCTCGATCCGGCTGTAACCCTCGCTCAGCGCTTGCTTCACCTCAGCCCAGCCCGCTGCTTCGGTCGAAAACTCAGCTTTGAGGGCGGCCTCGCTCTCTTGCGCCTTCTTCAGGGCCGCCTTGTGGCTCTCCTCCTAGTCGGCCAACTTCTTGACCACGCGGTCGCGCTCCTGGACCAAGGCGTTGAGCTCGGCCTCCTTGGCGCGAAGGGCAGTCTGGGCCCCGCCGAGCTGCTCCCTCAAGTCGGCATTGGCCCCTGCAAGCATGAAGACAAAGGAAGAAACAATAAGGAAGAAGTCGTTGGGGAAGATCCGACCCGACTGCTCAGCAGTCGGCCCGGATCTCGGGGACTACACCCAGTGGGTGCGCTGATGCGCCCCCACAGGATATGAACAAAACCGAGCACGTACTCCGGCTGTCGGACAGATCCTCGATCTTGTTGCGCAGTTCCTGAGCCTGGGAGTCGAAGGCGGCAGTGCTCTGGTTATGGTACTCCTGGAAGATCAGACAGGATGCAGGAATAAGATAACTGTCAGGACCTAGTAAGTTCGAAGCCGCCTGCTCAGCAGCCGACTCGGAACTCGAGAACTACACCCAGCGGGTGCGCTGACGCGCCCCCACGGAAGAAATCCAAAAAGCAAGACAACCAAGGCCAGAAGACTCACCTGGATGACGGCTCGCGTCGCAAGGAAATCTCACGTATATCGCTGCAGCGCGGTGGCATGAGCCTGAAGCCGGCCCCGGACCTCCTGGGCCGCCGCGTTCAGCTCGGCCGACCCCCCGCTGGGCGTCCACTCGGACGTACTGGAGCTGGCTGCCTCCAAGGCCTCCGCCGTCGGGCTGGCACTCGCAGCTCTGTTCGGCTCCAGCACGGGGGCGGCCTCCCCCGCGCGCCGGCCATATGAGGGCTGCACCACCAGGCCGGCTCTTGCTGCCGGCTCGCTCCCAACCGGCTGCACCGGCACCACATCCGGCTCCTGCTGCCGGCTCGCTCCCAGCCGGCTGCACTGGCGCCGCAGCCGGCTGGCCGCCCTGGCCCGCCCCAGTCGGCGCCGTCCGCGGCACCTCCTCCAAGACGATCACATCATCCTCCCTCCGTTCCGCCGCCGCCTGGCCGCGGTTGGCCTCCTCAGACGGAGGCACGGGGACGCCGGGAGCCACGCTGCGGAGCGGGATGACGAGCTGTGGAGGCCGGTTGCGCGAGGCCTCCGCCTCCCTCTCCACGGTCGCCGCCTCCGCCTGGGCCTTAGCCGCCGCGTCGGCCTGCTCCTTCGCTGCCTGGGCGGCCCTTCGCTTTGATGCTTCCCGCTCCTCCCGCGCCTCCTACGCGTTCTGCTCCATAGCCTCCATGAGGTCGGCGCGGGGATCCACTCGGCGGGAGCTCGAAGACCCTCCGGCCGATTCAATCACGGAGCCGGCAGGACCCCGTTCAAGGGAAAGCGGCGCCCTGGCCGGTCAACCAAGAAAGAATTTAGAAGAATTCAGATCAAAGAGCACGACAAGAATACAAGACGATTAACACTTACGCCAACACCGCCTGCGGCCGCTTCACGACCTTCTGGAAGCGGGTCACCTTCGTGGCCGCCTCATCCTGCTTGGTTGCTGCGGCGGTGCCCCTGGGTTTCTTTGGCCGGCTGCCGAAGTAGGTCGACACGGCCCGACGCTTCGGCGCGGCGCCACGGGCGGCCGACGCAGCAGAAGGGCCCGTGCCTTGAGGATCCGACGCTGGCTGGCGGTGCCGTACGACTTCGGCCTCGTCGTCGTCCGCCCAGCCCTCGAGGCCGGCTCCGAGCCCCGCACTGCCTGCCTCGTCGCCTTCCCCCGCGGTGGCGTCTTCCATGGCGGCCGCCCCAAGATCCGGATCGTCGACGTCGTCCATCGTGCGGTCGGGGAGGAACTGGCGCTCCGCCCCCGCGGCCCCCGCCGCCCGCGAAAGTAAGGGATTCTGCAGAAAGCAGGCCGGCTGATCAGAGGCCGGCCGTATCAAGGCCGGCAACACAAAAGAAAGGAAAGAAGAAATACTTACGGCAGGCGGAGGGTTGGCGCGAGAGTACGGCTCCTTGCCGAATCGCCAATCCTCGGCGAGCTTGCAGTTGGCAATGTAGTTCAGCAGGTAGGACACCTCGGCATAAGGCATCTCCCTGGTGCTCAGCCGGCATGGGTCGAAGCGGCCGCTCATCTGGCAGATCATGTGCGGCCGGCCTTGGAGCGGGAGTATCTGGCACTCCACGAAGGTGGCCACCAGATCGGCTCCGACTAGGCCCTCCGACTGGACCATCACCCGGAGTCGGGCGATGGCGGCGTTCCCGGCCTGGGACAGTGTCCTGGCCCGGCAGGTTGACAAAGTCGCCTTGCGGGGCGACGTTCTTCACATAGAAGTAGGATTTTTGCCAAAGCTTCACCGACTGGATCAGCGGGATGGATGGGAACGGATTGTTCTCGCCCGTCCACCTCATGGCGATGAAAGCTCCGCATGGGGCCGGCACGCCTGCGACGACGGTGTCGAGCTTGCTTTGGAAGAACTCTCCCTAGAGCTCCAGGGTGGGGAGAACGCCAAGAAAACCCTCGCAGAGGGTGACGAAGGCCCACAGCAGCATCACGGCGTTGGGGGTGAGGTGATGTGGCTGAAGGTGGTAGAATTCGAGGAAGGAGCGCAGGAATCCACTCGCCGGGAGGCCGAAGCCGCGTATGCAGTGCGAGCGGAAGACCACCCGCTCGCCCTCCTCCGGTGCCGGCGAGATCTCCCTCTGCGGCACGCGCCGGACCCGCACGTAGTTCTCGCCGGGCAGATGCCGCGTCCGGCGGAGGAACTCGATGTGCTCGTCGAGGACGTTGGAGCCGTCCCACGAGCTCGATAGCGCCATTGGAGCGGTGCGGTGAGGAGTAAGATGCAGTGGCGGCGTAGGCGCGTGCGACCCCGCTGCGGCGGAACGGCGCGGCAAAGAGGCACTGCGGCAGCGGAGAGAGTAAGGAAAGAAGACGAGGAAGTGTGGAGCGAGGGAGAGCGTGCGAGCCTTTGCCGCTCCCTCTCCTCCCCCTACTAATAGACCCTCGCGGCGGAGCCGAGGAGGCATGGGGTGGGGGACGTGGGATTAACTGCGCCCACTCCCCCACGTCCCGCTAAAACTCCGCCTTGACGGCGTGGAGAAACCGCCGCAGGAAGGCAAACAACCCACCCTGGGCCGCAGAAGATCCGCGCCTGGGCCGAGGCCAGGAGTGGCGGGCCCGGGCCTGCGGCGACGTCCCGTCGCGCACGCGCCATGGCAGGCCCTTTCTGCCACGTGACACGCAGGGAGGCGCGCGGTCAGCGCAGAGTTGGCCCACATTCCCGTTGACGAGACCCCGCCCCCCCCCCCACCCAAGGCGGCGCGCATAAGCAAAGCCGGCTCCCAGCTGCCCGCTTCTCAAGATAGGAAGCTGACCGAGCTTCTCGTCCCCCTGCCGACCTCGAAGCGCGACCAGCTTCGGGGACTACTGTTGGGGTAAATGACCACGGGTAGCCTAGCCGGCTCCCCTTGGCACTTCAGAAAAAATTACGAGCCGATCCGGCCTCCAAGAAACCAAGGCGTGGGGCCGCCTTCCCCCTGCCGGCTGCCTCTCAGGCCGACTGTCGGAAGGCGGCCCGGCCTTAACCCTCATGAAGAAAGCCGCGGGAAGGACCGGCTCTGATAAGCCGGCCACGAGAAGGCCGACTCCAAGAAGCCGGCTCCCACGACGCGGTCAAGATTGTACCCTCGAGGCCCGCGCCACATAATGGCGATGGGACGGGGCGTGGCTACAGTAAAGCCTGCCACCCCCGAAACCCAGAGCACGCTTGGCACTGTGCGCCGTACGGGGTAGCCCTGACACGTCCGGCTCGGCACTGTTGCCATGTTGACTATGGCGCCATCCATGGCGGGCTGTCAGCGCGGTCCACGGGCGGTGGCCCCCCTTAGGCAGAGAGACATCCGAAGTCGGCCAGGCCTCCCCCAGCCGGCCCAAGACATGGCCGGCTTTTCCAAGCCGGCTTGCTCCTTCCCTCGAAGGAGGCGCCCCATTAAGAAGACAAGACGACGTGAGGCTACAGCGATCACCCGCCAGGCGGCGGCGCTGTAGCCACGCTTACCTCGATAAAGCCCTCATCATCAGGATTGAGGCAACAGTAATCGGCCGCCGACAGGGCCCTAGGCAGTAGGGCCTGCCTGTCGACCAAGATGCCGGCAGCCGGCGGGGCCCACCAGCCGGCGAGCCCCAGCAGCCGGCGCAGAACCCGGCGAGCGTAGACACTGACGGCTCGTACCCATGCCCAGCCGGATTACCATTGTACCCCCGGGGGGTAGGCCTATATAAACCCCCCGGGCCACCCATGCAAAGGGTTGATCTCATCTAGGTTTTACCACACATAGAGAGAAGAGGGGAGCTAGCCTTGCCCTTCTTCTTCCTCTCGCCAAACAGCTCGAGGAGCACCTTGTAGCTACTTGTTCATCGAGTGATCATGCGGAGACCCCGCAGAGCAGCAGTAGGGGTGTTATCTCCACGGAGAGCCCCGAAGCTGGGTAAGATCCGCCGGTGTGCATGTCTTCGCCTAATCTCGCTTCCAGGCACCGGCGTCGTCTTACTGGCTCCCACAAAGATAAGCCACCCGTTGGCATATGTCGCACCAACCACCCGACACCAGTGTTATCCCCGACAGGAAACCGAGGACGGGACTAAGGAGTGAAGGGCTACGTGACCAGTTAGGATCCTGAGTCGCGATTCTCAGGAGTCCCCCTTGTCGCTGAAACTGGTCTTCATACCTTGGCTCCGCTCGGGGAGGGCACGCGACGACTAGGTTCGAGGGACCTGGCTGGGTGGCGTACGCTCAGGCGAGGCCCGGGCGTAGCCCCCGTGTCCAACCCCCTCGCGCGGCGCTCCTGAGGGGAGGCGTTGCGACGGTGTCGGACACTGAGCTCTGGGCTCCCTGAGGTTGGTACGACCGTGGGCCGCCCTCAGTTGTTTATCACTAGCACGGAGCATACCGCTTCCATATGTGTACGGGCATAGCCGCTCCTCAGAAGTGTCGTCAGCCAGCGCGGAGGATGGTGCTTCCACTGGTACGTGGGAGGGGGCTCCCCTCCGGGAGGAGCCCCCAGGGCGTGTACAACCCCGCCCTGACACATGGTCGGCACAGTAGGGCTAGGAGAGGTGTATCTGGGCACCCGTGAGCCAGCGCGGGACTCACGAGGCCCTACCTCGAGGCGGGTTGCGCCTGGCTCTGGGCCTTTATCAATGGTGTGTTCCTGCAGGGTGGTTAAGATGCAAATGCTCTACGTCCTCAGGTCCCGGCCCTCGAGCGAGCTCAGCCGCCGCTGGTATGACAGGTCGCGATGCGGTGGGTCAAGGCCAGGGGGTGAGGGCTGGAGAGCTAGTAAGAGCCCATGACTCGCCATGCTCAGGTACCCCCCTTTTAACATGGAAGCGCTTTTCATGAGAGCGGAGAAGTCCGTGATAAGCAGCAGGTGATAATCATGGGAAAGAGATTAAGCGTGAAAGAGCAAGTTCACTTTAAGGTAGATGCAGGAAACGCCGCTGGGTCTGGCCCGAGCAGCTTGGGGATGATGTAGCCCGAGGGGCGCCCCCGACAAGGTAAGTGAAGAGCATGAGCGAAACGGATACATGCCACGAGGGTGAACCCACGCGGCCTGGAATGATACGGCCCTGCGGGCGCTCCCAGCTACAAACAGAACTTAGAAAGATGTCACATGATACAGTCAAAGATGAAGTGATGTTCAAGAAGCGGGCGATGTGCGGTGAAGACGGCGATCCTCACGAGCCCCCAGGCCCAGGGGCCTCGGGAGGCTCCGGGGACACAGGTGGGTCCTCGAGGGCCATCTCCATCTCCGCCAGGTGTCAGGACCCCGATCCTAAGCCACATCGATCCAGCGTGTAACACATCATATCACTTTGCGGCCTCACGCACGGTACTCCCACGGGTGCCACCTTACCTGGCCCGGGGCCGTTTGCGCCTTTTGGCTCACGTATATGATAATGTCGCTAGCATCCATATGACAGAGAACCCGGGCCGACATGGCTAGCCGTGAACCCAAAGCGGCGCTAGCCTATGAGGACAGGCATACATGAATCACATCGAACATGTCGGTCATCAACGTATCTATTCGGGCTGTAGCACTGGGCTAACAGGACTCCGGTAACCCGGGCTGTAGCAGGCTAGGCAGGACTCCGAATATCAGCGCGTGACATTTCCCCGAAGGGACAGACATAGGAACGACGTGAATCACATGCCGGCCAGTCAAGTGTCCAAGCAGTAGTGCTGGGCTAGCGGGACTCCGGTGAACCGGGCTGTAGCGGACTACTATCGCTCAGAAGCACAAGACTTACATTTCCCCATATGAAAGGCTGCCAAGGATAAACAACTAGATAGTCGGATCCCACTCATACCAAGCATTTCAATCATACACACAATATGCCCGATATGAGTAAATACAACATGGCATCACAACAGTACTCTACGACTCAAGTACTTTATTTAGAAGGCTCCGAGGAGCCATACATATCATACATACAGATAGGGGTCACATGTCCCAACACTCAAGTCATACAAACATACAAGCACATGCGGAAGCAAAGTAGTCTGAGTACAGACACTAGAAAGAAAGAAGGCTTGACGAAGCCTGTCTATCTACAAAGACCCTTCACAAGTCTTGGATCACCACCTGGGTGATAAGTCACTCGTCAACGTCGAGGTCTACATAGAACCCATCAGAGGGGTTGGTGCAGTCGTCTGAAAAACATGTTTAAAGCAACATGAGTACGGAGGTACTCAGCAAGTCTTACAACAGGAACCTACTATACATGCACATTCTCAAGAAGGTAGTGGGGTTATTGCAGCAAGCCAGCTTTGACCCTTGGCTAAGCTATCCTACGATAGACACCACTTGTAAAACATTTGTCGCACACGAGTCCACTAACACCAACACAATACTCCACCGTGGATCCTCTCTCGCCATCCCACGAGAGGGCCATCCGCGGTACTCACACTTATCTTGAGATTTTTAGAAGTATCCATTTAACTTGTCTATGATCTGATATAGGCAACCCAGAAGTCCATTACCGCGGACACGGCTATTCGAATAGATGATGTTAACCCTGCAGGGGTGTACTTCTTCACACACGCTCTCACCACTTATCGCCGTTTACACGACATGTACTCGGCAACCTTCAAGCGGAAGCCCAGCGAGGGTGTCGGCCACGGCCTACCTAAACACTCAAGTCTCTAGTCCAGGTTTATCGCCTATTCGGGTTCCATCCGCAGGGAGTCCGGCCGAGGTTTCCACTAACGGCCCCGAACGATGTGAACAGGGTTCCCGAGACACCAAACGGGCGAGTCGGTACACCGTGCCACGTGCCTACCGCAACACAGCCCACCCCGATGGTCAGCACCGCGTGCGGCCCCCAGCATACTACAAACACCAGAAACTACTTTGCAACTCCTGGACAAGGACAAGCGTGATCAAGAAGCCGAGAGAGTCAATTAAGGATCCCAATGTGTGGTAGTAACTGTATCATGGATCACAAACACAGAACTCAGTTCCTAAAGACGGCCTCAATGAAACAACCCACCATGTACTCCTACATGGCCTCTCATCGATTCCTTTACCAAATCGTGTTCAACACCTCACTCTTGTCACCGACACAACCTTTCACTCCAGTTCATCATCCCGATGAGCCAGACCTGACACAACTCTAAGCATAGCAAGCATAGCATGGTAGGAACACTCACACACATGTATTGGCTCAATCAACTCCTACACATGCTAGTGGGTTTCATCTAGTTACTGTGGCAATGACAGGTCATGCAAAGGAAGTGGGTTCAACTACCGCAACACACAGCAGTTTGAAACACGTTGTCTTAATGCAGTAAACGAGAGCAGAAGCGAGAACATGGGTTTGTATCGGAATGATCAATGGTTTGCTTGCCTGATGGAGTGGTGGTGGGATACTGCCCTTCAACTGGATACTCGGAGATATCCTCGGAGGCAGAACCTACCACGAATGACACATTGCAACACAATCAATACATGATGATATGCAACAATATGATGCATGCAATGACATAGCAATATGAATGTGTCCTGGTCTTGTGCAAGCTAAACTAGAAGGAAAAGACCCTATTTGAACCAAAGATTCAAATGGTAGTGCATTTATAAGATCATATTAGTGCAATACCTTATAATGCCTAAACAATGGGTTTAACTTGTTTTAACATGCATGAAACTAGTTCCATTGGATAGATTGGATTTTTCTGATAATTTTTCATATATAGAACTTTGCATTTGGAGCTACAGATAATTTTTTATGAATTTTTGAAGTTTGAACTATTTTCTGGATTTTCCTGTATAAAAATAAATCCAGCAAAATAGATTACTGCGTCAGCATGAAGTCATGCTGACCTCAGCAGGTCAACAGACCGGTCCAGGTCAAACCTGACACGTGGGTCCCGCGTGTCAGGGTCATTAACTTAACAGATTAGATTATTTTTTTAAAACCTGGATTAATTAGCAGTCGGGGCCCACATGTCATAGACTCAGAGGAGTCAACTGGGTCCACAAGTCAACGGTTAGGGTCAACTCGCCGGCGTCTAGCCGCCGGCGAGGCCAGACGCGGCGGAGCAGAGTGGAATTGGCCATTCCGGCCACCAAACGGGGCGCGGAAGGCATCTGCGCACTCCTGGGAACGAACCGCGACTACTGGTGGAGTCAGATGGGGTCGGGGTGGCCGGAGTTGGCGCCGGCGACGAGTTTGGCGGCGCCGGGGCTCGGGTGAAGGTGGAACCGGGGCTGCGGGGCACGGCGAGGCGCGTGCGGTAGTGCGTTGGCCTCCTGGGGGCTCCAGGAACACGTTGACGTGCTCTGGCGCGGTTGGCAGGGGCTATGGCCGCGGCGGCGACATGGCCGGCGGAGCCAAGCTCTCGGGCTCGTCGGGGACGGGCGCTACGGCGAGCTAGCAGGCATGGGAGGAGGGGGAGAAGGTGCGGGAGCTCACAGGGAGGTCGACGAGCAGCTCAGCGGGCTCGGGGGCGAACGGAGTGGCGCGAATCGAAGAATGGCGGCCGGCGGGCACCGGGGTCGGAGACGAGCTGATGGCGGCGATGCAGGGCCTCCGGCGAGGCGTGGCTCGGTGGGGAGGGCGATGGCGAAGTGGCGGAGCCTCTGGGCAGGTCAGCGGGGCGAGGGGGCAACGGTGGGCGCAGCTATGGCGGCGGAGCGGCGACGGGTGCGGCGGCCATGGCGCTGGAGAGCGAGAGAGAGAGCCAGGGGGAGAAGTGAGGTGTCCACGGGGTCGAGGGCGCGACGTGGAGGACGTCCAGCGCGTCGGGCGGCGAAGCGGCGAGCAGGTGACGCCGTGGCGAGCTCGCGCTCGCCGGCGTCAGCTCCCTGCCTGCCTGGCGGGGACGAAGCAGCTGGCTGGCGCGGGCCAGCACAGTGCTGGGCCGCCAGGTGGGCCGGCAGGTGGGTAACGTCCAGGTTAGTTTTTCTCTGTTTAACTGTTTTCTTTTTCTATTTCTTCTGCAACTTTGTGGACTTATTTAAAATACTTAAACAACTCCAAAAATCCCCAAACTGCTCATGCTTGCTATTTAAAATATAGACAACATGAAACATTTCTGTTTGAGAATATTTGAACATTTAATATATTTTTATAAATTTTAAATGCCCAAATTCAAATACTTATGTGTTAATTCAATAACCTTCTATTGGCCTAGAAAAATGTGCACTATTTTTGCCAGGGGGTTTAATCCAAGACAAAGAGGGTGAACATTCTAGAAGGGCATTTCAGGTTCATTGAAATAGATTTTAGTAAACCCTAGTTATTTCCAGGGGGGGGGGGGAAGTGTGTGTTGGGGGTTCTGGCATTTCCCATTTCAGAATTAAAAGAATGTAAACATGATGCACACTCTAATGCATGGCCTAGCTAGGGATGTGACACCAGGTGTCTGACCTCCTGATCCTCTAGAATACTCCTCAGCAGGCGCTGGTGAGCGGCGACTGCATTCGGCAGGCCGAAGGGCATGCGAACGTAGCTGTGGGGTGGCCCCTCGCAGTGCCCCACGGTCGAAGGCCATAGGCGCTCTTGGTATGTCGATGCAGATGCGCAGCCCACCATCCTCGCTTGGATGTGGGGCTACGGCGGGCAAGCGGCGGCTGCTGCGCATGGTTCTTGACTCTTGTAGCTCCTGGGTATTTCTTGCGATGAACTCCTGAGGGTTTGGTCTTCCTTGCCTTGTATCTTCCTGAGGGAAACGTGCCTGGAAGCACCCCTCCAAGTGGTGCCCGAGCGCCTCCCTCGCGACCTTGGCAAAGTCGGTGGCTCTCCAAGAAAGAGCCCCCGAGCCCTGCCTAAGGAGGGCGCCGGGCGCACCTTCCTATGCGTGAGAGGGTGGCGCTCCCTGATCGGGCGCGAAACCTGACACAACACCTCCTGGGGTGCCTGCCTCCTTGTGGCTTGGGCCAGGCGAAGCCTTCTTCTTCTTGAGGGTCGCCTCGGGAAGTCTTCCGCTCCTATGATCTAGGTCTTTGATTGCTGCAGCTTGGAACGCACGCTCAAGCAAACACACTGTGTCCCTTTCTTCACAGGGTACGGTGATGACTCCACCGCTTCCTGGCATCTTGAGGACATTGTAACCGTGGTGAGTCACCGCCATGAACTTGGCTAGGGCCGGGTACCCGAGGATGGCGTTGTACGGCAGGCGGATGTCGGCGACGTCGAAGTCGATGAGCTCCGTGCGGTAGTTGTTGCACTACCCGAAGGTGACTGGAAGGCGAACCTGCCCTATTGGAACAGTTGAACCATCGGTGACTCCTGAGAAAGGCTTGGTCGGCTGAAGCTGATCATATGGCACTTGGAGGTTGTCGAACGTCTCAACGGAGAGGACGTTGAGTCCTGCCCCGCCATCAATGAGGGTCCTGGTGACCTGCACATTGCTGATGACTGGGGAGCAAAGCATTGGGAGGACTCCGTCCGTTGCCGCGCACTTGAGCTGATCCGCTGAGCTGAACGTGATAGCGCACGTAGACCACCTGAGGGAGCGTGTGGCCTCGAGCTTGGGGAGGACTGCATTCACCTCGCGAGCAAACTGCTTGAAGATGCATTGTGAGGCTGGGGCCTGGGCGCCACCCAGGATGCAAGCGATTGCGCGCGGCTCCTGGAAGACCCCACCCCCATCATCTTGATGTTGGTCTTCATTCCTCCTTGGTGGTGGCGGCAGAGGAGGGAGACCTGCGTTGCCGTGTGGGCGATCCTCACGAGGCTGGTCCCTCCAGCCTCCCTCGCGAGGCTGGTCCTGCCAGCGATCCTCGCGAGGTCGGTCACGCCACCCTTGGCGAGGGCCACGGTCTTCCCATCGTCCTCCACCTCTTCCTCCTCCTCGGCCATAGCCCCTGTCGCCGCGCTCGGGGCGTCGGCCGATTCGTCCATCTCGCACGGCTCTTAGCTCTTGACATTCGTTGGTATTGTGAGTGTGGAGGTCGTGGTACACGAAGTACCGGCTGCCCTTGGATGACTCAGGCTAATCCCTGCCTTGCTTGATGTATGGTTCTGCTGCAAGCACGGCGGCCCCCTTGCGCTTCACGTCCTTGGCCTTGGCGCACTTGGTCGCCAGGTTGAACAGCTCCAGGGATGTGCACAGGTCTTCATGGATTGCCAGCTCCTCCTTCATCTTGATGTCGCGCACGCCGTCTGAGAAAGCTGAGATGATGGCTTCCTCAGTCACCTTGGAGATCTTGAGGCGAGCGTAGTTGAAGCGTTGGATGTACTTTTGCAGGGTTTCCCCTGGCTGTTGCTTGAGGCGGCACCGGTCGTTCACGGCTGGGGGCCGGTCGCGAGTGCCCTGGAAGTTGGCGATGTAGCGGGTGCGCATCTCATCCCAGGAGGAGATCGTGCCGGGGGCCAGATTCAGGAGCCAGGTGCGGGCGCCGTCCTTGAGCGCCATGGGAAACCAGTTCGCCATGACCCTTTCGTCTCCGTTGGCGGCTACGATACCCAGCTCGTAGAGCTGTAGGAACTCCGCGGGGTCCGCCGTGCCGTCGGAGCGAGCGGGCAGGTCGGGCTTGAACTTGTCTGTCCATGTGACGCCGCGTAGCTCGGGGGTGAAGGCGAGGCAGCCTGATGTGGCCACCGGCGCCATTTGCTGGTGCTGGGCTTGCTCCTGGGGATCACCACGCGCCGCCGCCTAGAGTAGCGCGGGGTCTTGGCATAGAGGTGGAGGGACACGATCTTGGCGCGCGGTGTTGGGCGGGCGCGAGCACCTTCTCGGGGACGCGGGATCTCTTGGCAGCTCCCTTCTTGCTGCGCAGGCGCCGGACGTGGAGGGTCTCGTCCTAGGGCCGCACGCCTTGAGGCCAAGGCGCCTTCTTGGGGAGGAGGCGGCGGAGGCACCTCCTGATCCCCCCCTGCATGGAACGGAGGTCGAGGCAGCGAGAGGGACCGCAAGGGGGAGCCCCCTGCGGCGCTGACGAGCTCGGTGATGCGGGCGAGCCAGTCCTCGTAGAGGTCGTCGACGGGGAGGTAGTGCAGGAGCTCTCTTGTGAGGAACAGCGAGGCCTGCACATCCATGGGAGCGTGACGGGCGTGGGACGACGAGCCACCTGGGGTCAGCTTCGGGGTGGCGGTGCGGCCGTCCCGCCGCACTGAAGGATGCTGAGAAGAGGCCTGCTGCTTGTTCCCCGCCAGGCCGGTGGCGGCATTGGCGGCAGGCGACGGGGAACGACGAGGGGGGCCGCCGACGGGTGCCGTCTGGGCGACGCGGGTGGCGCGAGAAGCCCGGCGCTCGGCGCGAGCCCGACGAGCGTTAGCCATGGACAGGACGGAAGATCACAGTCGAACGGCGGAAGGAACGTTCCGGCGCACCCCTACCTGGCGCGCCAAATGTCGGATTTCGGGTTTCGGCAGACCCGTGAGGTTCGACCACTGGGGTGCCTGTGGAAATCTCTCCCCTACCATTCTACGCCCAATCTCCTCGTGTGATCTAAGCTGGAAACGATGAACAACACAAGGGACACGAGATTTATACTGGTTCGGGCCACCGTTGTGGTGTAATACCCTACTCCAGTGTGTGGTGTGGTGGATTGCCTCAGAGGCTGAAGATGAACAGTACAGAGGAAGAACAGCCTCGCGAGGGGTGTTCTTGAACTGGCGCGGTGTGCTCTACTTTGTCTAGATCTCCCTTTCTCTCCAGCTTGCTCGATCAGAGTTCTCGATACCTCTACTCTATGGTGGCTAGCTCTATTTATAGAGGCCCTGGGCCTCTCCCCAAATAATGAGTAGGAAGGGCGCCAACAATTGGCCATTTTGAAGGGGAACATCTAGTACAAGTTATCCTGACCAAAGGAGGTCTTCGACTGCCAAAAGCACCGGTGGTGACGCCGTCTTGGGCTCCACGGTGACCTCCGTCCTACCGTCTGGCTGGTCTTGGTCTCGTTGCACCAGAATGGCAACCTTTGCCTGATGCCTTGGCCTGTGCTTGCCCCCTTTACACCGAAAGGGAAACAAGGACTCTGCGCAGGCTGGCGCCCGCCTGGTCTTGATTCGTCATGGCATGCGTCACGGGCTCCTCGCGAGGTACCCCTGCCTTGATCTCTCCGCCTCCTCGCGAGCCTACCTGATGAGGCTGCCTCTGAGGAAGCTTCCTATCATCCGCCCCGCGAGGCATGGCCCCTTGCGAGGGTCTTGAGCTTGAGCTGATGAAGATGGGTCGTGCTGGGCCCCCACTTGAGCCACGCCGCAGGCCGCAGGCAGGCAAGTCCAGGGACCCCCGTTCCCAAAACGCCGACACAAATCGCATCCGTGCATGGACACACTATTCTAATTGGAGATGATGGGCGGCTTTTGCATCACATATCTATATTTATACCCCTATATATATTATATATTTTTATATTGTGTGCGGGTAACTTTAACTTTGAAAGATGGTCGTTGGATGAGGCGAATCCGATGGTCCAAAGATGGCAAATTTGAGCACTACTGGCCGTTGGATATCATCTAGATTCCACCAGATTTCGCCACATGTATAATCTAGAAGACTCCATGGTTGAACTTAAGCATAATGCACAAACATCAAAACACAAGCACTTCTTATTTGTTCTAGAATCTTCCGTATCAGAATTTCCCAAATGTTTTTGTGTATGATTTGCCATTATTTGTTTTTACTTTATGTCTTACAACGCACAATTCCATGAATCTTAAAATATATTAGCTTTCTTATAAAAACTAAATGATTTTGAATGAAATGAACTATAAGAATTAAACGAACATCTACATCATGCATATATGACTAAAAGCTTGCATGCTATAATGTGGTATTTATTCATAATCTGGTTGCCAAATCTCATGTGTGGAATGCAGGTGTACCTTACTCTAGTCTAAATGGTGTTTGTGTGTGTTGTTCGTGTTGAGGTGCAAATTGTCTTTTTTTGGGCACGCGTTAAGCTTGTTCTTCCGAAATTTCAAGCTGCGACTTGTTATGCCGAAAATTCAAGCTAGCGTCTTTGTCTATCGTGCTGCGAAACTCCCGCCTCTTCAACCCGCGCCTTGCTAGCCCAAAATATTTAAGATATATCTTTGTCTCGTTGTGCTCCGACAACTCCCTCCATCTCAACCCGCGCCTTGCTATTCCGAAATTACAACGCGCGCGAAAACTCCCACCTCCTGTGAAATCCCGACACGCAAAATGCCCGTGATACCCCTGAACTGAAAGAACCACCTCAAATTGGTGGGGGTACTTTCATAACTTACCCCACATTTCGGACAAGCGCATCTCTAAGCCATGGTTCCCCAATGCCATCCCATCCGCCCACCCATTCGTACAACGAGGCCGCGAAAACCCGCGGCGAAAGCCCACACCCTGCTCCGTCCGCCACCCAGCCGGAGCCTCTTCCCCGACGACGTTGTCCTCAGCAACACCTCGATGTCCCTCATCCACCGTACCGGATGAGGATCCGTCATCGATCTCATCGTCCCACCGGTTCAGCCACCCGTCCTCCACCTCCAAGGAGCTGCCCCGACGTTCCCCTCGTCTTTCGCGCCACCTCCATTCCCACACCGCCGTCTCCACCTGCACCATCGGAAGAGCATCATCATCACCGTTTCCTCGGATGAAGCTGCGGCCTAATCGGCGCCACCAAAGAGGTTGTACACTAATCACCGCATTTTCTTCTTGATTCGATCTCATGGTGCTACCGGCGCTGGGTCCCGAGCCGACACGGCGCGTCTCCATCCACGGCGGCGTCGCCGACCACTTCCTCCACAGTGTCGCTCCCTCGGCGACGACGTCCACATCAGTAGGACCTACTGCTGCTTTAGCTCTCGCTCGAGCTGCTGCTCCGCTCTTGCTCTCGGTCCCCTGCATGGTCTGCTCTTGCTATTGCTCTTGCTCACGCTGCTGCTCTCGCTCTTGCTCTTGCTTGTGATGCTGCTCCGGTTTAGCTACACTTCAGTCGACTGAATCAACTTTTGGGTCAGTCGATTTTCAGGGGGTGGGGGCTCACCAGGGTGAAGGAAGAACCAGCCGCAGCAGGGAGGGGGCCTCGCCGGAGAGGTACCCCACTATCTATCTTAGGGTTCAGGATGGGGGCGGTGGTCGCCGGTGTTGGCGGGGCGTTAGCGGGGCGGTGGCGTGGGGATCGTCGGAGAAAAATCTCGGCACGGGGGGTGGGGCCTAGAGGGATGGCCGGGGCGGCAGTGGGCCGGCGGTGGGGAGTGTTTTCGGGGTGGGCGGGGTGCTTCACCGCCAGCCGCGGGCGGCGGGGGGCTGCTGTTTGGCCGGCTCACGGGGGTGGAGGTTGAAGATGAACCGCAGGCCCTTGATTTCGTATCCAACGGCTGCAAAATCGACTGACCAGAGATGAAAAAGTCAGTCGACCGATGTGCAGCCTCACCTTGCTAGTGCGTTCAGTTTCGACAGGAAAATTCAGTTTTGACAGTTAAGTTCAGTTTCGACAGTTAAGTTCAGTTTCGACAGTTAAATTCAGTTTCGACAGTTAACTTCAGAGATGAGCGATTGATGTATTTTACATCTAGTACTTTGTGGTTATTTATTTTTGTCATGTATTGGAGATGCTATTAGAATTCCATTCAGGTTAACGTTGTTCGTTGTCTCTCTTGTCCTGCTTCAGCCTCGGCGTCGTACAACTCACCAGAGCTGCTCCAACAACGAAACCCTCCATCACAGCGGAGAAGTACGTTGGGCTCCATCTCCAGACACCTAAGATCTTGTTCCCCTCCTCCGAAGCATCCTCACCCGCCAACCCAATCACGCTGAGATCCACATGGCTTCGCCAAAGAGGTTGTGCACTTGTTGCATCTCTTTTTTACTCTACATGTTATATATATTGTCCACTGAGCACTCGTAGTAACGGGAAATACGATTATTTTATCCTACTATATGACAAGCAGTGAGGTACTAGGCAACTTAACTATCCGTGATGGACTCTCTTGGATGCCATCATTATTTATCTATGCGCGTTTCAGCTATGCATTTGTCGATGGGCCTGGGAGTTGAGCTAGTATGGCAGTGGCCTGGGTCAAAAGTAATAGAAGTAGCACAAAAACATTTTTTAGTGTAGGATTTTCCTTGCTCAAGCCTGCCTACTAGAATCGTGAGTGCTTGAAAGGAAAAGTGAATGAAAAACATCGGAATTGGAAAGTTTCCTATGGTACTACTTTCCATGAATTTGAAGCAAAGGAATGGAGCAAAGGAAAACTATAGGATTTGTTCCTTTAGTGTCTCCTTGAAAGAAAAACCGTAGGAATTCTAATTTCCACTTCTCCTCCTTTTCATATTCCTATTCATCAAGCACAAGACTAAGAGATAGTAGCATAATAGCATTATAACCGTACATTTTCTTGTGGTTTGACTTAATCTCACCATGCTTTTTTGCATCCTGTGATCTTCCAATTGTTGTGAATCAAACACCCAGTTTGGCAGAAATCCTGTGTTTTTAAATTCTCTGTTTTGCACGTGCATTCCTATCCTATTCCTGTCTATTCCCTATCCCTGCATTGTTAGAATCCTCTATCGGATTTCGGGTTCCGACAGACCCTTAAGGTTCGAACTCTGGGGTGCACACGGAGATTATATCCTCTACCTCTCCGTCTCGCAAAGATCTAAGCTACTGAAAGAACAACACAAAAGACACAGGGTTTATACTGGTTCGGGCCACCATTATTGTGTAATACCCTACTCCAGTGTGGTGGGTGGATTGCCTCTTGGGCTGATGATGATGAACAATACAAGGAAGAACAGCCTCGCGAGGGCCTCCTCTTAGCTGGGACGATGAACTTCTAGGGGAGTTCAGCCTCCCTTCTCTCTCTCTGTGTGTCTGTGCCTGTTCCGTCCAATTCTAATTGCCTCTACCCTGGGGGTGGCTAGTCCTATTTATAGGCCAAGGCCCTGGGCCTCTTCCCAAATATTGAGCGGGAAGGGCGCCAACAATTGGCCAATTTGAAGGGGAACACCCGGTACACTTATCCTGACTAAAGTTGGTCCTCGCCTGCCAAAGGCCCTGTGGTGACGCCGTTCTGGGCTCCACGACGACCTCCTTCCCACCGTTGGACTGGTCTTGGTCTCGTTGCACCGAAATGGGTGCCTTTGCTTGATCCTCTCGCCTGCGCTTGCCCCCCTTTGCACCAAAGAGGAAAGGGAGGACACTGCGCAGGCTGGCGCCCGCCTGACACCCTTGGTTGTCATGGCTTGCGTCATGGGCACCTCGTGAGGTACCCCGCCTTGATCTGTCCGCCTCCTCGTGAGCCAACCTGACGAGGCCGTGCCTGAGGAAGCACCGTGTCGTCCGCCCCGCGAAGCTTGGCCCCTCGCGAGGGTCTTGGGTCTTGTGTTGTTGTAGATGGGCCGTGCTGGGCCCCCTTTCGAGCCACGCCGCAGGCCGCAGGCAGGCAAGTCTGGGGACCCCCGTTCCCAGAACGCCGACGGTAGCCCCCGGGCCCAAGACGCGCTTGGACTTGGGCGAGCTAAGAGGAGAAAGGGCAAGGGCGAAGCGCCGCAGGCCCTAACAGCCTGCGGCCTTGGGTGCCGCGTGGCGGTTGATGGGACGTGGGCGCCTCCGCTTCCCCATGACTCCTCGATGATCGTGCGGATTGGACAAGTCCCTGCATGCAAATCGTGTCATGATTACCTACGATCGTGGAGGCCGACGTTTGGCCCTCGCCGGCTATAAGTACGGCACCGCGCGTGCCCTTCCAGTCCATCCCTCTTTGCTTTCTCCTTCTCCTCCATGGCCCCGTCGAGGAGGTTTTCGGCTTCGGAGAAGGGGAAAGCCCACCAGGTTGAGCTTGCTTCTTCCCCACCCAAGCGCGGTCGTGGGCGCCCTCGGAAGCATCCCGTGGCCGCCTCGGCAGCGTCCCGCGGTCGTGGGGACGGTTCCCAGCGTGGTGGCGGGCGAGCTGCCGCGGCCGGGGGACGGGCCTTAGTCGCGCACTCCCCCAGGCCGCGCTTTCGCACTGCGCAGGTGCTGCCGGAGTTCGTCATTTAGTCGACGGAACCGACTAGCGCCCGGCTCCAACTCCCTCGCTTCCTCCTTGGCGAGCTCCCGGCTGGTGCCCCGGGTGGCCTCTGGCTTCAGGCGGACGGCTGCTGCAGCCGGTCCTCATGGACTGCGTTGGAGGTCTCCGCCACTGGGAGCTTGGCCTTAACTCGTGGCTGGCAGGCATTCGCCCGTGCTCGCGGCCTGGGGCGCCGGTGCACCCTGCACTTTAGGTTCGATGGCGATGCCACCCTCTACGTGAGGGTGTTTGGGGAATATGGTCGCCGCTCAGGGTGTTGCCCCGAGGACGACGACCGCGGCCGGGGACCCAGCCCCGACGACGATGGAGGGGGAAGCGCCCACGCGGCTGGCGGCGCCCGAGGCTCCCCAAGCTTCTTCAACTCTTCTTCAAGCGACTCCTCCAGAGGTGGCCGCAGTCAGCTCCCACGCCGTCGAGCCTGCTTGGGAGGCAGCGGTTCGTCCGCCCATCGTCGCGTCCCGGTGAAGCGCGAGAGGGAGTCCTCCTGAGCCCCGGAGGCATCCCGAGCCGCCTCCACTGGCTGGTGCGAGGCGAGCCGCGCCGGGCTTGTCCTTTCTTTTCCTTTTGTTTCCTGCGTAAAAGAAAACAGCTGCATGGAGCCCTATGGGGGCATGTTGGGGGTTATTGCTGTCAACAGTTACCTTGATTTCGTTTTCGCGCTTTTCAGCTGTGTGTCTGCACGTAGGTAGTTCCCGGCCCCAGCCGTGGGGGGCGACCGACCCAGGCCTTGTGTGTGTGTGTGGCGATGACCGAGGGGCACGGACGAGAGGGGTGCTCCTGCAATGGACCCGGGTCGTGAAACTCCAGAATGATTTAGAACAGGAACCCTCACGAGGGCGCTCGGCTGCCCTCCATCGCGAGGCCTTTCGTAAGAGGAATCAAAACGGGGGAGTGAAAATCGACGAAACATAAACCAACCTTGGCAATAATTCCAATAAGACTTCAACTGCGAACAAAGCAAGCCAACTGCAGAAAGCAAATGAAAAAGCCGCGTCCGGCACCTAATCTAGTCTTCGACGTCTTCTCACCAGCGCGGAGCTAAGTGCTGCCACTGGGCGTGGGAGGGAGCCCCAGGGCCTGAGGTCGGCGCTCCTGAGACTCCGGGGCGTGTACAGCCCCACTCATTATTACGTGAGAGTGTCACGGGCGGCGAGCTTCACAGGCGTTTGCCTTCTTCACAGGCTCCGGGCCTTTCTTTTTAGGGGTAATGAGCTTCACGGGCACTTGCCTTCTTCACAGGCTCTGGGCCTTTCCCAAAAAGGGGTAGTCTTCACAGGGGTTTGCCTTCTTCACAGGCTCTGGGCCTTTTCCAAAAAGGGATAGTCTTCACAGGCGTTTGCCTTCTTCACAGGCTCTGGGCCTTTTCCAAAAAGGGATAGTCTTCACAGGCGTTTGCCTTCTTCACACGCTCTGGGCCTTTTCCAAAAAGGGATAGTCTTCACAGGCATTTGCCTTCTTCACAGGCTCTGGGCCTTTTAGGGGTAGAACCTCCGGAGGTGCTGGATGTTCCATGCGTTCTGGATTGGCTCCCCCTCCTGAGTCTCCAAGCGCACGGAGCCTGGCCTGGAAACATGAACAACCTTGAACGGGCCCTCCCACATGGGAGAGAGCTTGTGCAGCCCTTCCCTGGAGAGAACCCGTCTGAGCACGAGATCTCCTACCTCGAGGGTCCTTGGGCGGATGTTGCGGCAGTGATATCGTCGTAGCGCCTGTTGGTACCTCGCCGCTCGCAGCGCAGCTTCTCGGCGGCGTTCCTCCCCAGTACAAGGTCCATCCCCCGCATGGCGTCCTGCTGCGCCTCATCGAACGCTGGGACCCGCGCGGAGCGACGTCTGACCTCGCGAGGGTGGACTGCTTCAGCTCCATAGACTAGGAAGAACAGGGTCTCCCCAGTTGGCTTGCTCGCGGTTGTGCGGATGGACCACAGCACAGACTGGAGCTCATCGTACCAACCTCTGCCGTAGGCCTCCAGCTTCTTCTTGAATGTCCTGGTCTTGAGGCCCCTCAGGACCTCCGCGTTGGCTCGTTCGGCCTGTCCATTGCTTCGCGGGTGCGCCACCGAAGCGTAGCATATCTGCGTTCCAAGGTTAGCACAATATGTTTTGAAGAGGTTACTGGTGAACTGCGAACCGTTGTTAGTGATGATGCGGTTCGGCACCCCGAACCGGCTCACGATGCCCCTAATGAACTTGACCACGGAACCCGCGGGGATTGTGCGGACAGTCTCCACTTTTGCCCACTTGGTGAATTTGTCAATGGCGATGTAGAGGTAGCGGTAGCCCCCTGGCGCCCGAGGGAACGGGCCCAGAATGTCCAGCCCCCAGACTGCTAATGGCCATAAAAGGGGTATAGTCTGCAGGCCTCCTGCCGGCTGATGGATCTGTTTGGCGTGAAATTGGCAGGCTTCACAAGCCTTCACCAGCTCGATGGCGTCCTTGAGTGCGGTGGGACAATAGAACCCACTGCGGAATGCCTTGCCAACGAGGGTCCGTGATGACGAGTGATGCCCACAGTCCCTGCCGTGTGTGTCCTCCAGCAGTTCCTTTCCTTGCTCCCTGGAAATGCAGCGCAGGGATACGTCGTTCGGCCGCTTCCGGTAGAGCTCTCCATCCCTGATGCAGTATGCCGTTGCCTGCCACGCCACACGCTCCGCTTCTTCCTCCTTCTCCGGCAGGGCCCCTTGTGTTAAATAACTCCGAAGTTCCCTGATCTAACACTCCTCCTGAGGTTCCATAGTCAGGAGCAGACGTGCTCCTGAGGTAGGGCTGCAGGCCGGGGCTCCTGAGGCAGGTGGCTGGGGGAGTTCCTCCCGAGGCTGAGCAATGTTTGATAATGACGGCTGGGCCAAGGGCTTGAGGAGCCGCTCTTCGAAGATGCCAGGCTCCTGAGGAAACCGCCTGGACGCTCGTCCGGCGATGTCATCGGCCTCATGATTGGTGCCACGGGGCACATGCTTCAATTCCAACCCCCAGAACTGTTTTTCCAGCCTGCGGACCTCCGCTAGATAGGCTTCCATGTGCTCATCCTTCGGCCCATACACCTTGTTGGAGAAATTGACAAGGAGCTGTGAATCGCCCTTCACGGTGAGGCGCTTTACCCCCAGAGCTGATGCGGCCTTCAACCCCGCTATCAGGCCCTCATACTCCGCTATGTTGTTGGAGACCTTTTCACCTTGCTGGAAACAGAGCTGTACGGCGTAGTAGAGCTTGTCCTGAGTGGGTGATATCAGCACCGCTCCAGCCCCAGCGCCGTGCCTGGAGAACGCCCCATCGAAGTACATGACCCAGCCTTCCGACGCCTCGCTCCCTGGGGAGAGGGACCGATCCTCATTGTCCTTTAGGCCTGGTGCCTCTGCCCATTCCGCCACGAAATCCGCAAACGCTGCTCCTTTGATGACCCTGGTCGTGCTGAACTCGAGATGAAACGCTTGTAGTTCTATGTTCCATTCGGCGACCCTTCCGGCTTAGTTAGGGCTCCTGAGCACTCTCTCCAAGGAGTATGACGAGACAACCTTGATGGGGTGACCCTGGAAGTAGTGGCGCAGCTTGTGCGAGGCCACCAGTAGCGCGAGGAGGAGCTTCTGAGGCATAGGATACCGTGCCCTCGCGTCCCGTAACACCGTGCTGACAAAGTAGACTGGGTGCTCAACAAGGCTGAGAGCATCAGTGTTCGTGGCGCCCTCCGGAGGCAAGGGCGCCTCGCGAGGTGACGTAGCCTCGGGAGGCGGACCGTCCTGGCGGGTGGCCCCTCCTGCCTTTGGTGCACTCTTCGGCGGTTGTTCTTCTTCAGCCGTGCATACGTCTCCTGTGGGCCTTCCCTGTTCCTGCTTTGCCTTATCTCAAGCTGCTGCTGTGGTTCTGATTTGGCGCTCCTCCCTAACCGCCACCAGGGCTGCGCTGGCAGAGTAGGGAGTGGCGGCGAGGTAGAGCAGCAGGGGCTCTCGAGGACGCGGAGCCACCATGACTGGGGGACTGGTCAGGTACCTCTTGAGATCTTGGAACGCCTTATCTGCCTCTTCAGTCCATTCAAAGGGCCCCTTCTTCTTCATTAGCTGGAAGAAAGGCAGCGCTCGCTCCCCCAGTTTGGAGATGAAGCGCCCTAGTGCGGTCACGCGCCCAGTGAGCTTCTGCATTTCTCTAAGGGTCTTTGGCAGGCTCATGTCCTCGACTGCCTTGACCTTCTCCGGGTTAGCCTCGATGCCTTAATGGGACACGAGAAAGCCCAAGAGCTTGCCTGAGGGAACCCCGAACACGCACTTCTCTGGGTTGAGCCGCATGTTCACCGCGTCGAGGCTCGCGAAGGTCTCCTCCAGGTCTTGTATCAGGGTCTTGGCCTCCCGAGATTTTACCACAATGTCGTCAACGTAAGCTTCGACATTCTTCCCGAGCTGCGGGCCCAAGGTGATGTGCATCAGCCGCTGAAAGGTTGCCCCTGCGTTTCGCAGCCCAAATGGCATGCATGTATAGCAGTGCACCCCGCATGGGGTTAGGAAGGCGGTCTTCTCGACGTCTTCCACCGCCATCTTGATCTGGTGATATCCAGAGAAGGCGTCCACGAAGCATAGCAGGTCGCACTCCGCGGTGGAATCGACGATCTGGTCAATGCGGGGGAGCGGGAACGGATCTTGCGGGCAGGCCTTGTCGAAGTTGGTGAAGTCGACACACATGTGTTCCTTTCCTCCCTTCTTGGGCACAACGACAGGGTTGGCCAACCAATCCGGGTATCGGACCTCGCGAATGACCCCAGCGGCCTCTAACTTGCGGGTTTCTTGTACGATGAAGGCCTGCTTCTCTGCGGACCGCCGTCTGGCTTTCTACTTCACGGGGCGCACGTTTGGGCATACGTTGAGGTGATGCTCGATGACGCTCCTGGGGATCCCTGCCAACTGATCAGGCTCCCAAGCGAATACTTTCTTATTTGCGCACAAGAACCTGATTAGGGCCTCCTCCTGCTCAGGCTCGAGGTTGGCGCCTATGGTGAAAGTGACACCGGAGGACCCGTCCTCGTCGACAGGTATCTGCTTGGTTTCTGCCTTGTCCTGGGTGAACAACTGCTTCTTCTTGGCGGGCGCAACCCCCTTGGGCTCGGGGGTCCCTGCGTCAACGGGCTGTGCCGATGCCGCCATCTTGAAGGCGAGCTTGAGTACCCGCAGAGCGTCCCCGATGTCCCCGTGCACGGTGAGGACACCGCTCCTCCCGGGCATCTTCATGAGGTTGTACGCCGGGTGCGTGGCGGCCATGAACTGGGCCAGCGCTGGGTAGTCGGGGATGGCATTGTAAGGGAGGCCGATGGGGGCGATGTCGAAGTCGACCATCTCCGTGCGGAAGTTGTCGTAGGTGCCGAAAGTTACTGGGAGCCGGATCTGTCCCAAGGAGCTGGATGTTCCGCCCCCAATGCCCGAGAAAGATCGACTGGGTTGCAGCCGATCCCGGGGTATGCAGAGGAGATTGAAGGTCTCAACCGAAAGCACACTGAGGCATGCGCCGCCGTCGACGAGGGTTCTAGTGACGGCCACCTGGCAGATGGTGGGGGTGCACAACATGGGGAGCGTGCCCGAGCCAGCCAAGTTGGCGGGGTGGTCCTCCGAGCTGAAGGTCAGGCCGACCTCGCGCGCCACCTGGTCCGAGGGAGCCCCTTGCCGTGCGGAAACGGCACTGACCTGGCGGACAAACGGCTTGATGTGGCGACTTCTGGGCGGCGCCTGCGAGCCGCCCAAGAGGGCCGCGACGAACGGAGGTGTTGATGTAGTGGTGCAGCCGTCTTGCCGCATAGACGGATGCTGAGACGACGCTTGCTGCTCGTTCCCCGCCGGGCCGGTGGCGGCGTTGACGGCGGGCGACGGGGAACAACGAGGACACCCACCGACGGGAGCCATCTGGGCGACGCGGGAAGCGATGGCGGCCCGGCGCTCGGCGCGGGCCCTACGAGCGTCAGACATGGACGCGACGGACGGAGGAGAACGGAGCGGTGGAAGACAAATTCCGGTGCACCCCTACCTTGCGTGCCAAATGTCATATTTCGAGTTCCGGCAGACCCTTAAGGTTCGAACTCTGGGGTGCGCGCGGAGATTATATCCTCTATCTCTCCGTCTCGCAAAGATCTAAGCTACTGAAAGAACAACACAAAAGACACAGGGTTTATACTGGTTCGGGCCACGATTGTGGTGTAATTCCATACTCCAGTGTGGTGGGTGGATTGCCTCTTGGGATGATGATGATGAACAAGACAAGGAAGAACAGCCTCGCGAGGGCCTGCTCTTAGCTGGGACGATGAACTGCTAGGGGAGTTCAGCCGCCCTTCTCTCTCTCTCTCTCTGTGTGTGTGTGTGTCTGTGCCTGTTCCATCCAATTCTAATTGCCTCTACCCTAGGGGTGGCTAGTCCTATTTATAGGCCAAGGCCCTGGGCCTCTTCCAAAATATTGAGCGGCAAGGGCGCCAACAACTGGCCAATTTTAAGGGGAACACCCGGTACACTTAATCCTGACTAAAGTTGGTCCTCGCCTGCCAAAGGCCCTGTGGTGACGCCGTTCTGGGCTCCACGATGACCTCCTTCCCACCGTTGGACTGGTCTTGGTCTTGTTGCACCGAAATGGGTGCCTTTGCTTGATCCTCTCGCCTGCGCTTGCCCCCTTTGCACCGTGTCGTCATGGCTTGCGTCATGGGCACCTCGTGAGGTACCCCGCCTTGATCTCTCCGCCTCCTCGTGAGCCAACCTGACGAGGCCGTGCCTGAGGAAGCACCGTGTCGTCCGCCCCACGAAGCTTGGCCCCTCGCGAGGGTCTTGGGTCTTGTGTTGTTGTAGATGGGCCGTGCTGGGCCCCCTTTCGAGCCACGCCGCAGGCCGCAGGCAGGCAAGTCTGGGGACCGCCGTTCCCAGAACACCGACATCCTCAAATTCAAACAAGCCCTTACTCAATTACTTCTGTTACAGATATGTGTCAAAGAAAACCTTGTGTGGTTTGTCCTGCTCCTGCGGCGCTGTGTTCCACCCCAGCTCAGCTGCTCCAACGACGGAAGGGTTCACCACAGCAGGGATCCGCTCTCCAGACTGTCTTTCGCCGCCTCAGATCTTCTTCCCCGCCGCCGGCAGCCAAGACAACTACATTACCTTCATCAACTGAGCAGATGACCTTGAGGACTACACGGGTCCGCAAGAGAGGTCGCACTCTTCCGTGTCTGCTTACCTTATGCGTCGCTTAATATGATGAATTGTTATCGTCGTGTTCACCTATTAGACTCCGAGTCAGGTCCAAACTAATGCTGAAACTTGAGTTTTTAAATGGTTGTGGGGTACATATTGGTGCAACAATCAGTACTATCTGTCTACTATCTGCTTAATCTTCGGTGTCTGCTATGAGTTTCATGTTGGGTGCAAACAAACATTAAAGGAGCCATTATCTGTATTTTTTAACTAAAGCTATTATCTGCCTGCTATCATTGGTTTTGGGTCTATCCACAGTTTGCTACCATCACTCTGGATTTGTGCATGCACTCTATGTTTTATTCCTATGCATGCCAGTTATTGTACACAATGGAACTGATCATGTAGAGCAAAAGATACGAGCCTTGCGTGGCAATAAAATTTCATGCAGACGTCGTTCCATGGTGGGTGCAAAGGCAGCCCCCTCCACCCATTTCGGATCGTAATCAAGAGGAAGATAACTATTATGAGGGGGGTTCAAAAGGAGGAGACCACTCCTATTTACCCCATGAGGTCTTCGCTCTAACTTGGCATGCTGATGTTGGTAATATCATGCATATGGTGCATTGCATTGCTTACTGTATACATTAAAGATGTCATCTGCTTAGTTTAGACATGCTTTGTGTCAATGCCATCTGTTTAGTTTCTTTATCGTATATGTGAATCATGCAATGCCATCTTGTCTAGCCAGGCATCATATATGTGAATTTTGCAATGCCACCCTGGTTAGCCAGTCATCTTATATGTGAATTATATCATGCCATCATTTTTTATTACGTGTTAAATTTGTCAACAATTTTAGTACATTCAATTACTCTTCCTGTGCATCCGCCATTTGGCACGGTCATGGAAAAATCTGGAGTGGAAATAAGGTCTTCAGAGCAGACAATGCTATCTGACGAAGTGCATATCTTTCTGCTTACCGATAGCTCCTCAGAGGAGGATTCAGAGACAGATGACCAGTCATATTCCCCCCCCCCCCCGAGGTGCATGTCCTTACTTGGCAGGGTTATGTTGCTCATATCGTGCGTATGGTATCTTGCATTGCTATGTCATTTGCTTAGTTTAGACATGCTTTGTGTGAATGCCACATGTTTAGTGTATAATTACCATATATGTGAAATATGCAATGCCATCCTGTTGCAAGACATTATATATGTGAATTATGCAATGTTATCTTGTTGCAAGGCATTATGTATGTGAATTATGCAATGCCATGCTGTTTAGGCAAGCGTCATATATGTGAATTATATCATGCCGTCCTTTTTTTGTATTTCTCATTGCTTTTGTCGACAATGTTTGTATATTCAACTGCTCTTCCTATGCATCAGCCATTTGAATTGGTGATGGAGAAATCTGGAGTATAAACAAGGTCTTCAGAGCAGACAATGCTACCTGCTGAAGCAGATATCTTGCTGGTTACAGATAGCTCTTCAGAGGAGGATTCAGAGGCAGATGACCAGTCCTATTATCCCCCTGAGGTGTATGCTCAAACTTGGCAGGGTTATATTACTCATACAATGCATATGTTGTATTGCAATGCTTAGTTTTTACATCATATACACAATATTGAATGCCATCTCCTTAGTTGACACATCATATATGCGATTGCCCTCTTCTCACTTCCTTAGTATATAAATCATATATTTGAATTATTTCATGCTATGATGTTTAGATAGACATCATGTATCTGAATTATGGCATGCCAACCCATTTTCTAAAGACATAATATAGTTATAGCATCTCATCCTATTTACATAGTCATCATATTTAAATTATGTCATTCTATCCGTGAATTATATCATTCCATCATGTTTCCATCGACGGCATGTTTGTGATTTATGGCATGCCAACCACTTTAATAGACACATCGTATAGTTATATCATGTCATCCTGTTTACATAGTCATCATGTTTTGAAGTATGTCATTCTATCCAGTTTAGTTAGCCATCATACATGTGAAATTGTGTCATGCTATTCTGTTTAATTAGCCATCATATATGTGAAATTATGTCCTGCTATTGTGTTTGCTTAGACAACATAAATGTGAATTATTTCATGCCCTGTTTTCTTCTCTACTATCCATTGCACCTGTCTATCTTACAATGTCTGTACATTCAATTACTTTCCTTGTTTATCAGCCATTTCAACAGGAGGGAGTGATGGCAGTATCTGTGGGAGTAAAAACACGGTCTTCAGAAAAGATCGTGCTACCTGTCGATGCAGACAGAACCACAGTTGTACTTGCCCAAGAACCAGCCCCACCACACATAACCCAAACTCATGTAGATTGTACCCCTACCCAGTTGGACAGAGAACCAGCTACACCCCTTCTAACCCCAACCCCAGCAGATAGACACCAGTTCCCGTTGACACAGCACCGTCTCCACCACAGAGCACCAAAACACAGTAAGGCAACTGCAGTGCCCAAATCACGAGGACCACCACTCCAAACCCGAAGTCAACGCTTAAAGCAGAAGAAGAATTATTCCCAGGTCAGGTTCCGTAGCTATGGTTCATACTACTTTGCTCTTGCATCACTGTATTTACTAATACCAACTAATTTCAAATTTGAAGGATGCAATTGAAACTCCAATGGCGCAATAGGTATGTCTTAACCTGTTTCTTCAACGTGTTTGGCTGTTTGCTGTTATAACTTGCTCTATGTTGATTTTAGTTTCAATTGAATAAACAGTTATGTTCTCATGCCATGCACATTACAAGTGTTGTTATTGCTTTGTAGTTTCCCACACTTATATTCGGTCTATGCTGCTTTGTCTTAAATAGATATGATTCGAACTGTATCTATCTTGATTTGGCAACATAAACTAGAATGATATAGACCATACAGTGACCATACTACATAGATATATGTTTGTTTCATGATGTTATCCTGTCCACCTTACTACTGAACTGGTAAACCTGAGATGTGTTTGTTTGTTTCTCTTTTAGAACGCGGATAAAATATTGGAGAAGAGTACTCTATTATGCAATGGTAAAGGAAGTAATGCAGATAAGGTTCAAGATAGTGAGACATCCCTGTTGGTCTCCAAGAAAGCGGATAAAAACTATATTGAAGACACTAAGACAACCCCAAAGTCCTGTATTGATGTAGTGTTCGAGTTACTGGCTACCACTGCTGGCACCAGCTCTTCGAACTCGTTGCCTGAATCAGTTCGGCTTCTTGAGTCTCAACTTCAAGTTGAAAGACATCGATCAGATGTTATGCGACAGGAAGCCAAAGGATTGAGGAAGTCCCTGCAGAATTCAGATGCATACTTTATGGTGCAACAGCAAGCGCTGGAGGACTTAAGCGCCAAACAAGAGAAAGTTAATAAGCTTGCTAAGCATCTTGCCAGCATTATGGGTACCCAGGATATTGTTTCTTGAGCTCTTCTGAAGTGGTTTCAGTTCTGGACATGTTTTGCTGCGGCGTTTATATGCTGATGTGTTCCCTATATTTGCACTGGTGGCGAACTTTGATGCCCTGTGGATGTAATATGTGTAATAGCCGTGATAGCCTAGTGTAAGTTGCTTGCTTATTTATTTCCTTGTTGTCTTGTTTATTTGTTTGCTTGTAGTCAGTGCAGTTCTTTTTCTTCGGTTTGCTAGTGGCTGCAATAACCTATTTTTTAAAACTAGGCCACAATAACCATGGGCTAATATTTACTGTAGTGACACTGGGCCTCCTACGGGCCGTAGAAACTGTGGGCCTTCTACGGGCCCTATAAAAAGTGGGCCTTCTACGGGCCGTAGAAGCAGTGGGCATTCTACGGGCCGTAGAAACAATGGGCCTTCTACGGGTCGTATCATCAATGGGCCTTCTATCGGCCGTATCATCAATGGGCCTTATACGGGTCGTGTGATCCATTGGCCAAAAATTGGGCCGAACAGACCGCATTCTGGCCGTAAATGGGCTAGAGTTGGAATCGACCGTTCATGGCCGACCATAACAGGCCATCGTTAATAGGCCATATTTGATGACGCTATGAAAACGGCTCAACGTATTAACGAACCACAAACGGGCCGACTGTAACCACGGGCTGAATTTGGCCCACAAGCAGAAAATGACAGTAACGGGTCGTAAGTAAACGAATGTTGGAAATGAGCCCAAGAATAAATGGGCTCTAAGAAGGCCAAAAGATAACATGGGCTAGAAACGTCCCAACGGAATAACGGGCCGTTGATGGGTTTAAAGTGATACACTATTCATCACGGGCCAGTTTCACTAGGGGCCGTTAATGGGTGTAAAGTGATACACTGTTCATTATGGGCCAGTTTCACCATGGGCCGTTAATAGGCCAAGAGTTACATAGGGCCTCATATGGGCCGAAAGACGTCATGGGCCATACATGGGCCAAAAGTGAAAACGGGCTGGAATCATATTGGATGGCCCAGATGACGCTACTGGGCCTAATTCGGATAGGGCGTAACGGGCCTTGGGTTAGCGGGCTGTAAATGGGCTATATTCAAACATGCCGTTAACAGGCTTTCCATGGGCCGGCCCGCCAGCTTTTGACCAAGTCAAAAGGGCCGGCCTTCACACAGGAATGGGCCTTTGTTGGGCCGTGCCACGTGTCGACGTATCATAGGCGCCTATCTGACCCACTTACGAGCTGACACGTGTTTCGTCTGGCCAATAAGAAATTTACACGTGGAAATTTCCCATTGGTCGGGGCTGTTAATGGGTTATCGGATCCAAAACCCGACCCGATAGCTTAACGACGTTCCATTACGGTGGATGCCACGTGTCGGTCACCCTTGACGAAAGCACTTCTGAGACGCGTGATTTATCGTCATGGAAGTGGACACTTCCGTGATGATAATTTTGGTAATGTCATGGAACACTTCTATGACAACACAGGTATGACTATCTTGATTCTGTCATAAATTTGTCATGGATGTACATGCATGACAAAAAAAGCGACCTACTGTGACAAACACGTATCATCACGGAAGTGTATTTTTTTTGTAGTGTCATGATGTCAAGTATGTAGTCGACAGGCATTAGAGACAAACATACAGACCTCCTCAAGAGAAAAGCTGGAGGAGGAGGTGCCCACTCTTGACCTTTCCTCTTTTCTTCATAATTGTCTGTGGAGTTAACCAAAATAAAATGACATCAGCGCCTTGGCATTTTGGTGACACTGTACAAAAAAATTAACTTATCTCATGAAAGTGAGGTATGTAATCTATAAGCATTAACAGTTCAAAAATCTGAAGGTAGTAACAAGTTTCATCGTTGGTATACTGGCTGTAGTCGGATCACGGATTCCGGCAGACCCTTAAGGTTCGAACTCTGGGGTGCGCGCGGAGATCGTGCCCTCTACCTCACCGTCTCGCTGGGATCTAAACTACTGCAAGAACAACACAAGAGACACAGGGTTTATACTGGTTCGGGCCACCATTGTGGTGTAATACCCTACTCCAGTGTGGTGTGGTAGATTGCCTCTTGGGCTGATGAGGAAGAACAATACAAGGAAGAACGACCTCGCGAGGGTCTGTTCTCAGCTAGGGGATGAACTGCTAGGTGGAGTTCGATCGCCCTTCTCTCTCTCTATGTGTGTGGTTGTGTCTCTGTTCTTCCCCCCTCTACCCTGGGGGTGGCTAGTCCTATTTATAGGCAAAGGCCCTGGGCCTCTTCCCAAATATTTGAGCGGGAAGGGCGCCAACAATTGGCCGTTTTGAAGGGGAACATCGGGTACACTTATCCTGACTAAAGTTGGTCTTCCCCTGCCAAAGGTTCTGGTGATCACGCCGGCTTGGGCTCCATAGTGACTTCCTCCTTGTCGTGGAGTCGGTCTTGGTCTCGTTGCACCGAAATGGGTGCCTTTGCTTGATCCTCTTGCCTGCACTTGCCCCCTTTGCACCAAAGAGGAAAGGGAGGACACTGCGTGGGCTGGCGCCCGCCTGGCACCTCTAGTCGTCATGGCTTGCGTCATGGGCACCTCGTGAGGTACCCCGCATTGATCTCTCCGCCTCCTCGCGAGCCAGCCTAAGGAGGTCGTGCTGGAGGAAGCTCCATGTCGTCCGCCTCGCGAGGCTTGGCCCCTCGCGAGGGTCTTGAGCCTTGTGTTGACGAAGATGGGCCACGTTGGGCCCCCACTCGAGCCACGCCGTAGGCCGCACGCAGGCAAGTCTAGGGACCCCCGTTCCCAAAATGCCGACAGTAGCCCCCGGGCCCAAGGCTCGCATGGACTTGGCCGTGCCAAGAGGTGAAAGGGCAAGGGCGAAGCGCCGCGGGCCCTAACAGCCTGCGGCCTCGGGCGCCGCGTGGCGGTTGATTGGGCGTGGGCGGCACTGTTTACCCACGCCCCCTTATTCTGCGCCGTGCTAGGTTGCCCCGCAGTTGTACACAGCCGTCTCCCTCCATGTTTTTTGACTGGTTACTGTAGGGCAAAACCTCCACAACCGATCAAAACTTTATTGATATAAGAAACAGATACAACAAATCGATTACAAGGAGTAACCAGAGTACAAAGAGGGAAGAGAGCCTTACTAGCCTAGCTTAGGGGGGAGGAAAGATATCCATTTGAGCAGGTTAACCTTGTAAGCAGCTCTAATTCTGTGCTGCATGAGGCTAATATCATGCCTAAAAGCAAACCTCCACTTATTAAAACTAGCCCTCTCATTCCTGAATACTTTGGCATTCCTGATGATCCAAATATTCCAGCAAGCAATAAACACCACTTCAGAGAAGAAAGGCCTATCAAAGCTTCTCCTTGCCTGTGTGACCAGATCAACCATGGAGGTGCCAGCAGACCAATCAATTTGCAGATAGTTCCAGACCCTTACACTGAAATTACAGTTGAAGAATAAGTGATCCCTGGTTTCTTTTTCCTGCAGAGGGCACAACCTACAGTGGACTCCATCTTCCATATGCCAGTGCCTTCTCTCAACCATATCCTTGGTGTTCAACCTATCCATAATAAGCATCCAAGCAAAGACCTTTATCTTTTGAGTACAGGAGGATTCCCAAATCCAACATAGAAAAGGATTAAAGGTCTCAGACTGAAAGGTGTGAGAGTAGAACATCTTTGGCTTGAAAAACTTTGAAGAGCCCTGCCAGAACCAAAGATCCTTCGAGCTGGTGTCCCTGCTGTGTGAATCCATCAGATCCTTTACCAGGTTTAACTCACCAAAAGCCTGAGCAGATAATGGTAGGTTGAAAAGCTGGTGCATATCCTCGGTGTTAAAGCTTTCCTTAACAGAGATCCAGGGGTCCTTGGCAAAAGAGAAGAGCCTTGGGAATCTTGTCTGCAGGCTAGAAGTTTTAGAGCCAAGGTTCCAATTATCAGACCAAAATAGAGAAGTGTCCCCCTCATTGATCTGCACCCAGGAACAATCTCTCAAATGCTGCATGACTTTGCAAATATCCCTCCACCAAAAGGAGCCACAATCCTTAGTTCCTTGGGGCATGCTTTCAAAATAATAAGAATCCCAAACTAGGGAGACCCAAGGAATATCTTGCTTGTTCAGGAAGTTACTGGCATGCTTGAGAAGAAGAGCCACATTTTGAACCCCCAGATTTAGAATGCAAAGACCACCTCTGATCTTTGGCCTACATATGAGATCCCAAGCAGCAAGAGATGGAGCTGGCTCTTCCCTATGTTTCCTCCACAAGCATTGCCTTTGAATTCTTTCCAACTGCTTTAGAATACCAGAAGGGAGTGCAAGACTCCCCATAAAAAAGATTGGCAATGAGGAAAGAGCAGAGTTAAGGAACTGCAGCCTTTCACCTTGGTTAAGGAAAGAAGAACTGGCAGTCATTCTTCTCTCCATACAATCAACCAGTGGCATGAAGTCAAGCATTTTGGGTCTTGTGGGTAATCCCAGATAAGTAAATGGCATTTTACCAATTTAGCAACCAAAAGCAGAGGCCAGATCTTCCATTAGAGTAGAGTCAACATTGATGGGGATGATGAAAGATTTATGACAGTTGACATCCAGACCAGTAGACTGAGAGAACACTTTTAACACATCCTTCAAAGCCAGAAGTTCGACCCTGTCTGCAGGGAGGATGATCAAAGTATCATCAGCATACTGGATCACAGGGTAGTCTGAATCATGGCAAGGTATAGGTAAATGCAATACTCCTTTTCTGAACATATCATTAATCACTGTTTGTAGCAAGTCAGCAGCTATAACAAAAAGAAGGGGAGATACAGGGTCACCCTGTCTAACTCCTTTCTTACAAACAAACTTCCTCCCAGGGACTCCATTGAGCAAAACAGAAGAAGTGCCATTGGCAAGGAGTTGCTTCATCCAAAAGATCCACTTCTCATTAAAACCCTTGCATCTGAGAATTTGAAAGATAGCTTCATGCTCAATAGAGTCAAAAGCCTTTTCAAAATCCAATTTAAGGATCACTATAGGTCTCTTAGACTGGTGGCATTGGTGCAAGTACTCAAAAGTCCAACCCAGACAATCCTGAATTGTTCTGGTCTTAATGAAACCATATTGGTTCTTATGGATGCACTGCATAATCATTTCTTGGAATCTATTTGCAGCCATTTTGGACAGAAATTTGAGCCCCATACTAGTGAGGGAGATAGGCCTGTAGTCCCCCACTTCCTCAGGAGAAAGTTTTTTGGGCACCAGAGTAATAAAGGAACTGTTGATATTTTCCAAGACAACAGTTCCATCATAAAAAGCCTGAGCTAGCTCATAAAAATCCCCAGAGATTAGGTGCCAGCATTTCTTAAAAAATAGGCCATTGAAACCATCAGGACCTGGGGCTTTATCCACAGGCATATGCTTGACCACATTGTCCATTTCATCCTTTTCAAAAGGCCTAGTGAGCACCTCAAGACCAGACACAGGAGAGATGAGTGAAGGCAAATCAAAACCCATCACAATTCC
Source organism: Aegilops umbellulata (assembly GCA_032464435.1). Lineage (NCBI taxonomy): Eukaryota > Viridiplantae > Streptophyta > Magnoliopsida > Poales > Poaceae > Aegilops > Aegilops umbellulata. Next base: position 432,876,516 of record CP136056.1, read on the forward strand.
TCTAGAGGTGCCCATTCTATTCTTAAAACAACTCCAGATAATTCCAGCCATTTGGGAGTGATCAGAGACTACAGATCCATCAGGTAGCCTAAGACTAGCAATAGAGTTCCTCCTATGCCTCTTAGTGGACATAGCATGGAAGAATTTGGTGTTTTCTCCCCACACCTTAAAATACCTGATAGAGCACCTCTTCTTCCAGTACAGGAACTGTAAGTGCAGCAGCTTTTCCAAATGTGTTTTGACAATTCTTCTAAAGTTGCTCTCCTGAATAAAAAGAGGCCTCCACGCCTCTAATTCATCCAAAAGGAAGATAACATGATTGCATTTGCTAATCAATAACCTCAATTTAGAAACATTCATTTGCCACCTCTTAAGGCACATTCTCAAACATTTAAATTTGTCTGCAATTTTAGCAGTTATGTGCGTTTTCCGAGAGGGATGCTTCCATGATGATTCAACACAGTCCATGAAACCCTCAAGTTCAAACCAATAATTTTCAAACCTAAAGAGATTTGATTTCGGAATGGATGTCTTGATGGAGACTAAACAGGGCACATGATCCGAAGCAGTCCTAGCCAAGGGTAGAACTTCAGTCATGGGGTAATCAGAAATCCAATCCATAGAAGTAAAGAACCAATCCAGCTGTTCAAGAAGTGGGATATCCTCCATATTGGACCAAGTGTATGATCTGCCTTTGATTGGAAGTTCAAGGAGGCCCAGATGGCCAATAATTTCATTGAAAATGAACATGTCGTTAATGTCCCCACCAGGTAAGTTTTTGTTATCCACTGACCGAAGAAAATTAAAATCTCCAACCAACAACCAGTGCTCATTGATAGGAATAACTAGATTGTACAACCAACTAACAAAATTGTCCCTGGCTTCGCCCTGACAAGGGCCATAAACAGCAACTAGAGTCCAAGACTCATTATTCTGCCTGGAAGTAAATTGAACAACCACAGCAAACTGCTGCACTTCAACTACAGTGCCACTAAAAACAGCAGAATTCCAGACAACAATTATTCCTCTAGAAGCTCCAACTAAAGGGGAGCATACAAAAGAGTCAAATCTTTTAGGGCAGAAAGATTTGATTGACCTGGAGTCAAAAGAAGTACATTTTGTTTCCTGCAGACAGGCTATAGAGCATTGACTTTCCTCAATTTTCTATCTAACAGCTCTCTGCCTAGCTTCAGAATTTAAGCCTCTAACATTCCAACAGAGAACATTCCAGTTTCTACAGTTATTACTCATTATAACATAAGATAGAGGCCAGAAACCACATGGCACACAATACCACATGTCCAAAAGAGCATAGTCCAATCGAACCCAACATAAACACACACCAAAGTTCCTGAAGAACACAACTGTCTAAAAATAAAGATAAAGCAGAATTAAGGGCTTGCGAAACCCAGCAATCCATGGACACTCTAATCATCACGTTTAGGCGAAGCAGCAGTTGGTGGATCCACCATAAGTGCATCCACAGAAAGCAGTGTAGCATCAATTTCGAGCTCACGCCCAACTTCCTGAAGCCGACTGACAGGGGTTGCAGGAGGAACATCAGAGGCAGGCTCTTCATGCATTTGGGCCGTGAAAGGCTTGGCCTTGGGCTTCTTCCTCTTGGGCTGCAGTGTGAGCTCCTGGAAGGTGGGCTTGAATCCATCCCGCTGAGCCGAGCTTCTGGTGCAGCGATCAACTGCAGTGTCAACAATTGGGGTTGGCGCCAAAGTCTTCCGTGGTCTACGAGGTTTAACCGCAGCAGGAGGAGGAACCTGCACTGGTTGCACATCAATAGGATCAGCAGAAAGCGCCCTGGCCACAGGCCTAGCTGGCTCCTCATCTCTCCAGGTAAGTCGTGGCAGCTCTGAACCACTGAAAGCCAGGTCCCAGCTTCTCTTGGATAGAACAACCGGCGACAGAGGTTGCAGAAGCACTGGCTTTGGAATAGAGAAAACAACAAGAGCTTGCAGAAGGCTCTCAAAAGATCTTCTCCAGATCATCTCCGAGGGCAAAGTAGGCCCAAAAGGAATCGCAGGCAGAGCGACTTCTTCTCTAACAGCAGGAGGCTGATAAACAACAATTGCCCAATTGTTAGCTTCATTTTCATTGATCAACCCCGGAGCTTCAGACAGATCATCCTCCACCACTATGACAGGTGGATGTTGGTCAGCAGCAGAGCTTGGCTGGGCGGAGACATCCACCACCATTGATTCTTGGTCCTGGACAGGTTCAGGCTCCACATTAACATTCCAATTACCCCAATTGTCCTCAGCCACCTCATTAATCACAGGCTCTGGCGGTGGAAGGGGGGCAGCATTCCACCCCAAGGCAGGGTAGGCAGGTAAATTGAACAGGGACAGCTCGGGGAACGGAACACCCGGAACAGGATGCGGATTCCCATTGAGCGGCATCCAATCTTCGTCCTGGGGCATCTGCTCTGCAAAGTTTGCTCCCAAAATGTACAGAGGCACAGTCCAAGAAACCCGAGAACCACCATAGGCCGCATAATCCATGAAAACCACATCGCGTGGCACGAGGATATCCTCAGGGAATGAAGCAAAGACTAGAGAGCGAACCATATATGGGTCCTCACTGACCCAGTGATGAAACTTGCCAAAAGTATTCACGACTGCTCTAATGCATTCAGTGTTACAAAGGTCCAACAGAATCCCAAGAAACATAAGAAGTCCCTGACGAAAACCCTGAACTCCATGAAAAGTTTCACCCTCATCGTGCTTCATGAAACGCACAAATCGGTCATTACCCAGCGGCTGAGGCGGAAGTTGCAGCAGAGAAAATTTGACAGCGGCATCTCGAAGCTCAAATAACCCAACAGAGCGGATCCCAGGCTGAGCCGATCGAACAAGAACACCATGCCCTTGCAACCACTGAACTACTTCCTCTCTAACAGCACCAATCTCATCTGGCTGAGGAATAGGCATTACCTCCGCAAGCATGAACTCCTCATGACGGCGCACAACTGGGATATGTGGCGTCACAAAGGTACGCGGCAGACGGTCTTCCCCACCATCAACGATATGATGACCAGCAGTCATGTGCAGCAGGGGATCCAGGTGGAAGTTGGCCATCGTAGCCGGGAGCTCTGCCTCCAAGGACGGCAAGTGCAGAGGTGGAGGAGGGGTTGCAGGCGGCGAGGCTGATGGTGTCTTTGGGCCAGGGCTGATGGAACTGGGCGACGGCGTAAGTGCGGAAGTGCAAGGGAGGTCCAAGTTTGGTAAAAGCGTTGTTAGAGAGATATTCCCGCAGCGCGCCTTGGAAGATGGAGCGTTAACGGGTTGGGCTTGCCATACGAGCCCCAAGATTCTAGCAAACTTGTTGCAATCTTTTTTGACATGACCAGACCGGAGGCAAGAGATGCACCAAAGCTTAGATGTACATGCAGAGGCAAAATGACCCTTTCGAAGGCACTTCTGACACGTAGAAATTTCGTCAACCATATCAGAAATTAAATTATCAAAATCTTCCCTGGCTTGTTGAGACGAGGGGATATCCAGCTGCTCTCTAGGGGAAACCGCCCAACTCAGAGGAAGATGAGGGCTGATCAAGGCCCGCATTAGATACAGAGGCTGGCCCATTATGGCATGGCTCGTCCACATTCAAAGGAACAGAATTCCCGCCCGAGATTGGTGGCGTGCGATCAGCAGCGGGCAGAAGATCATGAACCGTACCAAACGAGATAGATGGCCTTGCCGACGTCCACCGAAGAGTCGCCGGTAACGTTGGACGAATAATAACCCGCTCATGAGAGGGAATTGAATAACCCGCATCTTCAACAGTACGAATGCAATTTTCCGTAGCTGGATAACGATAACCCTTGCGCCACACTCTAGTGCCACCAACGACGACCGGAAACCAGGACGCCGCCGGTGGGGTAGAGCGGTCGCCAGCGGTTCCCCCGACGACCACGGGTCCTCCGCCAGGGGCAGGCCCTCGGGCGCCTCCCCAGTGGAGGGCCTATCTTCTAAGAACGCCTTGCTCCGAACGCCGCGGTGATGAGGTGGGATCTCTGCCCCTTTCCTGCAGCCCCATGCGTCCTCGTCCCGAGGGGTAGGAGACCGCAGGGGCGGGGCAGCTGCTTTTCGCGGCAACCTGCATCCCCTGTGACCCATGATTAGCGTATGCCTCCTCTTGAGGAATTAACGGTACCCGATAGTCGCTGCCTCCGGTGTGACCGACGGAGCCGTCACGGGGTTCTTGGAGGGGCTCGGCCTCCGGCGTCTCGTCCTCCCAGCTGGGACCGAAGAGCGAGCCCTGTTCACCCCCGTGGGGGCACCCTTGGTCCATCATGAGGGGCACGTATTCCTCTGGCGCCGCCACCCCGAACGCTGCGCTGTAGTGCTCCATGCTCCATGCGGCGTTGCTTGCCGTGCCCACCGTGGGGTGGTAGCGTGGTGGGCCGCTGGCGCCATGGGCCGCACCGAGCCCCTCTCCTTCACGTGCCGGGGGCAGGGGTAGCGCCACCGCCAGTCTGGTGCCGGCGGATTCGCCGGTGTCGGGGTAGTCTTGAGGCCCGCGCGGGTGCCCAGGGCCCCCTCGTGCGCCGCCCTGAACTTGAGGCGAGAGCTGAACGCAGAAGGGGTGAGCCCCCGAAGCGGCGAAGCCCAGGAGCTCGGCGACCCGCTCCAGCAGCACGTCGCAGCCGCCTTCCAGTAGCCTGCACTGCAGCAGCTCCCGCGCTACCGTGAGCGCGGCCCTTGAGTTCGCCTGTTCTCGGCGGCTGTACGGTGTCGTAGCCGCGGCGTGATTGGAGTCCCTCGCCGCCGACCGCGCTTGTCGCGGTGTGAGGGTCGCAGAAGTTTGCCCGTGTCGCCCGCGGCCCGCAGTGCCCTGCGGGCCGCGAGCTGCCCGTGGCGCGGGACTGCCTGGAGCGGGAAGCTCCGCGCAGATGGGCCATGCCGGCCATGGGCCTTGGTTGCCCGCCTGGTCGCCGGACATGACGACGACGACGTAACGGGAGACGGTGTGATGGGAAGGCGGATTCCGGCGCACCCCTACCTGGCGCGCCAAATGTCGGATCACAGGTTCCGGCAGACCCTTAAGTTCGAACTCTGGGGTGCGCGCGGAGATCGTGCCCTCTACCTCACCGTCTCGCTGGGATCTAAACTACTGCAAGAACAACACAGGAGACACAGGGTTTATACTGGTTCGGGCCACCATTGTGGTGTAATACCCTACTCCAGTGTGGTGTGGTGGATTGCCTCTTGGGCTGATGAGGAAGAACAATACAAGGAAGAACGACCTCGCGAGGGTCTGTTCTCAGCTAGGGGATGAACTGCTAGGTGGAGTTCGATCGCCCTTCTCTCTCTCTTTATGTGTGTGGCTGTGTCTCTGTTCTTCCCCCCTCTACCCTAGGGGTGGCTAGTCCTATTTATAGGGAAAGGCCCTGGGCCTCTTCCCAAATATTTGAGCGGGAAGGGCGCCAACAATTGGCCGTTTTGAAGGGGAACATCGGGTACACTTATCCTGACTAAAGTTGGTCTTCCCCTGCCAAAGGTTCTGGTGATCACGCTGGCTTGGGCTCCACAGTGACTTCCTCCTTGTCGTGGAGTCGGTATTGGTCTCGTTGCATCGAAATGGGTGCCTTTGCTTGATCCTCTTGCCTGCGCTTTCCCCCTTTGCACCAAAGAGGAAAGGGAGTACACTGCGCGGGCTGGCGCCCGCCTGGCACCTCTGGTCGTCATGGCTTGCGTCATGGGCACCTCGTGAGGTACCCCGCCTTGATCTCTCCGCCTCCTCGCGAGCCAGCCTAAGGAGGCCGTGCTGGAGGAAGCTCCATGTCGTCCGCCTCGCGAGGCTTGGCCCCTTGCGAGGGTCTTGAGCCTTGTGTTGATGAAGATGGGCCACGTTGGGCCCCCACTCGAGCCACGCCGTAGTCCGCAGGCAGGCAAGTCTGGGGACCCCCGTTCCCAGAACGCCGACAGCTGTGCAACAGCATTAGAATGCCTTAGCTGAAAAATCTTTAATACATCCACAATCAACAGCTAACCCTGAAATAATCCAGTGACATTAAATGGCATTGCTTAAATTTATCGGTGGCATTAGACTGAGAGCGGCATTAGTTAAATGGGGCATCACTTTAGCAGTAGCACTGCTTGACTTGACTGCTGGTGAGGGAGTCTGGATTAGGGGGTGTCCGGATAGCCGGACTATACCTTCAGTCGAACTCCTGGACTATGAAGATACAAGATTGAAGACTTCGTCCCGTGTCCGGAAGGGACTTTCATTGGCGTCGAAGGCAAGCTTAGCGATACAGATATGTAGATTTCCTACCATTGTAACCGACTCTGTGTAACCCTAACCCTCTCTGGTGTCTATATAAACCGGAGGGTTGTAGTCCGTAGGACGAACAATAGAACAACAATCATACCGTAGGCTAGCTTCTAGGGTTTAGCCTCTCTGATCAAGTGGTAGATCTACTCTTGTACTACCCATATCATCAATATTAATCAAGCAGGACGTAGGGTTTTACCTCCATCAAGAGGGCCTGAACCTGGGTAAAACATCGTGTCCCTCGTCTCCTATTACCATCCGCCTAGACGCGCAGTTCGGGACCCCCTACCCGAGATCCGCCAGTTTTGACACCGGCAGCTGCCGTTATACTAACAGCAAAAAAAGTGGCAATAAGAACATGGGAGTCCCATTCGGACAGTGGGCGCACCAGTACGATGTACCTCCACGGATGCAGAGTGGTGAGGGAGGTATGGTTGCCCAGAGCAACAAATATCCAGGCAGCATATGTGGATTACGTCCCATTTTTGTTCTCTTTAGCCACCTTTTTCCTATGCGAGGACAACAAACCGATCGACCTGGTCATTCTCTATTGCGTTGTCATGCCTTTCTACCCTTCTTCAACCAAGAGACATGAGACTTGCTCCTTAGCTACTGATTTTGCCCTTTTCAACCTAGATGCAGGTTCGATGCCTACTCTCTTGGACAGTACAGACTCCCTTCCTTTCCTTATTCAACCCAGACATGGATTAGTCTGCATGAAGTAGGGTTTCCTTTAATAGTGCAAATTATGGTTTTTGTCTGCGTGGCCAGCAGAGCAGAGGATAGCAAATCGGGAACATGGTGGAGTGGAAAAAGATCCACATGCAACGACGTGGCAGATGGGGCAATAGAACAAGGTTATGGTTCGAAAAGAGGTATCATACCTGAGGGTCGGCGGGAAGTGGCTTCGCTCGTGGTCGTCGTCCTCCGCACACACTACAGCAGCGAGCTTGGGGACGGAGGCCATCCCGCGTGGGCTCTAGGTCTGAGAGGACGGCCTTGTCGTCAGTGCGTGACCTCGCTCGCCGATTACGAGTGCATCAACGCTGCACGTCCTTTTCTTCCCCGGCGGATCTGTGACCACCGTTGAGGAGGGAGAGAGGGGCCGTCTTTTTTAGATCTGGAGAGAGGGTGGTAGTGTGAGAAGCAAGTGGGCAGCCCATAGCAAGAAAGCATTGAAGCTCCAGCCTATATATCTTTTTTATACTACTAGTACTGGAGGTGGAGTAGTGGTACAGTAGTTTATATTTTCTCTGCGTACGCGGGCCATTAAAAAAATAAAGGTCGATAACTAATGTGGCACCTCGGGCCAACGTGTCACACCCTGATTTTCATGCCACAACACTTAAGCTAATAGATCATGATAAAATGTGGTTTGACAAAAACTTTTGAGTGTTTTGGACTTTGCTTGATTTGATGTTTGTGTGTTGTTTGCAAGTGCTCCAAAAATCAAATAAATCCTCCAACTCTTATACTCCTTCTCCTTGATCCAAAACCTTTTTCCCAATGATCATGCCATGTGTATAGATCAATATAGTATTTTCTTACAAAAATAATTTGGCCAAAAAGTATTTTAAAAAATTAGTTTTCCAAAAACCCCTGGATTGAGGTTTGCACTGCAAATACTTAATTAAGGGCAGTAAAAATATTTCAAAAGGTATATTTGAAACCTATTAGATATAGGATAACCAGAAACCATGAAAATATAATTTTAAAAGTTATTTTCCTATTTTATCTAAAGGCTTTTTCTTAAGGCCAGAAATGGTCTTAAATAGGTTAAAATTATTTTTAAGCTTTAAAAATATTTGAGAAAAATCAGGGAAACTCAGTGGACACATATTTTCCATATATATGAGTTTCAACACATGGTCATGATCAAAATATTGGATAAAACCTCCCAAAACCATTTCTGCTCATTTCAAGGATTTGAAAATTTTCTACAGGAAATATTTTCATAAAAATCCAAGAAAATTCTAGAATGTCACATATGACATGTTTGATGATCTTGCCAAGTATCATGTCATGGAGAATAGTATAACCCCATCAAACCCTCTCAAAACTATTAGTGTCCTTTTTCAAGTTTGAACAGCTTTGCACTGTCAAACATGTCCAAATGCTCTCAAACTTGGTGCACACTCTAAAATGGTTTAGTAATGCATCTAGACTAAATGGCACAAGTTGGAGAGAATTTTATATTGATCAAAGTACCCCAAAACCCTCTTTGACCAGAATCAAATTTGAACAAGTTTGTACTGCCAACTTTTTCTCCTTGACCCTAAATTTTGTGAGCATGTTCACATCCTCAAATGATGACACTACACCAAGTGGTGCATCAAGGAGAATTGATTTGCATGACTAAATCTTGGTAAAACCATTTCTGTTGATTTCTAGGGTTTACCAAAGTTACATTGGCCACTTTGCCCAAATAAACTCCAAATTGGTGGAAGACCCTAATTACATGTGCCATTTCACCCTGTGGAGCCTCATACCAAATGGAGTTCATTTTCTTACCCAAACAAAAATCAAACACCTTCTGCCATTTTTCCAAAATCATCATTTTGACCTCTTCCACTAATCTCCTTGAGCTCAACTTTTTACCACAGCTCCTCCTAGTCCTCTCCTACCTCCAGTAACTCTCCCCTAGCCATTGCTCAATGATTGAGGGGTAAAATACCCCCATTTACCTCCCTGGACAGCCCCTCTCTCCCTCTTCTTCTACCTCTCTCCTCTCCTACTGGCTCACCAGGGCACCCAAGGCCACCACCCATTTGTTTACTCCACCCCTGACCCCCTAGACACTAGTTGCCACGCCCTGTGCGCCAAAAAGATGCCAATGCCAGCCATATGCGTGCTCTGGAGCACGCAACAGTGCACCAGGGCACTGTAGCCGCGTCCTGCCCGAGGCTTCTGACCACCTAGGGCCTCCCCCTTGTGTCCCCCGAGGCCGCCTCGGCGTCCGGGACATGCAAGATGGTCGGCCCCCTCCTCCTTCTCTCTCCGGCGACCTCTGACACGCGTGCCCAAGCGCCGCTCGCGTCCGCCAGTCGCCACACTCGTGCGGGACCTCCTCGAGCTCGCTGTCCTTCTCCTCTCCCCTAAGAGGGCCATGGACCACGCCCACGAGCATCCTAGGCACGCACCAGAGCGCCCGTTTGGCCTCTGGCGATGCCCGCGCCGCGGCCGTGAGCTGCGTCCATGGTGCACCATCGCCTCGCCGTATAAAGCCGCCCGAGGCCTCTCTCTGGAGCCCCTTCGCCCTCTCTCCCTCCCGTACGTCGCCCGGACCCCTCTCCTCCTCTCCAGAGCCGCTTCGTCCCTTCCCGTGGCCGGAGCCGAGCCGCCGTCCATCCCCAAAATTCGCGTCGTCCCGAACCTCTCCTTCCCCTTGAACCATGCCATAGGACCCCCATGGCCCCAAGGAGCCTCACCCGCACATCTTTCCTTCCTCCCCATGCCTGCCTCGCCATGCACGGATCTCACCGCCGGCCTCGTCCGCTGCGGCCAGCACCCTGCTCGACCCGGTGCTCCTAGGCGACCGTGCCACCCACCGTTGGACGCGGCCGGGTCCCCTGAGCACGCCGGTGGGCAGAGCGTCGCCGGAGATGCTCTATAGCCCCCGCAATCGCCGCCCGGAGCCATTCCTCCCCGCGGTCGGAGGGCGCGCAGGAGGTTGAAGAGGGCCTGCTGTTGGGCCCCGCGCGTCAGCGACCCTGCGGGCGGGCCCCACCGTTTAAGTGGAAACGGCTTCGGCTGGATCCGCCTCCCCTACGCGAAGGCGCACTCCCGCGAAGCCGTCTTCGACGTCACCCCCCTGTCGCCAGCGCAGCTGAGCCGCTGGGCCAGCCCACGGCTATCTCTCGTCGGTGCGCTGGATAAGGGTAAAACCCTTTCCTTTTCCTTTTTCTTTTCTGTAAATTTGTAAAATCCACAAATAAGTCAAACAAACTCCAAATTTGATGATTCAAATTTCCACAGACTCCATAAATCAAGTGCTATTTAATAGGCCACAGTGGACATTTTTGTTGTCCTTGTTTTTCACTGACCCTTTCAAAAAGGTCATTTATCCACATAAGTCCACTTCAAAAATCCATATTATATTCATTTCAACTCCAAATCCAGTGAAACCAATTTCTATATGTTTCTAAAATCATGCCTGAATTAATGGGTACTTTTACTCATTTTTATAAAATGGCATTCTATGGACAACTTGTGGATCCATCAAATCCATTGATTCCATCATATTGAAATTTTTAGAAGTATCCATTGATCCACTTCCAATGAAATCACCTTGGTCATTCCTCATATGATCAGAGGTATCCTAGAAAAGTCCAACTCACATTTTTAGAGCACTTTTACTTTTGCCTTGTTGTGTTGCTTATTGTGTTTGTTTCCGACGTTAGTTGACGAAGTAGACGGAGTACTTGAAGAAGGGACCAGAAGATTTCAAGACTTTGATGAACCAGGCAAGCAGCCCTTTGACCATGTATGAAACCATTTTTATGCATGTCATATAACACTTTATTAGTGTTGCTTCGAAATCATGATGAGATGGTAACCACTCTGGTGGGTTGCCTTCGTTACTTCCTCGTTGATACCTGCATTATGCATGAACCTACCTACTTGTGAGGGTTATGCCGGTGGAAGTAGATAGGATGCCAAAGTAGTGCTACGCAAAAAGGGACGGGGATATGCATGGTGATGGAGGCAAATATTTTCAAAGTACTTTTTCGAAAACCCCGTCGGGTGCCACTTATGCCCAAGGGAGACAATGAGTTGGGTAACCACTTGATGACGAAGTGGTGTACCGAGGCAAGTGTGTGTGTTGTTTCCGAAAACGGATTAGATTTAAGATTTGTCGATTGTCCCAACCTTACATGCGCAACCACTCTACCCTTATATGGGAAAGGGCATTATTGATTACCTAGGTCGATACTAGCTTGGAGCCCGCATTACTAGTGACGGGGGAGAGTTGGTGCTCTCTCTCGGGATGGGGTCGTGCCAGGTAGGGCGGCCATGACTGTTTTCACAGGGCACCGGATACACCGTTGTGTCCCCTCTCGGATGTTACGATCTCGAGCGAGCCTCGTATGATGTACATCGTGAGGATACGGAACAACGAGTGGACTCCTTGTTAGTGTCGTCTAGGGAAAGATAGTGATCGGGTGCTTACCCCGGGTACTTGAGGTATCGCGGGCCGTGGATGACACGGAAGTTCCCCGGATCTTGTGGGTAAAGTGTGCAACCTCTGCAGAGTGTAAAACTATCCGAATAGCCGTGTCCACGGTCAAGGACAGTTGGGTGGTGCTGCTTAAACTACGTCCACATGTTTACAAACCAGTGTGTGTGTTTGGATAAGTGGGAAGAACTACTTGGGTCAAGCCAAGGACTTGACATGGTTGAGTTGGGTTGGTGCCCAGTCTATTTATGTTGATATCTGTAACCTGTCCTCATGGTTACTCGAATTCTCCTGATGCATGTCTTACAAGTTGCTGAACATGTCATTGCACTCAAAACTAGCTTTCCGCAAAAATTTACCTATATCATGCATTGTTGTATCTTGAGCCAAAACATGGGTTGCTTGCGAGTACATTCAAAGTACTCATTGGCTTGCCACTGGTTATTTTATTGGCCAGGCATAAAAGAACAGGATATGATGAAGAATACTTCGGTGACGAACATGCGAGCTAGGACGCTTCCCAGTCAGAATGCCTGTAGGGTTAAGGCAAATGGCATGGGTCCAAGTTATCGACGAAGATTTCCACTGCAATACTCAAGACTTGACCATAATTGTCCTACTTGTGTAATACGGTATGTATGGATGTAAGACTCTTGTTATTCAGCTTCTGTGTGTTCAGTGAGCATTGATCTCTGGGATCACTGTACACGTGCATTCGGTGCTCACGACTTATGAGTCGGGGTCCCCACAGAGCTGGTATCAGAGCCATCCTGACTGTAGGAAGCCTTAGTTAGCACGGTCGTTAGTTAGGGTAAAACTATTTCTAAAACTACTACTAGTTTTCAAAACTATCTATACTTCTCTTCCCTTCTCAGTTTTTCGAAAACTAAGGTATACTTTCCTTATTGATCTCTTCCCCTTCAAAACCTTTGGTCGCTAGAACCCTTATGCCCCTGACCACTAGGTTCCTTGTAATCCTCGTGGATAACCTAGAAGGAAGATGCCTTGCCAGACATTCACCCACATCTCCTGAACACAAGATTGACGACATCACAACAAGACGATACCAACAGAAGATACATCCTTGAGGGATGAGGACCTGAAGGCCAGGAGATGGTGACACCCTTGACACTGCCCCAAGATGATGCAACCTTAGATTACGACGATCAGGGCATAGGATATGCAAGATCATGATATAAATCGCTAATAGGGAAACCCTGTCACTACCGTTGTTGTATCGGCGACCACCGGTGGATGAGGACCTAGCCATTTGGTCCGCCTCAGTGAGCAGGAAAACGGTTCTCTTCATCCCCTGCTCTTGGTGACGATATTGTCAACAATGTGTTCGACGGATTGGACCTCTATTATGCCTTGTTAATGTCATTGCATAAAGGATGGCCACCTGGAACCGCCGACACCTTAAAAAGGCAAAAGCGATCATCATGATTAAGAGGACAAGAGAAGACCAAGTCAAATACGAGCTACGAGGAGCCACCTTCACCCCATCATCTCATCAGGCGAGAAGTGTTGAAGATTCTTCAGGCCAAGCCGGATCATTTCATCGAACAACTACAAAAGATGTAGCAACACCTGAGGAAAAATTCAGAAGACTGCACGAGGCTCAAGGCACGACTGCTGAGTCCGAGAACCCCTAGGGTAGGATGAGTCATGTACCCCCTATGCGCAGTCGAGTCCATATGATGGTTCGAATAGAACCATGACTGTGTGTTGCTTGTTTTTATTTGTTTGTGTTTTGATATCAGTCACCCTTTTGCCCTAGGCAACAAGTACACGACTATATCAGTTGCCTTATTTTGTTGTTCATGTTTGGCCCTTTTTGGCACTTGTTTGTTGCACCTGCACTATAGAACCCCCTTTAGGCATTCCCCTCCTCTATGCTACTTTTCCCTCTCATCTCTCTCATCAACTAAAGACCGGCAAGACAAGGTACACCAAGAATTCCACCTCGGCAGCCAACTAGCACTGAAGACTTTTTGTTGCAGCCTCCTCGACCAAGTGAAACGCCGTAGAGTTATGTTTAACCCTCCAGACTAGAAACCCATTCCTGGACCCTTCGAGACTTCACGAGACACCCAGCTCGAGTCCTCAACCATGTGCTTAACCCATGGAATTGCAAGAGAACCAGTTAAGCCTCTGTAGACCTTGCACAACACTAGGTTCATTATGGAACTAGTGGACATAGTGAACGAGCACATTATCATCCTAATATAGCACCAGAACTGACGATGCCATAGGAAAGACCAGTTTAAGGATATAGGAATAGAGGACAAATGACTTGATGAGTTCATATCAATAACTTTGAGGAATCATCTGAGACTACTTGGTGGATTATGAGGCTTTGATGTTGGCAGATGAACTTGGTGGAATCATGATTATAGGGTAGCATAGCTTTCCCCTGGATAAATTGGATTTTGTAGGACAATTAGATCGCAAGCTGAATTCTTGGAAATATAAGGTTTTGACTTAGCCAGGGGATATTGATAGAAGATAGTTGACATTACGAAAATGACTTGGGGGAATAGATAGGAATCCTCGTTGGACATGAGATTTGGATTCAATAGGTTATCCTAGTGGAGTATGGATGCAGAGTAAGTCTACATGGTTCGGAGTAAATTGGATTTAGACTGATAATCTCGATTATGATACCATGTTTCTTGGCGGACAATAAACTAGGAGATTGGATTAATTGTCAGAGTTTATCTAGGGATATGTATGAGCTGATCTTGGAGTTTACCTGATCATGATAATGGGAATTGTTGGACTGACTATAGTAGAGACAGCCCTTTCAAGTATTTGGGGAATTACATGGACTTTAGGAGATCATGTGGGACACCATAGACATTGGATTTGTAGAATTAATGGATTATGTAGTGATTGATGGAAGCTAATGGGCTGTTGGTTGACTCATAGGAAGGAAACAAGATTTTGGAGTGGCTTACGACGTGTTTCCATAGGATAGAGATGCTTTATCATGGACCTCGGATCAATAGACTGAGCACTTGGATTGTGATGATTAAATTCGAGCTTGGCAGCTTATATGCTCTACCCATGGATTTTTAGGGGTAGCCATACATATGAGTTTGGGGATCGTAGACATATATGATATTGTTAGACCTCCTCTAGAGAGTCATGAGGATATGAATAACATGAGTGATGATTGGAGTTGACCTATATGAATGATGCTATCGGCGATATGATGTGATTTGTTTAAAGGACTAGATAGAACAATTGGCATCTCAGAAACTGTGCTCAAGGATAAGATGATAAACGTTCACTCGCACACTAGAATCCTTGAAACCCTTGAGCCCCACCTAGCCACGATATGGTAGGAATCACAACCACGGGCTTTGGCTCTAGGACGAGGAAATCTTGGCCGATACCCCAACCTATATCCTATGTACCCCGTGGGCAAGTCTTCACGGAGTACTCGGACAAGTTAGTTGCCATCTTTCTTGGGTGATATACTTGTCTACCCGAAGATGGAAGAAGAATTTTTGAGCTGATCAAGGAACATCCGAAGATCGCCATGTCCAGGAGGAAGAACTACACCAACCACCATCGTCAAGAAGTAAACCTCCGCATCGAAGACCAGGCATATTTGCAAGCCACTTCTCTCAAGGGAACCAAGCATTTTCATGACAAGGAAACCCACGCCAAGATTCATCGGCCCTCTTTGAGATCACTCCAAGATTCAACAACCCCCTCCCTCTGAGATCACCGCAAGACGAAGAGAAGATGGCTACCAGCTGGAGTTACCACCTGAGTTACCCACTGTGCATAGCGTTTTCCACGCGACACACCCCCGGAAGTATTTTCTACCTCCTAGCTAGCCCGATCACTAAGACATCAACCACCGAGCCATCGACTTCCAGCCCAATATGACTTATGTGAGAAACCCATCAGCAACCTGGATCAAGAAGAACGTCATACGCGAAGCCACACCCTCAAGCACTCCAAGGATACAATGGAGCACTACACGGAAGCAGAAGCAACATGAGGACTTGAAGACTACCCCAGATCCAAGTTTCTGTATCCCTTTCCGCGCCTAGTCTAGGAATCTCGGGGACGAGATTCTTGTAAGGGGGGTAGGTCTGTCACACCTTGATTTTCATGCCACAACACTTAAGCTAATAGATCATGATAAAATGTGGTTTGACAAAAACTTTTGAGTGTTTTGGACTTTGCTTGATTTGATTTTTGTGTGTTGTTTGCAAGTGCTCCAAAAATCAAATAAATCCTCCAACTCTTATACACCTTCTCCTTGATCCATAACCTTTTTCCCAATGATCATGCCATGTGTATAGAGCAATATAGTATTTTCTTACAAAAAAAATTGGCCAAAAAGTATTTTCAAAAATTAGTTTTCCAAAAACGCCTAGATTGAGGTTTGCACTGCAAATACTTAATTAAGGGCAGTAAAAATATTTCAAAAGGTATATTTGAAACCTATTAGATATAGGATAACCAGAAACCACAAAAATATAATTTTAAAAGTTATTTTCCTATTTTATCTAAAGGCTTTTTCTTAAGGCCAGAAATGGTCTTAAATAGGTTAAAATTATTTTTAAGCTTTAAAAATATTTGAGAAAAATCAGGGAAACTCAGTGGACACGTATTTTCCATATATATGAGTTTCAACACATTGTCATGATCAAAATATTGGACAAAACCTCCCAAAACCATTTCTGCTCATTTCAAGGATTTGAAATATTTCTACAGGAAATATTTTCATAAAAATCCAAGAAAATTCTAGAATGTCACATATGACATGTTTGATGATCTTGCCAAGTCTCATGTCATGGAGAATTGTATAACCCCATCAAACCCTCTCAAAACCATCAGTGTCCTTTTTCAAGTTTGAACAGCTTTGCACTGTCAAACATGTCCAAATGCTCTCAAAATTGGTGCACACTCTCAAATGGTTTAGTAATGCATCTAGACCAAATGGCACAAGTTGGAGAGAATTTTATATTGATCAAAGTACCCCAAAACCCTCTTTGACCAGAATCAAATTTGAACAAGTTTGTACTGCCAACTTTTTCTCCTTGACCCTAACTTTTGTGAGCATGTTCAAATCCTCAAATGATGACACTACACCAAGTGGTGCATCAAGGAGAATTGATTTGCATGACTAAATCTTGTTAAAACCATTTCTGTTGATTTCTAGGGTTTACCAAAGTTACATTGGCCACTTTGCCCAAATGAACTCCACATTGGTGGAAGACCCTAATTACATGTGCCATTTCACCCTGTGGAGCCTCATACCAAATGGAGTTCATTTGGTTACCCAAACAAACATCAAACACCTTCTGCCATTTTTCCAAAATCATCATTTTGACCTCTTCCACTAATCTCCTTGAGCTCAACTTTTTACCACAGCTCCTCCTAGACCTCTCCTACCTCCAGTGACTCTCCCTGGCCATTGATCAATGATTGAGGGGTAAAATACCCCCATTTACCTCCCTGGACAACCCGTCTCTCCCTCTTCTTCTACCTCTCTCCTCTCCTACTGGCTCGCCAGGGCACCCAAGGCCACCACCCATTTGTTTACTCCTCCCTTGACCCCCTAGACACTAGTGGCCACGCCCTGGGCGCCAAAAACATGCCAATGCCAGCCATATGCGTGCTCTGGAGCACGCTACAGTGCACCAGGGCACTGTAGCCGCGTCCTGCCCGAGGCTTCTGACCACCTAGGGCCTCCCCCTTGTGTCCCCCGAGGCCGCCTCGGCGTCCGGGACAAGCAAGACGGTCGGCCCCCTCCTCCTTCTCTCTCCGGCGACCTGTGACACGCGTGCCCGAGCGCCGCTCGCGTCCGCTAGTCGCCGCACTCATGCGGGACCTCCTCGAGCTCGCTCTCCTTCTCCTCTCCCCTAAGAGGGCCATGGACCACGCCCACGAGCACCCCAGGCACGCACCAGGGGGCCCGTTTGGCCTCTGGCAATGCCCGGGCCGCGGCCGTGAGCTGCATCCATGGTGCACCATCGCCTCGCCGTATAAAGCCGCCCGGGGCCTCTCTTTGGAGCCCCTTCGCCCTCTCTCCCTCTCCTACGTCGCCCGGACCCCTCTCCTCCTCTCCAGAGCCGCTCCGTCGCTTCCCGTGGCCGGAGCCGAGCCGCCATCCATCCCCAAAATTCGCGTCCTCCCGAACGTCTCCTTCCCCTTGAACCATGCCATAGGACCCCCATGTCCCCAAGGAGCCTCACCCGCACATCTTTCCTTCCTCCCCATGCCTGCCTCGCCGTGCCCGAATCTCACCGCCGGCCTCGTCTGCTGCGGCCAGCACCCTGCTCGACCCGGTGCTCCTAGGCGACCGTGCCACCCACCGCTGGACGTGGCCGGGTCCCCTGAGCATGCCGGTGGGCAGAGCGTCGCCGAAGATGCTCTGTAGCCCCGGCAATCGCTGCCGGGAGCCGTTCCTCCCCGCGGTCGGAGCGCGCGCAGGAGGTTGAAGACGGCCTGCTGTTGGGCCCCGCGCGTCAGCGACCCTGCGGGCGGGCCCCACTGTTTAAGTAGAAACGGCTTTGGCCGGATCCGCCTCCCCTGCGCGAAGGTGCACTCCCGTGAAGCCGTCTTCGACGTCACCCCCCTGTCGCCAGCGCAGCTGAGCCGCTGGGCCGGCCCACGGCTATCTCTCGCCGGTGCGCTGGATAAGGGTAAAACCCTTTCCTTTTGCTTTTTCTTTTCTGTAAATTTGTAAAATCCACAAATAAGTCAAACAAACTCCAAATTTGATGATTCAAATTTCCACAGACTCCATAAATCAAGTGCTATTTAATAGGCCACAGTGGACATTTTTGTTGTCCTTGTTTTTCACTGACCCTTTCAAAAAGGTCATTTATCCACATAAGTCCACTTCAAAAATCCATATTATATTCATTTCAACTCCAAATCCAGTGAAACCAATTTCTATATGTTTCTAAAATCATGCCTGAATTAATGGGTACTTTTACTCATTTTTATAAAATGGCATTGTATGGACAACTTGTGGATCCATCAAATCCATTGATTCCATCATATTGAAATTTTTAGAAGTATCCATTGATCCACTTCCAATGAAATCACCTTGGTCATTCCTCATATGATCAGAGGTATCCTAGAAAAGTCCAACTCACATTTTTAGAGCACTTTTACTTTTGCCTTGTTGTGTTGCTTATTGTGTTTGTTTCCGACGTTAGTTGACGAAGTAGACGGAGTACTTGAAGAAGGGACCAGAAGATTTCAAGACTTTGATGAACCAGGCAAGCAGCCCTTTGACCATGTCTATGAAACCATTTTTATGCATGTCATATAACACTTTATTAGTGTTGCTTCGGAATCATGATGAGATGGTAACCACTCTGGTGGGTTGCCTTCGTTACTTCCTCGTTGATACCTGCATTATGCATGACCCTACCTACTTGTGAGGGTTATGCCGGTGGAAGTAGATAGGATGCCAAAGTAGTGCTACGCAAAAAGGGACGGGGATATGCATGGTGATGGAGGCAAATATTTTCAAAGGACTTTTTTGAAAACCCCGTCGGGTGCCACTTATGCCCAAGGGAGACAATGAGTTGGGTAACCACTTGATGACGAAGTGGTGTACCGAGGCAAGTGTGTGTGTTGTTTTCGAAAACGGATTAGATTTAAGATTTGTCGATTGTCCCAACCTTACATGCGCAACCACTCTACCCTTATATGGGAAAGGGCATTATTGATTACCTAGGTCGATACTAGCTTGGAGCCCGCATTACTAGTGACGGGGGAGAGTTGGTGCTCTCTATCGGGATGGGGTCGTGCCAGGTAGGGCGGCCATGACTGTTTTCACAGGGCACCGGATACACCGTTGTGTCCCCTCTCGGATGTTACGATCTCGAGCGAGCCTCGTATGATGTACATCGTGAGGATACGGAACAACGAGTGGACTCCTTGTTAGTGTCGTCTAGGGAAAGATAGTGATCGGGTGCTTACCCCGGGTACTTGAGGTATCGCGGGTCGTGGATGACACGGAAGTTCCCCGGATCTTGTGGGTAAAGTGTGCAACCTCTGCAGAGTGTAAAACTATTCGAATAGCCGTGTCCACGGTCAAGGACAGTTGGGTGGTGCTGCTTAAACTACGTCCACATGTTTACAAACCAGTGTGTGTGTTTGGATAAGTGGGAAGAACTACTTGGGTCAAGTCAAGGACTTGACATGGTTGACTTGGGTTGGTGCCCACTCTATTTATGTTGATATCTGTAACCTGTCCTCATGGTTACTCGAATTCTCCTGATGCATGTCTTACAAGTTGCTGAACATGTCATTGCACTCAAAACTAGCTTTCCGCAAAAATTTACCTATATCATGCATTGTTGTATCTTGAGCCAAAACATGGGTTGCTTGCGAGTACATTCAAAGTACTCATTGGCTTGCCACTGGTTATTTTATTGGCCAGGCATAAAAGAACAAGATATGATGAAGAATACTTCGGTGACGAACATGCGAGCTAGGACGCTTCCCAGTCAGAATGCCTGTAGGGTTAAGGCAAATGGCATGGGTCCAAGTTATCGACGAAGATTTCCACTTCAATACTCAAGACTTGACCATAATGGTCCTACTTGTGTAATACGGTATGTATGGATGTAAGACTCTTGTTATTCAGCTTCTGTGTGTTCAGTGAGCATTGATCTCTGGGATCACTGTACACGTGCATTCGGTGATCACGACTTATGAGTCGGGGTCCCCACAGAACGTGACCAGATCACATTTTGCACGAGAAATTACACACCATGTTTCATTGACATGTGGTCCCGTTCCAACATATCAGTGAGAAGACGGCGAGTAGTAGGAGTATTTCCGAATGGACGTGTAGGCCGGGGCGCCTCTTCATGAACCGTGGCAAACTCGCAACCGCCCACCGACTCTTCGCCTTTCCCTCTCGATTTGGAACTGTTGTCGCACGCTCTTCCTCTCCCTCCTCCATTTTCCTTCAGCCCTTCACCCTTTCTTCTGCCATTGTTCGATCGTCTTCTCCATGGAGGGAACAGGCCGGAAATGACCCCGTTATTCTTGCCCCGATCTGAAAGATGACCTGGTGGAGGAACTCACTGATCGGTGTGACGTCATCACCTCGGCTAGCATGGCAGGTTCGTTCAAGCCCATTCTCGACTCAACTAATAACATCATTACAAGGAACCCAAGAGTCAAGGAGCGGTTTGATCTCCGCTATCTTCTTCGCCGTGACCCTGATGACTGGCACCGGCACGACGGAGGCCTCGCCCTGTGCAAGTTGTTGCCGCTTGATAATGATACGTATGATGTTAAGATGCCATCGCTTGAGGGCAAGGCTTGGGCAGGCGCAAATGGAGATTGGGTTGTTTATATTGTGTACAACTGCGTGTGGGAACTTGTAAATGTGTACACTCGTCACCGGGTTCCACTTCCAAAAAACTCAGACTGCCCAGAGGTTGAGCACACCGGTATTCTATGCACGTTCAAATACGATCATGGTGACTGTCTTCTATGGAAGATAGCAATTTGTCGAGTTCCCAACCACTCTTGGAATTACAACAACTATGAAGTTGTTGCTATCTTCGACAAGCTTGTTGCCGTCCTTGATGGTTTGACTCGATGGATATTGCTCAAAAATCAGTTTCTGTACACGGATGAGTACTGTGATGCAATTCAATACGAGGGCCTTGTGTTTGCTGCCACCACTCGTGGCACTGTTTTTGCATGGGATCCTTGTAGTTTTGGTACGGTTGTCTTCCACCGTAATTATAATTGCTTCATCCACATGCATGCGGGTTAGCAAGTTTCCCTTTACTAATTAACCTTCTTCTTGTGCTTCCATGGTCCTGTGAACATCCCACCACCTATACTTGAAAAATTTTATAACCAAGGGGGAGATGACGATGGTGATGATCACGAGCATGAGGACGAGTAGCGCCCATATACTCTATGGCGCCTGGCAACTAATTCCGATGGATCACCTCTTCTTGTGTGTATACAGCCCACTGATGATGTTACTGCTAAGGAAGCACATGTCTCCCATGGTCGCACTCTCCGGACCTATTCCTACACCCATTACATGGTATTCGGGATGGATACTAGTGTGCTAGCGCCAACTCCTTCTCCCTAATACAGAATTTATAGTCTTGGAGAAAACTCGCTCTTCCTTGGACAAAACTATCCGATGATGGTGAAAGGCGATCCAACTGCTATTGACACATTTATGAGAAGCAACTGTGTCTATACCTCGGACATTTGGGTGGTTCCCTACCCTGGTACTGATATAGTAGGCCACATCAGCCTGGATGATCAGTCCTGCGTTGGTCTCCAGATCGACAATGGATGGCCCGTCCCAGAGAATCACTTGTGGTTCAAAGCAAGCTTTTCCAACACCGAGGAATGGTTGAGTTGAAGTTCATTTCAATGCTTGTTATTTGTTGTGTGGTGAAAACTTTAGTATTTATAATGTATCCTCGTTGTCGATGTGGGTTGATGACCTGTTGTATGTAATATAATGATATGCTTGTGATAAACTTACTAAATTTATGAATGGCTTTCGAGTCGCTTCTCTGAGTGAGTGGTGCGACGAGGCAAAAAAATATTTTCCGAATACATAATTGTACGTGCATTGCAATAGGTTATTGGATGAGGCCAATCAACAATAGTAGTACACTATTTGTACTCCCTCCGTCTAGGTGAGTAAGTCACCTTACGAAAATTAGATTTTCCCAAAATGTGTAGGAGTCCTTCATTAACTTTCCATCTCGATGCCCGCCATGCCTTGTTTGCCAGCGAGCGCTTCCACATCTGGCTCATTGTCTCCCGTGGAAACCCCTTTCCTCCCTTTTTTTGCTCGAGAAAGGACCAATGGATGCAGCACGTCCATGCGGTTATTAGGAAAGAAATAAAAGCGCTTTGCATGCTATTAATTACGATGGCCTGCATGGGTAGCTAAGCTTCACATGCTTCGCATGTCGGACGGGTGTTTTTACTGTAGCCATATGTTAATGTGTTCGCTGTACGTAACTAGCACCTCGAATCCTCGATACTAGTACTATATAGTAGGAGTAAGTAGTAGGAGTAGTAGGGTGGCATGGGCCAGAACAAGCATTCACGTCAAGGAGTATGGCACAAGCCACCACCACGACATCCATCTGACACCATATTATTTCTTGGAGTCCGTGCTAGAGCAATCTCTTCAACCTCGTCGTTTCTCTATCTTCAACCATCGTGCAGCGGGCGAGGTGGGGGTTTGCCGATAGTCGGTTTCCTTAATTGCGGTCCCACTTGTAAGGCCAACTCCAATGCACGACCCCAAACGGACCTCCGTTTCGCACGAACTCCAATGATAATTTTGACTAGAAAAGCAAGACCAAAGAAAACAAGAACCGCAAGAATACATTTTACTACTCCTGTAAGTTGGATTAGTGCCTTCTCGATGCATTCATTGTTGATCTGAGGAGGCTCGATCTTGCGTGCTTCTTTCTTCTTCGAGTGTAAAGAAGTAGAGTTGCTTCCTCGCATGTCTAGCCTCTATTCTAGTAGGAGTATCAACAAGTGCACTAATCTCATCTCTAGCCTCTGTGCTACTAGCTAAAAGTGATAGAACATCTACTAAATTGCGCTCTATCAATATATGGATGTACTCTTCTTCCCAATACAAAAACTTGCATCCATTCTACTCCCTCCGTTGCACAATACATGCCTTCTATTTGTCAAAAAATATATGTATCTAGACATGTCTTAGTATATAGGTACATCCATTTCTAGACAAATGGAAGTCAAGTATTTTGGAACAGAGGGAGTACACAATAAAAATTTGAAGTTAGCACAACTAGTCTAATCGGAGAGCAGAACCGAAGATTTGGTCGGGTTCTTCCTCCTTTTGCCGACATGTGGGACATCCAGCATCCAGGTCATGTCATGAAAGAAAATAGAGTGGTAGTTGAAGTCACGAGATGTGCATCATGGGTTAAACTGTAAATAGAATCTTACTACTATTGAGTAACTCCAAAAGCGGCCACCGAAGATCTTTACTGTATTTGTTTTCATCACCAGCACGTCGAGGTGAAAGATGTGCAGGTTCAGTGGGTCCTCTTGCGTTTTCACTGACATGTGGGGCCACATGTGAGCAAACAGACGATGGGCTCCGTGCGTCCGCTGGCTGGCTGAGAAGAGAGATAGAGGAGGGCTGAGCATGGACTGCAGGAAATTTGTTCTACGTACCTCGATATAGGCTTGATATAGTGGGGTGGCATGGGCCATAACTAGCATTCATGTCTAGCAGTACGGCACACGCCACCCACACGAGTCCTATCTGACACCAATCTTCTTGGAGTCCATGCTACAGCCATCTCTTCTCCCTCCTGTTTTCTCAGCCATCGCGCGGTGGGCGGGGTGGGGGTTTGCCGATAGTCGGTTTGCTCAACTGCGGTCCCACTTGTAAGTGAAAATGCAACACCGCATGCATTCCTGCTTGAGCGGCGTGCCGGACCAACCATGTGGGGGTGCGACGCAAACACGGCAGGCTTTTCCTTTTGAACTTGTAACTTGTAAAATTTGGTTCTGCTCCATGGCGCGGCCGATAGATAGAAAATAACGATTTTGCCTATAGTAATGAGAAGTTTGGTTCTGGCACTGTTCATGCATGGAGTACGTACGAAAATTATGAAGTTGATGCGAAAGGTAAGATAATTACTATAGTATCATATACTACTACATGGATTTGACGGAAAGATAAAAATACATATGGATCCATCAACGACATCCTCATGCCCTAGTGCGCCGGGTCACCAACCGACGTGTGAGGAGCAGCGGCGTTGGCGGTGAGCTCAACGTGCTTCTGAACAGTGCCTTCTAAGGTTGCTCTGCGGTCCAAGAAGACCAGCGTCCTATCGTCCTCCTCTTGGATGTAGTAGTCCTTGTGGACAATTTGCGCGTAGACATGGGTGATTATGTCGATGGTGTCTTGCTGCGCCAGGCGCTGCGCTGCGAGCGCGACCTCGAGGTGGACATTCTCCGGCGCGACAGCGAGCAGTCGCAGGGCCACCAGTGCGTCGAAGAGGTTGTCACCATAGTGGCTGTTGAGGGTGGCGGGCATCACAGAGCCAAGGATCATCATCTTCTAAAGTGCGCATCTGATCTTGAATGTCTTCACAAAGATCTGCATACCACCACGGGGATGCCTCCCGAATCCTTGCCCCATGGGGGTAGTGGACTCAAGGGTGACCCGCTCCGTAGGTGTGGGGCGAGCTGCCACGGCAAGGGTTTTGCCGGGTTTGCGAAAACCGGCTCCCGGCAAGGATCTTGCCGGGGGGCCTGCTTCGTCCCCTTCGATCTTTGTGGCCTTGGTCTTGGCGTCGTTCTGCTTCTCTCGTTCTTCGGCCTTACTGTAACACCCCGGATGTAACTTGCCATATTTGTACTCCAACTCTTGCCATTTTCGGCACTAAGTTATGATATTCCCTCCGTGGTTGGGTTCTTCTTTGTTTTGCATTTTGTTCATGTCATGCATTTCATATCATGTCATCATGTGCATCGCATTTGCATACATGTTCGTCTCATGCATTTGAGCATTTTCCCCGTTGTCCGTTTTGCAATCCGGCGCTCCTACATCCTCCGGCGCCCCCTTTTACCTATTTTCGTGTGCGGGTGTTAAACGGTCTCGAAATGGAACGAGGTTTGACATGTGGCCTTGGTCTACTAGCGATAGACCGCCTGTCAAGTTTCGTACCATTTGGACTTCGTTTGATACTCCAACGGTTAACCGAGGGACCGAAAAGGCCTCTTTTGTGTTGCAGCCCAACATCCCTCCAAAGTAGTCCAAAACCCACCTAAACCTGTCCCATCACCTAGGCCGTTCGATCACGATCACGTGGCCGAAAACCTTGCTCAATTTGGAGCTTCCTAGCCCCTCCTACCTATAAAAACACCACCTTCCCCGAAATTTCGGATCAATCCACCCTAACCCTAGCTCCCCGCTCCTCTCCCCGCGCCGGACACGTCCGGACGGCGCCGGACGCGTTCGCCGCCGCGCCCGCAGCCAACCAGGGGCTGCCACATGGGCAGCCCGCGCCCACTTCGCCGTCCTCCACCGCCGCGGCCCGCGGAGCCCGCGGCCAGCCCGTGCCGGGCCGTGCCGGGCCCAGCCGCCGCTGACCGAGCCCGCGACCGCCGCCGCCTCCCGCGTCTCCCGGCTGCTGCCTTCGTCCGCCTCGACACCGGTGCCGCCGCCGCCCCGGTCGCCGACCGTGTCCGGCACCGTCCTCCTCCTCCTCCGGCGCCCTGCTTCTCCGGCGAACTCCGGCGACCACGCGATCCGGATCTCAGATCCAAACCACCGAAGGTTGACTTTCCCCGAGCCCCGAAATCTCTCTGTCATTTTCTGTCAGTATATTGTTGCATGTTCATCGCATCATAACTTTGCATCCGTGGATCCGTTTTGGGCGTATAGCATATCGAATTGTTCGCCTCGATGATTACATCATTTCCTCTCATTGCTTCATTTTCATTTGAGCTCATATTGGTGCCCGAAATGCTGTTGGAAGAGGGCTATGTGATGTTAGTTTCAGATCTGTTTCAGTAAATGCACTTTTGTCATTTTTGCCATGATTAATGTGTGCATCCTATGAATTTGAGCCCTACATGTGTTTTGAAATATGCCATGCCATATTTACAGGGGTTTATGCCATGTATTTTTGTGATCTCTGTGGTGACTAGCACAAGCATGCAAACAAGGGATCATATTGTTGCCGATTTCAGGGACTTAGTAATTTCACTAAGTCCTGTCCTGCTGTTATTTTTATGCCATGTGTTCATGTTGTTACAGAGAGTTCTATGCCCATTTTGAGCATGATCATTAAGGGTGTTTTGAACATATGGATGTGCTATATCCATCCATGTCTTTGTTTGTAATTATCGTGTGCCATAGCCTGAGTCAATCGAGCTCTACTTTTGCTATAAAATGTTACTAGCAGATTGTTTACATGTTATTCGATTTTGCCAAGCCTGTTGTAGTTGATCTTTGCATGCTATGATGTTGTTCTTGCAATGTCTAGCTTTTATGCCATGTCTTCTTGATGGTTGTATGCTTAGTTTATCATGCAACTCTGTAGTGAGTGCATCGAGCTGTTAAACATGCCTACTTGTTATCTGTTTTTGGCATCAAGTCTGAAAACTGTAACGAAAGTTGGTTAATTGACATGGGTGCTATTATATTTTCTGGTCCTTTTTTGCTCATGGTCACTAAGGGACTTTTGTTCAATGCTTTGAGTAGATTCATACCATGCCATATTTTGCTATGTCCTGTTCCTGTAGCAGGTTGTTTACTTGCTCTAAACATGGCTTCCTGATGTTAATTTCTGGCATGATAGTATTTTCACCGTGTCTGTGAAGCTGATATATTTTGCACTTTTGCCATGCTTGTTTGAACCTGTTATGGGGTGATTTAGCCGTAGCTCAGTGTTCATCTTTTGTCAAGCATCTTGAGTAGATCACTGCCATATGCTTTGCTGATATGTTTGGATGCAGTAGCTTAATTTCTTGTTGCATGCTAAGTGACATCATCATTCTTGTATTGCTTTTCATTTGCAAACCGTGCATCCGATTCCGGTGATCTTTATATCGATTTCCACCGTAATCATCTCACCTTTCCAGCGGCATACTTGGTTTTCCAAGAATATGCCTTGTTCATCTTTTTCTTTCCGGAGCACGCATATGCATTGCATACCACATCTCGCATATCATGCCATGTTTTGCATCATGTTGCTTGCGCATTGCATCGTGGTTGATAGTTGTTCCTTTGCTTGTGTTCTTGTTTTGGGTAAAGCCGGGAGACGAGTATGTGAACGAGGAACCTGTTGAGAACGCTTACGAGGAGCAAGCTTTCGACAACCCTGAGAACTTAGCAGGCAAGATGACCATACCCTCGAAATCACTTCTATCTTTGCTTGCTAGATGCTCGCTCTTTTGCTATGCCTATGCTGCGATACCTACCACTTGCTATATCATGCCACCCATATTTCCATGTCAAACCTCTAACCATCCTTTCCTAGCAAACCGTTGATTGGCTATGTTACCGCTTTGCTCAGCCCCTCTTATAGCGTTGCTAGTTGCAGGTGAAGATGAAGTTGGTTCCATGTTGGAACATGGATATGCTGGGATATCACAATATCTCTTATTTAATTAATGCATCTATATACTTGGTAAAGGGTGGAAGGCGCGGCCTTACGCCTGGTGTTTTGTTCCACTCTTGCCACCCTAGTTTCCGTCATACCGGTGTTATGTTCCTTGATTTTGCGTTCCTTACACGGTTGGGTGATTTATGGGACCCCCTTGACAGTTCGCTTTGAATAAGACTCCTCCAGTAAGGCCCAACCTTGGTTTTTTCATTTGCCACCTAAGCCTTTCCCCCGGGTTTTCGCGAGCCCGAGGGTCATCTTTCTTTAACCCCCCCCCCCCGGGCCAGTGCTCCTCTGAGTGCTGGTTCGAACCGAGTAGACTGCGGGGCCACCTCGGGGAAACTTGAGGCTTGGTTTTACTTGTAGGATGTCTCATCCGGATGTGCCCTGAGAACGAGATATGTGCAGCTCCTATCGGGATTTGTCGGCACAATCGGGCGGCTTTGCTGGTCTTGTTTTACCATTGTCAAAATGTCTTGTAGCCGGGATTCCGAGACTGATCGGGTCTTCCCGGTAGAAGGAATATCCTTCGTTGACCGTGAGAGCTTATAATGGGCTAAGTTGGGACACCCCTGCAGGGTATTATCTTTCGAAAGCCGTGCCTGCGGTTATGAGGCAGATGGGAATTTGTTGATGTCCGGTTGTAGAAAACCCGAAGTTGATCTTGATTTAAAATACATCAACCGCGTGTGTAACCGTGATGGTCTCTTCTCGGCGGAGTCCGGGAAGTGAACACGGTGTTGGAGTTATGTCTGACGTATGTTGTTCTAGGATCACTTCTTGATCACTTCTAGCTTCACGACCGTGCCTTGCTTCTCTTCTCGCTCTCTTTTGCGTTGTTAGCCACCATATATGCTAGTTGCTTGCTGCAGCTCCACCTCACAATCCCATCCTACCTTTAAGCTTAAATAGTCTTGATCTCGCGGGTGTGAGATTGCTGAGTCCCCGTGACTCACAGATTCTACCAAAACAGTTGCAGGTGCCAACGATGCCAGTGCAGATGACGCAACCGAGCTCAAGTGGGAGTTCAACTAGGAACGTGGTCGTTACTATGTGTCTTTTCCTGATGATCAGTAGTGGAGCCCAGTTGGAACGATCGGGGATTTGTGTAGCATTTGGGGTAGTCTTCTTTCATTTTGGTTCCGTAGCTGGACCTTGAGTGTAATCTGGATGATGGATGTTTATTTATGTATTATATGAAGTGGCGACTGTAAGCCAACTATGTATCTCTTTCCCTTATGTATTACATGGGTTGTGTGAAGATTACCTCACTTGCGACATTGCTTTCAATGCGGTTATGCCTCTAAGTCGTGCCTCGACACGTGGGAGATATAGCCGCATCGAGGGCGTTCCAAGTTGGTAATCAGAGCCATCCCCGACTTAGGAGCCCCCCCCTGCTTGATCGAATCGCTGGTGTTGTCGAGTCTAGAAAAAATGTTTTGAGTCTTAGGATTATATATATCGGAGAGTAGGATTCTTTTTACTCCCCAGTCCCTTCGTCGCTCTGGTGAGGCCTCCTGATGTAGAAGTTTTGACTCTACACTCCTCAAATTTCACTAAAAAAAATTAGGATCACGCGGGTATCTTGGAATCGTTCCGATGGTTTTGTGACGAGAACATTGTTCTTGGTGCCTCCTGACATTTAGGGGTTGTGGCAGTGTCCCGGGGAGTTGAGCTCCG
The DNA here is from genome assembly GCA_032464435.1 of Aegilops umbellulata. Taxonomy (NCBI): domain Eukaryota; kingdom Viridiplantae; phylum Streptophyta; class Magnoliopsida; order Poales; family Poaceae; genus Aegilops; species Aegilops umbellulata. The sequence continues at coordinate 432,905,829 of CP136056.1, forward strand.
AGGTGTTGTCGTCACAATTTTATCGTTACAGTTCTGGAATACCCAAGTTTCGCCGACATCGAAAATCTCTTTTGTACAGTTGTTGGTGAGATAACCCCGATAACCCAATACTGGGGCGAGTTCAGGAGTATTGCCATATCTCGTATAACGGATGCTTTTCGAAGGTTGAGGTAAATGATTTCCGAAGGTTTCTTGGTTATGTTTTGAAGGATGGATACAGCTGGATCTAGGTATTGTTAGTTTGGGTGATATATTTTCTGTCCCCTGTATCCCCAACACCTGATTGCATAACCAGAAAGTTTCGGGAGTTTATAAGTGGGAATTCTAGTAGCTTATAGGTTATCTTTCCGACAGATGTATGATTTGAGATTGGGGTCCAACGTCTAGTGGTCTGCCTATTCACGGTCGATTTACAGTGGTTGCGAGGCGTCTTAAAGAATCCTTGGCTATGCCGATTCGGGGACGTCTTGTTTGTCATTCGTGACGTCCGCTGTACGTCGTGCCCTTGTGGGCCCCACCACGAACACTTTGGGCGAAATCTCTATCATGTGTTTGTTCCGGCTTATTCTACAAGCCAATCTTTTGTTTTGTTTTCAGTTGTGATATTCGAGTTGTTTCGAAGGCAGATGGTGATTCCATACCTTTATCTAAATGGCTTCTCAACTTATGGAAGTGTGATGCTTTACTTTGGAATTCATTCGTTCATTCTTGTTCGAATGTTTATTGTGAAGACTATATGTTGCAATTTCGATCCTTTGATTCAGCTTGAATATATGTCTTTCAAGATGCTAATGGATGTCACCCTCTTCAGGATGGCTCCGCCAACGCGTCAGAATCCGGAACGCAATGATGGGAGTCAGGCGAACCCTCCGCCACCACCTCCGCCTCCGGAGGCATGGCAAGCCTTGATGACAGCCACCATTGCCAACGCTCAGATTCTGATTCAGCTCTTGCAAGATCGCAACCAAGGGCAAGGTAATCAGGGAAATCAAGGCCGAGGCAACAATCAGCCGCACTTTCCTACCCTCAATCAGTTCCTTGCAAATTAGCCAAAGACTTTCAGCTACTGTGTCGAGGCCACAGACGCCAATGATTTGCTCGTGGACATCAACAAGCATTTCAAATGTAGCAATGTCAGACCTGAGGACTTTGTCAAGTTTGCCTCTTTTCAACTCAAGGATCAAGCTGCTGAGTGGTACCAACAATACAAAGATTCCAGAGGAGGTCGTGTGATTACCTGGGATGATTTCCGCCGAGACTTCAAAGCTCATCACATTCCAGAAAGTGTTGTTGAGAGTAAGCGTGAGGAGTTCCGCAATCTCAAGCAAGGCAGCATGTCTGTGTATCAATACAACACTCAGTTCCAGAAGCTCTCTCGTTTTGCTAAGCAAGACATCCCTGATGAGAAGAGCATGATTTACCAATTCAGGCGTGGCCTCAGAGAAGATCTGCAACTAGCTCTCGTGCTTTTTGAGCCGAAAAAGTATGATGAATTCTACAACATGGCACTGAAACAAGAGGCTGCCCAGCTTAAGTGTGAGGCTTCTAAGAAGAGAGTCAGGGACGCAGTTCAGCCCGCTTCTTCCTCACTAGTGGCGGCCAAGCAACAGAAGTTATGGTTGCCTCCTCCTCCTCCGTTCCGTCAGCCTTACCAGCAGAAGAACTCAGGTGGTCGTGGATCTTCCCACCCACCCAACCCTGGATATCAGAACAAGTCTCAGAATCAAGCTCCAAGGTCAAATTCTCCTTATCATCGTCCGCTCTTAGAGGTGACTTGCAACAAATGTCAGCAGAAGGGTCACTATGCGAACAAGTGCTTCAAGGAAAGGCGCCTTCCGCCTCCTCCTCCTGTGAGATCTTCCAGCAATGCAGTGGTCAAGCATAATTCCAAGTTTGCATAGGTGAACATGATGAATGCAGCTCAAGCGGAGGAATCTTCCGATGTGATCATGGGTAACCTTCCGGTTAATGATATTCCTCCAAAAGTCTTATTTGATACCGGTGCATCGCATTCTTTCATGTCATATCCTTTTGCATCGAAGCATAATGTTGACACAGAGATTTTGTCCAAATTATGCAAGTTGTTTCTCCTAGAAAACCTTTGTCTTCTAGCTTGGTTGCTCTCGATGTCTCTATCAAGATGGGCGACTATAAATTCTTGGCTAAACCAATTGTTCTTGGTGACTCTGATATCGATCTAATTCTCGGGATGGACTGGCTTTCTCAGCACAAGGCTCAACTTGATTGTGCTGCCAGGGAAATTCAATTGACACACTCTTCTGACGATGTGATCATTTATGCCGCTCGTGATGAAACCATTCGGTTGTTTTCTCTCAATGAGAAGGGCGAATTGGATGCTATCTCTCAAATTCCAGTCGTTTGTGAGTACCAAGATGTCTTTCCAGAAGAGCTTCCGGGTATGCCTCCTCACCGGCCAGTTGAATTCGTTATCGATCTTGAGCCTGGCACGGAACCCGTTTGCAAGCGTCCTTACAAGCTTGGACCAAAAGAGTTGAAGGAATTGAATAAACAACTCGATGAACAAGAGCGTCTGGGACTGATCAGACCGAGTTCATCTCCTTGGGGTTGTGGTGTTCTTTTTTGTCCAGAAGAAGGATGGCACGGACCGACTTTGCGTCGATTACCGTCCATTGAACAAGAAGACTATCAAGAACAAGTATTCACTTCCCAACATCAATGAGCTATTCGAGTAACTTAAAGGTGCTAAAGTGTTCTCCAAGCTTGACCTTCGTATGGTTTATCATCATATTCGCATTCGTGAAGAAGATATTCCCAAGACAGCATTCAGAACAAGCTTTGGTTCTTATGAATATACTGTCATGTCTTTCGGCCTTGTCAATGCTCCTCCAACTTTCTCTCGAATGATGAACTTCATCTTCAACCCCTACGCCAACGAATTCGTCTTGGTCTATCTCAATGATATATTGGTCTTCTCCAAGAATAAGAAGGATCATGCCAAACATTTGCGATTGGTGCTCGACAAGCTCAGAGAGTATCAATTCTATGCGAAGTTCTCCAAATGCGAATTTTGGCTTGATGAAGTTCTTTACCTTGGGCATATCGTCTCTGCCAAGGGCATTGCTGTTAATCCTGAGAGGGTGTCTGCAGTTTTGAATTGGGAACCTCCTCAGAATGTGAAGCAGCTTCGCAGTTTTCTTGGACTTGCAAGCTATTGCCGAAGATTTGTTGAGAATTTCTCAAAGATTGCAAAGCCTCTCTCCAACCTCCTCCAGAAGCATGTGAAGTATGTCTGGTCTCCTGAGTGTGACGTTGCTTTCAACACTATCAAATAGAAACTCGTCACTACTCCAGTTTTGACTCCTCCTGACGAATCCAAGCCTTATGAAGTTTTCTGTGATGCTTCTCTTCAAGGTCTCGGTGCTGTGTTAATGCAAGAGAAGAAGGTTGTGGCCTATACCTCTCGTTAGTTGAAGCCCAACGAAAAGAATTACCCCACTCACGACCTTGAGTTGGCGGCAGTTGTCCACGCACTAATAACATGGAGACATCTCATGTTGGGAAGGAAAGTGGACATATTCACCGATCACAAGAGCCTCAAGTACATTTTCACTCAACCCAACCTCAACCTCAGGCAGACTCGATGGGTCGAAATGATTCAAGAGTATAATCTGAGTATTGAATATACTCCAGGCAAGGCCAATGTGATTGCAGATGCTTTGAGCAGGAAGGCTTATTGCAACAGCTTAATCCTCAAGCCCTTCCAAACAGACCTTTGTGAAGTTTTTCGCAAGTTGAATCTCCAAGTTGTTCCTCAAGGATTTCTTGCCAACCTCATAGTCTCTCCTACTTTGGAAGATCAAATTTGTGAGGCTCAACTCCTGGATACCATGGTGAAGAAGGTGAAACATGGTATTGACAACGGCATTTCCAAATACAAGTGCTATCGCGTTGATGACAGAGATACTCTTTTCTTCGAGGACCGTATTGTGGTTCCTAAGGGTGATCTTCGTAAAGTCATTATGAACGAGGCTCACAATTCACTCATATCCATTCATCCTGGAAGTACGAAGATGTACCATGACCTCAAGCAGTCATATTGGTGGACTCGAATAAAGCGAGAAATTGCTCAAGTCGTGAATGAATGTGATGTCTGTCGAAGGGTGAAAGCAGAACACCAACGACCAGCTGGTCTACTGCAACCTCTTGCTATTCCATAATGGAAGTTTGATCATATCGAAATGGACTTCGTGACTGGATTTCCTAAGTCCAAGCATGGAAATGATGCTATCTTCGTCGTCATCGACAAGCTCACTAAAGTGGCTCATTTTCTTCCTATCAAAGAATCTATCACAACAACGCAGCTGGCAGAGCTTTACACCTCCAGAATTGTCTCCTTGCACGGCATTCCACAATTGATCTCTTCAGACCGTGGCAGTATCTTTACCTCCAAGTTTTGGGATTCTTTTCAGAAGGCCATGGGCACAAATATTCGCTTCAGCATAGCTTTCCATCCTCAAACTAGTGGACAAGTTGAGCGTGTCAACCAAATTCTTGAAGATATGCTCAGGGCTTGTGTTATCTCTTTCGGCATGAAGTGGGAGGATTGTCTTCCATATGCTGAGTTCTGTTACAACAACAGCTTTCAAGCGAGCTCGGGCAAAGCCCCATTCGAGATTCTCTATGGCAGAAAGTGTCATACTCCTCTCAGTTGGTCAGAGACGGGCGAACGCCAACTTCTTGGCAACGACTTGATCACAGAGGCTGAAGATATGTGTAAAGTCATTCGTGAGAATCTCAAAGCGGCGCAATCGCGCCAGAAGAGCTATTATGATAGCAAACACCGTGATTTGGCTTTCGCGATCGGAGACCATGTCTACCTCCGCGTCTCTCCAATGAAAGGCACTCGTCGCTTCGGTATCAAAGGGAAGCTTGCACCTAGATACGTGGGTCCTTTCAAGATCATTAGCAAAAGAGGCGATCTCGCCTATCAACTTGAGCTTCCCTCCAACTTCGCAAACGTGCACGATGTGTTTCACGTGTCACAACTGCGCAAGTGCTTCAAGATACCTGAGCGCACCATCAACTTCGAAGAGATTGATCTCCAAGAAGATTTGACTTATCATGAGCATCCTCTTGCTATTCTTGAAGAAACTGAGCGCAAGACTCGCAACAAGTCCATCAAATTCCTGAAAGTGAAGTGGTCACACCATTCAGACCGAGAAGCCACCTGGGAGCGCGAGGACCACCTTCGTTCCGAATATCCGGAGTTATTTCAGTCCTAGATCTCGGGACGAGATCCTCTCGTAGTGGTGGAGTGTTGTAACACCCCGGATGTAACTTGCCATATTTGTACTCCAACTCTTGCCAATTTCGGCACTAAGTTATGATATTCCCTCCGTGGTTGGGTTCTTCTTTGTTTTGCATTTTGTTCATGTCATGCATTTCATATCATGTCATCATGTGCATCGCATTTGCATACGTGTTCGTCTCATGCATTTGAGCATTTTCTCCGTTGTCCGTTTTGCAATCCGGCGCTCCTACATACACCGGCGCCCCCTTTTACCTATTTTCGTGTGTGGGTGTTAAACGGTCTCGAAATGGAACGAGGTTTGACATGTGGCCTTGGTTTACTACCGATAGACCGCCTGTCAAGTTTCGTACCATTTGGACTTCGTTTGATACTCCAACGGTTAACCGAGGGACCGAAAAGGCCTCTTTTGTGTTGCAGCCCAACACCCCTCCAAAGTAGTCCAAAACCCACCTAAACCTGTCCCATCACCTAGGCCGTTCGATCACGATCACGTGGCCGAAAACCATGCTCAATTTGGAGCTTCCTAGCCCCTCCTACCTATAAAAACACCACCTCTCCCGAAATTTCGGATCAATCCACCCTAACCCTAGCTCCCCGCTCCTCTCCCCACGCCGGACACGTCCGGACGGCGCCGGACGCGTCCGCCGCCGCGCCCGCAGCCAACCAGGGGCTTCCACGTGGGCAGCCCGCGCCCACTTCGCCGTCCTCCACCGCCGCGGCCCGCGGAGCCCGCGGCCAGCCCGCGCCGGGCCCAGCCGCCGCTGACCGAGCCCGCGACCGCCGCCGCCTCCTGCGCCTCCCGGCCGCCGCCTCCGTCTGCCTCGACGCCGGTCGCCGCCGCCGCCCCGGTCGCCGACCCCGCCGCCCGTCCCCGGCACCGGCGAGCTCCTCCGTCCTCCTCCTCCTCCGGCGCCCTGCTTCTCCGGCGAACTCCGGCGACCTCGCGATCCGGATCTTAGATCCAAACCACCGAAGGTTGACTTTCCCCGAGCCCCGAAATCTCTCAGTCACTTTCTGTCAGTAAATTGTTGCATGCTCATCGCATCATAACTTTGCGTCCGTGGATCCGTTTTGGGCGTATAGCATATCAAATTGTTCGTCTCGATGATTAAATAATTTCTCCTCATTGCATCATTTTCATTTGAGCTCATCTTGGTGCCCGAAATGCTGTTGGAAGAGGGCTATGTGATGTTAGTTTCAGATCTGTTTCAGTAAATGCAATTTTGTCATTTTTGCCATGATTAATGTGTGCATCCTATGCATTTTAGACCTACATGTGTTACGAAATATGCCATGCCATATTTACAGGGGTTTATGCCATGTATTTTTGTGATCTCTGTGGTGACTAGCACAAGCATGCAAACTAGGGATCATATTGTTGCCGATTTCAGGGACTTAGTAATTTCACAAGTCCTGTCCTGCTGTTATTTTTATGCCATGTGTTCATGTTGTTACAGAGAGTTCTGTGCCCATTTTGAGCATGATCAGTAATGGTGTTTTTAACATATGGATGTGCTCTATCCATCCATGCCTTTTTTATAATTATGGAGTGCCATAGCTTGAGTCAATCGAGCTCTACTTTTGCTATAAAATGTTACTGGCAGATTTTTTACATGTTATTCGATTTTGCCAAGCTTGTTGTAGTTGATCTTTGCATGCTACGATGTTGTTCTTGCCATGTATAGATTTTACGCCATGTCTTATTGATGGTTGTAAGCTTAGTTTATCCTGCAATGCTCTGTAGTGAGTGCATCGAGCTGGTAAACATGCCTACTTGTTATCTGTTTTTGACATGTCCAGTTTTCTGCTAAGTCTGAAAACTGTAACGAAACTTGGTTAATTGACATGGGTGCTATTATATTTTCTGGTCCTTTTTGGCTCATGGTCAGTAAGGAAATTTTGTTCAATGCTTTGAGTAGATTCATGCCATGCCATATTTTGCTATGTCCTGTTCCCGTAGAAGGTTGTTTCCTTGCTCTAAACATGGCTTCCTGATGTTAATTTCTGGCATGATAGTATTTTCACCAAGTCTGTGAAGCTGATATATTTTGCACTTTTGCCATGCTTGTTTGAACCTGTCATGGGGTGATTTAGCCGTAGCTCAGTGTTCATCTTTTGTCAAGCATCTTAAGTAGATCACTTCCATATGCTTTTCTGATATGGTTGGATGTAGTAGCATAATTTCTTGTTGCATGCTAAGTGACATCATGCTGTTAATCGCAGAAATATGCCATTCTTGTTTTGCTGGTCATTTGCAAACCGTGCATCCGATTCCGGTGATCTTTATATAGATTTCCACCGTAATCATGTCACCTTTCCAGCGGCATACTTGGTTTTCCAAGAATATGCCTTGTTCATCTTTTTCTTTCCGGAGCACGCATATGCATTGCATACCACATCTCGCATATCATGCCATGTTTTGCAGCATGTAGCTTGCGCATTGCATCGTGGTTGATAGTTGTTCCTTTTCTTGTGTTCTTGTTTTGGGTAGAGCCGGGAGACGAGTACGTGAACGAAGAACCTGTTGAGAACGCTTACGAGGAACAAGCTTTCGACAAGCCTGAGAACTTTGCAAGCAAGATGACCATACCCTCGAAATCACTTCTATCTTTGCTTGCTAGATGCTCGCTCTTTTGCTATGCCTATGCTGCGATACCTACCACTTGCTATATCATGCCACCCATATTGCCATGTCAAACCTCTAACCATCCTTTCCTAGCAAACCGTTGATTGGCTATGTTACCGCTTTGCTCAGCCCCTCTTATAGCGTTGCTAGTTGCAGGTGAAGATGAAGTTGGTTCCATGTTGGAACATGGATATGCTGGGATATCACAATATCTCTTATTTAATTAATGCATCTATATACTTGGTAAAGGGTGGAAGGCTCGGCCTTATGCCTGGTGTTTTATTCCACTCTTGCCACCCTAGTTTCCGTCATACCGGTGTTATGTTCCTTGATTTTGCGTTCCTTACACGGTTGGGTGATTTATGGGACCCCCTTGACAGTTTGCTTTGAATAAGACTCCTCCAGCAAGGCCCAACCTTGGTTTTACCATTTGCCACCTAAGCCTTTCCCCCGGGTTTTCGCGAGCCCGAGGGTCATCTTTATTTACCCCCCCCCCCGGGCCAGTGCTCCTCTGAGTGCTGGTTCGAACCGAGTAGACTGCGGGGCCACCTCGAGGAAACTTGAGGCTTGGTTTTAGTCATAGGATGCCTCATCCGGATGTGCCCTGAGAACGAGATATGTGCAGCTCCTATCGGGATTTGTCGGCACAATCGGGCGGCTTTGCTGGTCTTGTTTTACCATTGTCGAAATGTCTTGTAGCCGGGATTTCGAGACTGATCGGGTCTTCCCGGTAGAAGGAATATCCTTCGTTGACCGTGAGAGCTTATAATGGGCTAAGTTGGGACACCCCTGCAGGGTATTATCTTTCGAAAGCCGTGCCCGCGGTTATGAGGCAGGTGGGAATTTGTTGATGTCCGGTTGTAGAAAACCCGAAGTTGATCTTAATTTAAAATACATCAACTGCGTGTGTAACCGTGATGGTCTCTTCTCGCCGGAGTCCGGGAAGTGAACACGGTGTTGGAGTTATGTCTGACGTAGGTTGTTCTAGGATCACTTCTTGATCACTTCTAGCTTCACGACCATGCCTTGCTTCTCTTCTCGCTCTCTTTTGCGTTGTTAGCCACCATATATGCTAGTCGCTTGCTGCAGCTCCACCTCACAATCCCATCCTACCTTTAAGCTTAAATAGTCTTGATCTCGCGGGTGTGAGATTGCTGAGTCCCCGTGACTCACAGATTCTACAAAAACAGTTGCAGGTGCCAACGATGCCAGTGCAGATGACACAACCGAGCTCAAGTGGGAGTTCGACGAGGAACGTGGTCGTTACTATGTGTCTTTTCCTGATGATCAGTAGTGGAGCCCAGTTGGAACGATCGGGGATCTGTGTAGCATTTGGGGTAGTCTTCTTTCATTTTGGTTCCGTAGTCGGACCTTGAGTGTAATCTGGATGATGGATGTTTATTTATGTATTGTGTGAAGTGGCGACTGTAAGCCAACTATGTATCTCTTTCCCTTATGTATTACATGGGTTGTGTGAAGATTACCTCACTTGCGACATTGCTTTCAATGCGGTTATGCCTCTAAGTCGTGCTTCGACACGTGGGAGATATAGCCGCATCGAGGGCGTTACACTTACCTTGGCTCACCTCCCTTGCCTTGCCCAGTGTGGCGGCGCCCGTGGCTCAGACTGCCCGTGCACAGTTATAGGGGTATAAAAAGTGTACCCCCTTTTTGTACACCGACAGGAGCCCCCGGGCCTGGGCCACACGTAAGCGCAAATCGCGTCGTTGGGCTAGCCCCTGGGTAGGCGATTCGGTTTTTACTGCGGTAAGTTCCTTCGCGCGCTGGCGCAGCATGGGGAGGCGTGCGTGACGTGGGTGGCATGCGTGGGGCTGAGCTCTGCGCGCATGTGTCATGTCGTGGTAAAGGGGGCGGTCCGCGCCTTCCCAATAAACGGAGGGAGGTGTGGAGGCGCGGCCCATTTACTGAACGAGGCCGAGGCGTGGTCTTCAAGGCGTCCACTCCCCATGATCACGGGGTGGGGAGAGGTCGCCTCACCCGTCGTCTCGGTCCTGCACGCCCGCCACACGGCTTTCATGCGCTTGGGGTGGCGAACGGTGGAGGCGAGAGACCGGGCCGCCGCGGGGGGGGGGGGGGGGGCGGCAGGTCGGTCCCAGTTCCCTGCGTCTTCCGCGTCTTGATTGGCCGAGCGGGGCGGCCGAGCCCCCACCCCATTCCTTTATAAAGAGCGGGAGGGGGGGATGGTGTCCCGCATTCTTTCATCTCCTCCTTCCTTCAGCTTCTGCTCCCCCTTCCATTCGCCATGAAGAGAGAGAATCCTGGTCCTTCAACGGTGGCGGCAAGGGTCGTCGCTCTACAACGCGTCCTTCCTTCTCCTGCACCTGCGGTGGCAGAGCCAGCCGTGAGGGGAAGGGGGAGGGGGCAAGGCCGTGGGCGAGGCCGAGGCGTTCGAGGAAGAGGAGGACGGGGCGGCGCGCCGGCCTCGCCCCCGCCGGCAGTTCCTCCCAACATGGAGGGCCACGTCGGGGATGACCCATACGAGTTCTTCGTCAGGCTGCGCCGGCCGCCTTGCCGTCGCCTTCGTCTCCCGACTCCATTTGCGCGGCAGATGGACCTACATCCGCCGGAGTCGTTGCAACTGCACATGAGGGGCTGTGGGATCAGCGGCATGCGGGTTCGCGTTGACTTCCCAGCCCCTCACGTGATGTATCTTCATCGGGGATGGAAGACGTTTGCTCGCATCCACTACTTGACGGAGGGGCTCACTCTCCTTTTCAAGCTGATGGATGGCGGCCCCCTCTCCGTCAAGGTCTTCGGATGCTTCGGGACCCGTGCAAGGTGCTCCGTGGAGAGATTTTCTGGTAGCGAAGACTCCTCCTCGAGCGGGAGTGACGAGGAGGACAGCGGCAGCGATGACGAGGGCAGCAGGCGGCAGGATGATGGGTCCTACTAGGTGTCGGACACCGCTGCGTGCGGCACCGGTGACCCCATCATCCGTCTCGCCGGCTCCCCGAACTTCTCGGGGTCGTCTCCTTGGGCGGCTGGCATTGGGAGGCTGCGGAAGAGGAAGAGGGTGGGCGGCAAGGCCGTCAACTCGGAGTACGCGGGCACCAACGCCTTCGACGCGTGCTGACGTCCTGCCGCCTCGTCTTCGAGCTCTGCTTCCGACGCCGCCATCACCATCCAGCCTTCAGACGGCCACCGAGATGTTCTCTTGGTGTCTTCTGCCACCCGTAGCTCGCCTAGGCGCCCCTTTTACCCCTTTCGCCTCCTTGAGCTGCCTCCTGAGGAGAGGGACAAGAAAGGGATTACGGGGACCTTATCTCTTTTTAGTTTGTAACCCTTCGGGCCCTAGCTGAATTTAAAACTTGTAATCCCATCATTCATGTTTTTCATTCCCTATGGACCGTACCTAAGTGGAATATTTTTAATGAAAAAGGGATGCTTGCCGGGTCATTTGTTCGCAGGTAGAACCCACGTCAAGGAGTAAATCCTTGATATTTCTAAGACAAACATTTCCTTGCGCGGCAGCAGGCCTTGCTGTCTTCCCACGTCGCTCGACCTTTCTCACTCTTTCGGCGGAGGCAGGGATGAGGCCGGTTCAGGCTCCTCGTCTCATCCTTTCGCTATCGCGACTACGACCAAACCTGGCCCCACGAACGAGCCCTGGGGCCTAGAGTTAGGGGAGCACGGTAGCTGTAGGAAGAAACGAGGTTTCACATACCTCAGTCCGTAAAGGAATGCATGATAAGGGATGAAGAACTTATCTGAAGCTGTAGCCCCCGGCAACTCTGGTTTGCCGTGGGTGAACCTTTGCTCTTGGAGCCCCCCGATAGTACTGGCTTGCCGGGGTCTAGATCCTGATCTGTCCCTCTTCTCCTCTTCGTCCCCAAATGATCCGGCAAGGATATCGGTGAGTCCTGCGAACCAATGAAGACAAAAGAACGGCAAAGAGATGCACACTCGCCTCTAAGCTAGGGGTTAGTCGCTGCCAAGCACTATAAACCCTAACCAAGGACGACACTCGACCTAGCATGCATGCTATAACTTGGGGTGCCAACGCTTCATTTATTTATGCTCAGGGTCTGCGCCTGGCTTTGTACAAAGGGTTACATGCATCATCGGCAATGCTTGTACAAAAGGTGGCTTGCCGGGGGGCCCGGCAAGCCGCGCCTTATGGGTAAAACTTGCGAAGATGCTCAATGTTCCAGGAGTTACTCACCGGAACGGCATCTTCGGTCTCCAGGCAGACTGCGCCAGGCCTGGTGACTCGTATTACCCGATAAGGGCCTTCCCACTTTGGCGTCAACTTGTTGGAATTCTTGGCCAATTGAACGCGCCGAAGAACAAGGTCGCCTTCCTCAAGGCTTCGGGCATGGACCTTGCGGCTATGGTAGCAGCGCAAGGCTTGCTGGTAGCGTGCTGCTCTCACAGCCGCCCGAAGACGATCTTCCTCAAGGAGCATTGCGTCATCTTGCCGCAGTTTCTCTTGCTCAAGCTCATCATAAGCGAGCACTCGAGGTGACCCGTATATGAGTTCAGTGGGGAGAACTGCTTCTGCCCCGTATACCAGGGCAAAGGGTGTCTGGCCGGTGGCTCGATTTGGCGTCGTCCTGATCGACCAAAGAACTGCCAGCAACTCATCAACCCAGCGCCTTCCGCTCTTGTGCAGCCTGTCAAAGGTCTTGGTCCGTAGTCCTCGCAGCACTTCAGCATTTGCCCTCTCAGCTTGACCATTGCTTCACGAGTGAGCAACGGAAGCGAAACAGACTTTGCTGCCGAGGTCTTGGGTATATTGCATGAAGGTGCGGCTTGTGAATTGTGTGTCGTTGTCGGTGATGACACTGTTGGGTACACCAAAACGGCATACTAGTCCCTTGAAGAACTTGACGGCTGACTGAGCTGTGACCTTCCTCACTGCCTCCACCTCCGGCCACTTTGTGAACTTGTCGATTGCAACGTATAAGTACTCAAAGCCCCCGACAGCACGGGGGAAAGGGCCCAGTATGTCGAGCCCCCAGACCGAGAAGGGCCAGGAGAGAGGAATGGTTTGAAGGGATTGAGCCGGCTGATGAAGCTTCTTTGAATGGAACTGACACGCTTCACACCTGGTGACTATTGTCGTCGCATCCTGGAGGGTGGTGGGCCAGAAGAAGCCTTGCCGGCAAGGGCCCTTGACCCAATGTGGGATCCACATATGTCTCCATGTATCTCCGCCAACATCTCCAGTCCTTCCTCTCGAGGGATACACTTCAATTTCACACCGTTCTGCCTCTTCCTGTACAGGACGTCATCGACGAACTGGTACATGGCAGAGCGACGGGCTACTTTCTCCGCTTCTTCCTACTCCTCACGAAGTTCCCCTGTTTGGAGGAACTGGACGGTGTGCTGTGCCCACGCTGGAGCCTGGGGCTCGACTGCGAGGACTAAAGGCATTTCCTCCGCGATGGGAGCGGCTATCTCGACGGCGAGAGCTTGACGCTCCGCCGGAGCTAGTCGTCCCGTGGCGGGCTCAGTGTCCTCGGCAGCATCCTTGCCGGCGGCTCCAGGGAGCTCGGCGGGAAAGTACTTGCCGGGTCCTGATTTCCTCCTCTTGTTCTGCTCTGTTGATGGATCAATGGATGGCTGAGTTAGCTGAAGCACAAAGGTACCTGGTTCCACAGGTAGCTTGAGGGCAGCGCGTTTTGACAGGTAATCGGCGATATCGTTCTCCGCTCGGGGAACGTGTTCAGCCTGTATACCGTCGAAACGCTCTTCCAGCTTTCTCACTTCATCGACGTAGGCCTTCATCAACGGGCTCTGGTAATCCTTGTTGACTTGCTTGACGACAAGCTGCGAGTCACCCCTGACGATGAGTTTCTTGATTCCGAGGTCCGCCGCGATCCTGAGACCGGCAAGCAGCCCCTCGTACTCTGCCGTATTGTTTGTTGACACCTCCCTGGGGACGTGCATTTGGATCACGTACTTGAGGTGCTCTCCAGTGGGCGGGACAAGTAGTACGCCAGCCCCGGCGCCTTGTAAGGAGAAAGCTCCATCAAAGTACATGATCCAATTGCAACTTGCCTCCTTGTCTGGGAGAGCAGTCTCTTGGGCTCCTTCGTCAAGTGTTGCGGTCCATTCGGCAATGAACTCCGCCAGGACTCGGCTCTGAATCGTTGAAGTACTTTCAAACTTGAGGCCAAAGCTGCACAGCTCAGTGTCCATTCCACAATCCTTCCCGTTGCATCCGGATTGTGCAATATCCGTTGCAGAGGGAGGCGAGTGACAACGGTGATCTCGTGTGCCTGGAAGTAGTGACGCAGCTTCCTCGAGGCCATATGAAGGCCGAAGAGCAGTTTCTGCACGCCGGAGTACCTTGATCTAGCCCCCTGCAGGAGGGAACTAAGAAAGTAGACCGGGTGCTGCATCATTTTCTTCTTCGGCAACACTTCAACTGGCCATGTCGTCTCTGCATTAGTGGCGTCGGGCTTTGTCGCTCCCATTACCTTGTCGTCAACCTCTCTCTGCGCCACTAGTGCGGCGCTGACCACCTGGTTCGTTGCCGCCAGGTATAGCAGCAACGGCTCCTGGGGCCTAGGCGCAACTAGTGTTGGCACGGAGGAGAGGTACTTCTTCAAATCTTGCAATGCTGCTTCGGCTTCTGACGTCCATTCCACCGGGCCTGCCTTTTTCAGGATCTTGAAAAAGGGAAGGGAGCGCTCGGCAGACTTGGAAATGAACCTTCCCATGGCGGCGACACAACCAGCAAGCCGACACACATCCTTGATTCGCTTGGGTGCTTCAATCTGCTCTATAGCTTTAATCTTGTCCGGATTGGCCTCTATCCCACACTGTGACACAAAGAACCCGAGAAGCTTGCCAGACGGGATGCCAAAGACGCACTTCTCAGGGTTCAGCTTGAGATTGATCTTGCGCAGGTTTGCAAATGTTTCTTGCAAATCTGTGATGAGGGTAGCCCCGTCCTTGGTTTTGACCACTATGTCGTCCATATAAGCTTCCATATTTCTACGGAGCTGGGGTTCAAAACCAATCTGGACCGCCCTTGCAAACGTCGAACCAGCACTCTTCAACCCGAAAGGCATCCGTATGAAACAATACGTACCACATGGGGTGATGAATTTTGTTTTCTCTTCGTCTTCTCTTGTCATGAAGATCTGGTGGTAGCTGGAGTAGGCATCGAGGAATGACAACAGATCACACCCAGCCGTGGAGTCAACAATCTGGTCGATGGCGGCAACGGGAAGGGGTCTTTAGGAGAAGCCTTATTGATATCTGTGTAATCAATACACAGCCTCCACTTCCCATTTGCCTTGCGCACTACGACCGGATTGGCCAACCACGTTGGATGGAGTACTCCTCTTACCAAACCTGCTGCCTCCAGTTTCCGGATTTCTTCTGTGATAATCTCTTGTCGTTCCAAAGCTTGCTTTCTGACCTTCTGCTTGACGGGCCGCGCATGAGGACAGACAGCAAGGTAGTGCTCAATCACCTCCCTGGGAACGTCGGGGATGTCGGAAGCTTGCCAGGCAAACACATCGACATTCGCCCGCAGGAAGGTGACGAGCGTGTCTTCCTATTTATCATCAAGGGTGGAGCTTATGGTGAAAGCTCCTCCCGTGCCGTCCTCATCGAGAGAAACCTTCTTGGTTCCCGGCGAAATGACCCTGGGCTTCTTGTTTCCGCCGGTGGAGCTCTCTGGCACGTCCTCGACGGCAGCGCTACACTCCGAAGAGGTGCGCTTGCCGGAGTGGGTGTTTGAGGTCTCACCGGCCTTCTTCTTCTTCTTCCCTCTCGGGGTCCCGGCGGGAGGAGCAAGTGCCCTAGTGGCGGCAGCTGCTGCAACTGCTTGCTGGTATAGTTGATCAGCTCAGCGCATCTTTCTTATGGGAGGGAATTGTGATGATCGTCACAGGTCCTGGCATCTTCAGGGTGTTGTAGGCGTAGTGTGACGCCGCCATGAACTTGGCCAGCGTTGGGCGACCAAGGATCCCATTGTAGGGCAAGGGGATCTTGGCAACATCAAACACGATCCTCTCCGTCCTGTAGTTCAGATCACTTCCAAAAGTCACGGGCAGCGTGACCTTTCCCTTGGGTTGGCTTCTTCCCGGGTTGACCCCCTGAAACGTGCCCGTCTCTTCAAGGTCTCCATCAGGAATCTGCTGTTTCTGGATCACGGCAGGCGAGATCAAGTTCAAACCGGCCCCGCCATCGACTAGCATCTTCGTCACCTTGAGGTTGCGTATTGTTGGCGAAACCAACAATGTCAAGCACCCGACCGCAGTAGTGCGATCAGGGTGGTCCTCGGTGTCAAAAATGATAGGTGTGCTGGACCACTTCAGCGGCCTTTTGGCACCAAACGACGGCTTTGCCGCTGTAATCTCTCGCGCCCACTGTTTAAGCCGGCGGTGAGAAGTATGCAGCGAGGCGCCGCCGTCGACGCAAATGGCCTCTGTAGCTTTCTGAAACTCTTGGTCGCCGGACTCGTCATCCTCTTCGTGATCGTCGTCTTCTGGCTTCCTGTCACGGCCCCGGGCGTGACTCTCCTGTTGCTTATCTTTGCTGCGACGGCCCGCCTGGCCGTCATGCTTCTTGCCGGACCCTTCAGCACCGTCTTGGCCCTTCTCGTTGTCCCGCCTCTCATATTCAGCCCTCTGCTTCTCAGCGAGGAGCTCAACCTGTCGGTAGTCCTGGAGAGCATGGCCTTTGGTGCGATGGATCTTGCAATATCGCTTGTCGAAGTTTCCTGACTTCTCGGCAGCCGCCAAGGCCCGGCAGGCGACACATCCGGCAATGTGCCTTGGTTTTCTTGGTGGAGCCGGTGTCATCAGATCCCTCGACGGCAAGCACGGCTTTCCCTTTGCGCTTGCTGTTGCGGCGCCGGCCTTTCTTCGCCGGAGCGGCAGTACCCTCATCTGAGGAGTCGGTTTCCACGCTGGCATCCTCGCCGGGGTACTTCCTTCCCTCTTTAGCTCAGGCACATCTGTCAGCAAGAACATAGAGTTCTGCCACATCTTTCACCTTGTTCATTGCCAGCTCTTCGCGCATCTTGCGGTTACACACGTTTTGATGGAACGCGCTGATGATGGCGGCAGGATGAACATCAGGGTTGTTGTACTGTATCCGGCTGAACCTCTGTATATACTCGCGGAGACTCTCGCCTCCCTTCTAGGGGATCACATGCAGATCGCTTTCTTGGCCATGAGCTTGGTGACCGCCAGTGAAGGCGCCCATGAACTCATGGCACAAATCAGACCAGGAGGAAACGGAGTCCACCGACAAGTGCATCAACCATGACATGGTGTTGGGTTTAAGAGCCAACGGAAAGTAATTCGCAAACACCTTATCATCGCGGGCTCCGGCAGCCTGCATCGCGATGGTGTAGATGCTGAGGAACTCGGACGGGTGGGTCTTGCCGCCGTACTTCTCGCCCACGTCAGGTTTGAAGGTGCGGTGAGTGGGCCACTGGAACTGCCGCAGCTCACGGGTAAAATCCGGACAGCCTACCTCGTAAGGCAGGCCTCCAGGGCTCTCCGGTGCCGCGGGGTTCACAGCAGGCCCTGCTCACCTATCTGACTGGTGGCGCGCTCCGCGGTGGTGCTGGATAGTGGTTCGAGCGTCTTCATGCTCCCGATCCCGAAGGACCTGGCGCTACTCACAGTGGGTCCGCGGGTCGGACGACGCTATGGAGATTTCATCGCCCGTCACATCGCGACGGGCAGGCGTCCGCAGAACCGGGCGAGGAGGAGGCGAGTGCACCATGGTCGCGGCGCCGCCGGCTTTCCTGCCACTGGTACGCGGGACTCCGTCGAAGCGTCGACCCGGGGGCTCCGCCGGACTTGGTTCGTCTTTGTTGGCCACCGCAACAAGGCTTCGGATGGTGGCTCTCCATTCGTCGAGTTTCCCCGTAGTGGGGGGAAAATCGAGGAGCAACTGCGCGTGCCAGGGCTTCTGCTGGCGTCGGTGGCAGTGAAACCTGCACGGATCGCGACGCGCTTCGACTTCTGACCATGTAAGAAGGAGCTCTATCACGACCGCGCGGTCACACGCCATCTTCACCAGCGCCTTGGCGAGCGGGCAGGTCTTCTACATCCCGGGAGTGGCGCTCGGGGCTCTTCCCGCGGCGACGCCCGGGGTCTTCGGTGTGATTACGCCGTTCGTCGCGTGCCGCTTGAGAGGAGCGAGCCGTCGGCGCTGGCGTGGGAGTCTTGGAGGCCCTCGCGTCGCCATCGAGCGGGGCGACAGCGATCCTGGAAGGCCCCGCGCCACCCGCGGAGGGGCCGGCTCCGTCCTTGGATTTGGCGGCGTGCGGCCCGTTACCAGGCGCACGGACATCGCCGCCTACCAAACTCCGGCTACTGGAACGGTCTTGGTGTTCGCGAGCAGCGCCCCGGGTCCTTTTTACGATCGGTCCACTGCTCGCCCGCGTCGGGACGGGATGCCCGGCTTCCGACGGGCCAACCGCCACCGTCGTCTTCTTCTTGGGTGCCATGACGATGAAGGAGCGTTGAACTAACTACTAAAGCCGATTCTCACAACTGCGCCCCCTACCTGGCGCTCCAAAGATGTCGGTGGGAAACGACACCTATGGGATCACAAGAATCCCTACTACGGTTGCGGGGCGCGGGGTTGTGAAAAGAGCGGCTCAAACAAACAGCACACGGTTCCTTTACTCAGGTTCGGGCCGCAAGGATGCGTAAACCCTACTCCTGCTTTGGTGAATTGTATATCTGTGTTCTTGAGCTAGCTATGGGGCGTCGAGAGCTCCAAAAAGCCGAATCCTCTTCCTAGTCGCCTCGGGCCTCCTTTTATAGGAAAGGGGTTGCCACAGTGGCACACAGGAGGTGGAAAGGGTACAGTAATGCAAGGTTATCCCTCGCATTACATGACAAGGCGCATTTAATGCGCCTTGCTTAGGTGTCCTTGCTTTATCGAGGACGGGGGAGAGCCTCGTCTCGTCCGTCGCCGCTCCCTCTCGCGTCGACACGCACCCTGGCCAGCGGTGCCTGCGATGCCATGCAGGCAGACAGGCAACTAAGGTGGCGCAGCGGTGGGTCTCCACGAAGAGCTGCACGCCGCCACGCAGGTGCCTGCCCAACTAGTTAGGTCGGCAGCTGCATGCGAACGGTGGTGAAGGTGCGACTGGCGTGGGCCTGATGGTGGCCCCACGGGTGTTTATGGCAAGAGCCTTGCCGCGGCCCCGGAAAGGGTCTTGCTGTGGCGCCTGCTGTCATCCCTGGCAAGGCTCTTGCCGGGGGCCTTGTGGTCTTCCTTGCCTGGGATCCCGCCAAGGATCATCATCTTCTAAAGTGCGCATCTGATCTTGAATGTCTTCACAAAGATATGCATACCACCACAGGGATGCCTCCCAAATCCTTGCCCCATGGGGGTAGTGGACTCAAGGGTGACCCGCTCCGTAGGTGTGGGGAGAGCTGCCATGGCAAAGGTTTTGTCGGGTTTGCTAAAACCGCCTCCCGGCAAGGACCTTGCCGGGGGGGCCTGCTTCGTCCCCTTCGATCTTTGTGGCCTTGGTCTTAGCGTCTTTCTGCTTCTCTCGTGCTTCGACCTTACCTTGGCTCACCTCCCTTGCCTTGCCCAGTGTGGCGGCGCCCGTGGCTCAGACTGCCCGTGCACAGTTATAGGGGTACAAAAAGTGCACCCCCTTTTTGTACACCGACACAAACCATAGTTATTGGGTGCTCTTGGAAGTATGGCTTTAGTTTCTTGGCGGTAAAGTGCACGCCGTAGCACATCTTCTTGTAGTGGGGGTAGTTTTGCTTGGAGGCGTACAACACTTCACTCAGGTAATACACCGGCCTCTGTACTGGTAGTGCCTTGCCTTCTTCCTTGCATTCCACCACTATGACTGTGCTGACCACCCGGCTGGTAGCGGCGATGTAGAGGAGCATGGGCTCCTTAGGAGCCGGAGCCACCAGGACAGGCGGAGTGGTCAACATCCTCTTGAGTTGGAGAAAAGCTTCATCCGTCTTGTCGTTCCATTCGAAAAAAGTGGTCTTCTTCATGAGCTGGTACAGGGGAAGAATTTCTTGCCCAGCCAACTGATGAAATGGCTGATGGATGCCAAGCAGCCAGTAAATTTTTGCATGTCCAACAGACGGATGGGCACTTCCATCCTCTCGATGGCCTTGATCTTCACAGGGTTGCATTCTATGCCGCACTCTGAAACCAGAAAGCCAAGAAGCTGGCCAGCTGGCACTCCAAAGACGCACTTCACCGGGTTAAGCATGATCTGAAATCGGCGCAAGTTTTCAAAGGTCTCCTTGAGGTCTTCTAGCAGCGTTCCATGCTTCTCCATCTTCACCACAACATCGTCCACGTAGACGTGGGCGTTTCTACCGAGTTGCTTGAGGAGACACTTCTGCATGCAACGCTAAAACGTGGCGTCGACATTCCTCAAGCCGAACGTCATGGTCAGGTAATAGAAGGCTCTGAAGGCGTGATGAAGGCGGTCTTTAGCCTGTTGGTCAGGTTTAGCTTGATCTGGTGGTACCCTGAGTACGCATCCAAAAAACTCAACAGCTCGCATCCGGCCGTGGAGTCAATCACTTGGTCGATTCTTGGCAAAGCAAATGGGTCTTTGGGGCATGCTTTGTTGAGGCTGGTATAGTCAATACACATGTGCCACTGCTTGTTCTTGTTCAGCACTAGGACCAGGTTGGCTAACCACTCTGGAAAGAACACTTCCACGATGAAGACGGCTGCTAGAAGCCGGGCTATCTCTTCTCCTCCGACAGGCGGTGCAAGGGCTGCCTGAATGGCTTGTCATTGGACCGGACATGTAGCTTGTGCTCGGTGAATTCCGTCGGAACACCCGGCTTGTCCTTGGGACACCATGCAAAGATGTTCCGATTCTCACGGAGGAAATCGATGAGCTCACCTTCCTGTTGCTGCCAAGGTTCGCACCTATGACAGCGTGCCTCTCCGGGTGCTCCGGGTCCAAGGGTATCTTATTTGTCTCCTTTGCCGGCTTGAACGAGCCCTCGGCTTCCTACTCCTTGGTATTGGGTGACTTTTCCGGCCGCTTGCCGACCATCGCCACAACCCGGTCAAGGAGCCGCGATCACGAGGGACTCGGCTAACCGGCTGCTCTCTGCTGCACAAGCGGACAACTTCTTGTAGTCTCCTGCTATGGTCAGGATTCCCTTGGAGCTCGGCATCTTCATCTTCAGGTAAGCATAGTGGGGGACCGCCATAAACTTGGCTAGGGCAGGCCGGTCAAGCAATGCATGATAGGGGCTCTCGAGGTACACCACCTCAAACCAGACTTGCTCTCGGTGGAAATGATTTTTGTCCCTGAAGAGGACATCTATCTGAGTCTTGCCGATTGGTGAGCAGGAAAGGCCTGGAACGATGCCATGGAAAATAGTGCGGCTGGGCTGAAGATGTCTCTGCTTGATTCCCAACTTCTCCATGGTATCTTTATAGAGGATGTTGATGCTTTCTGCCGCCATCTATCAGAACTCGGGAGAAGGGAGTAGCTCGCCTCTCTGTGGCAAAGGTGGCATCCAACACAAGCACATAAGAGCCAGGATTGGGCATCACCTCTGGGTGGTCAGCTCTGCTCCAGCTGATGGGCTTCTCAGATCAATGCATGAATTCGGGGGTCTCTGATGCTACTGCATTTACTTCTTGTTGCTGTTGTCGTCTGCTGCGCCTGTCGTCGGCCACACTGGTGAACACGACATAAGCTCCATGCTCCTTAGGGTATTCATCTTGTATCGCGCCGACTGGCCGAACCGCCGGCTGCTGAGGAGGAGGCGGTGCGCCGGCAGGCGGAGGGGCCTAGAGTCCATCACCCTTGGCGATCCCGGTGAGCCAGTGGCACTTCCGAGTGTTGTGGTTGGACGTCCTCGCGCCGCTGTGGAACTTGCAGGGTGCATCAAGGGTCTGCACATATGAGAAGGCGGGCAACCAGTTGGGCTTGCCGCCCTTCTGGCACTTGGGAGGAGGCTGCCCTTCCAGCTGCTGATCTTCGACTGTTGCCGCCTGCTGTCTCGTGGAGGCCAGCTTCATGGCCTTGCGCTTGTTGTCATTTGGTTGCTGTCGCTGGCTGGTGTCGCCAGCCGGGGTCCGGGGAGCTTGAGGGGCCACCTTGCCCGACGGGTTAACTTGGATCTCTGCCTTCATGGAGGAGTCGGCCGTGGCGTACTTGTCTGCTATGATCAGCAGTTCGTCGAGGGTTGCCAGCTCCTCACAGAGGAGCTTGTGCTTGAGGAGGGTGCCCTCTCGGCACCCGACAGTGAAGTACCCGATGGCCTGCACCTCGTGCACGCCCTCGCAAGAGTTGTGCAGCTCGGCCTAGCGCGTGAGGTAGTCGCGAGTCGACTCGTTGGGACCTTGGACGCACAAGGAGAGCTGGCGAGGCTTGGGCAGCCGCTTGTACGTGCTGTTGAAGTTGCGGATGAATGCTTCAGTGAAATCAACCCAGATGTTGATGCTACGGGGCTTCTGGCTGTTCAGCCATGTCCGGGTCGTGCCCTGGAGCATGAGCGGAACGTACTTCACGGCAACAGGCTTGTTGCCGTTCGCGATGCTGACGGCTGTGGAGTAATCGGCCAGCTAGTCCTCCGGCTTCATGGAGCCGGTGTACTTGGGTGTATATCTCGGGAGTGTGAACCCTTTGGGGAAAGATTCGTCTCGGATGCGGGGTCCGAAGCAAGGCAGACCCAGCTCATCTTCTTCTTTAGCTCCAGGGATCGGTTGAGGCGATCGATCCGGTGGCGGGCATCGTTTTCTCCGATTCCTTCTCGGCAGCCCAAGCGGTCGCCGAGTGATGAGAGATCGACAGGCGGCGGGGAAATGCGCCTATACCTATGGGGAGGAGGAGGCGGGTAGTCGTCTCGTCGCTGCACTGCTCTTAGGTGGCCGTCTTGGTCGCGCTCGATGGTGATGCGAGTCCGGCTGTGGCTAGCAGCCGGCTTCTTGTCTCTTCTATCGCGGACGCCACCAGTCAGCGTCCAGGGTGTCGCGCCTTGGTCTCGGCGAGGAGGTGGGTCGTCGTTTTGCCGGTTGGGCGCTTCGGTGAGGCACTCGGCCTCTTGCTGCTCAGGAGCCGCGTCGAGGAGCTGCTGGACTTGCTCCATCATGTGGCGACGCTCGTCACCCTCGAGCTTGTCTAGCCCGTCCGCTGCCGCCTGGGCAGCTCGTATGTTCTCCGCAGGCGTGGCGTAGACGGGACGATCTGTCCCGAACATGCTGGCGATGGTCGTGCCACGCTGCCGGATCTGGCCAATGCGGCTAGGCCCACCAGGAACCAGCATGCCACCGACCGCACGATCCATCTCACGCTAGTAGGCCTCCGAAAGGCGTCTCATGCTGGCCAGCCGGTTGGCTCTCTCAACGAGCTGGACGCGGCGTGCTTCCAGCGTCTCGGCGCCGGCGTCTTCAGGGATGGGCGCAGTCAAGTCTTGCATTGCTGCCTGCAATGGATCCTGGCCAGCTCCGCCAAAGTGCTCGCCGTGGCTGATGACGAACACTTCCATGACGGTGCTGCCTCCGCTATCCGCGCGAGGAAGCGGCTCGTCGTAGACCACCACGTTGGTGGGGAATGCATCAAGCGACACCGTGTCGGAGTCGACCATCATCGGGTCGGTGGAGCCGACCGAATCCAAGTCAGCAGCATGCTCGCTGGTGACATGGGGCTGATCGAGAAGGCTCACGAGGCGGCTCTCAGGGCCATCGGTACCCGCGTCAAACGCGGGCTCGTCGGAGAGGCGAATCCCACCAACGAGATCGACAAGGAAGCTCGCCGCGGAGGTGACCTCTGCGCCATGCATCGCGTCGGTGCAGACATCGTCTGGCATGCCGGGCTGGCTGCGCTCGCCAGGAAGGAACATGGTTCCCGTCCAGAACAGGTCTCCGGGAGACGGTGCACCTCGCCCCACGATGGGCGCCAAATGTTGGGGGTTGGGTGCGACATATGCCAATGGATGGCTTATCATGGTGGGAGCGAGTAGAACGTCACCGGTGCCTAGAAGCGGGATGAGGCGTAGACACGAACGCCGGCGCACTTTACCCAGGTTCGGGGCTCTCCTTGGAGATAACACCCCTAGTCCTACTCTGCGGGGTCTCCACATAATCACTATGGCACTAGTGAGTACAATGGTGCTCCTCAAGCTGTATGCTAGAGGTAGAAGAAGGCAGGCTCCTTTTCCCCTAGGTGTGAGTCTAATTCTAACAGGTTCCAACCCTTTGCATGGGTGCCCTGGGGGGTTTATATAGGCCTACCCCCCAGGGGTACAATGGTAATCCGGCCGGGTGTAGGACCCGGCTGTCAGTCTCTCTGGTCGCCGGCTTCTCCGCCGGCCGCTGGGGCCCGCCGCCTGGTGGGCCCCGCCGGCTGGTCTGGTATGGTGCCGACATGCCGCTCCCACCGCTAGCGGGTCTTGCCGGCTGCTTATTACTGTAGTCGTCATGCTAATGACGCAGGCTTGGTCAGGGGAGAGTGGCTACAGTACCGCCGCCTGGTGGGGGATCACTGTAGCCACTTCGGGTCTTATCTGGTTAATGGTGCACGGGCCTCGAGGAAGGAACGGGCTGTCTGCTGGGAGCCAGCCTCCCTCACGTCCGACTAGTGAGGCTTCCGCCGTCTTCCGGGCTCTCACTGACTGGTAGGGCCCGCCATCTTCGGGTCGTACCGACAGGCGGTCGTGGGAGCGGGGATCCGCCTGACAGGAGTGACGTCGGGGGCGGAGTGGCAACAGTGCCGTGCCAGGCGGAGATCTCTGCCTGTACGGAGCACTGTGGCCACACCTAGCCCTGGATACAGGGTGATGGGCTACACTATAGCCTTACCCTGTCTTGTCTTCTTAATAGGGGTGCAGACTTGTCGGCGTTCTTGGAACGGGGGTCCCCAGACTTGCCTGCCTGCGGCCTGAGGCGTGGCTCAAATGGGGGCCCAGCGTGGCCCATCTTCATCAACACAAGGCTCAAGACCCTCGTGAGGGGCCAAGCCTCGCGAGGCGGACGACGCGACGCTTCCTCAAGCGCGGCCTCCTTAGGCTGGCTCGCGAGGAGGCGGAGAGATCAAGGCGGGTACCTCACGAGGTGCCCATGACGCAAGCCATGGCGACCAAGGGTGCCAGGCGGGCGCCAGCCCGCGCAGCGTCTCCCTTTCCTCTTTGGTGCAAAGGGGGCAAGCGCAGGCGAGAGGATCAAGCAAAGGCACCCATTTCGGTGCAACGATACCAAGACCAGTCCAACGGTGGGAAGGAGGTCAACATGGAGCCCAGGACGGCGTCACCACAGGGCCTTTGGCAGGCGAAGACCAACTTTAGTCAGGATAAGTGTACCAGATGTTCCCCTTCAAATTGGCCAATTGTTGGCGCCCTTCCCGCTCAATATTTGGGAAGAGGCCCAGGGCCTTTGCCTATAAATAGGACTAGCCGCCCCCAGGGTAGAAAAAAGAATGGAGGATCGAACCTGATTCAGTATCTAGAGGCATACATAGAGAGAGAAGGGCGATTGAACTCCCCCTAGCAGTTCATCGCCTAGCCAAGAACAGACCCTCGCGAGGCTGTTCTTCCTTGTACTGTTCTTCATCATCAGCCCAAGAGGCAATCCACCCACCACACTGGAGTAGGGTATTACACCACATCGGTGGCCCGAACCAGTATAAACTCTGTGTCTCTTGTGTTGTTCTTGCAGTAGTTAGATCCTTACGAGACGGAGAGGTAGAGGGCACGATCTCCGCACGCACCCCAGAGTTCGAACCTTAAGGGTCTGCCAGAACCCGTGATCCAACATTTGGCGCGCCAGGTAGGGGTGCGCCGGAATTTTTCTTCCACCGCTCCGCTCTCCTCCGACCATCGCATCCATGTCTGACGCTCGTCGGGCCCGCGCCGAGCGCCGGGCCACCATCGCTTCCCGCGTCATCCAGACGGCCCCCGTCGGTGGGCGTCCTCGTCGTTCCCCGTCGCCCGCCGTCAACGCCGCCACCGGCCCGGCGGGGAACGAGAAGCAAGCATCCTCTCAGCGCCCGTCCGTGCGGCGGGATGGCCGCACCGCCACTCCGTCGCTCACCCCGGCCGGTTCTTCGTCGCACGCGCTTCGCGCGCCCTTGGAGGCTCGAGTTGCGCTCTTCGCGGCGAACGAGCTCCTGCGCTACCGCCCCGTCGACGACGTCTACGACGTCTACGAGGAGTGGCTCGACCACATAGCCGAGCTCGTCCGCGCCGCAGGGGGCTCTCCCGCACCTTCCGCACCGCTGCGCCGCACTCCGCCCCGCGTGGGCATGAAGCCCCGGGGGCATTCCAGCCGCCTCCTTTCCAAGAAGATGCCATGGCCGCAAGGCGCGCGGCTCCTGGGCGGAACCCGCTCCGTCATGCGTCGGTCCAGCAGGAATGGAGCTGCCAAGAAGTCCCGCGACCGCAAGAGGCCGCCCGGGCGCTCCCAGCCCCGGCTCACCGAGACCCCGCGCTGCTCCCAGCTGCAGCGCAAGGGGGCCCACAAGGCCAAGCTCTCCCTTAACAAAAACCTCCCGCGGCCACCGCTGGCTGCCGCGCCTACGCCCCCGAGCTGTGTAGCGTCGCGTGGCCCGGCAAGTTCAAGCCGGACCTGCCTCCTCGCTACGACGGCACAACTGATCCCACAGAGTTCCTCCAACTCTAGGAGCTGGGAATCAAAGCAGTCAGCGGGGACGAAAAGGTCATGGCGAACTGGTTTCGCATGGCGCTGAATCAAGCAACAACCTGGAGAGACCCTGCAAAAATACATCCAGCGCTTCAACAGTGCGCGCCTCAAGATAACCAGGGTGTTCGAGGAAGCCATCATTTCGGCCTTCTCCGATGGCGTGCGCGACGTCAAGATGAAGGAGGAGTTGGCGATGCACGAACACCTCTGCACCTCCCTGGAGCTGTTCAACCTGGCAACCAAGTGCGCCAGAGCTGAGGGGTGACGCCTCTCCCTCCTAGAGCTGCCTGCCGCAGACGCAGAAGAGAAGAAGCCCAAGGCCAAGGACGTGAAGCGCAAGGGGGCTGCCGTGCTCGCAGCGGAGCCGGACACCAAGCGGGGCAAGGATCTGCCCGAATCCTCCAGGGGCAGCCGGTACTATGTGTACCACGACCTCCACACTCACAACACCAATGAATGCCAAGAACTCCACGCCGTGCGAAAAGGAAGAGTCGGCCGACGCCCTGACCGTGCTGACCGGGGCTACGGCCGAGGAGGAGGAAGGAACCCGGGACGCTAGGAAGATCGTGGCCCACGTGAAGGCTGGCGTGACCAACCTCGCGAGGATCGCTGGCGTGACCCGCCTCGCGAGGGGGACTGGAGGGATCAGCCTCGTGAGGATCGCCCTCATGGCAACCCAGGCCTGCCGCCGTTGCCGCCTCAGCCAAGAAGGAATGAAGACCGCCACCAAGACGAGGGGGCTGGGGGCTTCCAAGAGCCTCGCGTAATCGCCCTGCATGCTGGGCGGAGCTCAAGCCCCAGCCTCTCAACGTATCTTCAAGCAGTTTGCTCGCGAAGTGAATGCAGTTCTTCCCAAGCTCGAAGCAACGCGTCCCCTCAAGTGGTCGGCCTGCGTCATCACGTTTAGCTCCGCAGACCAGCTCAAGTGCGCGGCCACAGCCGGAGTCCTCCCAATGCTTTGTTCCCCAGTCATCAGCAACGTTCTGGTCACCAGGACCCTCATCGACGGAGGGGCAGGGCTCAATGTCTTGTCCGTGGAAACATTCAACAGCCTCCAAGTGCCCTATGACCAGCTTCAGCCAACCAAGCCCTTCTCCGGAGTCACCGATGGTTCCACACTCCCGATCGGGCAGGTCCGCCTCCCAGTCACCTTCGGGGCCCGCAACAACTACCACACCGAGCTCATCGACTTTGACGTCGCCCGCATCCGCCTGCCGTACAACGCCATCCTCGGGTACCCGGCGCTGGCCAAGTTCATGGCCGTGACTAACCATGGCTACAACGTCCTCAAGATGCCAGGAAGTGGTGGCGTCATCACGGTGCCATGTCAAGAGAAGGATGCAGT
Organism: Aegilops umbellulata; assembly: GCA_032464435.1. Lineage (NCBI taxonomy): Eukaryota > Viridiplantae > Streptophyta > Magnoliopsida > Poales > Poaceae > Aegilops > Aegilops umbellulata. The sequence goes on from CP136056.1 coordinate 432,933,702, forward strand.
GTGTACCCTGGAGCGAGCCCTTCAGGCAGCGTCACTAGAAGACCCAGATCGCTGAAGCAGGAGGCTTCCTGAGACCACCCCCAAGAAGAAGAAGACGACATCAGGCTCAGCCCCTCAGGAGGCAGGCCATTCAAGGCCCGCGTCTGCCCAGGGGGATCCTCCTTCAATCTCATAGGAAAGCACGCCCGGCGCCCTCCTCAGGCAGGGCTTGGGGGCTCTCACCTGGAGGGTCACCGACCTAGCCAAGGTCATGAGGGAGGCGCTTGGGCACCATGTGGAGGCGTGTTTCGAAGCACGTTTCCCTCGAAAGGAAGCCAGGGAAAGAAGGTCAGACCAACATGAGTTTGTTAACAAGGCCATTCAAGAACTAAATGAGTCAAGGATCATGAGAGGTTGCCGTCGCCCGCCTGCTGTGGCTCCCCATCCAGGCGAGGATGGTGGGCTGCGCATCTGCGTTGACGTACCAGGGCTTAATCAGATCGCCACGGCGGAGCGCCTCTGGCCCTCACAAGTGGGGCGCTGCGGAGGACCACCCCACAGCTATGTTCGCATGCCTTATGGCCAGCCGAGCGTGGCTGCGGCGTACCAGCGCCTCATGAGGAGCATCTTGGAGGCGCAAGAAGACATGCGTTCCGCGGCCCTGGCGGAGATGGAGGCTGCTCACGAGGAGCCACCAGTGCCCCTCGGAGCCTCCCGAGGCCCCTGGGCCTGGGGGCTCGTGAGGATCGGCTTCCGCAGCCCACCGAGTCTGCTGCACCAACGCCACTGCACCGACGACATCTTCATGTGACATCTTTCAAGTTTCATTCCCAGCTGGGAGCGCCCTCCCAGGGTTGCGTCATTCCGAGGCCGCGTGGGTCCGTACCTGTGGCATGTATCCCTTTTTATCTTTTCAGTCGCTAGCTTGCTTTGCTGGGGGCACCCCTCGGGCTGCATCATCCCCAGGCCACTCGGGCTAGGCCCAGCGGCATGTATCCCTTCCGCATTTATTATGCATCATGCTTGATTACTTGATGCCGTCCACGGCACCTTTTCTTCTTCATGTCGACCACTTGCACATTAAAGGGGGGGTACCTGAGCATCGTGACTCAGGGATCTTACTGGCTCTCCAGCCCTCACCCTCTGGCCTTGTCCACGGCATCGCGACCTGGCATACCAGCGACGGCTGAGACAAGCTCAAGGGCCGGGACCCGAGGACGTAGAGTGCCGGCATCTAACCAGATTTTGCAGGAACACATCTCAAGATACGGCCCAGTGCCAGGCGCAACCCGCCTAGAGGTAGGGCCTCGTGAGTCCCGCGCTGGCTCACGGGTGCCCAGATACACCTCACCTAGCTCTACCGTGCTAGCCACGTGTCAGGGCGGGGCTGTACACGCCCCGGGGGCTCCTCCCGGAGGGGAGCCCCCTCCCACGTACCAGTGGGAGCACCATGCTCCGCGCTGGCTGACGACACTGCCGAGGAGCGGCTATGCCCGTACACATACGGAAGTGCTATGCTCCGCGCTGGTGATAAACAACTGAGGGTGGCCTTTGGGCCGCATTAACCTCAGGGAGCCCCGAGCTCAGTGGCCGGCCTCATCGCAACGCCTCCCCCCGGGAGCGCCGCGCAAGGGGGCTGGGCACGGGGGCTACGACTGGGTCACGCTCAGCCGTACGCCCCAGCCAGGCCCCTCGGGCCTGGTTTCATCGCGCGTCTCTCCCCGAGCGGAGCCAAGGTACGAAGGCCGTTTGCGCGTCAAGGGGGACTCCTGAGCATCGCGACTCAGGAGCCTAACTGGCTCCATAGCCCCTCACTCCTTAGTTCTGAAAGGTTATGCTGGGTGAGGTACGCGCGGGGTCGGGCTCTGCAGACGTAGAACGGTAGCCCCGCCTACATTCCATCTCATGCTGTTCGCGCGTCAAGGGGGACTCCTGAGCATCGCGACTCAGGAGCCTAACTGGCTCCGTAGCCCCTCACTCCTTAGTTCTGAAAGGCTATGCTGGGTGAGGTACGCGCGGGGTCGGGCTCTGCAGACGTAGGACGGAAAACGCACCTACATCGCGCTTCCCTACTTACTGTTCGTGCGCCAAGGGGGACTCCTGAGCATCGCGACTCAGGAGCCTAACTTGTCACGTGGCCCCTCATTCCTTTGGTCCCGTCCTGGTTTCCGGTCGGGGCTGATGCTGGGTGAGGCATGCGCGTGGCCGGGCTCTGCCGGCGTAGAACATAAGCAAGTAGGGAAGGGGAACATAAAATTCAAGGAACTTAAAAGCAAATACTACAACCCATACTGTCGCCTTGGTACCAAACGCAAATTTAAATGCCTCCCCGAGGCGTCGTGCATGTGCAGGAATCGAAAGAAGGACAGGAACGATAGCGGAGTCACTTGTCGGCAGCGGAGTCGCGTGGAGTAGTTTCGCCTTGTGGAGTAGTGGGGTCGGCAGCGCCTCGCTTTGGCTTGGTGCTGAAGGCCCGGAACTTCCCTAGCAGCGCTTCAGCGCGCCCCTTCACGACCTCGACAGCGGCAGCGGCGCCCTCGCCGCTCACCGGCTCCAGCAGGCTGTCAAGGTCGGCGCTGGGATCGCGAAGGTAGACATGGGCGAAGACCCGCGTCAGTGCGGCAGAAGACAGGACTCGCGCCTCGGCCTCAGCCGTGGGGGTGAGTCCAAGGGCGACATCTCCAAGAGCCTTCACCAAGAAGGGAAGCAGTTTGGCGGGGCCGTCCCCATCACCAGCCAGCGGGCTATCCAGGCCACTCTCATAAAGCGTCTTTAGTGAAGCGCGGGCATCCTTCTCCATGTCCGCGAAGGCCACGCGATCCTCGGCAAGGACCCGGTCCTTGGCGTCCAGCTCGGCCTTCGTCGTCTCCAGCTCCTTCTTCAACGCGCCTAGGTGGCTGCGGCGCTTCCTGAGCTTTGCCTCCCGGTCCTCGAGCGCCGCCTCGCGAGCTTTCACCCCCTTCTCCTGCTCTTGGCGAAGGCGAGTCTCCTCTGCAAGCTGATCACGAAGGCCTTGCAACTCATCCTCCAGCTCCTTGCAGCGGCCGCGGATGCCAACCGCCTCTCCCAGGGCCGCGTCACGGGCAGCCTTCGGCTTGAGGGTAGCCTCCCTCTCCTCGTCACAGGCCGTTGAGGCCTGAACCAGCGCTGCCCGAATCGAGGCGTCGGAGCGAATCCACCCCGAGGCCAGCTCCAGGCGCCCGGCCACCAGGCGAGGGTCGGCGCCTAGAAGATCCTGCCGCAGCCGGTCCAGTCCAGCAACAGCCCGCTCCAAGATGGAAGAAGAAGGCGGAGAAGCATCAGCACGCCCCGAGGCGGCAGGAGGGGTCGTGGAACCAGCGGCCGGCGGAACGGGAGGAGAAGGTAGCGGCGGCGAGGCTGCAGTATCCCGAGACAGAGTCTGCTGCGCCTCCCCAGCCGTAGCAGCAGCACCAGGCAAGGGCACCTCTGGGGTCGATCGAGCCATGGGGGCTACGGCCCCAGCCAGATCAGCCAAGCCCCGCAAGGACGAGTGGGCAGGAGAAGCCCGTGCGTCGCGGTCGACCTCCCCTGCAGGCGGAGATGTCGCCACAGCTGGGGCCCCAAGACCTCCCTTCAGCTTCTTCGCTGCGGGCGCCAGCCTGCTCAGGAGAAGTAATCGTCAAGCCTCATCGGCGGAACAAGGAACCAGGGATCAAGGATCAAGCACTTACAGGTCGTCGCCAGAAAGCTCCAGCGGTCTCCTGCCAAACTTGAAGCCGGAGAGCCGGCTGGAAGGGTCGACCTCGGAAGCAGAAGGCGCGTCAGCGGTTCGCCCGGGAGTTAGGGCGGACCCGCGGGGAACCAACCCGGTCGTGCCGTTCTTCGGGACCGGGGGTGAGCTCCCGCTGCCCAGCACGTCATCATCATCGTCATCATCGCTCAGCGAAAGGCGGAGAATGCGGGGCATGCGTTGGAGCGGGGGAGCCCTAGACTCTCCGTCAGTCGCCTCGGAGTCGAGACCTCCCTCCCGCTCCTCCTCGCCCGCTCCTCCGCTGGAGTCGCCGGAAGACACATCCACCAGATCTTCGGGAGCCACCACGGGCACGAGCCCGTCCCCGTTGAAGACGGGCATGGACTTCACCGCTTGCTCCCAATCGTCGTGGAGGAACAGGGGGGAAGGTGCGCCCTCCAGCCTTGCTACCTCGCCCCCGACCAGGGATTGGAGGACCGCAGTCACGTCCTCTTCGCCCACGGCTGCGGGGCTCGGATGAGGCCTCCACATCGGGGGAGAATACTGCCGAAGCGGAGCCAGCTGGTGCTCCAGGAACTCCCTCAGCAGCGACGCCCCGGCCAGCTTCGCCGTCGCCATGTTGGCTGGCTTCAGATCGGCGTCCATCTTCGCCAGCATCGACTTCACGCGGGGATCCGTGAGCTTCGCTCGACACCAGTCTCCCGAGCTCACGGGCGGCTCCGTGGGAAGGGTCAACCGAGGGTGGACGCGCCCGGCGTCAACCAATACCCACTTGCTCCGGAAGCCCTCGATCCTCTTCCCCGGATTCGAGATGGCCATGGAGCTGCCGCACGCGACGAAGCCCGCACATGCAGAAGGGGAACCTTTGGAGGTCCGGAGGTAGAAGTAGTGGCGCAGCAAGGCCACTGAAGGCTGCACCCCCAGATGCGCCTCGCAGTAGTAGGCGAAGATCGCCAGGAGAAGGACGGAGTTGGGCTGGAGATGCAAAGCTTGCAAGTTGTAATGGCGGAGGACGACGAGGAAGAACTCAGAGAAAGGAGGCACCAGGCCCGCTGTAATGGAGCTCACGAAGAAAAGATAGAAGGTGCTCCCTTGGCCTTCAGGGGCATCGGAGCCGACCTTGAACATCTGCGCCCCGTCAATGCCCTGCGCCGCAGCCATCCGGTGTAGTAGGGCGAGGCTCGCCTCCGACACGTTGGGCGAGTCCAAAGTAGGCGAGAACCAAGCTTCGGCCGGGGCCCAACGAGGCACCATGGCTACCTGGGTCGAGCAGGTGGAGCAGATCTGGAAGCTTGGAGGAAGAGAGGAGAAGCGCAAGAAAGGGGATCTGAGCAGCGGATGAAGGAGGAGAAGAACAAAGCCCGAGCGAATGCCACACCTCTAATAACTTGCGCAGTTGCGAAAGCACCTACGTCCAATCAACTGCCACGCGGCGCCCAGGGCCGCAGGCTGTTAGGGCCCGCGGAGCTTCTCCCTTGCTCTTTCACCTCTCGGCACGGCCAAGTCCATGCGCGCCTTGGGCCCGGGGGTTACTGTCAGTGTTCTGGGAATGGGGGTCCCCAGACTTGCCTGCCTGAGGCCTGCGGCGTGTCTCAAATGGGGGCCCAGCATGGCCCATCTTCATCAACACAAGGCTCAAGACCCTCGCGAGGGGCCAAGCCTCGCGAGGCGGACGACGCGGCGCTTCCTCAAGCGCGGCCTCCTTAGGCTGGCTTGCGAGGAGGCGGAGAGATCAAGGCGGGTACCTCACGAGGTGCCCGTGATGCAAGCCATGACGACCAAGGGTGCTAGGCGGGCGCCAGCCCGCGCAGCGTCTCCCTTTCCTCTTTGGTGCAAAGGGGGCAAGCGCAGGCGAGAGGATCAAGCAAAGGCACCCATTTCGGTGCAACGAGACCAAGACCAGTCCAACGGTGGGAAGGAGGTCACCATGGAGCCCAGGACGGCGTCACCACAGGGCCTTTGGCAGGCGAAGACCAACTTTAGTCAGGATAAGTGTACCAGATGTTCCCCTTCAAATTGGCCAATTGTTGGCGCCCTTCCCGCTCAATATTTGGGAAGAGGCCCAGGGCCTTTGCCTATAAATAGGACTAGCCGCCCCCAGGGTAGAAAAAAGAATGGAGGATCGAACCTGATTCAGTATCTAGAGGCATACATAGAGAGAGAAGGGCGATTGAACTCCCCCTAGCATTTCATCCCCTAGCCAAGAACAGACCCTCGCGAGGCTGTTCTTCCTTGTACAGTTCTTCATCATCAGCCCAAGTGGCAATCCACCCACCACACTGGAGTAGGGTATTACACCGCATCGGTGGCCCGAACCAGTATAAACTCTGTGTCTCTTGTGTTGTTCTTGCAGTAGTTAGATCCTTACGAGACGGAGAGGTAGAGGGCACGATCTCCGCGCGCACCCCAGAGTTCGAACCTTAAGGGTCTGCCGGAACCCGTGATCCGACAAGACTTTGAGGGCGCCATGGGCCGACTGCTAGGAGCCGGCCTCTCTAGAGGCCGCCTGCTAGGAGTCGGCCCGTCTTGGAGCCGCCTTCCTGAGCATGGCCGTCTTCTGGCAGTCAGCCGTTTGGCCAGTCGGCCACCAGAAGGCGGCGCTCTATCTTGACGTCTTGAGGGGCGCAGCCGGCCCTGATGTCTTGAAAGGTTCTGGGACTCGGGTTAGGCTACCCGTGGCCCATTACTCCGACATAATTTTTGTCGTCGCGAAGGAGAAAGCATCGCTCAAGCTTGGGGGAGGCTTAATTCAATGTTATATTCATGCCCCAATCATGAGCTCTCAAGAGAAATTATTATTCAAAATTTTTTTCTCGACTTTCTCTCAGTAATCGCTCCATGCTCGATACTTCTTGTACTAGTTCTTTTATCATGAAGACGATTGAATTCAAATGTGATTTATTGGAAAGAATTAAACACAACTCTGAAGATTGAGAACTCGACGAAGGTAAGGAGTCAGGTATAACACCTAAGTTTGATTGTGTTAAATCTTTTATGGACACCGATGCTTTTCATGAATTTAGCACTAAATATGGACTTAACTCTGAGATAGTAGCTTCTTTCTGTGAATCATTTGCTACTCATGTTGATCTTCCTAAGGAGAAGTGGTTTAAATATCATCCTCCCATTGAAGTAAAAGTAGTTGAACCTATTAAAGTTGAAGAAAAGACTATCACTTAAAATGTTGATGTTATCGTTCCTATCGCTTATATTGAGAAACCACCTTTCCCTGTTAGAATAAAGGATCATGCTAAAGCTTCAACTGTGGTCAACAAAAGTAATATTAGAACACCAAAACCCTCTGAGCAAATTAAAGTTGAACCTAGTATTGCTATGGTTAAACATCTCTTAGTTGATAATATTGATGGGCATGTTATTTACTTCTGTGATGAAGCTGCTAGAATTGTTAAACCCGATATTAAAGATAAACATAGACCTATTGTCGGCATGCCTGTTGTTTCTGTTAAAATAGGAGATCACTGTTATCATGGCTTATGTGATATGGGTGCTAGTGTCAGTGCAATACCTTATACCTTATATAAAGAAATTATGCATGAAATTGCACCTGCTGAGATAGAAGATATTGATGTTACTATTAAGCTTGCCAATAGAGATATTATCTCACGGGTTGGGATTGTTAGAGATGTTGAAGTCTTGTGTGGGAAAATTAAATACCCTATTGATTTTCTTGTCCTTGCTTCCCCACAAGATAACTTTTGTCCTATTATATTTGGTAGACCCTTCTTGAATACTATTAATGTGCGGCACCTTGGCACTCTTGGTGGCCTCAACAGCCGACGCGAGCTCGGATGCTTGCGTTTTTGCCTCAAGCTCCAAACCCTCGTGTTTCTTCATGAGAGCTTGCAGCTCTTGCTGCACCTCGCCGACTTGGACCCCAAGCTTTTCTCGCTCAGCGCACTCCTCGGCCGCTTTATTCTCGGCCTTAGCCAGCGCCTCCTTCAGGGTTGCCACCTCGGTTGTGGCCCCTACAATAAGCAGTACAATCCTTTATTTCTTTTTGCAATCAAGCCTCTCTATAGGCACCACTTTTTTTCTTTCTTTTTTTTTTCTAAGGGGTATTTTCTTACCTTCCTTTTCCACGAGCTGCCTTTTGGCATGGCCGAGCTATTGCTCGGACCGCTCGAGGTCCTTTTTCAGGACTTCCACCTGCGCAGTCAGTGCGGCGGTGGACAGCAGGGAAGCCTGCATACGCATATTAGACTTTTTATTAGACTCCTGCGAAAATTGTTGGATCCTCTATTCGGCTTTTCTTTCCGAACACCGAACAGAGCATCAGGGGCTACTGTCTATGCGGTAATGAATTTAGCATATTTTTTGCTTACCTGGAAGCCTGTTAGAAGGCTAGCGCAAGCTTCATTCAGTCCGCTCTTGGCGGACTGAACCCTTTGGACCACCGCACTCATGACAGTACGGTGCTCCTCGTCGATGGTGGCGCCTTCGAGCGCCTCCAACAGAATATCCGGCGCGTCTGGTTGGACAGAGGTCGCCGGCGCAGACGGCTTACTCCTCTTGGAAGGAGTTCGCCCACCGCGAGCCAGGACGGTTGAAGCCGACGACTGAACTCTAAGTGTCGGTGTCAAAACCGGCGGATCTCGGGTAGGGGGTCCCGATCTGTGCGTCAAGGTCGGATGGTAACAGGAGACAAGGGACACTTTGTTTTACCCAGGTTCGGGCCCTCTCGATGGAGGTAAAACCCTACTCCTGCTAGATTAATATTGATGATATGGGTAGTACAAGAGTAGATCTACCACGAGATCAAGAAGGCTAAAACCCTAGAAGCTAGCCTATAGTTATGATGATGGTTATGATGATGGTTATGATGTGTTCTGTCCTACGGACTACAACCCTCCGGTTTATATAGGCACCGGATAGGGTTAGGGTTACACAGAGTCGGTTACATTGGTAGGAGATCTTGAATATCCGCATGCCTAGCTTGCCTTCCACGCCAAGGAAAGAACCTTCCGGACACGGGACGAAGTCTTCAATCTTGTATCTTCATAGTCCTGGAGTCTGGCTGAAGATATAGTTCGTCTATCCGAACACCCCCTCATCCAGGACTCCCTCAGTAGCCCCTGAACCAGGCTTCAATGACGACGAGTCCGGCGCGTAAATTGTCTTCGGCATTGCAAGGCGGGTTCCTCCTCCAAATTCTTCAAGAAGATAATAAACACCAAAAAATAGTGTCCGGCTTCTGCAACACAAGTTTCCACGTATTGCCATATAGAGAATAATACAAACACAAATCAAATCTGCCGACGTATTCCGCAGTGCGTCATAACACTGCGACCAAGCCTTCTGTATGGATTATTTTTTGTTGTTCCGCCGCGGTACGTTCAACGAGGCGGTTTCCTTGGCACGTCTTGTCGAAGCAGAGATCGTGTGCCCCTTTTAACGGGATTCTCATTAATGCGGACGTGGGTAACCCAACCGCGCCATTTACCACGGCGTGTGAGCGGCAAGCGAGTTTTTTAGGTAGGTGGGGACGCATAATGGCATCAGCCTATATAAGGGGATAAAGATCCACCTCTTTCACCTACGCCTTCTTCCTCCTTTGCCCATCCATCTCCTGCGCACTCAAGCTCCAACGCCCAAGTTCGCTCTTTCTTCCCCAACCTGCCCCAGAGATGTCCGGAGCGGGTGGCAAGTGGATGGCTTCCTCCGTTACGGAGGGTCAAATCAAAAAGCTTAGGAAGGCCGGATATCTGTCCAAGGACATCCTGCACCGGCTTCCCGATGCGGGGCAGCTTCTTCCCACCCCAAGGCCCCATGAGAGGGTAGTTTTTCTCCCCCATTTCCTCCGCGGACTGGGTTTTCCACTTCACCCTTTTGTCCGAGGGCTCATGTTCTACTACGGCCTGGACTTCCACGATCTGGCCCCGAACTTTATCCTTAATATCTCGGCGTTTATCATCGTGTGTGAGGCCTTTCTCCGCATCCGCCCCCACTTCGGCCTCTGGCTCCAGACCTTCAACGTCAAGCCCAAGGTGGTGTCCGGCACCCAGGCGGAGTGCGGATGTGCTATGGCCGGCAAAATGGCCAACGCACTCTCGTTCGATGGCTCCTTTGTGGAGTCCTTAAAGGGGTGGCAGGCAGGGTGGTTTTACATCACCGAGCCACGCGACTGGAAATGGGTCGCGGCCCCTGAGTTCCAATCTGGACCCCCCACACGGCTCATTTCCTGGAAAGAGACGGGCCTATCGTGGGGCAATGAAGAAGAAGTGACCGGACTGCAAACTTGCATCCGGTCCCTGATGAACAAGCCCATCCGGCATGTCAACATCATCCAGGTCATGCTCGTTTGCCGGATTCTCCCGTGCCAAGAACGGGAGTTCACTTTGTGGGAATTCGACCCGGCGCAGCACCAAACCCTCAATAGGCTCTTCGACACGACGTATGAAGACGTCTGGAAGGTGCTAACCAAAGGCGCCGAGTGCCCCACATCCGCTTCCGAGGACCGCGGATACAGCTCGCAGCGCAATGCTGGTGAGGTAAGCTATTTATACCTTTCACGGGTTCGTTAAGCTTTTCTACATAGATTGACTCTATGTGGGATCTAAAAACTCCCTTTGCCTTTGACAGGCGTGGCTGAAGATAGTCGGACCAATCAACTGTCCGACTCCTCTGCCCGAAGACCCAGCCCCAGCTCTCCTAGAGAAGCTGCTGGCTCCGGCGCCCTATGTGGTGCCGGAGAAGAAGGTCAAGAAGAAGAAGACCACCGGGACTCGAAAGAGTGCCCGCAATGTGGTGGTGTCGAGCTCGTCATCTGGCGAGTCTGCGACGCCCTCCTCTCGTGAAAACGAGGAGGAGGAACAAGGAAGCTCTCCCCCTCCATCGAGGGGAGCGAAAAAGAAGAAGGCCGCCCCAACAGGGGAGGCCGAGGGGTCGAGGAAAAGGAAGACCCCTCCGCCGGACTACTCCCCCAACGCCGAAGACATCGTAAGTATTCACATACCAGAATGACTCATAGTATTTTCAAGTGCGCAGCTTACCCTAATGTCGAATGTTATTTGCGCAGCCCGCCCCGAGCCGCACTCGGTGATTCATCGAGCGGCTCCCTGGATTCGTCGGACATGAACACTGTCCCCCCCCCCCCCCCCCCGCAGTCTCCCCCCGCGGGGCGGATGACACCGAAGCGGCGTCCCGCCGAACAGGGCAGGAGGAGGTGGCCCTGGAGGAGTCGCAAGGCAATCCTCAGGACCCCAGGAGTAAAGGGGGTGAAATTCCCCCAGGGCTCCCAGTCCGGCTTTGTGCCGGACACCGCGCCGGACTCAACCATCCTGGCTCGCGGTGGGCGAACTCCTTCCAAGAGGAGTAAGCCGTCTGCGCCGGCGACCTCTGTCCAACCAGAGGCGCCGGATAGTCTGTTGGAGGCGCTCGAAGGCGCCACCATCAACGAGGAGCACCGTACTGCCATGAGTGCGGTGGTCCAAAGGGTTCAGTCCGCCAAGAGCGGACTGAATGAAGCTTGCGCTAGCCTTCTAACAGGCTTCCAGGTAAGCAAAAAATATGCTAAACTCATTACCGCATAGACAGTAGCCCCTGATGCTCTGTTCGGTGTTCGGTAAGAAAAGCCGAATAGAGGATCCAACAATTTTCGCAGGAGTCTAATAAAAAGTCTAATATGCGTATGCAGGCTTCCCTGGTGTCCACCGCCGCACTGACTGCGCAGGTGGAAGTCCTGAAAAAAGACCTCGAGCGGTCCGAGCAAGAGCTCGGCCATGCCAAGAGGCAGCTCGTGGAAAAGGAAGGTAAGAAAATACCCCTTAGAAAAAAAGACAAAAAAGTGGTGCCTATAGAGAGGCTTGATTGCAAAAAAAATAACAGGATTGTACTGCTTATTGTAGGGGCCACAACCGAGGTGGCAACCCTGAAGCAGGCGCTGAGTGCGGCTGAGAAGAAAGCGGCCGAGGAGCGCGCCGAGCGAGAAAAGCTTGGGGTCCAAGTCGGCGAGGTGCAGCAAGAGCTGCAAGCTCTCATGAAGAAACATGAGGGTTTGGAGCCTGAGGCAAAAACGCAAGCATCCGAGCTTGCGTCGGCTGTTGAGACCACCAAGAGTGCCAAGGCCGAAGCCCAAAAGGCCCTCCAAGAGTTGGAGGATGTGAAGAAGATAGCAGCGGGTAAGGTATTCTTAATGCAAAGTAGGAATATAAAGGTGAAATACCTATTACTTACCCGAATCCGGAGTTCTCCAGGGGCGTTCTTCGATCTTCCCCACAGCGCATCCGACGCCGCCGCATTCTACCGAGCTGAAGAGGACAACTCGACGTTGAGTGTGTTCTGGTCTCAATATTCTGAGGCCAGACACCCTTTGCCCTTAAGCGATCAGCTGAAGCAGCTGGCCGAGCTCCACAAGGCGGCCGAACAGGCCATGAAGGGCTTACTGGTTCGGCTGTGGCCTGGAGAGGCCCTGCCTGGGAGCTATTTCGGGCTGGTGCGGCGGCTGGTGGAGGCCTGTCCATGGCTTGAGGTCATCAAGCGCTCCGTCTGCATAGAAGGTGCCCGGAGGGCCCTTGCCCGTGTAAGGGTACATTGGGGCAAGCTGGACGGAGAGAAGCTGGTGAAGGACGGGCCGCCGCAGGGGAAGGAGCATCGCAAGCCCGAGAATTACTACAAGGAAGTTCTTGCTAGAGCTCGCCTTGTCGCGGATGAGTGTGCCAAAGATGTAATATTTCAATGAACTCGCTCGTTTGTATCATGTGCGCTGAAAACTTGTTCATATGCGCTTAAGCAATGCTTTCTGAATTTAAAATATTATTTTCTGTGCGGCCGTTTATCAATAACTGAGAGATGGCGAGTCGTCGGCTTCTGCCCCCATGCAACTAGTGCTGGGGTGTTCGGGATAAACCTGAGGGCTCTTGTTCCCATAGTTGGGCCCATCGAGGGAGGCGCTCAGCACAGCGAACCAGGCCATCGGACTATAATGCTTGAACACTCTCAATTAGCCATAGAACGTTATAATTTTAAATTTCGGCGAAGCCCCTAGTTCGGAAGGACGAATTCGGGGCACTATCCACGCCTTTAGCCAGACTTAACCAGCTCTCCGCTCGAAGCGGCATAAGCCTTTAGGGACTCGAAAAACCTCTCGAACAGCGACCGGTCTCGCGCCTTATCATGACAGTCTGTTTTAGCTTTCTCCACTGAGGTGCTCACCCACATGATCTGGGGCACAATCGTAGTGGTTCTCCTAGTGCTACCTTAGCCGATAGAGCGGAACGTAAGGCACCAAAACATACGAGCCGGGCAAACCCAACATATGACCAAAATCATGACTCGGAGCCAATGCATATAATGCTATAAGTTCGGGGTGCCGCACTTGTGAAAGTGGACGGACTTCTCACACCAGATAGAAGGGTAATAAAGCCCCTGGCGTGGTTTGCCGTACAATGGTGTATGGGTGCGATCATGTTATTTGAGTAAACATATGTATATTAAAAGAAGATAATGCAAAAATAGACGAAAAGCTATGCATTATTTATGAGGAGGCTGTTTATTCAAGCCGAACGATACAAGTAGTGCGAGAAAAAAAAATAGACTATTTAACATGTCCTGACCAGGCGCAGGCCGCGGAATGTTAGAAACAGATATATCGCTCGAAATAGAGACCACCTGAGAGTTCCATGATGCGGCGTTGTTTTGTCTGCTTTCCTGGGTCCTGTATCATCTGTGCGGCGGCGAGGCCGAACACTGTATCTAGAGTATGGAGTCCTGAAAGAAAAGAAGAACCCGGCAGCCCCTAATACGTTTGACGCCGTATTGTTGGCATGCCGTTTTATCTGCCCCTTCCCCTATGCCCATGGAATTGTAAGGGCGTAATTGTGTACTCGAGGTACTAGCTCCGCTATGTAGCGATGGCTGGGGTTGGGGCCGTATTGCTACGCGTGCTCTGAACGCGCCAGTCGGTCTTGCTGCGGGTTACTCCGGACACGTTTTGCTTTGTCCTGCTTTGTAGCGGCCGGACTCGAGAGCTGCCTTAACAGGTTGATTTGTACCTCTACTGCGATGGCTGCCGTGTGTTCCTCCGTACAGATGGAGCGTTCGGTGTTTCCGCTGACCGTGATTACGCCTCGAGGGCCTGGCATCTTGAGCTTGAGATATGCGTAGTGCGGCACCGCATTGAATTTAGCGAATGCGTTTCGTCCAAGCAGAGCATGATAGCCACTGCGGAACGGAACTATGTCGAAGATTAACTCTTCGCTTCGGAAGTTGTCCGGAGATCCGAAGACCACATCAAGTGTTATGGAGCCTATGCAATTGGCCTCTACACCTGAGATGACGCCTTTAAAGGTCGTCCTTGTGGGCTTGATCCTTGATGGATCTATGCCCATTTTCCGCACTGTATCCTGGTAGAGCAGGTTCAGGCTACTGCCGCCGTCCATGAGGACTCTTGTAAGGTGAAATCCGTCAACGATTGGGTCAAGAACCAATGCGGCGAAACCGCCATGATGGATGTTGGTGGGGTGGTCCCTTCGATCGAAGGTGATCGGGCAAGAGGACCATGGGTTGAACTTTGGGGCGACTGGCTCCATCGCGTATACCTCCCGTAGCGCACGCTTCCTCTCCCGCTTGGGAATATGAGTCGCGTATATCATGTTCACCATCCGCACTTGTGGGGGGAACCCCTTCTGTCCGTTGTTGTTCGGCGGCCTGGGCCCCTCTTCGTCATCGCTGTCTAGCCCCTTGTTTTTGTTTTCGGCTCTTAACTTGCCTGCCTGCTTGAACACCCAACAATCCCTGTTGGTGTGATTGGCTGGCCTTTCGGGGGTGCCGTGAATCTGGCACGAGCGGTCGAGTATTCGGTCCAAACTGAACGGGCCCCGGGTATTCTTTTTGAATGGCTTTTTCCACTGACCGGATTTATGACCTCTAAATCCGGCGTTTACTGCCGTATCTTCATTGCTGTCGCTGTTGACGCGGCGTTTTTGTTTATTCCGTCGCGACCTGCCACTTTTGTCCTTCGTATCTGAATTACCTTGCTTCTTCGATAAGTTGTTGCTGCGAGCTAGCCAGCTGTCTTCGCCCGCGCAAAAGCGGGTCATGAGTGTCGTGAGGGCTGCCATGGATTTTGGCTTTTCCTGTCCCAGGTGTCGGGCGAGCCACTCGTCATGGATGTTATGCTTGAAGGCTGCTAAGGCCTCTGCATCCAGACAGTCGACTATCTGATTTTTCTTTGTTAGGAACCGTGTCCAGAATTGCCTGGCCGATTCTTCTGGCTGCTGGATTATGTGGCTTAGGTCGTCGGCGTCCGGTGGCCGTACGTAGGTCCCCTGGAAGTTGTCGAGGAATGCGGCCTCCAGGTCCTCCTAAGATCCGATCGAATCTGCGGGGAGGCTGTTAAGCCAGTGCCGGGCTGGTCCCTTAAGCTTAAGGGGTAGATATTTGATGGCGTATAAATCATCGCCATGAGCCATGTGGATGTGGAGGAGATAGTCCTCAATCCATACTGCCGGATCGGTCGTACCATCGTACGACTCGATGTTGACGGGTTTAAAACCCTCTAGGATTCTATGATCCATTACTTCGTCTGTGAAGCATAGTGGGTGTGCGGCGCCCCTGTACTGGGCTATGTCTCGACGCAGTTCGGAGGAGCTGTGCCTGTTGTGTTCGGCCTGGCCGGATTTATTGTGTCCAGAGTGAAAACTATCACGTGCCATCGGGCGTCCGCGCGATCCATAGATCGATCTTGTTTGCCTTGCTTTGTCATCCAGGACGTCTCGCAGGTTTGGTTCGTGTTCCCGTGCCTTGGTGAAGCGGCTGCGGGGCATGGCTTGTTTGGATGTTCGATAGGCTTCTCTGTCGCGGCCGTGAGGTGGCCGATCTGCCTTGTCTTGGGCTTCCTCCTCTGATTGGGGTAGCGGCCTGCGCTTAGGATAGTTTTTGGAGGGGCGTCCGAGCTCGTGCTCTTCGGCTGCAAGGACTTCAGTCCATCTGTCAGCTAGCAAATCTCGATCAGCTCTAAGTTGTTGCTGCTTTTTCTTTAGGCTGTTCGCCGTGGCTAAAAGCCTACGTTGAAAGCGCTTTTGTTCGGCGGGGTCCGATGGTACGATGAATTCATCGTCGCCGAGGCTTGCCTCGTCTTCGGAGGGAGGCATGTAGTTATCGTCCTCGACCTCTCGCTCTGCCGCTCTCTCATGAGGGCGGTCTTCTCCATCTTCCTATGCCAAATCCTGCTGGTTTTGGTGTTCTTCGGCGCTGTCCGGGGTAGTATTATCGCCCGTGCCGGAATCACCGTTTCTGCTGTGGCGGGATTTGGAGCGGCGCCGCTGACGTCGGCGTGTTGGAGGCTTTTTCGAAGTGCCATCCTCGCTGTTCCATCGCCATCTCCATCTTTTGGAGCATCCACCATGTATATGTCGTATGACGAGGTGGCGGTCCAGCGCCCTACAGGTGCTGGTTCTTGCTCGTCTCCTCCTTCGTCATCCATACCGTCGAAGTCTTCGGAGACGAAGTCGAGCATGTCGGATATATCGTCGACAGTGGCTATTAAGTGGAAGGTGGGTGGGCTTTGAATTTCTTTGTCGTCCGAATCCCAACCTCGCAGGCCATAGTTCGGCCCGGGCTCTCCTGACAAAGAGAGAGACTTGAGAGAATTTAGAATATCACCAAAAGGTGAATACTGAAAGATGTCCGCGGCGGTGAACTCCATTACCGATGCCCAATCTGATTCGATTGGCAGGGGCGCAGGAGGCTCGTAGTTCGGAGAAGAGTCCGGCTCCTTGGAGTCATGTGCCATGCGGAGTGCGGGGCTTGCGTTTGGCTCAATGGCTTTTGAGATCGCAGCCCCCGAGGTGACGTCCAACCGTTCATCCTCAAAGAACGCAGCGGGCTCCGGATCGAGGATCGGGGCCGGAGCGTATGCGGCCTCCAGGACACTGTTCGGAGGCAGAGCTATATCATGCCCCTCGAGATAGTGCGGCGTGCTTGGCTGTGGCTCGAATCCGTCGAAGATCAAGTCTCCGCGGATATCTGCTGTGTAGTTTAGGCTTCCAAACCTGACTTGATGGCCAGGGGCGTGGCTCTCGATCTGCTCCAGATGACCAAGTGAGTTGGCCCGCAGAGCGAAGCCGCCGAAGACGAAGATCTGTCCGGGGAGAAAAGTCTCACCCTAGACCTCATCGTTGTTGATGATCAAAGGAGCCATCGGGCCTAAAGGCGACGACACAGAGGAACTCTCAATGAAAGCACCAATGTCGGTGTCAAAACCGGCGGATCTCGGGTAGGGGGTCCCGATCTGTGCGTCAAGGTCGGATGGTAACAGGAGACAAGGGACACTTTGTTTTACCCAGGTTCGGGCCCTCTCGATGGAGGTAAAACCCTACTCCTGCTAGATTAATATTGATGATATGGGTAGTACAAGAGTAGATCTACCACGAGATCAAGAAGGCTAAAACCCTAGAAGCTAGCCTATAGGTATGATGATGGTTATGATGTGTTCTGTCCTACGGACTACAACCCTCCGGTTTATATAGGCACCGGATAGGGTTAGGGTTACACAGAGTCGGTTACATTGGTAGGAGATCTTGAATATCCGGACGCCTAGCTTGCCTTCCACGCCAAGGAAAGAACCTTCCGGACACGGGACAAAGTCTTCAATCTTGTATCTTCATAGTCCTGGAGTCCGGCTGAAGATATAGTTCGGCTATCCGAACACCCCCTAATCCAGGACTCCCTCACTAAGATAGACTACAAAAACGATATTGTTTCTGTTAGTTTAGGAGATATGTCTCATGATTTTAATTTTGCTAAATTTCATAAACAACCTCATGATAAAGAATTTCCTAGTAAAGATGAAATTATTGGTCTTGCTTCTATTGCCGTGCATCCTAATGATCCTTTAGAAAAATATTTGTTAGACCATGAAAATGATATGTTTAGGAATGAAAGAAGGGAAATAGATGAAGTATTCTTTAAACAGGGACTTATTTTGAAACACAACATGCCTGTTGAAATTCTAGGGGATCCTCCTCCACCCAAGGGTGATCCCATGTTTGAGCTTAAACCATTACCTGATACTCTTAAATATGCTTATCTTGATGAAAAGAAGATATATCCGGTTATTATTAGTGCTAATCTTTCAGAGAAGGAAGAAGAGAAATTATTGAAAACTCTGAAGAAGCACTGTGCTGCTATTGGATATACTCTTGATGATCTTAAGGGCATTAGTCCCACTCTATGCCAGCACAAAATAAAATTGGAGAAAGACGCTAAACCGGTTATTGATCACCAACGATGGTTAAATCCTAAGATGAAAGAAGTGGTAAAAAATGAAATACAAAAGCTTCTAGAGGCAGGTATAATTTAACCTGTTGCTGATAGTCAGTGGGTAAGACCTGTCCATTGTGTCCCTAAGAAGGGAGGTATTACTGTTGTTCCTAATGATAAAGACAAATTGATTCCACAAAGAATTGTTACAGGTTATAGAATGGTAATTGATTTCCGCAAATTAAATAAAGCTACTAGAAAGGATCATTACCCTTTACCTTTTATTGATCAAATGCTAGAAAGATTATCCAAACATACACATTTTTGCTTTCTAGACGGTTATTCTGGTTTCTCTCAAATACCTGTGTCAAAAGAGGGTCAAGAAAAGACCACTTTTACTTGCCCTTTCGGTACCTTTGCTTATAGACATATGCCTTTCGGTTTATGCAATGCACTTGCTACCTTTCAAAGATGTATGACTGCTTTCCCTGACTTCTGTGAAAAGATTGTTGAGGTTTTCATGGATGATTTCTCCATATATGGAACTTCTTTTGATGATTGCTTAAGCAACCTTGATCGAGTTTTGCAGAGATGTGAACAAACTAATCTTGTCTTGAATTGGGATAAGTGCCAATTTATGGTTAATGAATGTATTGTCTTGGGGCATAAAATTTCTGAAAGAGGTATTGAAGTTGATAAAGCTAAAGTTGATGGTATTGAAAAGATGTCGTGTCCTAAGGACACTAAAGGTATACGAAGTTTCCTTGGTCATGCCGGTTTTTATAGGAGGTTCAATAAAGACTTCTCAAAAATTTCTAGGCCTCTAACTAATCTCTTACAAAAAGATGTTCCTTTTGTCTTTA
Organism: Aegilops umbellulata; assembly: GCA_032464435.1. Classification (NCBI taxonomy): domain Eukaryota; kingdom Viridiplantae; phylum Streptophyta; class Magnoliopsida; order Poales; family Poaceae; genus Aegilops; species Aegilops umbellulata. Next base: position 432,952,476 of record CP136056.1, read on the forward strand.
ATGATGATTGTGTAGAAGCATTTGAAATACTTAAGAAAGCCTTGATTTCTACACCTATTATTCAGCCACCTGATTGGAATTTACCCTTTTAAATTATGTGTGATGCTAGTGATTATGCTGTAGGTACCGTTCTAGGACAAAGAGTTGATAAGAAATTAAATGATATCCAATATGTCATGGTTTTGTCACGGCAGATGTCCTCATGGAAGGACTTAGTCGTGGAGCTCATCGTGACGGAATAGCTTGAAGGGGTTAAAGCGGGCACAGGGACGCGAGAGAATTTATACTAGTTCGGCCCTTTCGATGAAGGTAAAAGCCTACGTCTAGTTGTGATGGAATTGATGGGGGTTCGATGACTAGGGAGCAAACAAGCTTCGCCTAAGTCTCGAGTTGTTGTCTGTTGTCCTGAACCGCCGCCGGGTCGCCCCCTTATATACATGGGTGATGCCCGCCGGTTTACAGAGTCCCAACACCGGCTAATAAACGTGTCCGGTTTGGTCTCTACTTATTCCTAACTTACAATACAAGTTTACATACTAACGCCGGTTTATAGCTACAGGCTTTAACCGACTGCGGGCCTTGAGCCCTGTTCTCTTATGGGTTTCCACATACTTAACTACTGATGAAGTTAACCCGGCCTATCCTGGCCGGTTTACGCCCAGTAGTAATATCCCCGACATTAGGCCCCAAATTGATTTGAACGGGTTCATGTCAATCCTTAGCAAGAACTTCATCTTCCACATCCTCTCGTAAGTTGGTGAACCACCATGATGTCATCTTCTCCAATTGCCGTAAACGAGAGCGACGTCATATGTCATAACGAAGCTATCCATTATACTTTTAATAGATCTGCGAGAATCGAGGCGACAACTCCGTTTGGTGGCGCCTTGATTCTCGTGCCTGACACTTATCCCTTTCCTTATAAATAGGACCGAAGGGTCATTTCCTTCTTCCCCTTCGTACCCTTCTGCTTCGTCTTCCTCGAGCCGTCCAGCTTTGAAGCTCCGCTGCCACCGTCAACTTCTGCATCAACCTAGGCCGCTGCATCACCCTGAACGCACCAGAGCCCTGCGGCGATCTCCAGCAATTCCACAGCTTCGGTAAGCCTTCTGTTCTTTCCAATACAGATCTGTTCTTAGGGTTTCCATGTTCCTCTAGTGTTCATCGCCTGCTTCGTGCTCATATAGGATAGATCTTTGGATGAATCTATGAACTTTTGCTCTGTATAGCGGTAGTTTTTAGCATCCGCCTTCACTTTGATATGTTTGGATCGTAGATCTGACCCATAGCTTTACCTCACAGATTTCACACTGCTCCTTCTAGGTATTGAATATTTTTCCTTTTACGAACACGCTCCAGATCCAATGCTATAATAGAATCTTGTGAAATCTGTTACTGCATGCTTACTCATCCGCAATCTCAACTGTTTCAATGTTTAGACCAGGCAGTTTAACTTTGAAAAAGGTACTACCGATCCGGTATATACCATTAGTCCCCTTTTTGAACCGCCAGAGATCTTTAGCCAGGCACTGCCGTTTTGCAAACTCCGGTTTATAAGTAACTACCTCCGGTTTAGCAACGTATGCATCAGTGTATATTCGCCCGACATATTCTTGAACCGGAATTACTGCTTTTGTAGATTGCATCATGGCTAAACAAGTGTACAAGTGCAACTGGGTTCCCTCTCGCGTGACCGAGACTCAGTTAAATAATTTAGTCAAAACCGGCGCTTTGAGCAGTAAAGAGGTTATTCATTGGAGGGTCCCAGGTACAGAATGTCCTCCCACGCCTCAAGAGGGAGAGGTTGTTGTTTTCGCGGACCATCTAGCCTGGGGCTTCAATCCTCCCGGTTCAAAATTTTACCGGGATGTCTTAGCCAATTTCCAACTCCGTCCGCAACATACTGGCCCAAACTCTGTAACCAATATATGCCACTTCCAAGTCCTCTGTGAGGTATTCTTTCAAGAGCAACCCACAGTTGAATTGTTCAGGGACTGCTTCCATCTAAACCGCCGTACTGAATTTACTGACGGCGCCAACACAGAGTTAGGCGGTATGGCGGTTCAAAAGAGAAAAGGGGTCACTTGCCCCCATGCCAAACTGCACAATCATCCCAAAGAGTGGAATCAAACATAGTTCTACTGTAAAGATACCTATCCTTCTGACGAAAATCCTTTACCAGGTTACCGTCCAGAACGGCTTAGCAACACCCATCCTTTCCCCAAAGGCTGACTGCCAAGGAGAGAAGTAAATATGCTCCTCAATTATCCAAACTCAGGGCCTTCATGGCTAATGGGATGACAGGGGTTGATCTTGCCCGCTGCTGGATATCGTGGATTATACTACCCTTAAGTCAGCGCTCCGGTTTGATGTGCGAATACACAGGGAGTGAAAAAGACCCTCTTCGACACATTGACATCCAGCTCTCAGATGACGAAGTCACAGAAGCTGTGAAGAAAAGACTGAATGAACCGAAAGCTGTCTGCGCCAAAACCGGCCTGGCTCCCTTCTGTTCCATCAACAAACCGCCAGCTGTAAGACTTATACTTTGTACTTTCCATTGAACCTGCTTCTTAATTTATCAATTTGCTAATATCCATATTTTTCAAACAGGGCGATGATCCGTTTTGGAGCAAGAAACCTTTGCAAGAGAAACCGGAGAAGCCAGAGAAACCGGAGAGACCAACCCGGCCCAAGACCAGAGTTGTTAAGAGGCCAGCTAACAGGAAGAAAACCACCGCATCTTCTAATCCAGTAGCTGATGATGATGTGGGTAATCCGGACCTAGAAGTAGAGCTTGATTCACTTGGATTATTTTTCACACGTCTTATTGATAATGACCTTTGTCAGGATGATGCGGAAGGCAGTCAAGCTGATGCTGTAGAGGTAATTACTCTGTCCTCCGATTCAAGCCCTTTACCTTCACTAAAAATCCGTCGGGCAAACCGGAAAATAAAATTTTCTCATCCTCTTGCTTATTTGGATCCAAACTTTCTTATGAAGACACAACAGCATGAAGCCCGTCGGACAACCCGGCACAGCGGCCAGGTAGTTACCTCCGCCGGTTTACCGAATAGTCCGGTTTGGAAACGCTGTTTAGAGGTCTCTAACTCTCTTGTCAATGCTTGTCCTAAAGTGGGTTGTTTTCGTCAACCTCTTAATCCATCTGATTCCGATTACCAGGGTACTTCTCATTCGTCTTCTGGTGAGTCATCAGCTACTCAGCTTCCCCCACTCAAGGCGGTGCTTGGGTGAGCTATATTTCTTATAATGTTCCTGATGTATATCTTTGCAACATATGCTGTATTGATCTGTCTTATTCCTTTTCAGGGCCAAGCCTAGGCCAAGCAAGAAGGCTCGTCTGGACAAAGCGGCGGAAGAAAATCTCGTTCCTGAACCGGACAGAATACCAGATCCTGAAACAGCTATTCGTGAGGATGTGCCGAACGACCCACCACCGCAAGACCATGACTTTGTTACTAAAGAAGCACAAATTGATACCATAGGACCCATTGATCAGCCCACAAGCCCGGTCCGGATTGACAGAATAGTCAGCCCGTCAAAACAAGCTAATAAACTGGCGACTCCAATGCAAATCGACGAAGCCAAAGATGATGATGTTATTATTACTGGCATTGGTTGTACCAAGCCAAGCAATCCTATTGCTTTATCCAAACACACTGCCAAAGAAGAATTTGCTGCAATTGGTAAGGGCAAATGGAATGTCGACTTGTCAACCTATGTCGCTCTGTCTCCCCAGGATCTCCATTCCGGCTATCTGAACCGGTTATACACCAGCCGTGACTATGAAGCCGGTCTAGTTAATATGATGAAGGACAAATATGAGGTAATTTCCATATACTTCTCTACTTGTATACTTCAATCTGTCAACTCCAATAGCCCCCAAGTGACGGTTTAAGATATCAACTTAAAACGGGACTTTTCAATGTGAACTTCAATGTATCTGAATTTTGCTGATGTAGCCCCCAAGGGCCGGTTCAACTTAATGTAGTTAAACCAGGACTTTAGGTAAAAAGTATCAATAATTATTGAGCAAATAGCCATTAGCCCCCAAGTGCCTAGTTGAATACTTGTATTGAGCTTGGGACTTCATAAAAATTGTAGGATGAAGATCAAATAAGCATTAGCCCCCAAGTACCGAGGGCATAACTTGTTATGTGGTTGGTACTTCACTTCTGTACCGTCATCTGAATCATATTATTGTCTGTATGTAGGCTGAGACAAGCAAAAGAGAACACCAAATCGCCGATCTGCAAGAAAATCTGAAGAAACAACAAGCTGAAACCTCCAAAGCCAAAGAGGAATTAACCAACGCTTTAAGCGCCATGGAACAGCTTAAGGAGGGCTTCAAGAAGGAGCAGGCAGATTGGTGTTGGGGAACGTAGTAATTTCAAAAAAATTCCTACGCACACGCAAGATCATGGTGATGCACAGCAACGAGAGGGGAGAGTGTTGTCTACGTACCCTCGTAGACCGAAGCGGAAGCGTTGACACAACGTAGAGGAAGTAGTCGTACGTTCTCCTCGCGATCCAACCGATCACAGCACCGTTACTCCGGCACCTCCGAGTTCTTGGCACACGTTCAGCTCGATGACGATCCCCGGGCTCCGATCCAGCAAAGCGTCGAGGAAGAGTTCCGTCAGCACGACGACGTGGTGACGATCTTGATGTGTTACCGGCGCAGGGCTTCGCCTAAGCACTGCAACGATATGATCGAGGTGGAATTTGGTGGAAGGGGGCACCGCACACGGCTAAGGAACGATCCGTAGATCAACTTGTGTCTTTGGGGTGCCCCCTGCCCCCATATATAAAGGAGCCAAGGGGGAGGGGCTGGCCGGCCAACTCTGGTGCGCCAGGAGAGTCCTACTCCCTCTGGGAGTAGGATTCCCCCCCCCAATCCTAGTTGGACTAGGATTCTCCAAAGGGGGAGAGAGAGAGAGAGGGGGCGCCCACCTCTCCTAGTCCTAATAGGACTAGGGGAAGGGGGGAGGCGCGCAGCCCATGGGGCATCCCTCTCACCTCTCCTCCAAGGCCCATGTTGGCCCATTATGCTCCCGGGGGGTTCCGGTAACCCTCCCGGTATTCCGGTAAAATCCTGATTTCACATGGAATGCATCCGATGTCCAAACATAGGCTTCCAATATATCATTCTTTACGTCTCGACCATTTCGAGACTCCTCGTCTTGTCCGTGATCACATCCGGGACTCCGAACTCCTTCGGTACATCAAAATGCATAAACTCATAATAACTGTCATCGTAACCTTAAGTGTGCGGACCCTACGGTTCGAGAACAATGTAGACATGACCGAGACACGTTTCCGGTCAATAACCAACAGCGGGACCTGGATGCCCATATTGGCTCCTACATATTCTACGAAGATCTTTTATCGGTCAGACCGCATAACAACATACGTTGTTCCCTTTGTCATCGGTATGTTACTTGCCCGAGATTCGATCGTCGGTATCCAATACCTAGTTCAATCTCGTTACCGGCAAGTCTCTTTACTCGTTCCGCAATACATCATCTCGCAACTAACTCATTGGTTGCAATGCTTGCAAGGCTTTATGTGATGTGCATTACCGAGAAGGCCCTGAGATACCTCTCCGACAATCGGAGTGACAAATCCTAATCTCGAAATAAGCCAACCCAACATGTACCTTCGGAGACACCTGTAGAGCACCTTTATAATCACCCAGTTACGTTGTGACGTTTGGTAGCACACAAAGTGTTCCTACGGTAAACGTGAGTTGCATAATCTCATAGTTAAAGGAACATGTATAAGTCATGGATAAAAGCAATAGCAACATACTAAACGATCGGGTGCTATGCTAATGGAATGGGTCATGTCAATCAGATCATTCAACTAATGATGTGATCTCGTTAATCAAATAACAACTCTTTGTTCATGGCTAGGAAACTTAACCATCTTTGATTAATGAGCTAGTCAAGTAGAGGCATACTAGTGACACTCTGTTTGTCTATGTATTCACACATGTATTATGTTTCCAGTTAATACAATTCTAGCATGAATAATAAACATTTATCATGATATAAGGAAATAAATAATAACTTTATTATTGCCTCTAGGGCATATTTCCTTCAATTCGGCCACTGAAAAGTACGGTTTAACCAAGGGAGCAGAAAATGCCTAGGCTGCACTGAAACCGGTAGTGGACGAACTAACCAGCATAAAGCGGCAAGTGCATGCCATGACCGCTGCTATCTTCAGTAAGCCGACTTGATTTCTGGAGTGACTCGGCTTTCTTATGGAGCTGCCGGTTTGTTAATCCTTTGTAATATTGCAGGGACACGCATTGATCACTTGGGGTCCGATGTGCGGAAGAAATTGAAAGCCGCCTACACATTGATAGAGCAATTGTATACTGGTGCGCAGCGGATCATCTCTACTGCATCCCATAACAACCCGGCGCCCACCTTGATCCAAGACACTCTTAAAAGGTTGTCTATGCTTCCTGCCCGGGTTGAAGAGCTGAGAAAATCTGCTACTCGAACCGGTGCTATAAATGCCTTGATCCGGGCAAAGGCATGGGTGCCGGATTTCGACCCAGTTGAAGTGGCTCAGGGCTATCCCAGCTTGAAGGAAGACGGGTCACAGTTTAGTGAAGCGGATCTGCGAGCAATAAACTAGGAGGTGCGTCCTCTAGCTTGTCAATTGGTTGAAGAGGCGGACTTGTCTCATTATCAAGCCCAATATGATGACCAAAATAAGCGAGTAGCTGCACCAATATCTGAAGCGGAAAATTTTATCCCTCCAATCCGTAAGCATACTTATGCTCCTGATATTGAACCGTCGCTGCTGATCCATGATGAAGCTGTCTTTCAATCGACTGGACAACTGTTGATTTCCAGCCGCTGGGTAGAGAAGCAGAAGTTGAAGCGGCGCAAGATGATCCGCAACCATCAGGCCAGGCTGGTGACCAAGCTTGAACCGGACGCCGGTTTAAATTGCTGCTCCTTTGTGTTCTATGGAAAAAACAATGAACTTATTTGGGCATCGTGTTGCCTTGTAATAGGCTAGCCGAAACTCTTGAGTTTGATATGCCTGCGTGCATAATTATTGCAACCTGTGCTTCCGTTGGGCGACGAAAACTCCAAAGTATTTTCTGCAATCAAAAAATCGTAAAGCGCCACCACGGTTGTACCGCCAGGTGGATTATGATTTCTACATATATGAAATCAATTATGTTAAATTTAAGTATATGATCAAATCTTGTGATACATAATACCTGCCATCTTTGGTCATGAAGTTGGCTTGGCCAATCTTAAAGCAGAGGTTTATGAACCCATACCGTCAGAGGAGAAAACCGCTCCTGTATATTTAACACCAGTTTACCATGTAAACCGTGCCGGGTTATGAGAAACCCCGTGTTACCCCATAATAGGATGTTACCAAAAAATCAAACCAGGCAAATAGTCTCCGGATTAAGAATGGACCGTGTTCCGTCAACTAATAGTTGAACCGGTTTAAGAATTGTCGGTTTAAAAACGCAACAAAAAGAAATATTTATCAAAGAAAATTTCAAGCAAAGGCAATGATAAAACCATTTGCAAAAAGAGGCTATTGAGCCGATCAAGTGGCATTACCATGGTCGGACACGACCAAGACCCCGATAGGCGTAACTATGGTTCAAGTCAGCCAGGTCCCCAAATGATGCAGTGGCATTGTGCTGATCAAGAGGTGTAGCGATGGTTCGGGTTCGACCAAGCCCCCAAGTGATTCTGTGGCCTTAGGCCGATCAAGAGGCGTGACTGGTTCAGACGTGACCAAGTCCCCAAGTGATCTCATGGCTTTCGCCTATCAAAAGGTGTTGCATTGGTTCGGATATGACCAAGCCCCCAAGTGATATAACATAAAGCCTTTGAAAAGCTAACTCAAGAGGTAAACCAGAGGCCGCTTCAAGACAGAAAAAACTCCGTGTAACCGCACATGATGTAAAGAACAGAGACCCCGCTTTAGCTGAGGCTCTGGTTTATTGTATTGATCATAATATATACATTATCATAATATGTACATAAGTAGAGCCGATGGCTCAGGTATAGTAAGGCCGAAGATGAGCTATGTTCCACGGCCTGTTGGTCTCCTCCTCTGATGTACGTGAGTCTTTATGCTCTCGAATATCAATCAGATAGTATGACCCGTTGTGTAGATTCTTGCTGACCACGAAAGGTCCCTCCCAAGGTGGGGATAACTTGTGCATATCAGTCTGGTCTTGGATGAGCCGAAGCACCAAATCTCCTTCTTGAAAGGTTCTGGTTCTGACTCGGCGACTGTGATAACGACAAAGATCCTGTTGGTAAATCGCCGAGCGGGTAGCTGCTATGTCACGCTCCGCGTCCAACAGGTCCAAAGCATCTTGCCGTGCAACCTCGTTGTCCGCTTCAACATAAGCCGTTGCGCGAGGTGAATCATGACGGATATCACTGGGAGAACCGCCTCCGCTCCATAGACCATGAAGAACGGTGTGTATCATGTCGATCTATTGGGTGTAGTATTGATACTCCATAATACAGATGGTAATTCTTCCACCCAAGAACCCGGCGTTCTCTTCAAAGGAACCATAAGCCGGGGTTTGATGCCTCGCAAGATTTCTTGATTAGCCCTCTCTGCTTGGCCATTGGACTGTGGGTGAGCCACTGAGGAAACGTCAAGCCGGATGTGCTCACGTTGACAGAACTCCTTCATAGCACCTTTGGAAAAATTGGTACCATTATCAGTAATGATGCTGTGTGGAAAACCAAACCGGAAAATCACCTTTTTGATGAATTGGACCGCCGTGGCCGCATCACACTTGCTAACGGGTACTACCTCTACCCACTTTGTAAACTTGTCGACCGCCACCAAAAGGTGGGTCTTCTTGTCCTTGGACCTTTTGAAAGGCCCAACCATATACAGCCCCCAAGTTGCGAACGGCCAAGTGATTGGAATCATCCTCAATTCTTGAGCCGGCACATGAGCACGTCTTTAGAACTATTGGCAGCCGTCACATCGCCTGACCAGATCTTCCGCATCAGCATGAGCAGTCAACCAATAGAAGCCGTGACGAAATGCTTTATCCACCAAAGATTTTGAACCGGCGTGGTGACCACAGTCTCCCTCGTGGATTTCACGTAATATTTCACAGCCTTCCTCAGGGGACACACAGCGTTTAAACGCCCCTGATACACTGCAATGATGCAACTCGCCATTAATGATAGTCATGGACTTGGATCGCTGGATTATCTGCCGGGCCAAAATCTCATCCTCTCGTAACTCGCCCCGGTTCAGGTACGCAAGATAAGGAATCGTCCAATCCGGAATGACATGAAGAGCTGCCACCAATTGGGCCTCCGGATCAGCAATAGCCAAAACCTCTTCACCAGGGAGCTTGGCCAACGGGTTATGTAGCACATCCAGGAAAACATTTGGTGGGACCGGTTTGCATTGAGAGCCCAGCCGGCTTAAAGCGTCTGCTGCTTCATTCTTCTGGTGGTCCACGTGGTCCACTTGATAACCTTTGAAGTGACCTGCCACAGCATCCACCTCACAACGATATGCTGCCATGAGTGGGTCCTTGGAATCCTAATTGCCAGACACCTACTGAGCGACCAGGTCCGAGTCACCAAAGCACTTAACTCGGCTTAGATTCATCTACTTAGCCATCCGGAGACCATGGAGAAAGGCTTCATACTCAACTGCATTCTTAGTACAAGGGAACATTAAGCGGAGAACGTAACAAAACTTATCACCTCGTGGGGAAATTAATACGACTCCAGCCCCCGAGCCCTCCAATTGCCTGGATCCATCAAAATGGATAGTCCAATATGTGTGATCCGGCTTCTCTTCAGGTGCTTGCAGTTCTGTCCAATCATTGATCAAATCAACGAGTGCTTGAGACTTGACCGCCGTCCGTGGCACGTATTTCAATCCGTGCGGCCCAAGCTCTATAGCCCACTTGGCAATCCGGCCATTCGCTTCCCGGTTCTGGATTATATCTCCCAAGGGAGTAGAACCGACCACTGTGATGGGATGTCCCTGGAAGTAGTGCTTAAGCTTTCGGCTTGCCATAAAAACTCCATATACCAGCTTCTGCCAATGCGGATACCTTTGCTTGGACTCAATAAGCACTTCGCTGATATAGTAAACCGAACGCTGAACCGGATACTCCTTGCCTGCCTCCTTTCGCTCCACCACAATAGCCACACTGACTGCACGAGCATTAGCAGCGACATATAGCAGCAATGGCTCCTTGTCAATTGGAGCGGCGAGCACAGGCGGATTGGCCGACTGCCGTTTCAAATCCTCAAATGCTTTATCAGCAGCAGAACTCCAGACGAATTGATCCGTCTTCTTCAACATCTGATACAAAGGGATTACCTTTTCACCAAGGCGGCTGAGAAACCGCCTTAACGCGGCAATCCGGCCCGCCAAGCGTTGAACATCATTGATACACTTCGGTTTAGCCAGGGAGGTGATGGCTGTGATCTTCTCCGGATTAGCCTCAATTCCCCTATTGGACACCAGAAAACCCAATAACTTGCCTGCCGGTACACCAAAGACACACTTGGCCAGGTTGAGCATCATCTTGTACACCCTTAGGTTATCAAAGGTTTCCTTCAAATCATCAACCAGAGTTTCCTTCTCCCTTGACTTAACCAAAATATCATCCACATAGGCATGTACATTACGGCCAATCTGTTTATGAAGGCAATTTTGTACACACCGTTGATAAGTTGCCTAGGCACTCTTGAGCCCAAAGGGCATAGATACATAGCAGAAGGCTCCAAAGGGAGTTATGAATGCCGTTTTCTCCTGGTCCTTAACTACCATCTTGATCTGATGATAACCAGAATATGCATCTAGAAAACTCAAATGCTCACAACCCGCCGTAGCATCAATAATTTGGTCAATATGGGGGAGGGCAAAAGGGTCTGCTGGGCAAGCCTTATTAAGATCTGTGTAATCCACACACATGCGCCATGTGCCGTTTTTCTTAAGGACCAGCACCGGATTAGCCTGCCATTTAGGATGAAAGACTTCAATAATGAAGCCAGCCGCTAAGAGCCTGGCCACCTCCTCTCCAATAGCTTTGCGTTTTTCCTTGTTGAACCGGCGTAGGAACTGTTTCACCGGTTTGTATTTAGGATCCACATTAAGAGTGTGCTCAGCAAGTTGCCTCGGTACACCTGGCATGTCAGAAGGCTTCCATGCGAAAATGTCCCGATTCTCACGGATGAACTCGATGAGCGCGCTTTCCTATATCGGATCCAAGTTTGCACTTATACTGAATTGCCTGGACGAATCACCAGGTATGAAGTCAACAAGCTTAGTCTCAGCTGCCAATTTGAACTTCAGGGCCGGATCATGCTCCGTAGTCGGCTTCTTCAATGGAGTCATGTCTGCCGGATCAACATTGTCCTTGTAATATATCAGCTCCTCCATGGCACAAACCGACTCTGCATAAGCTGCATCACCTTCTTCACAATCCAAATCAATTTTGCGGCTTCCGTGAACCGTTATTGTTCCCTTGTGACCCGGCATCTTAAGCTGTAAATACACATAACAGGGTCGTGCCATAAACTTGGCGTAAACCGCCCCCCAAACAGGGCGTGATATGGACTCTGAATTTTTACCACCTCAAAAGTCAGTGTCTCCAACCTGGAATCATGATCATCTCCAAAGGCTACTTCCCAAGCTATCTTGCCAACAGGATATGCTGACTTACCAGGTACCACACCATGGAACACCGTATTGGACGGTTTAAGACTTTTATCTGTTAATCCCATACGACGGAAGGTCTCATAGTATAGGATATTCATGCTGCTTCCTCCATCCATGAGCACCTTGGTGAACTTATAACCTCCCACCTGAGGTGCCACCACTAATGCTAGCTGACCCGGATTATCAACCCGGGGAGGGTGATCCTCTCTGCTCCATATGATTGGCTGTTCAGACCAGCGTAGATAACGGGGCACGACCGAATCAACAGAGTTTACTGCTCGCTTATGAAGCTTCTGATCTCGCTTGTCCAAGCTAGTGGTGAAGACATGATATTGCCCACTATTCAACTGCTTCGGGTGACTCTGATAACCCGACTGCTGCTGCTGCTGCTGGTGATTGTAACCACCTTGACTATTCTGATTACCTTGATTGTTATGTCCGCCCTGGTTACCATTAAACCCTGAACCAGAATTTCCTCCGCCGTAACCCGGCCCGGATCCTGAGCCACCACCTGATCCATGATCATATCGGAAAGCATTAGAGTTCTTGAACTCCTACATGATGTAACAATCATTCCAAAGGTGATTGGCTGGCACCTCCTTCGTCCCATGCTTCAAACAAGGCTGGTTTAACAGATAAGACAGGCGGTCCGGGTTAGGATTAGGCGCTCCACTGTGATTCTGCGTTTTACGCTTATGTCGCTGGCCCTTGTCCTGCGCGTTGGTATTAGACACAAAGTCCATGCTGCCATCCGCTTTACGCTTGCCTTCGTTTCCATGACCTGCCGGGTTATGCTACTGTCCTTTGAAGCTGTTGTTCTTCTTTCCCTTCCCTGCCTTGTTGTCGTCAGACTCGGGATCCTTGGTACTATCAGAATCAGCATACTTTACTAACGCAGCCATGAGGGTCCCTATATCGTTGCAATGGCCCTTCATTTGTCCCAATTTCAACTTTAGAGGCCCAAACCGGCAGTTGCCTTCCGAGGGTATAACCGCGGTGTCGGCATTGATACGGTCTGACGAATGCAAAATTTGTGAGACCCGGCGCACCCAACGAGTCATTGATTCTCCTTCTTCCTGAACACAGGCTGCTAAGTCCACTATTGACATGGGCTGTTTACATGTATCCTTGAAGTTCTAGGTAAACCGGGCTCGCAATTGGGCCCATGAGCTGATAGAGTTGGCCGGTAGACTTTTTAACCAAGTACAGGCTGTTCCTTCGAGCATCATGGTGAAGTACTTTGCACACGCCGCATCATCCACATCCAGCATCTCCATGGCCATCTCATAGCTCTCTACCCATGTCTCTGGAGGCTGATCGGCAGTGTAATTTGGCACCTTGCACGGGCCCTTGAAATCTTTGGGCAGGCGCACGTTGCGTAAAGCGGGGTCAAGACAAGGCACCCCCAAAAAGCTAGAAGAAACGCCAGGCTCGACCGAGGTAGTTGGACGAACCGGCGTAAGCTAGCGAGCCTCATACTATGCTACTAACTCGGCCTCCCTACGTGCTCGGGCCCGGTCCACCACTTCTTGGGCATCACCACCTGCCGGATTGTTGCCACGGGGCGCTTCACGATTTCGGGCATTACTTGACATGGCCGGTTCATCCATACGCCTGCTATAACTCCGGCTGGGGCGAGGGGTAGAGTGAATCCAGTCGCGGCTGTATGAATATGCTTCCTGTTGTATCAAAGATGTTCGAAGAAGCTCCTTAACCCGGCGTGTCTCCACCACCTGCGGAGAAGCACCTTCAATCGGGATGGCCTCCAGTCGTGAAGCGGCGGCCACGAGGTTGTCCATTGGATTGGAATAATGACCCGGAGGCATCAGGACGGTCTGCGGTATGACGTTACTCTGACGAGGTGGGTCCATCAAGTGTGGCTGAATCGGCGCGCCCGTCCCTGGCGCTTCCGTCCGGTTTACCACCCGCGGGTTGCTGGTTCCTGCTCCTGGGGTGTTGTAGAGGCACCTTGCGTCATAAATCGGAGGCAGGCGGGACCGGTGCTTCCTTTTCAAGACTTCGTGCGATGCGTTCTGATCCAGCATAAGCCGATAAGCCTGCGCATCCAAAGCGGCCCGCTCTGCAGTCATCCTGGCATTCTCTACTGCTAGGTCGGCCTTGGCTTGAGTAATCTGATCTTTCACCTTCGCAATTTCCGCATCATGGGTATTCTAATCCGCTGGATTAGCTTCCTCCATAAGCGTAGCCAATGCATCAAACAGATCAGACAAAACTTGAGCCGGTGGGCGCACAGGGCCACCTACCCTGGCAGTCGTCGCCACTATTGACCCGGAGATCATCGCTGTTGTGGTCAAAGAGTGAAGCGCCGCTTGCGTACCGGCCATGAATATTCCGACCCGGCTGGGAAGATCAGAGGGGTCCGGAATACTGTCGCCATCGGAACAGCCCCCAATCCGGTCGTCTTGTAGCTGATACAAAGATACGGTTTCCCCGGTTGATGACTCGTCGCCGGAATAAACGACGGTCTCGCCACCAGATTCCGATCCATCCTCATAGCTTCCTCCATGGATGACTCCCACGAAGGCACGCTTCACGGCTGGTTTAACCTGGGCAGATCGCGCATGCTGAGCCGTTTCGACGAGGTCGGTGCAGATGTCCGGCTCAGGGCCCGGTTCACCGATCTTGCCAATGAAGATGTGTATGCCACCAAAGGGGACCCGGTACCCGTACTCGATTGAGCCGGCGTCGGGGCCCCATCCTGCATCGTCGATGTAGAGCTTGCCGCGACGACTCTTGGTCATCCGGCCCATAGCGTAGCCCTTGAGCCCTACAAAGTTGCCCTCCAAGAACTTGAAACCATCGTGCGATAGCCCCACGGTGGGCGCCAACTGTCATGGTTTTGTCACGGCAGATGTCCTCATGAAAGGACTTAGTCGTGGAGCCATCGCGATGGGTTAGCTGGAAGGGGTTAAAGCGGACACAGGGACGCGAGAGAATTTATACTAGTCCGGCCCCTGCGGTGAAGGTAAAAGCGTACGTCTAGTTGTGATGGAATTGATGGGGGTTCGATGACTAGGGAGCAAACAAGCTTCACCTAAGTCTCGAGTTGTTGTCTGTGGTCCTGAACCTCTGCCGGGTCGCCCCCTTATATACATGGGTGACGCCCGCCGGTTTACAGAGTCCCAACACCGGCTCATAAACATGCCCGGTTTGGTCTGTACTTATTCCTAACTTACAATACAAGTTTACACACCAACGCCGGTTTACAGCTACAGGCTTTAAACCGACTGTGGGCCTTGAGCCTTGTTCTCTTATGGGCTTCCACATACTTAAGTACTGATGAAGTTAACCCGGCCTATCTTGGCCGGTTTACGCCTAGTAGTAATATCCCCAACACAATATGCTAGTAAAACTCTAGACAGTGCCCAGAGAAATTATGCTACTACTGAAAAAGAATTTTTAGCAGTTGTATTTGCTTCTGATAAGTTCAGACCTTATATTCTTGATTCTAAAGTAACTGTTCACACTGATCATGCTGCTATTAAATATCTTATGGAAAAGAAAGATGCTAAACCTAGACTTATTAGATGGGTTCTCCTACTACAAGAATTTGATTTGCATATTATTGATAGAATGGGAGCTGAGAACCCCATTGTAGACAACTTATCTAGGTTAGAGAATGTTCTTGATGACCCACTACCTATTGATGATAGCTTTCCTGATGAACAATTTGCTGTCATAAATGCTTCTCGTACTGCTCCATGGTATGCTGATTATGCTAATTACATTGTTGCTAAATTTATACCACCTAGTTTCACATACCAGCAAAAGAAAAAGTTTTTCTATGATTTAAGACATTACTTCTGGGATGACCCACACCTTTATAAAGAAGGAGCAGATGGTGTCATTAGACGTTGTGTACCTGAGCATGAACAAGAATAGATCCTACGCAAGTGTCACTCCGAGGCTTATGGAGGACACCATGCTGGAGATAGAACTGCGCATAAGGTATTGCAATCCAGTTTTCATTGGCCTACTCTTTTCAAAGATGCCCGTAAGTTTGTCTTGTCTTGTGATGAATGCCAAAGAATTTGTAATATTAGTAGACGTCAAGAAATTCCTATGAACTATTCACTTGTTATTGAACCATTTGATGTTTGGGCCTTTGATTATAACTGTTTCCTTCCTCTAATGGGTATACACATATTTTAGTTGCTGCTGATTATGTTACTAAGTGGGTAGAAGCTATTCCAACTAGTAGTGCTGATCATAACACCTCTATTAAGACGCTTAAAGAAGTTATTTTTCCAAGGTTTGGAGTTCCTAGATATTTAATGACTGATGGTGGTTCACATTTTATTCATGGTGCCTTTTGCAAAATGCTTGCTAAGTATGATGTTAATCATAGAATTGCATTTCCATACCACCCACAGTCTAGTGGTCAAGTAGAATTGAGTAATAGAGAGATTAAATTAATTTTGCAAAAGACTGTTAATAGATCTAGAAAGAATTGGTCTAAGAAACTTGATGATGCATGACGGGCCTATAGAACTGCATATAAAAATCCAATGGGTATGTCTCCGTATAAAATGGTTTATCGAAAAGCATGTCACTTACCTCTCGAACTAGAACATAAGGCATATTGGGCCATTAAAGAGCTCAATTATGATTTCAAACTTGCCGGTGAGAAGAGACTATTTGACATTATCTCACTTGATGAATGAAGAACCCAAGCTTATGAGAATGCCAAACTGTTTAAAGAAAAGGTTAAAAGATGGCATGACAAAAGGATACAAAAGCGTGAGTTTAATGTAGGTGATTATGTTTTGCTATAAAACTCTCATTTAAGATTGTTTGCAGGAAAACTCCTCTCTAAATGGGAAGGTCCTTACGTTATCAAGGAGGTCTATCATTCCGGTGCCATAAAAATCAACAACTTCGAAGGATGAAACATTATATCTCAGGTAATCCCATAAATGTTGAAACTAATGTTATTGAAACCGTAACTGTTGGGGATATTACTACTGGGCGTAAACCGGCCTATTTGGGCCGGGTTAACTTCATCAGTAGTCCAAGAGTGTTAAAGCCCAAGAAGATAGATAAGGGCCCAAGGCCCGTAGTCGGTTTAAGATTTATAGCCGTAAACCGGCCTTTGTATGTAAACTTGTGGTATAAGTTAGGAATAAGGAGAGACCAACCCAGATACGAATATGAACCGGTGTTGGGACTCTATGAAACCGACGGGCGTCACCCGTGTATATAAGGGGACGACCCGGCGGCGGTTCAGGAGAGACAGACAACAAATTGAGACTTAGGCGAAGCTTGTTTGCTCCCTAGTCATCGAAACCCCATCAATTCCATCACAACTAGACGTAGGCTTTTACCTTCATCAAAGGGGCCGAACTAGTATAAACTCTCTGTGTCCCTGTGTCCGCTTTAACCCCTTCAAGCTAACCCGTAGTGATGGCTCCACAACTAAGTCCTTTCTCTAGGACATCCGCCGTGACAAAACCACGATAGTTGGCGCCCACCGCGGGGCTATCGCACGATGGTTTCAAGTTCTTGGAGGGCCGCTTCGAAGGACTTGAGGGATATGTTGTAGGCCGGATGACTAAGAGTCGTCACGGCAAGCTCTACATCGACGATGCAGGCTGGGGCCCCGAGGCCGGCTCAATCGAGTACGGGTACCAGGTTCCCTTTGGTGGCATACATGTTTTCATCGGCAAGATCGGTGAACCGGGCCCTGAGCCGGACATCTGCACCGACCTCGTCAAAACGGCTCAGCATGCACGATCTGCCCAGTTTAAACCGGCCGTGAAGCGTGCCTTCGTGGGAGTCATCCATGGAGGAAGTTATGAGGATGGATCGGAATCTGGTGGCGAGACCGTCGTTTACTCTGGCGACGAGTCATCAACCGGAGAAACCGAATCTCTGTATCAACTACAAGATGGCTGGATTGGGGGCTATTCCGATGGCGACAGTATTTCGGACCCCTTTGATCTGCCCAACCGGGTTGGAATATTCATGGCCGGTACACAAGCAGTGCTTCATTCTTCAACCGCCGCGGCAATGACCTCCGGTTCAGTAGCGGCGACGGCTGCCGGGGCAGGAGGCTCTGTGCGCCCGCCGGCTCAAGTTTTATCAAATCTGTTTGATGCGTTGGCTGCGCTTCTGACAGAGGCTAACCCGGTGGATCAGGGCGTCCACAATGCGGAGATTGCAAAAGTGAGGGAACATATTACTCAGGCCAAGGCAGACTTGGCAGCCGAAAATACCAGGATGACGGCAGAGCGGGCCACATTAGATGCGCAAGCTTACAGGCTCATGCTGGACCAGAACGCGTCGCATGAAGTCATGAAAAGGAAATACCGATCCCGTTTGCCTTCGGTTTTCGAAGCCAGAGACCTCTTTAACACCCCAGGAGCAGGAACCAGTAATCCGCCGGCGGTAAACCTGGCGGAAGCCCCTGGGACAGGCGCGCCGGTTCAGCCCCGCTTGACGGATCTACCTCGTCATAACACTGTTGTACCCCAGGCTGTTCTAACACCTCCGGGTCACTACTCCAACCCGATGGACAACCTTATTGCAGCTGCTGCATGGCTTGAGGCCATTCCCGTTGAAGGTGATTCACCACAGGCAATAGAAACGCGTCGGGTCAAGGAGCTTCTCAGGACAGCTCTGGTCCAACAGGAAGCGTACTCGTACAGCCACGACCGGATCCACTCCACCCCTCGTCCAAGACGGAGCTATAGCATACATATGGATGAACCGGCCGTATCAAGTAATGAACGACATGGAGCGCCCCGCGGCAACAACCCGGCGGGTGGTGCTGATAATGCTCAAGAGGTGGTGGACCGTGCCCGAGCGCGCAGGGAGGCCGAATTAGCCGCACAGTATCAGGCTCGGCAGCTTACGCCGGTTCGTCCCACTACCTCGGTCGAGCCCGGTGTTACTTCTAGTTCTTTGGTAGTACCTTGCCTTGTCCCCGCTTTACGCAATGTGCGCCTGCCCAAGGATTTCAAGGGCCTGCGCAAGGTACCAAATTACACGGCGGATCAACCTCCAGAGACATGGGTGGAGAGATACGAGATGGCCAGGGAGATGCTTGATATGGGTGATGCGGCATGTGCAAAGTATTTCACCATGATGCTCGAAGGAACGGCCCGTACTTGGTTAAAAAGCTTACCGCCCAATTCTATCAGTTCATGGGCCCAGTTACGAGCCCGGTTCATCAGCAATTTCAAGGATACATGCAAGCAGCCTATGTCGAGGAGGAAGGAGAATCGACGACTCATTGGGTGCGCCGGGTCTCGCATGTTTTGCATTCATCAGACCGCATCAACGCTGACACCGCTGTTATCACCCTGGAAGGCAATTGCCGGTTTGGGCCTCTAAAGTTGAAGTTGGGTCGGATGAAGCGTCATTGCACGGATATGGGGACTCTCATGGCTGCATTAGTAAAGTATGCTGATTTTGATAGTACGAAGGATCTCGAGTCTGATGACGATAAGACAGGGAAGGGAAAGAAGAACAGCAACTCCTGAGGACAGCAGCATAATCCGGCAGGTAATGGTGGTGGCGGCAAGCGTAAAGCGGATGGAAACATGGATTTCGTGGCCAATATGAGTGCACAGGACAAGGGCCAGCGACGCAAGGGTACACCGCCGACTCGCGGTGGAGCGCCTAATCCTAACCCGGACCACTTAAATTACCTGTTGAACCAGCCCTGTCCAAAGCATGGGACGAAGGAGGTGCCAGCAAACCACCTTTGGAAGGACTGCTACATTATGCAGGAGTTCAAGAGTTCTAACGCTTTTCGGTATGATCACGGCTCCGGTGGTGGCTCAGGGTCTAGGCCAGGTTACGGTGGAGGAAATTCCGGTTTAGGATTTAATGGTAATCCGGGCGGGCATAACAATCAAAGTAATAGCCAGGGTGGTTACAATCAGCAGCAGCAGCAGCAGTCGGGTTACCAGAGTCACCCGAAGCAGTTGAATAGTGGGCAATATCATGTCTTCACTACCAGTTTGGACAAGCGAGACCGGAAGGTTCAAAGGAGGGCTGTGAATTCTGTTGAACCGGCCGTGCCCCAATATCTACGCTGGTCTGAACAGCCGATCGTATGGAGCAAAGAGGATCACCTTCCTCGGGTTGATAATCCGGGTCAGCTAGCATTAGTGGTGGCGCCTTAGGTGGGAGGTTATAAGTTCACCAAGGTACTCATGGATGGAGGGAGCAGTATTAATATCTTTTACTATGAGACCTTCCGTCGTATGGGACTAATAGATAAAAATCTCAAACCATCCAATACGGTGTTTCATGGTGTGGTACCTGGCAAGTCAGCATATCATGTTGGCAAGATAGCTCTGGAAGTGGCCTTTGGAGATGATCATGATTCCAGGTTGGAGACATTGACATTTGAAGTGGTAAAAACCCAAAGTCCATATCACGCCCTGTTTGGGCGACCGGCCTACGCTAAATTTATGGCACGACCCTGTTATGTGTACTTGCAGCTCAAGATGCCGGGTCACAAGGGGACAATAACGGTTCACGGAAGCCGTAAAGTCACTTTGGAGTGCGAGGAAGGAGATGCGGCCTACGCAGAGTCGGTTTGTGCCACCGAGGAGCTGAAATTTTATAAGGACAATGTTGATCCAGCCCTGAAATTCAAATCGGCAGCTGAAACTAAGCTTGTTGACTTTGTGCCTGGCGATTCGTCCAAGCAGTTCAGTGTCAGCGCTAATTTGGATCCGAAATAGGAAAGCGCGCACATCGAGTTCATCCGTGAGAATCGGGACATTTTTGCATGAAAACCCTCGGACATGCCAGGTGTACGGAGGCAACTCGCTAAGCACACTCTTAATGTGGATCCTAAGTACAAACCGGTGAAACAGTTCCTCCGCCGGTTTAACGAAGAGAGACGCAAGGCTATTGGAGAGGAGGCGGCCAGGCTCTTGGCAGCTGGCTTTATTATTGAAGTTTTCCACCCTGAGTGGCTTGCTAATCAGGTGCTGGTCCTTAAGAAAAATGGCACCTGGCGCATGTGTGTGGATTACACAGATCTTAATAAGGCTTTTGCAGGAGATCCCTTTGCCCTCCCCCGTATTGATCAAATTATTGATGCTACGGTGGGTTGTGAGCGTTTAAGTTTTTGGATGCATATTCTGGCTATCATCAGATCAAAATGGTAGTTAAGGACAAGGAGAAGACGGCGTTCATAACTCCCTTCGGAGCTTTCTGCTATGTGTCTCTGCCTTTTGGGCTCAAGAGTGCCCAGGCAACTTATCAACGGTGTGTACAAAATTGCCTTCACAAGCAGATTGTCCGTAATGTACATGCTTACATGGATGATATCGTGAATAAATCAAGGGAGAAGGAGACTCTGGTGGACGACTTGAAGGAAACCTTTGATAACCTGAGGACGTACAAAATGATGCTTAATCCGGCCAAGTGTGTCTTTGGTGTACCGGCAGGCAAGTTATTGGGTTTTCTGGTGTCCAACAGGGGAATCGAGGCTAACCCGGAGATGATCACATCCATCACTTCCCTGGCTAAACCGAAGTGTATCAATGATTTTCAACGCCTGGCAGGCCGGATTGCCGGGTTGAGCCGGTTCATCAGCTGCCTTGGTGAGAAGGCAATCCCTTTGTATCAGATGTTGAAGAAGACGGATCGATTCGTCTGGAGTTCTGCTGCTGATAAGGCATTTGAGGACTTAAAGCGGCAATTGGCCAATCTGCCCGTGCTCGCCGCTCCGATTGACAAGGAGCCGTTGCTGCTATATGTTGCTGCTAATGCCCGTGCGGTCAGTGTGGCTATTGTGGCGGAGCGAAAAGAGGCAGGCAAGGAGCATCCAGTTCAACGTTCGGTCTATTATATCAGGGAGGTACTTATTGAGTCCAAGCAAAGGTATCCGCATTGGCAGAAGCTGGTATATGGAGTTTTTATGGCAAGCCGGAAGCTTAAGCAATACTTTCAAGGGCACCCCATTACGGTGGTCAGTTCTGCTCCCTTGGGCGATATCATCCAGAACCGGGAAACGACTGGCCGGATTGCCAAGTGAGCTATAGAGCTTGGGCCGCACGGGTTGAAATACGTGCCTCGGACGGCGGTTAAGTCTCAAGAACTTGTTGATTTCATCAATGATTGGACGGAACTGCAAGCACCTGAAGAAAAGCTGGATCACACATATTGGACCATCCATTTTGATGGATCCAGGAAATTGGAAGGCTCGGGAGCTGGAGTTGTATTAACTTCCCCACGAGGTGATAAGTTTTGTTACGTTCTCCGCTTAATGTTCCCTTGTACTAACAATGCAGCTGAGTATGAAGCCTTGCTCCATGGTCTCCGGATGGCTAAGGAGATGAATCTAAGTCGAGTTAAGTGCTTCGGTGACTCGGACCTCATGTCTCAACAAGTGTCTGGCACTTGGGATTCCAAGGACCCACTCATGGCAGCATATCGTCGTGAGGTGGATATCGTTGCAGGTCACTTTAAAGGCTATCAGGTGGACCACGTGGACCGACGGAAGAATGAGGCGGCGGACGCTTTATGCCGGCTGGGCTCTCAGCGCAAACCGGTCCCACCCAATGTTTTTCTGGATGTGCTGCACAACCCGTCGGTCAAGCTCCCTGGTGAAGTGGATTTGCCTATTCCTGATCCGGAGGCTCAATTGGTGGCAGCTCTTCATGTAGTTCTGGATCAGACGCTTCCTTACCTAGCGTACATGAACCGGGGCGAGTTACCAGAGGATGAGACTCTAGCCCGGCTGATAATCCGGCGGTCCAAGTCCATGACTATTTTTAATGGCGAGTTGCATCATTGCAGTGTATCAGGGGCATTTCAACGTTGTGTGTCTCCTGAAGAAGGCTGTGAAATTTTGCGTGAGATCCACGAAGGAGATTGTGGTCACCACGCCGGTTCAAAATCATTGGTGGCTAAAGCGTTCCGCCATGGCTTCTATTGGTTAACATCTCATGCTAATGCGGAGGATCTGGTCAGATGATGTGACGGTTGCCAAAAGTTTCCAAGACGTGCTCACGTGCCGGCTCAAGAATTGAGAATGATTCCAATCACTTGGCCGTTTGCAACTTGGGGGCTAGATATGGTTGGGCCTTTCAAAAGGTCGAAGGACAAGAAGACCCACCTCCTAGTGGCGGTTGACAAGTTTACAAAGTGGGTGGAGGCAGAACCTGTTAGCAAGTGTGATGCGGTCACGGCGGTTCAGTTCATCAAAAAAGTAATTTTCCGGTTTGGCTTTCCACACAGTATCATCACAGATAATGGTACCAATTTGTCCAAGGGTGCCATGAAGGAGTTCTGCGAACGTGAGCACATCCGGCTTGACGTTTCATCAGTGGCACACCCACAGTCCAATGGTCAAGCAGAAAGACCTAATCAGGAGATCTTGAGAGGCATCAAGCCCCGGCTTATGATTCCTTTGTAGAGAACAACGGGTTGTTGGGTAGAAGAGTTACCATCTGTGCTGTGGAGCATCAATACCACACCCAACAGATCAACAGGATACACACCGTTCTTCATGGTCTATGGAGCGGAGGCGGTTCTCCCCAGTGATATACGTCATGACTCACCTCGTGTGGCAGCTTATGTTGAAGCGGACAATGAAACAGCACGGCAAGATGCTTTGGACCTGTTGGATGAAGAGTGTGACATAGCAGCCGCCCGCTCGGCGATTTACCAACAGGATCTTTGTCGTTATCACAGTCGCCGAGTCAGAAGCAGAACCTTTCAAGAAGGAGATTTGGTGCTTCGGCTCATCCAAGATCAGACTGATATGCATAAATTATCTCCACCTTGGGAGGGACTTTTCATGGTCAGCAAGAATCTGCACAACGGGTCATACTATCTGATTGATATTCGAGAGCATAAAGACTCACGTACATCAGAAGAGGAGACCAACAGGCCATGGAACATAGCTCATCTTCGGCCTTACTATACCTGAGCCATCGGCTCTACTTATGTACATATTATGACAATGTATATATTATGATTAATATAATAAACCGGAACCTCAGCTAAAGTGGGGTATATGTTCTTTTACATCATGCGTGGTTACACAGAGTGGTTCTATCTTAAAGCGGCCTCCGGTTTACCCCTTGAAATTGCTCTTTAAAAGCTGTATAACATCACTTGGGGGCTTGGTCGTATCCGAACCAATGCAACACCTTTTGATAGGCGAAAGCCACCAGATCACTTGGGGACATGGTCAAGTCTGAACCAGTCATGCCTCTTGATCGGCCTAAGGACACAGAATCACTTGGGGGCTTGGTCGAACCCGAACCGTTGCCACGCCTCTTGATCGGCATAAATGCCACGGTTTCATTTGGGGACCTAGCTGATTTGAACCGTAGCTACACCTATCGGGAGCTTGGTTGAATCCGACCATGGTAACACCATCTGATCGGCTCAAATAAGCCTCTTTTTGCAAATGGTTTTTGCCTTTGCTTCAATATTTTCTTTCATACATATTTCTTTATGATTGTTGCATTTTTAAACCGACAAAGTTTTAAACCGGTTCAAACTGTCAATAGACAGAACACGGTCCATTTTTAATCCGGAGTTTATTTGCCCGGTTTGATTTTCTTTGTTAACATCATATTAAGGAGTAACACGGTGTTTATTATAAAGCCCGGCACGGTTTACAAGGTAAACTGGCATTATATATATACATGAGCTGTTATCTCCTTTAACGGTATTGGGTTTATAAAACCTCCGCTTCAAGATTGGCTAAGCCAGCTTCATGCCCAGTGATGGCAGGTATCATGTATCACAAAGAGTCGATCATATACTTCGAATTTCAGATATTGTGATTTCATAACAATCCGCCTGACGGTATAACCGCGACGGTATTTTAAGATTTTTTTATTGCAGAAAGTACTTTGGAAATTTTGTCACCCAAAGGAAGCACAGGTTGATGTATTTATGCACGACAGCATAACAAAATCAAGAGTATCGGCTAGCCTATTACAAGGCAACACGGTGCCCAAATAAGATCATTGTTTTTCAAAGGAAGAGCAGTTTTAAACCGATTTCCGGTTCAAGCCTGGTCACCAGCATGGCTTGATGGTTGTGGGTCATCCCGCGCCGCTTCCACTTCTGCTTCTCTGCCCAGCGGCTGGAAATCAACAGTTGTCCAGTCGATTCCCATTAATGCTTGAAAGACGGCTTCATCATGAATCAGCAGTGACGGTTCAATATCAGGAGGATAAGTGTGCTTACGGATTGGAGGGATAAGATTTTCCGCTTCAGGAATCAGTGCTGCTACTCACTTGTTTTGATCATTGTATTGTGCCTGATAATGTGACAAATCTGCCTCTTCAGCCAATTGGCAAGCTAGAGGACGCACCTCCCGGTTTATTGCTCGCAGATCCGCTTCACTAAACGCTGATCCGTCTTCCTTCAAGCTGGGATAGCCTTGAGCTGCCTCAACAGGGTCAAAATCCGGCACCCATGATTTTGCCCGGATTAAGGCATTGATGGCACCGGTTCGAGCGGCAGATCTCTTTAACTCTTCAATCCAGGCAGGAAGCATTGACAGCCTCTTCAAAGTATCTTGAATTAAAGTGGGCGCCGGATTATTATGCGCTGCGGTAGAGATAATCCGCTGTGCTCCAATATGCAGCTGCTCGATCAATGTGTAGGCGGCTTTCAATTTCATCTGCACATCTGACCCCAAGTAACCAATGCGTGTTACTGAAGGATTACAAAGAGTCAGTAAATCGGAAGCTACATAAGAAGATTGAGTAATTCCAGATGTTAAATCGGCTTACCAAAGATAGCAGCAGTCATCGAGTGCACTTGCCGCTTTATGCCGATCAGTTCATCCACCACAGGTTTGAGTGCGGCCTCGCCATCTTCTGCTCGCTTGATTAAAGCGGACTTTTCGGTGGCCCAGTCTGCCCGCTCCTTCTGGAAACCCTCCTTCAGCTGTTCCATGGTGCCTAAAGTGCTGGCTAATTCATCTTTGGCTTTGGAGGTTTCAGCTTGTTGAGACTTAAGATTTCCCTACAAGTCAGCGATTTGGTGTTCTCTTTTGTTCGTCTCAGCCTACATGAAGACCATGAGATGATACAGATAAGGGTACAGCAGTGAAGTACCAATCACACAACAAGTTATGCCCTCGGTACTCGGGGCTAATGCATATTTGATCTTCATCTTTCAATTAATTATATAAGTCCCAATATCAATACAAGTATTCAACTTGGCACTTGGGGGCTAATGGCTATTTGTTCAATTAAATATTGAGGCCACAATCTTCATTACCTAAAGTCCCGGTTTAACTGTACTAAGTTGAACCGGCCCTTGGGGGCTACATCAGCAAAATTCAGACATATTGAAGTCTAAATGACAAGTCCCGATTTAAAATGATATCTTAAATCGGCACTTGGGGGCTATTGGAGTTGATGAATTACAAACAGAAGCATATGGAAATTACCTCATATTTATCCTTCATCATGTTAACCAGGCCGGCTTCATAATCACGGCTGGTATACAACCGGTTTAGATAGCCGGAATGAAGGTCTTGAGGAGACAAAGCAGCGTAAGTTGACAAATCGGCATTCCATTTGCCCTTGCCAATTGCAGCAAATTCTTCCTTGGCAGTATGTTTAGACAAAGCGACAGGATTGCTTGGCTCTGTATGGCCAACTCCAGTAATAACAACTTCATCATCGGTTTGCATTGGGGCCGCCGGTATGTCAGTGGACTTCGATGGACCGATGGATTTCTCAATCCGGATGGGGCTTCTGGGCTGGTCAACAGGACTGGAGGTATCAACATGTCTCTCTTCAGCAGTACAGTCATCATCCTGTGGTGGCGGGTCATTTGGCGCATCTTCATGAATAGCCGCTTCAGGGTCTGGCGTTTTATCCGGTTCAGGGACGGCGTTTTCCTCGGCTGCTTTTTCCAGGCGGGCCTTCTTGCTCGGTCTAGGCTTGGCCCTGAAAGGAGTAATAAAAGTCAAAAATAGCATATGTTCCAAAGTAATACACCAGAAATATTATGATAAGTGTAGATTAACCAAGCACCGTTTTGAGTGGTGGCAGCTGAGTAGCCGATGACTCGCCAGAGGATGAATGTGAAGTAACCTGATAATCGGAGTCAGATGGATTAAGAGGTTGACGAAAATAGCCCGCTTTAGGACAAGCACTGACAAGCAAGTTAGATACCTCTGAGCGGCGTTTCCGAACCGGACTGTTCGGTAAACCGGCGGAGGTAAATACCTGGCCGCTGTGCCGGGTTGTGCGGTGTGCTTCGTGCTGTTGGGTCTTCATAAGAAATTTGGGATCCAAGTAAGCAAGAGGATGAGAAAATTTAACCTTCCGGTTTGCCTGACGGATTTTCGGCAAAGGCAAAGGGTCTGAATCGGAAGAGAGAATAGTTACCTCTGCAGCGTCAGCGTGGCTGGCTTCAGCATCATCCTGACAAATATCATCATCAATAAGGCGTGTGAAAAGTAAGCCTAGTGAATTAAGCTCTACCTCAAGGTCCAGATTACCCACATCATCATCAGCTGCTGGATCTGAAGATGCAGTGGTTTTCTTCTTGTGGGTGGTTTTCTTCACGACTCTACTCTTTGGCCGGTTTGGCCTTTCCGGTTTGTCTGCTTTTTCTGGTTTCTCCTACGGAAGCTTCTTGCTCCAAAACAGATCATTGTCCTGTTTCAACAAATATTGGTGTTAAATAATGGGCAGATATAGCAATGACAGGATCAGTGAAAGGTAAAATTAAAAGCTTACAGCTGGCGGTCTGTTGGTGGCACAGAAGGGAAGCAGTCCGGTTCGGGCACAGATGTGTTCCGGTTCATTCAACATTTTCTTCACAGCTTCTGCGACTTCTTCGTCGGTGAGCTGGATGTGCATGTGTCGCAGTGGGTCATCGACACTGCCAGTATACTCGCACATCAAGCCGGAGCGCTGACTAAGGGGCAGTATACTCCATGATATCCAACAGCGAGCGAGATCAACTCCTGTTAAACCGTTGGCCATGAAGGCTCTGAGCTTGGACAGTTGAGGAGCGTATTTACTTCATTCCTTGGCAGTCAACCTTTGTGGAAAAGGGTGTGTATTGCTAAGCCGCTCCGGACGAAAGCCAGGCAAAGAATTTTCATCAGCAGGTGAGGTGTCTTTGCAATAGAACCATGATTGATTCCACTCTTGGGGATGGCTGTGCAGTTTCGCGTGAGGGTAAGTGACCTCTTTTCTTTTCTGAATCGCCACACCACCCAATTCCATATTGGAACCATCAGTAAACTCTGTGTGGCGGTTTAGATGAAAGCAGTCTCTGAACAACTCAACTGTGGGTTCCTCTTGAAAGAACACCTCACAGAGTACTAGAAAATGGCATATGTTGGTAACAGAATTGGGGCCAGTATCTTGCGGACGGAGTTGAAAATTGGCCAAGACATCCTGGTAGAATTTTGAACCGGGCGGATTAAAGCCCCGGGCTAAGTGATCTGCGAAAACAACGATCTCTCCCTCTTGAGGTGTGGGAGGACATTATGTACCGGGGACCCTCTAATGGATAGTGTTTTTGCTGCTTACAGTGTCGGTTAAGACTAAATTATTCAGCTAAGTTTCTGTGACACGGGAAGGAGCCCAGTTGCATTCATATACTTGTTTGGCCATGGTGAAATCTACAAAATAAGTGATTCCGGTTCGACAATGTATTGATTAAATATACACTGGCATGGACAATGTTAAACCAGGGATAGCTATACCTAAACCGGAGTTTTATGAAGCGACAACGTCTGGCTAAAGAGTTCTGGCGGTTCAACAAGGGGACTAATGGTATATAGCGGTTTGTTAATTTTTTACACCAAGTTAAACCGCCTGATCTAAAGATTGAGGCAACTGAGATTGCGGATGGATAAGTATGCAGAAACAGATTTCACAAGATTTATCTACAGCATTGGATCTGAAGCAAGTTCAGAAAAGAAGGAAAATATTCAAAAAGCTCAAAGCGGAACGGTATTGAATCAATGGGCAGAAATATATGTGAGATCTATTGTTTCGGGCATGAAACTAAAGGCGGATAATATAAGTTGCCGCTACACGGAGCAGGGGTTCATAGATACATCTAGGAGCTGGTATATGAATACGAGCAGGTGATAAACACTACAAGGACACGAAACCCTAAAAACAGATCTATGTTGAGAAGAGGAGAAGACCTACCAGAGCTGAGGAAGACGCGGAAGGGCGCCGCGGTTTTCTGGTGCGCTCAGGTTGATGCAGCGGCCAAGGTCGATGCAGAAGACGACGGCGGCGACGGAGCTCTGAGACTGGCAACGCGAGGAAGACGAAGAGGAAGGGCACGAAGGGGAGAAAAGAAACGACCCTTCGGTCCTATTTATAAGGCAAAAAGACATGTGTCAGGCGTGTGAATCAAGGAACCGCGAATTTCGGAAGCGGAGCTGTCGCCTCGGTTGTTGTGGATGTTTTCTTTAGGACGGATGACGTCACTCCGATTCACAGCGATTGGAGAAGATGACATCATGGCGGTTCAACAACTACAAGAAGGTATTGAAGATGGAGATTTTTTACTAAGCATTGACATGAACCTGTTCAAATCAATCTGGGGCCTAATGTTGGGGATATTACTACTGGGCGTAAACCGGCCTATTTGGGCCGGGTTAACTTCATCAGTGGTCCAAGAGTGTTAAAGCCCAAGAAGATAGATGAGGGCCCAAGGCCCGTAGTCGGTTTAAGATTTATAGCCGTAAACCGGCCTTTGTATGTAAACTTGTGATATAAGTTAGGAATAAGGAGAGACCAACCCGGATACGAATATGAACCGGTGTTGGGACTCTGCGAAACTGACGGGCGTCACCCATGTATATAAGGGGATGACCCGGCGGCGGTTCTGGAGAGACAGACAACAACTCGAGACTTAGGCGAAGCTTGTTTGCTCCCTAGTCATCGAAACCCCATCAATTCCATCACAACTAGACGTAGGCTTTTACCTTCATCGAAGGGGTCGAACTAGTATAAACTCTCTGCGTCCCTGTGTCCGCTTTAACCCCTTCAAGCTAACCTGTAGTGATGGCTCCACGACTAAGTCCTTTCTCTAGGACATCTGCCGTGACAAAACCACGACAGTAACCCCGGAGGAATACATAAGGGTAACTTTCTAGAATGTTTCAGACTCCGAAAAGGAATAGGTGTGTGATACGGTAAGTAAACCGACTCCAAAAAAGTTCTAATATCAAATTTTCTCCGTTTTGGAAAATTTAAGAAAATAGGAAAATAAGAAGTAGTCTGAAAGGGACACGAGGCATCCACGAGGGTGGAGGGCGCGCCTACCCCCCTGGGTGCACCCCCTGCCTCGTGGGCACCTCGTGGGCACCTCGTGTGCCCTCCGGACTCTGTTTTCTTGCACGATATTTCTTTTGGTAGGTAACAAATCATTATATAATCTCCCGAAGGTTTTGACCACCGTACCATGCAAATATCCTCTATTTTTGTTTCGAGCTGTTTTTCTGACAGATCTAGATCACCATGAGGTCTTCAAGCACCCCCAAGGACAAATTCTTCGAGAAAGTCAACAACCCCTACCTTGCAGAGGTACTCCAACACCCTCAAACCATTGAGATGCGTGAGGGGGTGCTGCACATACACGATGTTGAGGGACCAAGGAGGACCGGAAGCATGGAGACAAGATTCGAAGCAATGGAGCAGCAATTTTTCAAGTGCCAAGGGATGGTGGACCGCGGACTCGTCATGAACCACATGATGATTGCGGAGTTCACCAACAACCACAAGCTGGATGCCAAGAACATTGGGGATGCCATCTTCAAGTTTCACGAAAAAATCGAGCACCTTCAAGCCCAGATCTATGACCTGCAAAACTAAAACTATGAGTATGAATATAGATTCAAGAGGATGAGTTTGGCTGCAGATTTGAGGATCCCGGAGACTTGATCATCCTTCTATGATGGTGAGCCTATGCCTTGGAAGAGGGACGACAAGCCTACATCATCAGCAACTCCATCATCACCACCTCCGAAGAAAGAGACATAAACACATGGGTATGGGCACTCCCCTTGGCAACTGCCAAGCTTGGGGGAGGTGCCCCGGTATCGTATCACCATCACACTTCTATCTTTACTGTTTTTCTTAGTTCAATCCTTTTGGTAATATCTTGATCTAGTAGAATAAAGTTTTAGTATGATCTAGTTTTGAGTTTTGCTTTATGATCCTTCTATGTAATCGAGTTCGTGAGCTATATATAATAAAGATTAGTTTTGAGTCAAGGGCTTGATTATCTTGCTATGATCTTGAGGGAATAATAGAAAAAGAAAGAATAAAAAGAATTAAAGAGATCGTATTGATCTTATGGAGAGTAATGACTTCACATATAAAGAGTATGATGAATAAAAGTTGTTGAGAGTTTACAAACATAGTTTTGGTCATCGTTGCAATTAATAGGAAGTAATAAATAAAGAGAGGTTCTCACATATAAATATACTATCTTGGACATCTTTTATGATTGTGAGCACTCATTAAAATATGACATGCTAAAAAGTTGATGTTGGACAAGGAAGACAACGTAATGGGTTATGATTTCTTATATCTAAAATAAAGTATATTGTCATGGATCATCCAACATGTTAAGCTTGCCTTTCCTCCTCATGCTAGCCAAATTCTTTGCACCAAGTAGAGATACTACTTGTGCTTCCGAATATCCTTAAACCTAGTTTTGCCATGAGTGTCCACCATACCTACCTATGGATTGAGTAAGATCCTTCAAGTAAGTTGTCATTATTGCATGCAATAAAAATTGCTCTCTAAATATGTATGATCTATTAGTGTGGAGAAAATAAGCTTTATACGATGTTGTGATAGGGAAGCGATAAAAGCGACGGACAACATAATAAAGGTCCCTATCACAGGTAGCAATATAAAGTGATGTTCTTTTGCATTAAGATTTTGTGCATCCAACCATAAAAGAACATGACAACCTCTGCTTCCCTCTGCGAAGGGCCTATCATTTATTTTTGTGTTATGTCTTATGCAAGAGTCGCGGTGATCTTCACCTTTCCTTTTTACATTTTATCCTTTGGCAAGCACATTGTGTTGGAAAGTTCCTGATATATATATCCAATTGGATGTAAGTTATCATAAACTATTATTGTTGACATTACCACTACAAAAAAAAGACACATCTGTGACATTTTGGGCCGAACGAATTTTTTTTCTGTCATACATATGACACTTGTATGATGATAATTGTGCAAAACCCTGGTATCATCATAGATGTGGTGGGCTCCTACTTCTATGACAAAAAATCATGACAGAAAATGGGCTTTTCGTCCTGGGTGGGCCGGAGATGCAGCTGCATGACATTCTTTGGGCCGTCCATGACGGAAAAAACCATGGTAGAAGAGAGGGGGAGGAAAATTTTGGGGAGTTCCCGGTTACGGTGGGCGGTCGGGGGCCAAGCGATGTGCGTTTCTCTCATACACGTACGCGCGTGTGTGCGAGGCGTTGGGCTCTAACTGAACCCGAGTGATTGCACTGCAGGCTACGTGTTACTGAACCCGAGCGATCGATCGATGGCTATTAACTGAACCCGATCGAGCGATTCCTTCGCTACTGCTGCTAACTGAAGCCAATCGATTGGATGAACAGTGAGCGTTGTGGGGGGGGTGGTTGGATGAACAGTGAGCGGTGGCGTTGCCTCTGGATGAACAGGACCCCGTGGTGTGGAGGGTTGGATGAACAGTAGACAGTGGAGGGGTGCCCGTGGAGGGGTGGTTGAATAGGACCCCGTGGTGTGGAGGGATGGATGAACAGTAGAAGGTGGAGGGGTGCCCGTGGAGGGGTGGTTGAACAGTAGCCGGTGGAGTAGCGCGCGGTGGAGGCTGGATGAACAGGAGCCCGTGGAGGCTGTAGGAGGTCGACGGTAGCCCGTGGAGTCCCGTTTTGCGGTACGCCACACCCCTCCCGATGAACAGGACCCCCGTTTCGACCGTAGGATGTCCGTTTCGTCCATTTTGCGGTACGCCACACCCCTCCCGATGAAAAGGACCCATGTTTCGACCGTAGGAGATTCTCGTTTCCATCGCCTGTTCCGTCCGAGCCCTCCCGATGAACACGGCCACGCATTCCGTTCCGACCCAGTCGGTTGGCTCCCACGCGTTCCGTTGCCTCCCTGTGAACACGACGCATTACATTGCCTCCCCATGAACACGACGCAATCCGTTGCCTCACCATGAACACGACGACGATGATGTTTCTCCGTTCTGACCCAGCCATGTACACGAGCCCTGGCCGTACGTATGCGCGAGTAGGCGTTCGAGACCCTACCCGTATGTATGTATGTGGCCATATATTCTTTCTTTCACCCTGGCCGCTGTACGTACATGTACATGCTACGTGCGCGCCTCTACTAGACACGTACGCGCCTCTACTACGACACGTGCACGCCTCTACGTCGACCAGTATATATGTACGTACACGTTCGCGACCAGAATGACAACTGTACGTACGCTTCGACTAGGTGGGTCCCGACTGTTAGGCACTTCCTTGCCTGCGAAGATGTAGCTGGTGGGTCCCAGCAGTCATGGGGGCGAATCGTTTTTTTTTGCCCGGACGCACTTCCTTGCATGCGAAGGTGTAGCTGCCGGGTCCCAGCAGTCACGGGGGTAATCATTTTGGTTTTTTTTTGCCCGGACACACTTCCTTGCATGCGAAGATGTAGCTGGTGGGTCCCAGCAGTCAGGGGGGCGAATCATTCTTTTTTCGGACGCACTTCCTTGTGTGCGAAGATGTAGCTGGTGGGTCCCAGCAGTCAGGGGGCGAATCGTTTTTTCGGACGCACTTCCTTGCGTGCGAAGATGTAGCTGGTGGGTCCCAGCAGTCAGGTGGAAACGTTTTTTTTTCATGAAATACGGTGGCCCGTCCGGTGGGTCCCCGCTGTCAGGTGGAGGAATAATTATTTTGCGTGTAATAAGGAGGCACTTCCTTGCTGCAGCCGTGGACCCAGGTGTGAGCCTCTCCACGTTCAGTCCACGTCCGATGGAAGCCATTCCTTGACCATGTTGACCACGCCGCGCCAAGGGCACCAGGGACGACGGCGAGGCCTAGGAAGGGGACGACGCGGAGCCGGGGAAGGCGCGGCAGTGGAAGCCCGCGCGGAGAGGAGTACGAGGGTTCACCGGTTCGGATGCGGTGTAAGGCTGCCGTCGCCGCAGAATAACAGGGGGTGTGGGTGAGTAGAGGGATGCCCTGGCCAACGGTGGGAGTAGTAGGGGGCGCTGAGGCCTGCGTGGCAGCATAGCCGGCCATGGGAGGCGGAAGTAGGCGGTCCCACCAGCGCTGCTTTGGCGGCTGGAGCAAGAAGATCAGAGATTGAAGAAACACGACGGCCCTTGGATTGACATCCAACGGCTACGTCTGCTAGAATCGTTTGTTGACGTATATAATAACTAAAAAATCTTGCATACGCGTCAACTAAACAGTCCCACAAGTCAGACCACTCCCTCTGTTTTTTAGTAATTTATATATAGCTCATGGCAACTTCTTATGCAATTTATTGCAGTCGTTTTTTTTTGGTTGGCCAGTGCCAATTTCGCATATTTCTGTGGGTTCCAAACTACTTTTAATATCAAAATGTCGAGCTAGATTTAAATTACTTTGAAGATATATTTAAATTAGGTTAATGCCCAATGAAATAGGAATCTGAAAATGTGAAAAAATTCAGAAATTATTAAGTAATTGCCAATTTATCATATGTTTTTATATTTACAACCCATTTCATATTACTTTCAAGATTTTCAGGCGTCTTGAAAGAGTTGCAGCCCATCAGGGCATAGAAATATAAGTAGGCCTGGATTGGGTATTCTTCAGAAAAAATAAATTGGGCTCATTTTGACAAAGAAAAAATAGCTGGGCTGGTCACATGGTGAACATAAAATATAAGCCTAGGCTAGATGGCCCACAGCCCAGTTCAAACCCTGCTCCGTCTCAACAATACCAAACAAAAAAATACTGCTCGAGTAGCTACATCCCAGGTGTTAGCCGATCTTGTGCCGTTCTCTTGTCTAATTGCTGCCGCGCCTGCTCCCGTCAATCAAAAAATTAAAAATCCTGCCGCGCCTGCTCCCGTCAATCAAAAAATTAAAAATCCTTCCGCACCCAAACAACAGAGCAACGCCGTGGTGGATATTTAAATTTACCTGCCGGCAAGTAGATCAAAAAGGGGTGAAAAACAAATGTGGCGGCGGCCTAGCTAATCGGTCAAACTAGCCCAACTAGCTAGCCACCGTGCTTCATTGATGTACTCAGCGGGAAAGGTAGTCTTTCGTGATTTGACGACTCATTTACTTGCGTCGGCGCTACGACCGAGGAGGAGCCAGAAAACGCGCGGTAGGGCGTCCCACGTCACGAAGAATATATGCGTGCACCACCCGGGAGGACCCCGAAACCGCGCGGTAGGGTGTGCCACGTCTCGGCACGGAGGAAAAATGTGCGTGTAAAAATACTCTATCAGACATAGTACCTATGGTTCGACCTCGGGACCCAGCCAGTCGGTCAAAAACACCCCACTAGCCACACAGCACGGAGGATAGATGTGGTTAGCTCCGTCTCGACCAGCCACAAGATCTCTTGTTCTAGGCGATTCTTCTATTTTCCATTCTTTTTTAGTTGTAATAACACCACGGTAAGCTAGCGCCGCTCTTCGTGTGTGCCCATGCAAAGGTTAGACGATGGAGAGAAGAGAGATTGAGATCGCAGACCTGGGACCCACCAGTAAGTGAGACAACGGTCATGCACGTGTTGTCGAGGCACTCCCTCTACTCTACTCAACGCAAGTACTGTATAAATAAAATCAAGTTATGGGACAAAGCCAACAACCATTCGTTTTTTCAGGCTATCGACTTATGCTTTGTAGTCCAGGTTGCCAGTTCGAATCTCGTCTTTCAAATTTGTTAGTTTTAGGTCCAAATTTGATTAATGACAAGTGGGGACCCCGTGTGTTGTTTCGATATTTCAGTGTAGGATGTTTTTTTGAACAAACCCTTTGTGCGGTTAGACAAGTAAAGACACGAGTTACATGTATTTTGCAAGTTTACAAACAAAAATGACAGCGGCATAGAATATCACATCCACCCTGCAGCTTAGATACTATGGTGATACAAGTTTTTACACCGTTGGAAGTGAGATCCAATGGCTTGGGAGTAGTCTTTGTAATTATGCGCAATTTCCAAACTCTCCAAAGTTTTTTTTGCAAATAAAACATTCAGGCCCCGTGTGTGCCACTGCATCTTCAATCCAACGGCTCCCCGGTGCTCATATTAGGTGCTCCCCGTAGCTTAATTACCCGCTACAGTGATATGAGCATCTAGGTCGTATGATCAGTGATCAGATGGCACATGCGTAGTACTTGTACTTTCTGCGCATTTCCCAAACTCTATCAGCCGTATATTGCAAAAACATTCAAACCTCCTATTGTGGGCCGTTAGATCTCAGTGAACTCGTATCACCATAGAATCTACGGTGCGGAAGCACCTCATACTCTCCCGTGCGAGAAAACATAAGGTGCTATCACAGCTTGGATGCTACGGTGATACGAGCTTGGAGGTCATTTGATCTGAGATCCAATGGCATCTGAGCAGTCTTTGTGCTTGTAAGTAGTGGCCGAACTCTTTGGGGCTTTTCTGCAAAAAACCATTCAAACCACCGAGGAGGTGTTGGGTCACAAATCCAACGCCTCTAAAGAGCTTGTATCACCAAATAAGGTGTGGTAGCACATGATATTCTTACATACAGGAGAATATGATGTCCTCCTTCATCTTAGATGCTACGGTGATACGAGCTTCGAGGTCGTTGGATATGGATCAAAGGGCATCTAAGTAGTTTTTGTACAAATTGTGTGCAATTCTCAAACTCATCAAGGTTTCCTGCAAAAATATTAAGACACATCATGTGAGCTGCTATATCTCAGATCTACAAGCTCCAAGCAACTCGTATCGGCATATAGCAACTAAGGTATGGGGGCACATGATATTCTCCCGGGGAGGAGGGGTGGGGGTGCACAACCAATGGGTGGTTGGGAGGGTGGGGACAAATATAATCTAAACAACCCTAAACAGAGCTCCACAATTTTATCTAAGGTCGAGGGGTTGACCCTCGACAATCATAGCTCCGCCTAAACACAACATTTGCATGTGGTGTAGTACTAGACTTAATATTCATGTTTCAGTTTCATGTTCATTTTAAATATTGAACTGAGGACCATGGATGTCTTACATTTTACTCCCTTCGTTCCTAAATCTTAGTGCTTTTAGAGGCTTCAAATGGACTGGCACATACGGATGTATATAGACATATTTTAGAGTCTAGATTCACTCATTTTGCTCCGTATGTAATCATTTAGGAATAGAAGGAGTATTTTTGAATTCGTGTCATACATGCATGGTTTGAAAAAATAGATGCACTATACTTATTGGATTCTTGTTGTGTTCGTGCGTGTGTGTGTGTCTCTCTCTCTCTCTGTGTGGTCATATGCTTGATACATACAAAGTTTTATCACCTCCATATTGTTAATCCTTTAAATTTGAATTTGCATTGGAAAACTTACTAGGGATACCATGAAATGTGAAATCCACGTTGAGATCACTATATCAAAAACTCACTCTAATTCAACAACTTGTCATAAATCAATTACCACGTTGAGATTAGTATTTGCAAGGAAAATATGGGTACACATAGATTCGTTCGACAATTTAAAAGGTTCCTTTTGTATTCTCGAATGGTAGTACCCAACGGCGTACCAGCTAGACCTTGGCCCGTGTTGATCCTAAAAAACCGGGCTCGTGTCCTTTGGTGGTGTTGGGGATATTACTACTGGGCATAAACCGGCCCAGGCAGGCCGGGTTAACTTCATCAGTAGTTGAGTATGTTAAAGCCCATGAAGGCAGATGAGGGCTCAAGGCCCATAATCGGTTTAAGGCATGTAACCATAAACCGGTGTCGGTATGTAACTTGTATTGTAAGTTAGGAATAGTGGAGACCGAACCGGACACACCTGTGAGCCGGTATCGGGACTCTGTAAACCGACGGGCGTCACCCATGTATATAAGGGGACGACCCGTCGGCGGTTCAAGGACAACAGACAACAATTCGAGACTTAGGCGAAGCTTGTTTGCTCCCTAGTCATCGAAACCCATCAATTCCATCACAACAAGACATAGGCTTTTACCTTCATCAAAGGGGCCGAACTAGTATAAACTCTATTGCGTCCCTGTGTCCGTTTTAACCCCTTCAAGCTAACCCGTAGCGATGGCTCCATGACTAAGTCCTTTCATGAGGACATCTGCCGTGACAAAACCATGACAATTGGCGCCCACCGTGGGGCTATCGCACGATGGTTTCAAGTTCTTGGAGGGCAACTGCGAAGGACTCAAGGGATACGCCGTGGGCCGGATGACCAAGAGTCGTCGCGGCAAGCTCTACATCGACAATACAGATGGGGCCCCGAGGCCGGCTCAATCGAGTACGGGTACCGGGTCCCCTTTGGTGGCATACACGTCTTCATTGGCAAGATCGGTGAACTGGGCCCTGAGCTGGACATCTGCACCGACCTCGTCAAGACGGCTCAGCGTGCACGATCCGCCCAGGTTAAACCGGCCGTGAAGCGCGCCTTCGTGGGAGTCATCCATGGACGAGAATACGAGGATAGATCAGAATCTGGTGAGGAGACCGTCATTTATTCCGGCGACGAGTCCTCAACCGGAGAAACCGAGTCGTTATATCAGTTACAAGACGGCCAGATTGGGGGCTGTTCCGATGGCGACAGTATTCCGGACCCCTCTAATCTGCCAAAACAGGTCGGCATATTCATGGCCGTTACGCAAGCGGCGATCCACTCCTCGACCGTGGCAGTAATGATCTCCGGGTCAGTAATGGCAACGGCAGCCAGGGCAGGAGGCCCTGTGCGCCTGCCGGCTCAAGTTTTATCTGATCTGCTTGATGCGTTAGCTACGCTCATGGCAGAGGCTAACCCGGCGGATCAGGACGCCCACAACGCGGAAATTGCAAAGGTGAAGGATCAGATCAATCAGGCCAAGGCCGATTTAGCAGCTGGGAATGCCAGGATGACCGCAGAACGGGCCGCTTTCGATGCACAGGCTTATCGGCTTATGCTGGATCAGAACGCGTCACATGAAGTGTTGAAGAGGAACCACCGGTCTCGTTTACCTCCGGTTTTCGAGGCCAGAGACCTCTTTAACACCCCAGGAGCAGGAACCAGTAACCCACCAGTGGTAAATCGGGGGGAAGCACCAGGGACGGGCGCTTCAGTTCAGCCTTGCTTGGTGGATCCGCCTCGTCAGAACAATATCGTACCTCAGTCTGGCCCAACGCCTCCGGGTCATTATTCCAATCCGATGGACAACCTTGTTGCGGCCGCTTCACGACTGGAGGCCATCCCAATTGAAGGTGATTCTCCGGCAGCGGTGGAGACACGCCGGGTTAAGGAGCTTCTTCGGACAGCTTTGATTCAACAGGAAGCATATTCGTACAGCCGTGACCGAATTCACTCCACCCCTCTTCCAAGCCGGAGCTACAGCAGGCGCATGGAGGAGCCGGCCATGTCAAGCAATGCACGAAACCGTGAAGCGCCCTGTGGCAACAACCCGACAGGTGGCATTGGAGATGCTCAGGAAGTGGTGGACCGGGCCCGAGCGTGCAGGGAGGCCGAGTTAGCAGCACAGTATGAGGCTCGTCAGCTTATGCCGGTTCGTCCAACCACCTCGGTCGAGCCAGGAGTTACCTCAACTTCTTTGGGGTACCGTGCCTTGTCCCCGCTTTACGCAATGTGCGCCTGCCCGATCTCAAGGGCCCGCGCAAGGTGCCAAATTACACTGCCGATTTATCTCCAAAGACATGGGTGGAGAGCTATGAGATGGCCATGGAGATGCTTGATGTGGATGATGCGGCGTGTGCGACATATTTCACCATGATGCTAGAAGGGACGGACCGTACATGGTTAAAAAGTTTACCGGCCAACTCTATCAGTTCATGGGCTGAGTGGAGATCCCGGTTTATCCAGAATTTCAAGGATGGATGTAAGCAGCCTATGTCGATAGTGGACTTAGCGGCCTGTGTCCAGGAAGAAGGAGATTCGACGACCCGTTGGGTGCGCCGGGTCTTGAAGATCTTGCACTCGTTAGACCGCATCAATGCCGATACAACAGTTATAACCTTGGAAGGCAACTGCCGGTTTGAACCTCTGAAGTTGAAATTGGGACGGTCGAAGCGCCATTGCAACGATAAGGGGACCCTTATGGCTGCGCTAGTGAAGTATGCTGATTCTGATAGTACCAAGGATCCCGAGTCTGACGATGACAAGACAGGGAAGGGAAAGCAGAGCAGCAACTCCAAAGGGCAGCAGCACAACACAGCAGGTCATGGAAACGGTGGCAAGCGTAAAGCGGATAGCAGCGTGGACTTTGTGGCTAATACAAATGCACAGGACAAGGGCTAGTGACGCAAGGGTAAACCACTGAATCGCGGCGGAGCGCCCAATCCCAACCCGGATCGCTTGACTTACCTGTTAAACCAGCCCTGTCCGAAGCATGGGACAAATGAGATGCCGGCCAACCACCTTTGGAAGGATTGCTACATCATGCAAGAGTTCAAAAATTCCAATGCTTTCCGGTATGATCACGGATCAGGTGGTGGTTCAGGGTCCGGATCTCATGGGCCGGGTTACGGCGGAGGAAATTCCAGTTCAGGCTTCAATGGCAATCAGGGCGGACAAAACAATCAAGGTAACCAGAGCAGCCAGGGCGGTTACAATCAACAGCAGCAGTCGGGGTATCAGAGCCACCCGAAGCAGTTGAATAGTGGGTAATACCATGTCTTCACCACTAGTTTGGACAAACGTGACCTAAAGGTTCATAAGCGGGCGGTGAACTCTGTTGAACCGGCAGTGCCCCGATACTTACGCTGGTCCGAGCAGCCAATCATGTGGAGCAGAGAGGATCATCCTCCCCGGGTTGACAATTCGGGTCAACTGGCATTGGTGGTGGCGCCTCAGGTGGGAGGTTATAAGTTCAACAAGGTACTCATGGATGGAGGAAGCAGTATCAACATACTTTACTATGAAACCTTCCGTCGCATGGGGTTGACAGATAAAAATCCTAAACCTTCCAATACGGTGTTCCATGGCGTGGTACCTGGTAAGTCAGCATATCCTGTTGGCAAAATAGCCCTGGAGGTAGCCTTTGGAGATGATTATGACTCAAGATCAGAGATACTGACCTTTGAAGTGGTGAAAATTGAAAGCCCATATCACGCCCTGTTTGGATGGCCGGCTTATGCTAAATTCATGGCACGACCCTGCTATGTCTATTTACAGCTCAAGATGCCGGGTCATAAAGGAACAATAACTGTTCATGGAAGCCGCAAGATCGCTTTGGAGTGCGAAGAAGGTGATGCGGCCTATGCTGAGTCGGTTTGTGCCACGGAAGAGTTGAAATTTTACAAGGATAATGTTGATCCGGCAGACATGACTCCGTTGAAAAAGCCAACCATGGAGCATGATCCAGCCCTGAAGTTCAAATCGGTTGCTGAGACTAAGATTGTTGACTTCTTACCTGGCGATTCGTCCAAGCAGTTCAGTATCAGTGCAAACTTGGATTCGAAATAGGAAAGCGCGCTCATCAAGTTCATCCATGAGAACCGAGACATCTTTGCATGGAAGCCTTCTGACATGCCAGGTGTACCGAGGGAACTCGCTGAGCACACCCTTAATATTGATCCCAAGTACAAATAGGTGAAGCAGTTTCTCCGCCGGTTCAACGAAGAATGATGCAAAGGTATTGGAGAGGAAGTGGCCAGGCTCTTAGCCGCTGGATTTATCGTCGAAGTTTTCCATCCTGAATGGTTAGCTAATCTGGTGCTAGTTCTTAAGAAAAACGGCACCTGGCGTATGTGTGTGGATTACACAGACCTTAACGAGGCTTGTCCAGCAGATCCTTTTGCCCTCCCCCGTATTGATCAAATTATTGATGCTACGGCGGGTTGTGAGCGTTTGAGCTTTCTGGATGCATATTCTGGTTATCATCAGATCAAGATGGCGGTTAAGGACCAGGCGAAGACAACGTTCATAACTCCCTTTGGAGCCTTCTGCTATGTGTCTATGCCCTTTGGGCTCAAGAGTGCCCAGACGACTTATCAACGGTGTGTACAGAATTGCCTTCATAAGCAAATTGGCCGTAATGTGCATACCTATGTGGATGATATTGTGGTAAAATCAAGGAAGAAGGAAACTCTGGTTCATGATTTGAAGGAAACCTTTGATAACCTATGGACATACAAGATGATGCTCAACCCGGCCAAGTGCGTTTTCGGTGTACCGACAGGCAAGTTATTGGGCTTTCTGGTGTCCAACAGGGGAATTGAGGCTAATCCGGAGAAGATCACAGCTATCACCTCCTTGGCTAAACCGAAGTGCATCAATGATGTTCAACGCTTGGCAGGCTGGATCACCGCATTGAGCCGGTTTATTAGCCGCCTTGGGGAGAAGGCGATTCCTTTGTACCAGATGCTGAAGAAAACGGACAACTTCGTCTCGAGTTCTGCCGCTAATGAAGCATTTGAGGACTTAAAGCAGCAGCTCGCCAATCCGCCTGCTCTTGCTACTCCGGTTGATAAGGAACCACTGCTGTTATATGTGGCAGCTAATGCTCGCGCAGTCAGCGTAGCTATTGTGGTGGAGCGTAAAGAGGCGGGCAAGGAATATCCGGTTCAACATCCGGTTTACTATATCAGTGAGGTGCTTATTGAATCCAAGCAAAGGTACCCGCGTTGGCAGAAATTGGTGTACGGAGTTTTTATGGCAAGCCGGAAGCTTAAATAATACTTCCAAGGTCATCCCATCACAGTGGTAAGCTCTGCCCCTTTGGGAGACATAATCCAGAATAGGGAGGCAACTGGCCGGATTGCCAAGTGGGCTATAGAGCTTGGACCTCACGGGTTGAAATACATACCTCGGACGGCGGTCAAATCTCAAGCACTTGTGGATTTCATCAATGATTTGACGGAACTGCAAGCACCTGAAGAAAAGCCGGATCACACCTATTCGACTATTCATTTTGATGGGTCCAGGCAATTGGAGGGCTCGGGGGCTGGAGTCGTGTTAACTTCCCCACGAGGTGATAAGTTCTGTTACGTTCTCCACTTAATGTTCCCTTGTACTAACAATGCAGCTGAGTATGAAGCTTTACTCCATGGTCTTCCGGATGGCTAAGGAGATGAATCTAAGCCGAGTTAAGTGCATCGGTGACTCGAACTGGTGGCCTGGCACTTGGGATTCCAAGGATCCGCTCATGGCAGCATATCGTCGTGAGGTGGATATTGTTGCAGGTCATTTCAGGGGTTATCAGGTGGATCACGTGCATCAACAGAAGAACGAAGCGGCGGACGCTTTGAGCCGGTTGGGTTCTCAACGTAAACCGGTTCCGCCTAATGTCTTCTTGGACGTTCTGCATAATCCGTCTGTCAAGCTCCCTGGTGAGGAGGATTTGGCTATTCCTGATCCGGAGGCTCAATTGGTGGCAGCTCTTCATGTCATCCCGGACTGGACGGTTCCTTATCTCGCGTACTTGAACCGGGGCGAGTTACCAGAGGATGAGATCCTGGCCAGGCAGATAATCCGGCGATCCAAGTCCATGAGTATTATCAATGGCGAGCTGCATCGTTGCAGTGTGACAGGGGCGTTTCAACGTTGTGTGTCTCCTGAGGAAGGCTGTGAAATCTTACGAGAAATCCATGAAGGAGATTGTGTTCACCACGCCGGTTCAAAATCTTTGGTGGCTAAAGCGTTTCGCCACGGTTTTTATTGGTTGACTGCTCATGCTGATGCGGAGGACCTGGTTAGACGATGTGATGGCTGTCAGAAGTTCTCGCAACGTGCTCATGTGCCGACTCAAGAGTTGAGGATGATTCC
This sequence comes from Aegilops umbellulata, assembly GCA_032464435.1. Taxonomy (NCBI): domain Eukaryota; kingdom Viridiplantae; phylum Streptophyta; class Magnoliopsida; order Poales; family Poaceae; genus Aegilops; species Aegilops umbellulata. The sequence continues at coordinate 432,996,156 of CP136056.1, forward strand.
AATTACTTGGCCGTTTGCAACTTGGGGGCTAGATATGGTTGGGCCTTTCAAAAGGTCCAAGGACAAGAAAACCCACCTCATGGTGGCGGTTGACAAGTTCACAAAGTGGGTGGAGGCAGAGCCCGTTAGCAAGTGTGACGCAGCCACGGCGGTTCAATTCATCAAAAAGGTGATTTTCTGGTTTGGCTTTCCACACAGCATCATCACTGATAATGGTACCAACCTGTCCAAGGGTGCTATGAAGGAGTTCTGTCAACGTGAGCACATCCGGCTTGACCTTTTATCAGTGGCTCACCCACAGTCCAATGACCAAGCAGAGAGGGCTAATCAAGAGATCTTGCGAGGCATCAAACCCCGGCTTATGGTTCCTTTGCAGCGGACGCCGGGTTGTTGGGTTGAGGAGTTACCATCTGTATTATGGAGCATCAACACCACACCTAACAGATCAACATGATACATGCCGTTCTTCTTGGTTTATGGAGCGGAGGCGGTTCTCCCTAGTGATATCCGTCATGACTCACCTCATGTAGCGACATATGTTGAAGCGGACAACGAGACATCACGACAGGACGCTCTGGACCTGTTGGACGAGGGGCTCGACATAGCGGCTGCCCGTTCGGCGATTTATCAGCAAGATCTCCGTCGCTATCATAGTCGCCGAGTTAGAACCAGAACCTTTCAAGAAGGAGATTTGGTACTTCGGCTCATCCAAGAATCTGCACAACGGGTCATACTACCTGATCGATATTTGAGAGCACAAAGACTCACGTACATTAGAGGAGGAGACCAACAGGCCGTGGAATATAGCTCATCTTCGGCCTTACTATACTTGAGCCATAGGCTCTTTTATGTACATATTATGACAATGTATATATTATGATCAATATAATAAACCAGAGGCTTAGCTAAAGCAGGGTATCTGTTATCTTTACATCATGTGTGGTTACACGGAGTTTCTGTCTTAAAGCGGCCTCCGGTTTACCCCTTGAGTTAGCTTTTCGAAAGCTTTATATCATATCACTTGGGGGCTTGGTCGTGTCCGAACCATAGCAACGCCAT